>CALYLW010000223.1:162500-849703 GCA_944989445.1 Ampullaceana balthica
ACGTCATTAAGAGCCCCGGGCTCATTCAGTGCAAACTTTTAAGTTCGAAACTCATCATTTTAATCAATTTCAACATGGACCCGCTCATCACTTGAATCAAATAATGTAAACACGCTTGTCTTTTTGCGTAGTTGGTTAAAAGATGACAAATAAAGGAGACATTCCAGTGTTATTTAGATTTTCAAAAATAACGTTTAAGAAGTGTAACTTATGACATCATAAATTTTAATTTTTGTCTTTAATCGAAATTAACGATTAATTAATCGTTAATTTTTCAAAAATTAACGATTAAATTTAAATTAATCGTTAACAGCCCTTATATATATATATATATATAATATATATATATATATATATATATATATATATATATATATATATATATATATATATTATATATATATATATATATATATATATATATATATATATATATATATATATAAATATATATATACTAGGGGCAAGGACCCGGCTTTCCCGGGTTTAAAATAAGGTTTTCTGTAGAAGTGTACAGTACTGTTTATTTGCATGCAATAAAGGTTACATTTAACTTAAATCAATGTGATAGACAACATTTTTGGCAGTTCCATTTGGAGTGTGTACAAAAAGATTTTCCTCTTTGCCAACTCTGGAGCAGGCCACATACAACTGTCGATGAGAAAAGCATGGTGTCTGCAAGTCTATACCAGCCATCCTAAGAGACTGAGTGATAATTTATATAATTTTTTTACCTTTTACCATCGCCAAATGATACTTAACAACCACCGAAAGTTTCATGCTTCTACCCACACGGCCCCCAGTATCTTATATATATTGAACGAAACCTGTTTAACAACCTTTCTCATGTTATTGTGTGTATGTGTACCAAATTTCACGTTATTTGGTTGTCTGGATCTTGAGTTATTAGGGAACAGACAAACACACAACAAATGCGTCTTATATGTATAACATTTGGGCCCCCGGCCCCCCCAGTTAGTGATATTTTTTTTCGACTGCTACCATCGCGGGAGGGTGCTCAACAACTTTCCAAAGTTTATGTTTGTACCTACAAAGAAAGATGAGGAATTAATGTTGATTCAGTTTTATATAGCCCATATAAGGAAAAAAAACGGTTTTGGGCCCCCGGCCACCCATGAGTGAAATTTTTAAATTATTTTTCGCCATTTATCGTCATAAGAGTGTATTCAGCAAGTTCCCAAAGTTTTGTGCTTCTATCTTCACGGGAAGTTGAAGAAATTAGTGTTGAGTCAGTTTTAAATATAAGAAAAAAACTACATTAGGGCCCCCGGCCCCCCGTAAGTGATAATTTATATAATTTTTTTACCTGTTACCATCACCAAATAATACTTAACAACCACCGAAAGTTTCATGCCTCTACCTACACGGGAAATAGGCTCATTTTTATTTTTTATAGAGCTCATATAAGGAAAAAAGTACATATTGGGCCCCTGGCCCCCAGTATCTTATATATATGGAACGAAATCTATTTAAGAACTTTTCCCATGTAATTTTGTGTATGTGTACCAAATTTCACGTTATTTTGGTTGTATGGATCTTGAGTTATTAGGGAACAGACAAACACACAACAAATGCGTCTTATATGTATAACATTTGGGCCCCCGGCCCCCAAGTTAGTGATAATTTTTTTTCGACTGCTACCATCGCGGGAGGGTACTCAACAACTTTCCAAAGTTTATGTTTGTACATAATAATTTATATAATTTTTTTACCTGTTACCATCGCCAAATGATGCTTAACAACTATCGAAAGTTTCATGCTTCTACCTAAACGGGAAATATGATAACTTTTTATTTTTTATAGAGCTCATATAAGGAAAAACTACATTTTGGGCCCCCGGCCCCCAGTATCTTATATATATGGAACGAAACCTGTTTAATAACCTTTCCGGTATAATTTTGTGTACGTGTACCAAATTTCACGCTATTTGGTTGTCTGGATCTTGAGTTAATAGGGAACATCCAGACGACTGACAGACAACAAATGCGTCTTATATGTATAGAGATATATTGTATATATATAAGATAGAAGAAGAAGATATAGAAAGATAAGAATGAAATGACATTAAGGGTCCCCGGGCCAAATCGGTTTAACATATAACGTTCGAAAAACCTGTTCATTTTAATCAATTTCATAATGAATATATGAATATGTATCTATATTTCTCAAGATCGTGTATAATTGAATGGGGAATAAAGGATTAAACGTTTACTAAAATGATATTTGGGGCCCTTAGCCGCGAAGTAATGGACATTATGAGTTCACTGCCCTACAGTATTTTTATTTAGGCCCTCAAGATTTTATATACCAAGTTTGGTCAAGATCCATTCATTTACACAGTATCTTATCTTATCTGTTACAGACGCTCCTTCTATACAGAAGATTATTGCGTCCTACGCTTATCCATGGTTTGTGTCTAGTCCTGCATTCTTATTAGAATTAGAGTCAGTAGCTAACACTTAAACTAATTTGTATAGAACTCATATAAGCAAAAAAACAACATAATGGTCCCTCTGAGCCCCATGAGTGTAACATTTTTTTTTAATTAGCGAGTTACCATCCCGGGAGCGTACAAAAAATATCCCAAAGTTTCATGTTTTTATATGAATGGTGTAGTAGGCTATAACGGGCATGCAGACAGACATTTAATGGAACCTCGGTTTACGTCTGCTTTGGTTTAAGTCCAACTTGGTACACGTCCTGTTTGGGCGCGAAACATTTTGCTTGGTGTAAGACCTTTGTTTGGTTTATGATCTTTTTTTGGGAATACAACCCGCATGCTAGAACTTGTATGGGGTCATCCATTAATGACGTCAAGCAATTTTGGCCCGATCCCCCCCCCATCCCCTTCGTCACACGTTGTCACAAAAAGTTAGCCCCCTCCAGCCAAATATGACGTTACATATTTTTGCCCCATCCCATCAATGAAAGCCGTATTTCTTATTTGAAAATGAGCATGTTTCAAATCACTTTATTGTCATTTAAGTTTGTATTTAATGTCAGGCTACACTCTAATAGCATGACCAGTGGCGTAACAACGGGTTGGCATCGGGGCAGTTTCCAAGGGCGCCAGCTCAAAAGGGCGCCACTAAATCTCTAATTTTTAAATTTGCATATAAATAAATACAGTCGGACCTTTCTAAGTCGAACTCAAAAGAAACCGTTAAAAAATCGACTTATGGAGTTTTTTGAGTTAGGGAAAATGGCGTTATAGGTGCCGATTAATCAAGGACAATGTAGATATTGAGAGGTGGGGGAACAGCCATACTGGCTAGTAGGCTTGACAAAAAAGAGAGGCGGTGTCTGTGTTTCATATGAAAGGAAGCCAACTGGCTTTGACATGCCGACACAAGCCCGTGAGAGGAGACACCTTCCCTCCCCTCCCCCACTTTACTGCCTCCACAGTGGGATGGGGGGAGTAAGATTTTTCTTTTTAAAAAGAGTCACAGCATGCAGCAAAGGGGCGCGAGTTAGTTACCACTCCTTTTTCTTGTCCTTTTAATTTTTTGTACTTGCAAGGGTCTCTTAATCCCTCGTGAAATGCACTAAAATAAGAATTCACGTCCATTTACTTAGCTCTGCGGAACACGTGTTCTGAAATGTCACTAAAGAATAATAGCCCAAACGCCTTGGAAAATTCGACTAAGAGAGGTTGAAAGCCAAAAATCTTGGAGTTAATGAGATCTAAAATACATTAGTCTTATGGAATTTGGCCAGGACCTAATAATTAATTCGATATAGGGAGGTTTTCGACTTAGGGAAGTTCGACTTAGCGTGGCCCGACTGTATTTCACTTTTATCCTCGATAACAAAAGATTGAATAATTAATTATATTTAAAAATATTTCATTTAAACCATTATTATATTTGTTATTATGTGTGTGGCCTTTGCGGGGCTTTTTATCATACAAATGCAATATGATTTTACAGTCTTTCTTTTAAAAAGAAAAATCTTACAATCCCTATGCCACTGTCGAGGCAGTAAAGTGGGGGAGGGGAGGGAAGGTGTCTCCTCTCACGGGCCTGTGTCGGTATATCAAACCAAGTTGGCTCTTTTCATATGAAACATGCCCGTCCCTCTTTCTGGTCAAGCCTTCTAGCCGCTATGGCTCCCCCCCCCCATCTCAATGTGAACATTGTCCTTGATTAATCTGCGCCTATTACGCCAGTTTCCCTAACTCGAAAACTCCGTAAATCGATTTTTCTCGCCCTTGAGTTCGACTTAGAACGATTCGACTGTATTAGTAACACGCCAGTTGAAACGTGATCCGCCAGACTTCGTTACAAGTCATACGAGAAGGCCAGGAGTTGGACTTTGGTTAGCAGAGGCTATTATGAGACGCAAGCTATGGGGATATTTCGAGAGGAGTGGGTGCTTATTTCCCACTCCCACCCCCGGCAATACTAACCTTGGACCACTAAGGGAGAAGGGGTGAAGGCGGGCCGCTGGCGCCTTAAAACCAGCCGCTTCGGGCAGATGGGGCTCGCTAACCTTGATAGGTAGCTCATCTAGGAGAGGGAAACTCAAATCTCAAACCTCCGCTGTCTCGCGGCAACACCTGTTCACGGAGAGACTAAGAGAGTAAACCCTAAAAGAAAATCAGGAGACGGAGTCCCTTAGGCAGTTTTATTGCGATGTGCTATATCTCTGGCAACTCCTGCGATGCAGATGGCACCTTGTTGTATCAGCTAAGCTGTTCCCCTGGAATCACCATCTGTGTGGAGAGAGAGGGCCTGCTGCCTGGGCAACAGCTGGTCTTTCTAAAGCTCTGCCTAGGCTATCGTAGCCTCCTGTTTCTTTTTTTTTCTCTACCTCCTCGACCCAATCCTGGAGAGGTCACTCCAGCTTCACCGCAAGGCGTAGACACAACACGTGGAGCGGCAGTTACCGGTTATAAGCCATTGCTCAATTGGCGTAGAGCTAGGCGCCAGGGGTCGTTCCAGACGGTGGGAGAGATCGCCATGTCTCACTGAGCATCTACCGCCCGCCTTAAGCTGGGCAGCCCCCAGCCAGTAAGGTGATGTTCCGTCATGGCTCGCCTGCCCCATTGGGTGCATGGGGCTCAGAGTGATCAACTCAACAAGCAAGCCATAAACCCAAGCACCAACTGAAAAAATAAGAAAGAAGTTACCAGCACTTCGTTTAGCAAGCTGGAATGTCAGAACCCTCTGCACTGGTTTTAACTCTGACCCCTCATGTGCGGAAGATATAAGGAAGACAGCGGTCATTGACAGGGAACTTTCCCGTCTCGGCATCGACATTGCATGTCTACAGGAGACGCGGCTGGCTGAAAACGGCAAAGTGGTTGAGGCCAACTACACATTTGTCTGGCAAGGACTACCATCAGACAGACCAAGGCAGCATGGCGTCGGTTTTGCCATAAAAAACTCTCTTATGTCATACGTTGAACTGGCGGCACTTGGCACTGAGAGGATACTCGGCATTAAACTTTCAACATCATCTGGCGCAGCCCATATCCTCAGCCTGTATGCACCAACTCTCTGCTCCGAAGAAGAGTTAAAAGACAACTTCTATGAGGCTCTAGACTCCGCAGTAGCAAATATTCCCACATATGAGAGTCTATACCTCCTCGGTGACTTCAACGCCAGGGTAGGTGCAGATCACAAAGCCTGGTCCACCAGCATTGGCTTACATGGCATTGGTAAAATTAATAACAACGGCCAGCGACTGCTCGAGCTATGCAGTACTCACAATCTGTGTGTAACTAACACATTCTTCAAATGCAAGGACATCCACAAAGTGTCTTGGAGACATCCCCGCTCCAAGCACTGGCACCAGCTTGATCTGGTTCTCACCAGGCGATCTGATCTGGCCAGTGTGCTCCAAACACGCAGTTACCACAGTGCCGACTGTGACACAGACCACTCTTTGGTCGCAAGCAGAATCAAATTAATACCAAAGAAATTGTGTCACTCTAAGAGCAAGGGTAAAACTCGCATCAACACGCAGAATATCAACTGCCCTGAGATAAGTGATCAACTTAACACCAAGCTTGAGCAAGCTCTTAAAGCCAACACCTCGCAGAAAGAAATCCCCAATCCGCATGATGCTATAGGGACAGAACAAATCGATGCGAATTGGCTCCATATTCGAGACACTATTTACAACACCTCTCTTGCCGTCCTCGGGAGGAAGGAAAGAAAAAATGCAGATTGGTTTGAGGCCCACTGGGTTACAATGAATCCCGTGACGGAGACAAAAAGAAAAGCTCTACTGGCCTACAAAGCTTCCCCAGGACCTGACACCCTGAAATGTCTCAGAAATGCCAGAAACACAGCCCGGAAGACTGCACGTTTTTGCGCTAACACTTATTGGGTGGAATTATGCAAAAGCATTCAATCTGCTGCTGATCAGGGAGATATTAAACAAATGTACGAAGGCATAAAAAAGGCCACTGGGCCCACAACTTCAAAGTCAGCTCCAATCAAGACAAAATCAGGTGAGATGATCACAGAACGAGACAAGCAGATGCGGCGCTGGACTGAGCACTATCTAGAACTCTATGCGACACAGAATGTAGTATCTGACTCTGCCATAGAAAGAATACCAGATCTACCAGTTCTAGATCAGCTTGATGCTCCACCGTCAATAGAGGAGCTTGGTAGGGCTATCGATCATCTGAGAAATGGGAAGGCCCCAGGCAACGATGGCATTCCTGCAGAAGTCCTTAAGCACGGCCAGCCAGCACTACTGAAGCCTCTGCACGAACTCATATGCGATTGCTGGGAACGCGGTCACATCCCACAGGACATGCGTGACGCCAAAATAGTCACGCTTTATAAGAACAAAGGAGATCGCAGCGATTGCAATAACTATCGTGGTATCTCCTTACTGAGTATTGTGGGAAAGGCTTTTGCCAGAGTGATCCTTGCACGCCTGCAAATTCTGGCGCATAATGTCTACCCAGAATCACAATGCGGTTTTCGGGCTGGCCGGTCAACAATGGACATGATCTTCTCACTCCGTCAGCTACAAGAGAAATGTCGGGAGCAACAGAAAGCCCTCTTCGTTGCCTTCATAGATCTAACAAAGGCATTTGACCTGGTCAGCCGCGAGGGTCTGCTACGTATATTGGAAAAAATAGGATGCCCGCCGCGGCTTCTCTCCATCATCGAGTCCTTCCACACCAATATGCACAGCACAGTGCTCTTCGATGGTGCCACCTCAGAACCCTTCCCAGTTTGTAGCGGAGTCAAACAGGGCTGTGTACTGGCTCCAACACTCTTCGGTATCTTTTTCTCGATGCTACTGCGTCATGCATTCGAGGACTGTTTCGAGGGTGTAAACATCCATACCAGGGCGGATGGAAATCTGTACAACATCAGCCGTCTCCGTGCAAAGAGAAAAGTGGAAAATGTTTTAATTAGAGAGTTGCTCTTCGCGGATGACGCAGCCCTTACCTCACATTCAGAGATAGGTCTCCAACTTTTGGTCGACAAGTTCTCAGAGGCATGCAAGGATTTTGGTCTAACGATAAGCCTCAAAAAGACCAACATTATGAGACAAGGAACAGACTGCTTCCCAGCAATCTCCATTGAGGGAAACACCTTGGATGTCGTCGATGATTTTACCTACCTTGGCAGTAACATCACAAGCACACTCTCCCTGGAAAAGGAAATTGAAACCAGAATCGGCAAGGCTTCATCATTAATGGCTAGGCTGAATCAAAGAGTGTGGAACAATGCACAGCTCACTGCTAGGACGAAAATCACTGTGTACCAGGCCTGCGTGCTCAGCACACTCCTCTATGGCAGCGAGTGCTGGACGACCTATGCCAAACAAACAAAGCAACTCAACAGCTTCCACTTACGATGCTTGCGCAGGATTCTGCACATCAAGTGGCAGGACAAGATAACGAATGTCGAGGTACTCAGAAGGAGTCATATGCTGAGCATGCACTCAATCCTGAGTGAGAGGCGCCTGCGGTGGCTGGGACATGTCCGCAGGATGAACTCGGAGCGCATTCCAAGAGCCCTGCTTTACGGTGAGCTGGCAACTGGTATGCGGAAGAGAGGACGCCCCTGCTTGCGCTTCAAGGATGTCTGCAAGAAAGACATGAGTCTGGCGCAGATAGACCATAAAACGTGGGAAACCATTGCTGAGGAGCGCACCTCCTGGCGGGCTAAAGTACGCGAGGGCATCCAAGTCGCGGAAGCTTCCCTTACAGTCAAGAGCGAGGAGAAAAGGGCCAGGAGAAAGGGGAAGGGGGGTAGAGGAGCAGGAGGAAACGCCATCATCCCATGAGGATGGACGGATGCCATAGAGAGAGTAACACGCCAATACGCCAGCTAACGGTATTATTTAGTAAATAATAAACTGCAAATTAGTATTGTTCCTGTCTTACGCATTTTTTATATTCACGTTATATGAATGTCACTGTCAGACTACGTAATTATTGTCATAAATAAAATAAGAGAAATTCATTTTTTTTCTAACAACTGAAAAAATTCCAAAGCTGAAACTTATCAATTTATCAAGGGCGCCAAAAATCTAGTTACGCCTCTGATCATGACATGCGTGAAGCAATTTAATTTAAAGTTTTATTAAATAAATTGTAAGCAATGAAATATTTCAGTGGAACTTTTATTTAAAAGTTGCGCGTTTTGATGTGACGTTACGTTTCTTAAACACCTCCTTCCCCCTACTTACAAAATGTGTGACCCCCACTCTCCAAATATGTAAAATTTTAAGAAACAATTTTTTTATTGGTATCGTGGGCTGAATATGTGTGGATATATTCAATTCAGATCGATATAAAAATTCATATGAGTTATCAGGTTCATGTGAACTAAGTTTTTTCTAGATATAGCCATCTCCCTAGTAACCAATGATTATATTGTATTAATTTAGGTAATATAAAAGAAAGCGATTTAGCTCAATATTACTTTTAACGCAGTAGTGCTTAACTTCTTTAAGTAAAGTAAAACGCAGAATTTTAAAATTTAAAGATTTAAGTTTTAAAAATCCGACCTACATCTTAGACTGTTTAAAGAAATTTAATATTTTTAAGAGCAGGTGTAAGATAAGGAATTACAACCCCTCCTCTAAAAAGGCAATAAAGCTACTCATCTCAAAGCGTTATTAAACTAAATTGAAAAAGTTGTAAATGTCATGTTGATTTTAAAAAAGAATTTTAAGAAACTAATACAGTCGTATTTCAAAAGCTTGCAATAAAATTTTAATATAAAGTATTGTAATAAAATTATGCACTTATTTTGAAATTCTCTCTCGATAGTTTAATATGACAATGACTTTATTTTTTTTTCTATCTTTGTCTCTATAATCAACGATATTTTAATTTACAAATTTTAGACATAAATGATAATTTTAAAATAGGGATTCAATGTTTTGTTGGATCCTGTTTCCAAATAATACATTATATTTGGTTAATTCTACTTGATCTCCCATCCTCAGTAGATTTTTTGGGATACTGAAGAAATTATAATCCGCGTTAGTTTTCTCAAGATTCCTATTGTATTATAAAAGTTTGTTGGACAAAGATATAAATAGTTAATTGTTTTTTAAACATCGTTTTATACCTCCCCGGCTACAAAGAAATTGTTATGAGATGTTCTAGTGCAGGGGTGGGCAAACTTTTTAGGGCGAGGGCCACATTAGTAAGAAATGAAACATCAAGGGGCCGCACCTAATACCAAATTTTACCCGCGATTTAAGTATAAACATCCACCTTTAACATAAAGTTATTTTTTTTATATTACTGCAGGCTTCCGCGGGCTGCAAAGAACTCCGTAGGGGGCCGTAGTTTCCCCACCCCTGTTCTAGTGGATATAAAATATTATATCTTAAATAATGAATTTTGAAGAAACTAAACCAGACTAAACCATAAATTAACAATTTTATTCCCGCATGAATTAAATTAACTTAATTATTTCAAAATTTGTATTCCGAAATGTTCCAAATATACGTAAGTTTTAAATTATTCAAAATATATATACCTACCCCCCCCCCTCGTCCCTCATAAAGCGTATACGTTTACAACACTACATCGTAACACAATAGTAATTAATACACTATTTGTAACAGTATCACCATGTAAAAGATAGAGAACGTATGGCACTTCCCTTCAAAATGGCAACAGTTACTTACTCCATAACGCCAATAAATTAAATTATACATGTTATAAAGGAAATACATTTTTTATGAATTTATAAGTTCTTATTTACCTAATGTGTACTTAGACTTGTGCCATCGCTTTCCAAAAAAAAATTCACTCACTATTTACATAATTAGGTTTTTATTAAATGTGGAGTAAGAAAGCACAACATAACGAAATTAGCAAAATAATAAATCCCATGCATCGAGTGCAAATTGTAATAAAAAATATTTAAAGCATCTATAATTTTTTTTTAAAACATTTAAAAATAGGCCAATGCTTTGTATCGCAGAGCATATCCAAATATAAATATTATCATTGTATCGCTTTATAAAATGAAGGCAAAATTAAATTTGAAATGCGTACACGAAAAAGTGCGCACCGGAAATAATGATTTATGAATTTATGAATAAAGAATTTATAAAGCTCATAATTAAAAGTCAAGCAAAAAAATATATATACTGCACCAAAAATAACTCTTTTCGAATGGCCGCGTAAAGGTGTTCAAAGTTCAATATGGAAATGAGTTTTAATTTTTCTCTATTTGTCTATACATTTTATGATTTTTTAATTAACGGCTTTCATGTAAAAGGGAAAATTACGAAGGCGGTACTAATGCCATCTGTAGGGTAAAAGGAACCGTCCTGCCAAAATTGGTCCCTGTCCGTTTTTTGGTTTTTGAGTTCAAGCGGGACACAACTGAGCTTTAAATAGTATATATATATATATATATATATATATATATATATATATATATATATATATATATATATATATATATATATATATATGTGTGTGTGTGTGTGTATATATTTCAAAAGTAATTAATTTTCTTCAACAGTTTATTATATTTCGGTTCTTATACATTTTAAAAGCTGCAATGTGCAATACGTAGAATTATCTTTTAAATTATTTTTTAAAATTGAATTAATATTTTTCAATACCTTGTAAATTAATAAAAGTTTATCTTTATTAAATATTATTTAATGTTGATGAAGCTAAAATTTAATTTATAACATATTTTCCAGGTGGAGGGAGGAAGGATTAAAAATAAAATTTTAAAAATAAGTAGTTGTCTTAACAAAATGAATGGCAAAAGATGTATGTTTACGTTTTCATAGCCATAGAAAAATAAAAAAAAATGGGCAAGTCACTCTTCGTGACTTCATGGTTCTTAGCAAAAAGATTATTTTGTATGTAGGCTCATCTAAGTGGCAATTTATCAATTTATTTGATCTATGTGACTTTGTTTTTGCGTCTGCCGTAAAGACTTAAGAGAAGGGAAAATAATATAATAACATGACTTTGGAAGAAGGTAATCATCCGAACATTGAATGGATGACCTCGTTGAGCAGTTATTCACCTACTCTACTTGATCTTCCCCTGACAAAACTCGCAATTCCAGGTAGTTAAAATAGCATTTAGTTTTAGCGGTAATCCTTTATTTTATTATATTTCAGCGCATTTTATATTTCAAGTCATCAAAAAAACATTTTTTAATGCTTACTTCATTAATTATTATTATGAAATCTATTACTTCATTAATTATTATTATGAAATCTATTTTAAAATTAAAACATTATTTTTGGTAATCCCTGCCTTATGTATGCCTATACTTTACTATGCCTTATTAGGCTTATTAAGTCCTTATTGCCCTTATTACAGCGCATTTTAAATTTTTAGAACAAAATAAATAAAGGCCGATGGTAGACACCGCGTAACGCGCGGTGCCCACTCAGTTGGGTGGATGACACGCAATACACAGTCTGTTTATTTTGGTATACCCAGTCCACCTTAATAGCTTAAAATTTAGTTTTAAAAAGATTTATGATTTTAAAATTAATTTGGTAAAAGCAAAGAGAACGGTGCGCTCCATAAATCATATTTTTGGTTGCTATATTATTATTATATTTGTTGTTTTTTCTATTTAATTTAATTTAAAAATAGACAACTAAACCTAACCCAGACCCTAAAACTGAAACTACAACCTTTAAAAAAAAGACTCAAACGAAACTCTTTTTCTATTTTAATTTAAAAAATAGACAACTAAACCTAACCCAGACCCTAAAACTGAAACTACAAACTTTAAAAAAAAGACTCAAACGAAACTCGAACCGCCACCTGGAGTTCAAGATTCTATTGTCCTAACCGTGAGACCACAGAAACTCATGTACCGTTTGAATTTTTAAAAATCTTATAAATAAAAAAGAGCAAAATGTGACGTCACGTTTACGCGACACCCAAGCTTTACAGTGGATACCGCGCATTGCGCGGTGTCTACCCACTTCGATAAATAAAATAACATACTTTTACTAATTTAAATCAGAAATAAAAAAAGTATTTAATGCTTTACAATTAGTTTTTTGTGTGTTTTGTTGAGTTTAAAGGGGTTTTTAACTTTATACTTAGAAAAAGGTTTTTAAAAGCAGACTTCCAACAACAACAATGGCGCCGTTAGCCGTTAGTCACAGAAGATAGTGAAATATACAAATTTTTATTTCGTACAAATCGTAAAATAGTAATTTTATTTCAACAAAAAAATAATGTTTTAATTTTAAAATAGATTTCATAATAATAATTAATGAAGTAAGTTTGAAAAAATGTTTTTTTGATGACTTGAAATATAAAATGCGCTGATATAAGGGATTACCTTATTTTCTTGTTGAAATAAAATTACTATTTTACGATTTGTGCGAAATAATTTTTTTTATATTTCACTATCTTCTGTGACTAACGGCGCCATTGTTGTTGTTGGAAGTCTGCTTTTAAAAACCTTTTTCTCAGTTAAAAACCCCTTTAAACTCAACAAAACACACGAAAAACTAATTGTAAAGCATTAAATTCATTAAATACTTTTTTTATTTCTGATTAAGTGTTTAAAGTAGTAAAAGTAAGTTATTTTATTTATTTTGTTCTAAAAATTTTAAATGCCCTGAAATAAGAGATTACCGCATTTGGCCTTTGAGTTCTTTGACTAAGAATTTATAGAGTCTAGGCCTGTTACTTTATATTACTAATACTAATAGTGAAGTATTCGTACACATTTTTTTTTACACTCTCAGTTCAGTCACAGTCTTAGCACTCTTGTCAAAGACACGGATGGAACTTTACTTTAGGTGCCACTTTTTTGGTTTGTCCTGGAATTTTGGATTCATGAAGCTAAATATTTTTATTTTATGGATTCACTAGTTTTCTTTCACTTTTTCAAGATTCTGAAGTTTTTTGTGTGTGCTTTTTCCTGATTTGTGAGTTAAGTCATAAAAGTTAAAGTTTTTCAAATTCAGTTTGTGTTTATGGTTTAACAAAGATTTAGTGCTTAGTCACTAGTCTAGCATGAAAGTCAATTCAACAAGTAGTGGCCTTGCTATAAATAGAACACTTACAGCTTGTTGCCAACTCTCAGTTACCTCTCGCTTTGCGTGCTGGCCTCTGTCTCATGCACTAGGCCTACACCTCACTTTTTGCTTGTAACCTCATTGTTCTCATTTCATAATTACAACAGTTTGAAATCTGAACTTGATTAAGTGCCTATATGGTATGGTATGGTATGGCAACCTTCCATCCTCATGGGATGATGACGTGTACTCCTGCTCCTCTGCCCCACCTCCCCTTTCTCCTGGCCCTTCTCTCTTCACTCAAAGCTATGAGGGATGCTTCCGCGACATGAATGCCCTCATGCACTTTTGCCCGCCAGGAGGTGGGCTCCGTCTATCTTTGCCAATGACATGTCTTTCTTGCAGACGTCGTTGAAGCGCAAGCAGGGGCGACCTCTTTTTCTCATACCAGTCGCCAGCTCACCGTAAAGCAAGGCTCTAGGAATGCGCTCCTATATATATATATATATATATATATATATATATATATATATATATATATATATATAAACATATATCAAAACAATATAAACATATATTATATATACATACATAAATTTAAAATAAGTGTGTTAGGTTGATTTGAAAGAAAATTTGTCGAATCAGAGCAAACAGGTAAAAATAAGGTTGTTAAGACCACTCGTTTTTGAGGACCGGTTAACCGTTACAAAAAAGACCGGTCAACCGTTGGTCCGTATTTTTACTGTTTTGTGAACCAACACGAGAATGGATCGAGTTTTTGCCTCGCGTCATCTGATTTGACATCAAAGCGCCTGTGATGTACCAACTCTAGTGTTGCCGTCAAAACAGCAAATTAAAAAAAAATTTTAATTCCGAACAAAGAAGTAAACCAAAATAACAGTCAATTTTTTATATTTTTATGTAATAAAAGTATTAAAACAGCATATTAAGCTGACCTACAAATTAGCACCTCTTAATGGGGGTTATTTTTCATTCAAATGCAGTGTTTCATGTTTAGATGAGATAAGATTAATCTTTTTTTGCCCATCATTTTTTTAGCCATAGTTAATGCAGACGTAAACATATGGATTTGCTTGGTACACTGCTGTGGTTTTCAGGGCCGGCCTTAGCAATTGTGGGGCCCTATGCGAAACGGATTGCGCAGGGCCCAGTATGGTTAGGGATAAGGATAATAAGTGAAAATTAAGATTTTGTAATAGAAAATAAAGTTCGGGGTCCACTGTGGCGCATAGGTTGCAGTGGCCTAAGGCCGGCCCTGGTGGTTTTCCTAGGTTATTCCAGGGTACTCCATACGTAATAGCCTATTATTGGTCAAAAAATTTTAATTTTCTAATTTTAAGTCCTTTTTACTTTATTAAAACAATTTTTAAAAGTTAAATAGATTTTACATTTATAGTCCTAAAAAGACGAATTTATTAGATTTCTAAGGCATTTCTTTTGTAGCTGTAACTGTAATACTCTCAAAGATATTATGACCTGTAAGCAATAAATAACATCCATTTTGATTTATGGCAACCTACATGCCTAATTTTTTTTTAATTTAGTGGCCTATTAGCACACACTTAATTCTAGGGATCCAATTTTATTTTTAAAATATAATTGAAATCAGTACCTTAACAATCATTTTACAGGATCACATAATTCTGGGACATTTAATTTGGATGCAAGTAGTGGACTATCAGCAGACACATCTCCAGATATCAGAAATCTTGTTAATAACCCAACAATCGGCCCTCTAGCTAAAGGAGTGGTTCATCAGTGGTCAGTGTGTCAATCTTTAGACTTCATGAAACAACTCCATGCTGGCATTCGATACTTTGATCTTAGAGTTACTGTAAAAGATGGTTCTGAAGATTTATATTTTGCGCATCAACTTTTCGGAACCAGGGTAAATAAATTATTCTCTAAAGCTGAAGAAATATATCCTTTAATAGCAGTTAATAAAATTTTAGGATTTTTGGGCCTGTTTTAATACATAAGCACCTTGAAAGATTGAGCTCATTATTTTTAATTTATATTTTACTATTTCATGTAACATAATATAAATTTTAATTTCAATTTCAGGTAACAGAAATGACAGAATCTGTACTGAAATTTTTAGAAGAACATCCACGTGAAGTGATACTTCTTGATTTTAATCATTTTTACAACATGGAGATGGAACATCATATTCAATTAATCACTCACTTGATATATGTGTTTGGGTCAAAACTTTGCCATAGATGTGGCCCTGAAAGCTTAACTCTCAATAAAATGTGGGGAGAAGAAAAACAGGTATTTGAAAGTTAGTGATTTCTTGTATCAATATAATTGTTTAAAATCATATTATTACCCTCCAAATTTCAAATAATGCTGTCTGTCTGTCTACTTGTTATTTCTGTTAATATCTTTTTACAAAATTTCAACAAAATATAAAATAAGGTGTAATTCATAATTACCTTTGAATCATTTACCATTTTCAAATTTCATTCACAAAATATGTTTTATCCAAATATTTGACCATTGAAAGATCCAGTTTATAAAACTATATTAATCATGTTAAAATTGATCCAGGTATTTTACAAATTCAACATGAAGTTGATTTAAGTCCCCTTGAATGAGATAACACATTTTGACATTTCTGAGATTTGTGTGAGATTAAAGGGGCCTCCATGAGTTAGGCCCCAACTCCATGAGTTAGACCCCAAATGTGACATTTTAGTTTTGGATATTCCTCCTAATTAAGAAACAACTCTTCTTATGATTCAAACAATGAAATTTCTTTTCTTAACTATTATGGGTATTTTATATTTCAGGTTATTATCTTTTATCAAGATGCAGTAGGGGAAGAATTCCTAGAAACATTCACTTCATCCAGTTTGAATGCTCCATGGCCTAACACTCCTGAGGCATCAAAAAGTTTACAATTTTTAACCTCCCTTCATGAACAGTGTTGCTCAAAAGGATTTCTGGTCTGCCAGGGTAAGCTCTCTACAAGGAATTATTTGCAAACATTACCAGAATGGAAAAAATCATGCTGTTATCTAATTCTTTAAACATTTAATTCTGTATGTAAATTTTAATGACTGAAAAAGAGGGGGTGAGATTTTTGTTTTATATTTTACCCCCAAAACAAATAAATTCAAAACTTGTTAGGCAGGGGCAGCTTTTTTTTCAAAGACGTTTTGTGTATTTATACAATTACTTTTTTAAAAAATCATCATTATTATTATTTGTTATCGATTTTTAATATATAATTATTTCAGTCATTTAGTATGAATGAAATTGAAGTCAGAAACTGACATGTCATTTATTCTGTTAACATTTATTTCTATTGATGGGCTCAAATTTGTATACCTAATCCTATTTGTCTAAATCCGTGGCGAACCTTTTTTGGGGCCGTGTGCCGAAAATTCAAACAAGAACCCATTTATTAATATCAAAGTGCCAACACTCCAATGAAACCCGAAAATGGGGGGTTTGGCTAAACTGATTAAGGAATTAAAATTTTAGTCGCGTGCTGGGTGATGAGGCTCTGCGTGGTCTATATGGTTCTTTTTTTTTCTTCTTCTATTTTTTCTCAACACTGTAATGAAATTTTTTTTAATGGAAAGAGTATGTGTTGGGGGATGTAAATCTTGCAATAAATATTCCTCTTAACATTAAATGAGGATTGAGTTTACACTCTTAAATATGGTTTTTACCTTTTAAAGCTAAAATACTTCATTACTTTAAATGAAAATATGTTTTAAAATCTCATTTTTTGTGCTGTTTTCTTCTCAGGAGTTCTGACACCAACCATGACCACCATAATGGCTGGGCTTTTCAGTACATTGGAAACATGGAATAGGCAGTGGACACCAGTGTTCTGCTCATGGATTAAGAACAGTTCCACAAAGTGTGTTCAATCTCTAAACATAGTGATAACTGATTTTGTTGAAAATGATGACTTTGTCCAGACTGTGATTGATTTGAACAGAAGTAAAAAAGATCTGCAAGCCACATGAGACAATAGTTAACATCTTGAGTCATTATCACTCTCTTGTTAAATTAAGATTGCAGCTTTTATTTGGTGGCATTAAAACATTGATTGTTAGGGACCAATTTTATTCACCAAATTAGTAAAAATTAATTTTAGTATTTTCAGACATATTTTTTTAGTATGTCATCTATGTGTCATAAATATTTCTCATACACTTTTTACTCAATTTTGTGTTTAAGTCTGGGGATTTAAATAACATATTTTTTGGGCAAACAAATTATTAGGTCATGGAAATAGACTATGTATTTTTAAAAAACAAATCCTGAAATTTTCAATCTGAAGAAGTAAAGATGACCAACTAATCAATTTTGGAAATTTTAATAGGTTATGGTACCGTTAACCCATCTTTTGTTCTTAAGGTTTTAGGCATTTTGAAAGTAGTTCAAATACAGAACCATACAGGATTTTTAATGATTTTCAATGGAATTAGAAAATACTTTATTTTTTAGCATAACAGTGTTTACATAGACTGAAATCTTAAACAGTGCAAAACATTGGTTAAAAATCACTTTTGTTCCAAAGTCTGTTTTTGGTAGGCTATCAAAATTAAGCAAAACAGCACAGATTGATTGAGATCTTTAATTAATATTATTACTTATCTGTTTACTACAGTGTTACCTTAGGTAGTAACTACTTATAAGTAGTGAACAGTGACCATTAATCAGTTCTTAATTATTCATTATAGTTATAGCTTTCAGCCACAGGATAAATCCACATTTGGCGTATTAGTGATATAGAACTATTTAAGTGATTTGTGAAGCATATCTATTTAAAAAAATGTAAGGTTACTTTGTCAATGATTTTAGAATATGAACATGCATTAATAAAGCTTGAAATATGAACTGAGAAGAATTTTCATTAAATCTATATTGCTATCAAATTCATCATCAAAGGTAATTTATAACAAAAGTGATACTTAAAATATATTTAATATCTTATTTTACTAAATAATACTTAACTAATTATTTTTTTTTAAGTTTAAAGATATTTTCTGTCCCAAACTAGTGTAAGGATGACAGATTATTTTTTAACATCATGCAAATCAAGAAGTTTGCAAGCTTCTTAGTTAGTATTAATAATTTAGTGGTGAAAATGTTTAATGATACTTTGCTTAAAATTTTCGTGTTGCTTTTTTCTGAACTAAACTCTTTATAGTTATTGAATTAACTTTTGTACATTAAAAAAAATCCCAAATAGGTATACATGTAAAGCTAAACTTTTGTGATAACGTTTATTACTATAGGATTAATTTATTTATTTATCTGTATCACTAGTGTTCATACAATTTTGTTTTAAATATCTTTCTGCACTCTGTATTTATTTTACCAGGCTGATACCAAGTTATTTTTATTATTAAATTATTTACTTTTTTTTTAAAAACAAACTACGTCCTTAATATTCATGTTCCTCTTAGTCTTCCTTGCTTCTACCCCTTGCTGATATCAATAGTTTAGCTACAATTACAATATGAAGAGCTAATCCTAAATAGGAAGAATGCGTCCACCTACGCCATTTCTCATACTTATTGTAGTTCCTAATTAACTTTCATAATTAATATAATAAACTGGAAAAACTATAGGGGCTACCTATCTGAAAGCTCTTGACAAAACATGCATTTAAGTGATGCTCTTAATGTTAAAAAGAACTAAATTTAGTGCTAGTTCCCACCACTTTTGCTATAACTCTGCATATTTAATTCATCAATGTGTTTTGGTATTTTTAAGAATCTCATATAGTGTAGATAGTAGAAGTTTTAGCCAGGATTTTCATATTACACTTCAAATCAAGGTGAGATTTGTTTAGGTATTGGTTGTCAGGACTTTTCCATCATTTCTGAAACACTGTGGCGTCATTGACTATGCAACACATTTTGCACTGACCAAATAAAACATCAGTATGCATTTGAGGCCTTATTTGATTTCTCCAGTATACAAAAAAACAAAATGTAAATAAAAAATATGTGTACTGCGAAATAACTTGGGTTGTCTTTTTACTGTTCACTGATATTCAAAACTATTTCTTACCAGCTTTAGTAGCAGCTTTGCCTTCTTCTACTCTGGAATTAGGCGGCATCCATAAACTAAGACAAAAATTGTGGGTAATTTTGACCCACTACATGCACTTTATCAACAGCCATCAAACTTTCAAAGATGTGACCATTTTTTAATATTCGTTGTAATTGTAGTGAACAATTTCAAAAAAACATCTTTTATATTTTTATCCTGTTTTAACTAACTTTTTATATTTAACTTAAAATCTATCACTAGTTATTGTTACTCTATGGTTAATAAAAGATTTTTTTTTCTTCTTCACATGAATTAGTCAAATTTTCTATCATTAAGTACTAAGAAATAAAGAAAATCATTGCCAAGTGCTAAAAACCAACTTTAAGATGGTCTTTTGCTACCTGAAGCAAAGTCTTAAAAGTCAGAGGTTATCAATAATGAATATTACGGTTGAATGGAATAGATTTAATTCTGAGATCACAAAATTGCACCATTTTCTGAGGGAATGGGTGGGACATGCATTCAGAATGAGTTATCTACTTTTAATTTAACCAAATATTGATTTTCAAGTTCCTATTGCTTATAAATTACAGAAGAAACATTTTAAAATAATTTTAAAAATGACCTGTCTGGAATAAGGGTCCATGAAGTTAAAGCTTCATTAGATTACTATAATAGCAGATCAGTCCTTGGCATTAAGATTAATAATGAAAATATAATTGAGAATGCCATTCAAATTGTATCAAATAAGATAATTTGTTAACAATGACTTCTTTTTTTTAAATTCCATATAGATTTTGGTTACGAAACAGCTTAACAATAATAAATAAAAAGCACTCTATAGAAATTGCATATCATTGATCATGTTCAACTCACACATTCCATTGTACTAGAAATTACATAATTTACATTGTTGTATTGCTTAATGTAATTTATAAAAATGTTGTTATATATTCATTTGAGATGTTTTTTGTGGAAAATATTTATGAGAATATTTGGTTATAATTTTTTGTAGTGTGTAAAACTGATTTTAGTTTTTTTAATATAATAAAATATAATTATTAAAGAAATAAAATAATTTTTTTCCAGCAAAGTATTGATGTATAGTTATTTTTTAAATGATGTTAAAGGGTAAGTTATTGTAGATTAACTTTGATTACATTTTTAAAAAATATTAACTTTAAGGTAAAGCTATTATTTTGCTTAAGCAGAATAATTAAAAGGAAACAGTGCATTCAAATTGTACAATTTGTTCTGGAGAATGAAACTTGATTGGATGTTAAGTGGGATTTCTCTTTTGCATGGCCCAGCCAAGGGTGACATTTATTGCAAACCACTGGTTTCCACTGATATGGAAATCTGTCTTGATTACACAACAGTGTTATGTTTAGCCTTTAAAAATAATAATGGCCTAAAAGTAAAATAATTTTTTTTTGCAATAGGTTTTTTTTAAAAAAGATTAGTCGTTATGTGTTGCAAAATGTTATTTCCTAAAATAAAGCATTCAAGTTCAAATGGATTATTTGATTGATATCAAATACCTTGGTAAAAAATAACATGTATTAACATCTGTTAAGCCTCCTTTTACTATCACATAGATGTATTCTAACCGGTAAAAGGTGTCGGTTCTATTTAAATTCAGGACTGCAGAATTCATTGATTGCAAAATTTGCATGATTGTTTTCAATTATATGACCCCAAAATACTTGAAGGACATGTTTGGCTTTGTAGTGCATGAAATTATACAATGTGTACTATATTTTTCTAGTTTAATATAAAGATGTAAAATGAAAAAGATTTTGATTAGAGGGCATGAGTTAAAAATAGCTTTATTTTCCCTTCACAGGGTCACTTAAAACATTATTTTATGACTAACTAAGAGCTGCAAATCACCAGTGCCAGAGAATTCAGCTGTTTTTCACTTTTAGCATAAATAATATTAAATCTTTCTTTTTTATTTTGGCAAACTCCCACCTTAAGTAGGAAGGAGCGAGTGTGTATGAAATTGGACACCATACAATGTGGATACACGCAGTTCATTTCCGTCATTAAATTTTTTCATAATATAATTTTGGTGTTAGATGTACGATTTGTTTAACATGATCAGTGAAAACTCAAAGCTTTACATTTAGATATCAGTTTAATTTAGTCCTTTACAATTGTTGTCTTTTTCACAAATATTTTACACAGAAAACATGTCTGAAGTAATCTTAAAAGATTTTCATACATATGCAACTAAACATATGTGCACTTTCAAAACTTCTATTTACTGGTTCATAAAACAAGAGCATGCATGCATTAATTTATAAATCATTATAAGTAGTACACAAATTTACAACAAAATATACAAGTGTACATATTAATCAGATATTTCATGGGATGACATTTTTATTTTATAAAAAATAAAAAAATTAGGTAGCAAGTAGATGCAAATCAATCATAACTTATGAGCTTTATAAACAACATGAACTAGAAATGAAAATGAATAAGATGCCAAACATCAATGCTGCCTTGATTCAACTCTAGTGCTGCCTGTACTGTAACTGCTGCATGTATGCAAACTATACTTTACTTTTTTTTTATCCATAACATGCTGCTATACTCTTCATCTTTCAAATTGTTTCATACTCTAGCAAATCATTAATTAAAAGACAATGCTGCAACTAAATGGTTGTTTTACCTCAACTCAGTTTGAATAAATTTAATTTAATAGTTAGACTGTAAATATGGGTCAATTTATTCAACCCATAAAACAGCAAAACCAATTAGAGATTTTGATGTGTAAGTTTAATTAAAACCAGTAGTACATAATTGGGGGAAAAGAAAACTTTGAAATGGTATATTAATAAAGGTATTAATTGTAGCTGTTGAACTTTCAAACTTGTTTATAACAAAGCCCATTAATATAAAGTCTAATGTATCAAGTGATGCTAAATGGAAATTAACATCAAAACTATAAAAAAAAATATTTTGAAATGATAATTTTTAAGTAACAAACTTAATTACATTCTGTAATAATATTCAGATTATCAAGAGGGCAGCTTTAGTTAGATAAAACTCACATTAGATTTTCTTTTCCCTTTCCTATGAAAAATAATATTCACAAATGACCTAAAGTACCAGTTAGCCCAAAACTCATCAATCTAACATTATTTTAAAATAATTTTTCCACAGATTATAATAAGCAATTCATTTTCTATTGAAACATTTATGATATTAATATGCATGTATTTTTTTTCTGCCATATAACTAAAATAAATTACAAATAAAATTTGTATGAGCAATTTAAACCATAATGTTCACAATATAGCACCATTAATTAGCTATTGCAAGCACTTTTGCACCCGGCTTTGCCCAGGTATCGGACCTAGAATTTTAGGTATATATTACTCTTCTATATTTTTTCCAAACTTAAAATTCTGTGTATTCAAATCAGTGAACCAACAAAACATAAAAAGAAATCACAGATCCATGAATCTTCTGAAGGTCTCAAAAGTTTGGGAGTTTAAAAAGAATTGTTCTCAAAGTTATAGCAATGACAGAATTTTTTATTTTAGATCTGTCACTTGGATTTTTAAAGCAAATGAATGGGCTTTGTTCTCTATATAGCTTTTTTTTCCCTTTTTTTTTAAAAATCCAGCGAAGAGCGGTTTTTATGGTACTGTAAAAGTTTTTAAAAACAAAAATATCAATACTGTTTATTTATTAAATAACTTTTTAAAAAAACTGGCATGGAAACACATCTTTAAAAAGAGTAATTAAATAAATAGAGATCAATTGAAAATCAATAATTTCAAGAGCAATAGAAGTTAAATATTTCTTTCGTTGAGCTACACAGCTTACTCTCATATTAATACATATTACTTTCTCCACTGTGATACATGCATATAACTCACTCTTGAGTCAGGTCCAGACACAAAAAGATCAGAATTTATGATGTCGACAGAGTGGTTTACCCCCAGCAAAATGCAAATGAGGCAGTGCAGGACTGAGAAAAGCCACCTCTGATTTCACCACTGTAAATTTAAACTAAATCATGCATTGTATTATAATTATTATTTATGTAACAACTTTTTTGTTTATGTAACATGCGCATTGCTCTGTAACAGGGGTCACCAAACTACGAACTGCGACCCCATTTCATCCGGCCCACCAATGGTGCTTCAAAGATGAATGTACTACAGGTGATAGAACAAATGTCACACAAGAAGTTTTGAAATTTGAACATAAAATTTAGAATACTAGAAGACCATCACATGTAAGGAGAAATCTTGGCTTCTATGAGCCTAATTATTATTATTTTCAATTATTTTATTTAGATTTGTATTTATGGTAATGTTTGCTTACTTCACTCCAGTCTGAATCCGTCCCTGGCTGCTGGTGTCTTACGCACTGATTTTACCTTGACTTTACATACAAAACATGCATTTTGTGATGCCCCATAGAGTCCCTCCAGCTGTCAACCTAGGTTTTAACCTCCAGAAACATTTACTACTTATTGGCCGTCATCTAGTTTAAAAGATAAGTAACAAGGATTTCTTTGACTGTGTTAGGTGAAAGAATTAAAGGCATGGAAAGAGGTAATTAAGTGGCAAACATGGTATAAAAATACCATAGAACAGTGCTTCTCAAACTTTTTAGTATTGTGGACTGGCAGGAATTTTTCCATTGCACCAGGAAACGGTGAACTATTTTCCCTGTACTGACGTGGTAGTGAAATGTCCTTTCTGGGTAACTTCTGCGGACCAGCATCGGATGGCCCACGGACCGGCACTTTGAGAAGCACTGCCATAGAAGGCTCATTTAATGGTGAAAAATTTATCTCAAGCTCAGAAAATCAGAGATCTGGGCTTCTATATCGGCAGTAAACTCCCCATGACCTCCCATATTGGTTCTGTGGATTGTATTGAGGTTGAGAAAGTCAGACCACATTAAGCCAGCACTTAGGGATTTACACTGTCTGCCTGTGGCTGAAAGAATAGACCATATGATTCTGTTACTATCTTATGGTTGTATGAACGTATCAGCACCGCAATATTTGAAGGAATTAACATCAGAACATGTATCACTAAAGGGTCTGCGATCTTCTACGCAGTCCCCTCTGAAAGTTCCCAGTGTGGATGGACACAGGAGGAAGTCCTTTGGCATGTGCTCTTTTGAAATGGTGGCAAGAAAATTGTGGAACAGTCTTCAGAAATTTTTGAAAAAAATATGATAACAAAGATCAATTTAAGAAAAATTTGATAAGAGTATTTAAACATCAAAGCGCAATGATCATGCTAGTCTAGCATGCATAGTATTAGCGCTATAGTAGAAAGAATTCACTTATTCATTCAAACTTCAGGGAAAGGATAAACCTGTCTGCAATCTCTACAGAATCATCAAAGGATTTTGGAGAAAGTTGTCATTGCTTGAAGCACAACTGGATCAAGAAAACCATTCTCATATTCATTGTTTCAAATGAGTTTTGTTCCAACAATAACAAAATGTGTCAACATCCTTTTACCTTAAAAAAAAATTTTCTGATTGAAGGAATAATTATTGGAGAGATTTTCTGACATTGAAAGAATAAAAAGTGGCATTCTTCTTTTCCAGAATTCACTTGATTGCAATCTTGATAATGTGCCAGTTGGAACTCATTGATTTGCTGGTGTATGACTTGTTGAAAGAAAAGGAAAAAGGAGAAGGAAAATTTACTGAATTTTACCTCTGCTTAACTGAAGCTGAGTTTTTGAAACTAAAGAATTTGGCCGCTGGTATGGCATCAGTGTTTGCAATAAGTTATGTCTGGGAGCAAACATTTTTAAAAATTTAGAGCGTGAAGTCAACACACTGAACGAGATTGACTGTTAAAGATTTGATAGCAATTCTCTTGATTGGATGCAGCAACTTCACACAAAACATTCATGATTTCTTGAAAACCTATTGTCAGTTTTACAAATCTCACCAACGCTTTTTGCTGCCCAGGTTGTGAGATTCGGACATGTGCTAATTAGGTCTGATGTAACTATCGTTTGTGTTAAGTTCGCCTTCTTTGGTAACATTTTTAGAAGAAGAAAAAATACGTTGGATGTCTTTGTTTTTTTAATTTAGTGCCCTTAACTGACCCACGATTAACACTGAAAGGTTAATAAACTTAAACTTAGAATTGTTAAACGGCCCGCTCTCGTCATTTTGTCAGCCATCCAGCCCCACGTGAAAAAAATTTTTGGTGACCCCTGGTCTATATGCATGAATATTATTAATGACACTCATTTATAGGTAACATTTTTTAAGCATTCATATTCCTCTTAAGATTTTAATAATTATTACAAAGTTTACATATTGACATTGTTCAACTAAAACAAAGAGCATATTGATTCTTTGTTACTTGGACATTCTTCGACATGCCCTTCACAACACTCAAAAATATCTACACTTAGAACAGCCTTCCATTACTAATGCATTCATGCATTAATTGATGCATGGTACATAGGAATAAAAATCAAACTCCACTCAAAAAACACAAGTAAATACAACATAGAGTTCCACTTGGGTTAATTACAAATATGTTTACCCAATAACAAAGTAAATGTAGTTGATGTGTTATGTGGTTGCTTCTTGATAAATTGGTATTTAAACAAAGATGGGGCATCTAAACTGTGTATTTTTAAGACAGGATATGATCAACCTAAATGTCTGTTATTTTGGTGGTTATCATTATTTTTTATTATTTCTATAAATTACAAAAATACTTAGTATTTTCCAAACTAAAAGTGTGTATTTTTGTGTCTTAAAAAACTTATTTAGATGATAAAAAGGAGTTGGAGAAAGTATAGCCAATTGTGCTTACCGTATTTTCACGCATAATCCCCGCACGCGCAGATAACCCGCTCACGCATATACCCCGCAGAATTATAAGATCCTGTAAAAAAATTGTAGTATAACCCACCCACGCTTATACCCCGCACTATCCCACCACATTTGAGAAGTCATATCATGCTGAACCACTCTAGTTGAATGAACTGTATATATATATATTATCGCTCACCACGTTATAAAATCAGATACGTAATATCAAACGATTAAAGGTAGATTGTGAACAAACTTACCAGAAGTTATACAGAATCTAATTTTATATTCGTGTGTTTGCAAGTAATAGTGCCATTGCCATTGATGCATTATTCAGTAAAAAAAAATTCAGATACCCCGCGCACGGAGATACCCCGCAGGGGGGCTGCGGGGTTTGTAAAATCTGGTATAACCCGCGGGTAATATGCGTGTAAATACGGTACTTAAGAAAGGTCAAGGCCAAAGTTATTATAAATATAGTCAGTTGCTGTAAATAGCTCACAAAAAATTCATAACATTTGATTCATGTTCTAATATACTCTAACAATACATACACTTTTAATGGCCTCTGAATTCATTTTCCAATTATTTTGTGTTGAAGTTACTAAAAACAGTTCACAACGCACCACAACTCAATGAAGGATCAATAATGTGCTATCTAGGAATAGATAAGTATCTATACCATAGTTGCTGTGTTAATCTGTACTCATAGGAGTATATTGTCAGTGTAGGAGCATGTCAAGGATGTGGTATTTACATTAGGTGTGTCTTCTAAAGGAGTGGCAGTAAATCTAATGTGTGCCCTACTGTCCTGGGTGAAGACGATTACAGATTATCCAAAGCACCTTTCCATAGAGACGCAGAGACTTACAATTTAAAACACCATCTTCTTTATCTTCAGCAACTTGCCTAGACGCTGTTTAGCCGTTGCCAGACCTTTCTTTACTTTCTTGGCTAAAATGAACAAATAAGTTTGAAGGTAATAATACTTCTTATATTAAGAGCAAGCAAAGGAATTTGATGTAGCTAATTAAAGCTTTCAGTGAAAAATGGACTATCTGGTAAATTTTTATTCCCATTGACTTAATTCAATTATTAAAATAATTAAAATGATTAAAATAATAGAGCATCACAAGTAATTTCATATTAATAATACGTTATAATAATAAATTGGCATTTGGCTATTTTACTGTGTCAACCCTTTGTGACATCTTAGTGTACATTGAAGTGCTACAAAAAAAAGTGTACCTTTGGGAGCATTAACTGAAGCAGTGTTGGCACAAGGGTCTATGGGTCTTTTTATTCCAGGCCTAAATGCATTTACTGAAGAAAAAAAAATTGCTGATAAAAAATTATTTTTTTTCTTTCATAAATTAAATAATTTTTAAGACAAATTAAGTAATGTTTTCTTTTTTTTTAAATTAATATATATATTTTATATCTGTTATGACACAGTCAAACAATAATTTATTTATGCAGCTATACTTTTCAATTATAAAAGCCATCATCTCTGACAATATGACACACCTGGTTCATCAAGTGCTGAAGAAGGACCGGGCAAGGGCTCAACTTCAGATTCTTTCTTTTCAGGCACTTTCACCTTGGGTACTTTCTTCAACAGTTTCCTCTCAATCTGAAGACATTGATTTCAAAATGTTTAAAATTTAAATGGAAGTCACTTCAGTTCTGAGGAAACTTTTGGCAGTTGATTACTATTTTTAGTCATGTGGATTTCATATTATTGTAGTAACATGTTAAAAAAAATGTTATTTTTCTGGACTTACTGAGTGAAAAACAAACATTATTTCTAATCATGAAGTCTAGACTTACAGGAGGGTTTTCTGCAAGCTTAGCTGCAGTGCTAGCAAGGGTGCTTGCCACTGATTCTTTCTGAACCCCTACTCTATGTTCCCTTTCTGGTTTGACAGAAACAGAGTTAACTCTTGCTGAAATCATCAGAGGATAAAAGAGTTTAAAATGAATTTTTACAGAAAGAATTTTCAAGAATGAGAAGGAAAACAGACATTTGAAAGGAAATGAGCAAATGCAATCTTTATCTTTTTTTTCTTCCTCAACTAATAATAATAACATTAAATTTTAATTAGTCATGGATTATAACTAATAAATTTTAAAGTTTTATTTAAGATTATCTTTGCTCTGTCACACCAGCACATTTATATATTCTAAAATACTGCTATAGCATTGACCACAAACCATTCGAAAGTTACTTTAAAGTTTTAAAACTAGGATTGATGTGAAGCAATCATCAAACAAATTTTAAAAAATGTTTTTTTAAAATAATAATTATAGAAACAGAAAATTAAAATGATTTCTTTATTATAAGTCCTGCAGGTTAATGAACATATGAAAAATCTTTTTAAAAAGGCTTCACTTAAGATAGCTATTTAATTTTTTTTTAAACATTAGAAAAACAAGTTTATTACTATAAATCCTTTATTTACAAGACATAACTAAAAGTATGTTCAATATAATACTCATCTCACGACAATATAAAAATTTGAAATTTTAGTTAATGTCTCATATAAAGGATTTATAGGAAAAAACTACTACATGCTTAATTTCAGCTCCATTTGATCACGGAAAAAGGGTTATAAAAACATGTTTAATTTAATGCGCACTGTGCGACAGATTATTAGCATAAACATTTACAGATCGGGAATATATTTTTAAAAAGTATCGTCAATATAATACGCACCGCACCGTACTATAGGAAAGTATTTAAAAGGTTGTTCAATATAATACGCACCGCGACAGCCTAGCACAAAAATTAACATGCTACATACTGATAAATAGAGATCATTTAAAATTCATTAATTTAATTGCAGTACATTCGAACGATCTGAAATTTTGATAGATCATTTTGAACCGTCGGCACGAGTCTGCCTGCAAAATTTCATCTCGCTGGCATATGGGGAAGTGTGTTAAAAATCAATCCAAAGTTTTTTTGGCAAACAAGGCATCAACCAGACGTCACGAGTTAATATAAAGGATTTTAAAAAAAACAGAAAAACAAGTAGCTTCCATCTTACCCGAGAGAGCACCTTGAAAATAAATAGATTTAAAAAAGGCTTAATATTGTAAAAGAGAAGGAGTGCTTAACTGGTTTTGACCGAGCGCAATGCCAAGAAATAATTATGTCAATACATTATAGTAAGATGTCTGTATGAGTGAAAACTTGAAAATTCAGTTGTGCAAAACCCTGATAGTCAATTCCTGTTCCTTACCAACCTTTAGGATTCCAGTTATCATCTTTCTCTGACTTTTTCCTTGACTTGTAGATAGATTCTTCATCATCATCAGATAAATCAAAAGATGGGTAGACTATAAAAAAGTGAGGTTAATTTAAACAAATCAGTGAAGTTGAATGAACATAAGTATTAAAATTTCTATGTTTTTTTGACATCCTATCATTTGTCAAATATTTAATGCATAGTCAGTTTTTTATCAGAACAAAATACATACGCAGTTTTTAATCTGAAAAAAATATATTTTTAGATGCATTTTTTCAGTGTACATAATAGCCAAATTAAAATCTTTTTCATTTGTATTCAAAGGTATATAAAGTACAAGAGTACAAGTAAATTTGATGTATGTTAGCCCTGTATTCCTTCTAATGCCTTTTTCTTCAGGGTATAGTTATAGATATGTGAGTGTAAGTGTGAATAGTTTTGTCAGCCAAAGAAGACTCAGGTAAAAATCCTCTTGCGTTGTAGCGATTTGCTTGCTTGTTGATCACAGTTCTTTATATTTTAGTTGTGTCCCTTAAATTAAAATTGTTTGCAGTTCTTTAGCTAACCAAACTCTGAATCCTGATAACAGTCTGCCATCAATTGCTCCTCTTCATCAACTGTCTCTTGTTTGTTCTCCTTTCCTTCCAGCTTAACCTGTGGTGATGTTGTGTTAGCTCCATTGCCCATCCTGCTCATGGTCAGCATGCCTGCTATAGCATCTCTCATTCCACTGAACAGATCAAACAATGGTCAAATCAAAGAAAAGGAAAATCAAATTTAACACATAACTTTTGCTACATTCTTGTAGTACCAGTAACAGTAACATATTTTTTTTTAATTTATCAATATTTATACATGAGCTCTTGAATTTCGTCTACCAGAAATGCCTTTCACCTTCACAGGTTGTCTATTCTTTCGGTGGGGATTTTTTTAGGTAAGAAAATCAAATTTTCAACATTTATTTTTTAAGCCAGTCACACAATATCTATAGACTGATACTACAATTTAAGTTTCGGTGAGCCAAAGCAGTCACTAATAAAATAATTGCTTATTCATAACATACAGTTCAAAGATTTAGGTAAGATTGAGCACATAAAACTTTCACATTATGTTTCAATTTAGCAAATTAAATGAATGTTAAAAACTCTGAATTTGAGATACATGAACTTTGAATCATAAAAAGATTCATGAGCAACAAACCTTGTATTTGTGTCCACTTTGAAATCTGCATCCCCTCCATAACCACTGGCTGTTAGAATGTCACTGATACTTCCATTCAGTCCTCCCCTTATGGAATCCATGTCAACTTTGGAACTATCACCAGCAGGTGAATGATCTGTCAAATGACAATTAGCAAACTAGAGTCAACGAAACTACCTTAATTGTAATCATTCGAAGCAGTGAAAATAGAGCAGCAAATTTTCATAATTTATGATCTTCAGGTAATTTATTACAAAAATGTATCACAAACACACATTAAACTCCTTAAAAAAATTCATTTAAAACAATTCTAAATATAAATAAAACTAATTGTTGCAAATATTTTTTTTTAATGCTTGACTGGCATATTCTATTTTCAGTATTTTTTACATTAACTTTCACTATTTTTATATTTAATTATTTATTATTTCTGAACTTTTGGAGTAAAAAGTACAGATTATAAATTATTAAACATTGAAGATACATGGATTAAATTTTCCCAATTATAAAAGTTAAATATCCTTCAAAAGCAGATACATTGTATCAAATTTAATTCCAGTAAAATAAAATAAAAATCACAATAGATTTTTAGAGAATCAAGAGGATTTGATTACGTTAAAATAATAGAATTATACGCAAAATTGTTTTCAAGAATTAAGAATTTTTAAAAATTTATTGCATGCAAATTTTTAAGGGGAAAGAAACAGAACAAAGTTGCTGATTTAAAAATTATACTATTGTGTTGTTTTTTTCTGAATGAAATGGGGCAAGAAAAGGATATTTAACAAAAGAAATGTGTAAATTAATCTGTTTCTAAGGGTCAGGCAGAGCTGCTCAATGCTTTTTATATTTGAAAACATATTCACTGATAATAATAGTCACAGCAATAATTTCCATTTTGAAAACCATATCTTTACTAAAGTGTTTGAATGGTAAATGTTACATAATTACGATAACTATGTAAGGCACATGATAATAAAAAACATTGTAAACCAGGGGTGGCCAAACTTTTTCTACGGAGGGCCGCTTTGAAAACTTTATTGTTATAGGCGGGCCACATTTATATTTTGTCTACTTCAATTACAATTGACAACGTCTAAATATAAATTAATGAAAATAACCATGTACTTATCATTTTATTTCACATTCACACTCTATTACACATGCACATAACATTTAAAAATATGAACTGAAGCAGTTTCTAATTTGATAAGAAAATTTTACTACTGATTATTATTTCAACAAAACTTTGTTCTTACCTGTCATAATTACTATGAAGAAGTAGGAACATAATTTACATACAAGCTGACCATAGAGTACAATTATAATTAATGAGAAGTATGTAACTGTTCACAATTTTTGATAATGTTCTTGAACTATGGAACCAGTTTACTGGTTGTGATTCGCATGAATGAATTCAAATTGCAGTCAGTCAACATCGATCTGTCTAAGGACTTGTTTATTTTTGTGCAAGAAAAAGCTTGCTCACAGATGTGTGTTGACCCAAATAGTGGCAAAAGTTTGGCAGCAAAGTTTTTTAAGCGTGGAAATAATGCTGCTGGCAAACATACATAAAACTCCAGCAGAAGAACTGACTTGAACTTCTCCTTCAGGTCATAATCTGTTTGTAGATCAAGCAGCTTAAATTGTATATCCTTTGGGCTGAATCAGCTTTTACACTAAATGGCGAACTGAGGATATTGAAGAGTAGTTCCAGGTTCTTGACGTCTTGGAACCTCCTTTCAAATTCTACAGCCAAGGCATCCAACTGAGCCTTGTACTTGTCAGCCTTTTCACAAGAAATGGTTTTCTGTTTCAGCAAAGGGAAATGGTAAAGATGTTTTCATGAAGAACAGGAAGAGCTTTGCCTGAAATGAATTAACAAGTACATACATTTCATGTTCAAAAAGCTATTGCCCTGAAGTTTGACATTCAGTTCATTCAACTTTTCAATAATGTCAATGGCTTCGGTTGCAGCATCTTGTATTAAAGGCTGTTTGGTGAAAAAACTGTTTGCAGCTTCTTTAAATTATTAACAAACTCCTGGCAATTCCTTTTTCTCTCTTCATTCGTTAAACTGTGCCCGAAATCCAAATGTTTTGTTTCGTTTGGTCGCATCTTCTTAAGTTGTACTCCTTAAAGATGCTCACACACTTACGGCACAGCAAGCAGACTGCTTTGCTGCCAACGCTCGTGAAGCAATATTTAACGGTCCATTCCTCTTTAAAATCATGACATTCGTCCTCATTTTTAAAATTTTTTTTTGCAGCACTCATGTTTAAATCAACGTCTATTCACTTTTAAATAACAATTTTTACAATAAACACTAATATGTAAATCGTAAACAAAAGCTACTTCCGGTTGAGCTGAAATGCAGTTTTGAATAAGGATGTTAACAATCAATGACTAATGATCACTATTCAATTCTGGCGCCATAAAACTGATTTAATATCCCTAGATTCGAATCAATTACTCGGAATAAAAAATTTAAAATATAGCGAAAATTCTAAACAAAGAAAATTAACATCGACATAAGATCGCAACATGTACATGTCTACAGGCCGCATAATATACTCTGGCGGGCCACATGCGGCCCGCAGTTTGCCCACCCTTGTGGTAAACTATCAAAAATGTTTTAAAATGATATACTATACACTTAAAAAAGCAAAAAATGTAACGGACAGCTTTCAATGAAAATGAAGCTATAGACAAGTATGGATAACTATTTTTCAAAGGGCTAAAACCATAAGAGATGAATACCTGTTGATAAGCTCTCCAATGGAAGCTTCCGTTTGAGTGAGGCAGGTTTAGTGGCTGATGTAGTCTTCTGTGTAGGAGGTTTCTTTGGCCTCTCATCCACAACCAAATGGTCACTATCACTGTCCTGGTCAGCTACTTCTGGCAAGTTTTTCTCCTTTGTTTTAGATTTCGTTTTTTGCTCTGACCCTTTCCTCTTAGCCTTTTTCTCAGATTTAATTTTCTCTTTTGAAGTTGACGATTTAATTTTATCAGATTTCTTAGATGATGTTTCTTGCTTTTTGCTGCTGTCATCCTCTGTTTTAATGCTCTTTAACTTTTCAGGACTTGATTTTAATAATTTTGTTTTAGATTCTTTAACAATTTTCTCATTGTCTTTGCTATCTGAGGGAGTTTCAGGCACACTTGTGGATTCAGGGCCCAACAGCAGAAATTGCTTGAGGTTTAATTTTTTACTTTTTTTCTTTCTGTCGGTGCTAAAAATATAATTTAATATTTTTTTTTAATTTTAAACTTAATAAAATTTAACAATATCTCTCCTTCATAAAATGAAAGAAAATTTTTTTTAATTATTTTAATTTTTAAATTCAGATTTTAAGCTTCAGCACAGTTATGGACCATTTTTTATCTTTTTCCATCTGGTTTTGATTTTGGCAGAAAGACATTATTTTGAAAATGATTTTTGTTTTAATTTCTGCCAAAAAAAGATTTGTAATTTTGTCCATCAACCAAAAAGTCAGAGAATCAGTTACTCAACCAGTCCACTAATGTAGTGGTATGCACTATAGCTCAATGTTTTACAGTCATGGTGTGATATATGAATCCTTGTGGCATACAAGAGGAAGAAGTGGGGATAATCCACCAATTACATTGGGTTTTATTTTGACAACCTTAACAGTAAGGATTAAAAGGCCCAAATCTCAATTTTATCTTAAATACAATAACTACACACTAGCTATGATACTGGAGAATTTTTTTTTAATTTTGAAAAAAAATTACTTCATTCTATAAAGTGCTTTTTAATCTAAACTTGAAACATTTAAATAGAAATTAGGGTTGTACCGGATTTCGGCTCCGGCAAATCCGGCCATTTTTACAAATCCGGTTCCGGCAGATATTCACTTTAAAAATCCGCCAAAATTGGGCTGGCCGGTAGAGCCATAAAATATATATATCTATAATAGCCCCGGCACATCCAGAAATCCTGCCATTTTTACAAATCCGTCTCCAGCCGGATTTCACTTCATAAATCCGGCTCCGGCCGGATTTCAAAAATTTGAATCCGGGACACCCCTAATAGAAATATTGCAAGATGAGAAGGGATCAAAGTAGAAAAAAACATGGCATCAACAAATATGGTAAGCAATAAAACTGGATCTGTGATATATTTTCTTTTGAAGAAAGGCTACACTAAAACAATTAATTTTAAAAAGTATATGTCCGCCTTTCCAGGAGGAAAAAAAATGTTAGTTATAAAGAATTTTGATTCTTAATTTTAAAATGTTACTATCTAGTAGGTTGTATTTGCAAAATTTTAAATTTAAAAAAATTAATATTGTAGAATTGTGAATTAGAGAATATAAATTATTGGTATAAATATTTTTTTAAGGAATGTAATAATGCAGGGAAAAATTCAGGGTGTTAGATAGCAAACCCCATTTCTTATCTATATGAAAAACTTTTTAACGGCTTTCACATACTTTTATTATGTATTTTTCAGGTTTGGATAAAAATCACTTTAAGTTACTGTTTTCAGCTTTAGTCGATTGTCATAAGTCTTTTGTCTCAGGTTCAATTTCGGCTAAAACCAAATTTACCTTCCCACTCTGATATACCGTAAAGACTTTTTTACATGGAGATCTAAAGGCCAATCTCAATTTAGAGTTTCTATTTGAAATTTCTCTAATTTATCTCTTACCTAACCATCTTTCCATTCGACAACTTAAATTTGAGGCACTGAGGAATCTCCTTAATGGAGCTGTGAGTCTCTGACTTCTTTGATTCCAATGGTTCAATTTTATCCTTATCTTTCTTTGTTTTAGCCTTTTTGCTGAGATTTGAATTGGAGTTCTTGACTGGCACTTCTTTTGTTTCCTCTTGCCTCAGTTTCTTATCTGAGTGACTTTTCCCTTCAATCTTTACTTCTTTACCAGTATACTTGCTGCTCTCCTCTCCTTCAGCAATGTAGGCACCTGCTTTGGGTATTCTGACCTTCAAGCTCACAGAAATATCTTCTTCTTCATCCTAAGCACGATGAATGAAATGAAATATAAACACTAAGTGAACTAATTATGCAAATTTTACATTTGGAGAATCAATAGTATTTGACAGTGGTGGCGAACATTTCAGGGGCCGCGGGCCCTAAATTAAAAACAAAACCCCACTTATTAATAGCAAAGTACCAACACTCTAATGAAACCCAAAAAAGGGGGGTTTATGCTAAGCAGGTTTGATAAAGGAGGTAATATTTTAGTTGCGTGCTGGCTGATGAGGCTATGCGTGCTGACTGTGGCACGAGTGCCATAGGTTCGCCATCGCTGTTCTATGACCATTTTTAATTGCCATATTTGTTACAGTAGCAAACATGTTTTGACAAGAATATATTAAAGCATTATAATTTTAAGATAGAAATTCTTTTTGTTAATATTTTTTAGGAATTTGACATTTCTATTTTTATCTGGACTATACAGTTATATTACTATTCAAAAATAATTTTATGACTAAAAAAATGTCGAGCCCTAATGAATCAGTATTTTAGGACCATACTTTGCAAAGTTTCTAAAATATTTATGAGTTGGTTAAAAAAAAACATAACTATGAAACTATGAATATGGGATATATTTGTAAACAGTCAATATTTTATTGTTAGTCATTAATTGTTACAACAGTCTGAATCTTGCTTAAAGTTGGGGCTGGTTAACAAATGAATTTTTTTTTAAATCTGGGCTACAAGGGTCTATTTCATTCTTAGTCATCAATTGTTTACTTAATTAATGTCTCTCTTCAAGTTTTAAACAAAACAAATGGGGGTTGAATCAAATAAATTTTCAAAGTTTCTGTTAATTATACTTATTCCATAAATAGACAATTTTGTTACAATTGAGAAGATTAAAACAACCTTTTTCTGTTGGGTCCTAAAATGAACATATTTGTGTAACAGAAAAAAGTTTATGCATTAGAATGGGGAATATGTAGGGGTCTACCGATATATCGGCACCGATATCAGGATATCGGCAATATCGGTAGCATGTAAAGGTCCCGATATTGACGTCACCGATATTTCATAATAAGTGATATCGATCCCGATACCTGTATTGAAATAGCCAAAAGAGTCCTAGTATTACTATCTACAGCCACGATACAGTGTGCCATATTTTTTAGGAATTGGCCGATTTTCGTATGCTCTGAAATACTGTGTAAATAGTGCCGATGCCAAGTATACCGTAATTGCTCTAATAAATGGATAACATGTAAACATTTTGTTCACGTAATTGCTCTAATAGCAAAGATGCACGCAGAATCGCAGATGTCTAAAACATTTCGTTTCGTATGGAATAACAAAATGCACCGTGTGCAGACTTGTTGTCATTAGCAACCATTCATCCTTCAACCTCATTTCACTCTATTACTATTGCTTTGTTCTCATTGTTTCATTCATAAAAGGTGGCCATGTGCAAAATCCATTAAACTATTGTTAGAATTAATAATTATGAGTCAAAAGTTGAAGTTTCAAAAGGAGTGCCTAATTTTGCTTGTACATTTTCATAAAGGACGGTTTGTTTTGTCATGAGTCCTATATAGGTCATGATCTGGAACTTGTAAACACATCAGAAACTTCGTTTCGGAAAATAAATAAATAAATCTGTAATATAGGCATAACTGGATATCGGTAGAGTGTAGACCCCTAAATTATAAAATATAAATAATTACAAGTGATAAATTTAAGAATGACGTCATCAAATATGGCCGCTGTTTTATTTTTGTCCTAACAAATACTCATATCGGAAAAAAATATCGGAAATATCAGAAAAAATGCATATCGGTAGACCCCTAAATTATAAAATATAAATAATTACAAGTGATAAATTTATGACTGACGTTATCAAATAAGACCGCTGGTTTTTTTCCTAACAAATACTCATATCGGCACTCATATTGGAAAAATATATCGGTAATATCGGCAAAAATGCATATCGGTAGACCCCTAATATATTATATCAATAATTAGGAGTGATAAATTTAAGAATGACGTCATCAAAAAAGACCGCTTGTTTTTGTCCCAACAAATACTCATATCGGCTTTCATATAGAAAAAAAAATATTGGTAATACTGTATCAGCAAAAATGCATATCGGTAGTCCCCTAATATGAAAGATAAATAATTATAGGTGATAAATTTAAGAATGACGTTATCAAATATGACCGCTGGTTTTTGTCCTAACAAATACTCATATCGGCACTCATATCGGCAATATCGGTATCGGCAATATCGGCAAAAATGCACATCGGTAGACCCCTAGGAATATGTTGCAAGCATTTATGATGATATGTTAACATTAGAAGTTTATTCAAGTTGTACAAACAATTTTCTATAGAAACCAATTTCTTTGGGTTTTTTTTTAATTTGTGACTAAGTGCTTTAAAAATGTTTACCTCAAAGTTGTAAATATTTTCTCTTTGCTCCCTATCCGCAGCCAGTTTTGCCTTGTCAACAGTTTGATGTTCATTGGCAGCTCCAACTGATTTAAGGCTTTCTTTGGTGTGCTGGTCAAGGATTTCAAGCCCTTTGACCTTCTTGGAGCCCTTGGGTGCCTTCTTTTTGGCTTCTTGCTTTTTCGGGCTGGGGTTTTTACCCTTTGGTTGATCCCTCTTTTTAGGACTTTGCCTCTGTCGACATATTTTTCTCTTGAGAAATGCTAATCTTTCAGCATAGATTTAGACATTTGTGCGAATGTAACCCCAAGTGATTTGGCGGCATGGAGTGATTATCTAAGTTATGAAGCTATAAGAAAAACTCTAAAATATAAGTCAGATGACAGCAGGTAAATTGAATTTAAGTATAGAAAAAAGGCATCCCATTTTTCAAAATGGCTGTATTTTTACTTTTACTTTTTTTTTCTTTTTCTAATTTATCATAAAACTCGCAGCATTACAATGTTAATGCAATGAGGGTGTGTTTTCTAAACTTCCACTGCAATAATATGGATTTTTTGAGTGAAAATATTTTTGTCTCCATCAAAAACTTCACTCCAAAATGAATATATAAACAATGTAATTACCAAAGATAACAATAAAAACTTATGGTCCTTTATCAAATCTAAAAAAATGGAACCTTCAGGAATAGCCACACTAAAAGGCTCAAATAATAAAACCTATAATGATAATGAAACTAAAGCTAATATCCTTAACACATATTTTGCATCATCTTTTTCTGCCTCAGGCGACAAGGAAGTTTTAATAAATTTAAATAAAATGGAGGAAATAGGTAACATAACTGTAGATGAGATAGGTATACATTCACTCCTAAAAAACTTAAAAATAAACAAAGCTACTGGCCCAGATGATTTGCCTGCAAGATTATTAAAAGAACTAAGCAATGAACTGTCCCCAATCCTTGTAGTTCTCTTTCAAGCCTCTCTAAACCAGGGTAAAGTGCCCCAGGATTGGAAATTAGCTAATGTAAGTACACTCTTTAAGAAAGGGGATAAATCAGACCCTGGTAATTACAGGCCTGTATCACTTACTAGTATCACCTGTAAATTACTAGAACACATAATATATAGTAGAATAGTTAACCACCTTGACAAATATAATGCCCTATGCCCACATCAACACGGCTTTAGAAAAAACAGATCATGTGAAACACAATTAATAGGTTTAATAGATGAACTATCAAAAGGCTTGGACAAAAATGATCAAATAGATACAATATTACTAGACTTCTCAAAAGCATTTGACAAAGTTCACCACCTTAGTTTACTTAAAAAACTTAACTACTTTGGAATCTCAGGTTCCTTACATCACTGGATCCAAGACTTCCTTTTGGGCAGGGAGCAAACTGTAATAATTAATGGATCTAAATCTGCACCAATAAAGGTTAACTCAGGAGTTCCACAAGGAACTGTGCTAGGTCCCTTACTCTTTTTAATTTATATAAATGATTTACCCAACAACATCTCAACAGGTACAAAAGTTAGGCTATTTGCTGATGATTGTATAATCTATAGAACAATTAAATCAGAACAAGATAGCAAAATTTTACAAAAAGACTTAGATGAATTGATAAAATGGGAAACTAACTGGAGTATGTCTTTCCATCCAGAAAAGTGTCAACTGTTAAGAGTAACAAAGAAAAAGAAACAAATAAATTCAAAATATTACATTCATGGAAAAGAACTGACCCAAACTAAAGATGCAAAATACTTAGGAGTCTTAATAAATGAGAAACTATCATGGAATCCCCATGTCAATGAAGTTATTAAAAAATCAAACAAAACCTTAGGCTTTATAAAAAGGAACTTTAACAAATGTAATAGAGATATAAAACTAAAATGCTACCTCACTTTGGTGAGACCTGCACTAGAATATGCATCTTCTGTATGGGACCCATCCACCAAAGAAAACATTGATAAACTAGAACAAATTCAAAAAAGAGCTGCCAGATTCATTACTGGAGAATATTCGAAACTGACAAGAGTAACACCATTAGTTAAATCATTAAACCTTGAAACACTAGAGGATAGAAGAACCAAGAGCAAAGTAGTAATCATACATAAAGCAATTAATTCTAATTTAGAAATACAACACAAAGATAACTTAATACAACCCTCAGATAGACATAAGGATAAAAACACCTTTCTTATTCCGTATGCAAGAACAAACACATACAAGTTTTCCTTCTTCCCGTCCGGAATTCGGGCGTGGAATGGGTTGCCTGAAGAATCCAGGAAAACCAACACTTTATCAACATTTAAATCTCTAATAAAAATGCAGGACTAAACACAAACCATAGATAAGCGTAGGACGCAATAATCTTCTGTATAGAAGGAGCGTCTGTAAACAGATAAGATAAGATAAGATAAGAAACAAAATCTAAGTAAGCAATAACTCAATTCTTATCACTATCTGTTTCATTCATTTAGAAAGGTTTACTGTGTTCTAAGATGATATAAATTTCTTACTAGAGTATTATGAAATGATTACTTAAACTGCATTCCAGAGAAACATATATTTGTTTTTATTGAAAGTACAAAAGACCTCAAATAATGGCAGCATAGACACATTAATTAATAGTAGAATCACACAGGGATCAATTTTAAAGCATCAAAAGATTGTTTAATTACTCATAGTTACCAGGTTATCTATTTTCTTCACTTCTTTCTGAAGTTCTTTAAGCACTTTGCCATACTGAATATAATCTGCTGCATCCTGCTTCCCAACTTTGGCATACTGCAAGATGAAGGACACAATGGTTACACAACTCAGAAATGTCTAGTCATTACCAGTGACTGACTAACACTTAATCTGTCTCCTGGCCAATCAAAGCAATTTATCACCCAAGCTCATCAATGTTTTAATGACAATACTATTTTTTTTTAAAGAATATGATAAAAGATATTTTGTTAAGCATAAATATTTCATTAACCCTGTAAGCCCCCCGCCCTATTCCAATACATCCACATTTATTTAAAGAAGAAAAATGATTGACTCAATGGGTTCAATAAATATTTGAAAATGCTATGTTTTTGTTTTTTAATCTTTTATGCAATTCCTAAGAAAAACTATGAATTCTTATCTTTGTTTTTGATGATTTAACGTATTCAGTTTTTTCTGCTGTTTTCTACTTTGATGTCAATACCAAATGAGTTTATATTCACATTAATGATTTTATTTATGACATAATTTGCTGCTAAAATATATGAAACCAATTGGTTAATTTCTTGCTTTTGAAGTCATAAAAAAATGATTCAAGCTTCAACATTTTAAGAAAATGCTAATTCAATAAGAAAGGTAATATTTAGTAAGGGAAGCAACATGCAACCTTTTTAGAGGGAAAAAAATGATAACTAGTAATAAAGGGGAATATGCTTTTAAATAAGTTAATAGATCCCAATATTTTGTTAGTAAAACTATGTTTTGGGCTTTCATTCAGAAAATAATTCCATAGAATAAAATCAAGCATATAAAGCAATGTATGTGGGAGGTGACAAACTTGGCCACTAATCATGCAATAAAAAGCAAAAATATGTTATTTAAAATAAAAGAAATTATTTAAGAGACATCCTAATGTTTCTGCAATGATATATACAAATGGAAAAGTTATTTGAATACTTATTAAAAACATGAGCCATAGACCAAAAATGTGTAATCACAAATTAATCCATACAATATTTGACGATTGAACGATAGATATTTTCAAGTGTTTTGAAACTAAGTACATGTAAAAAAAAATAATTATCTGTGACTGGAGAGAAAAAACAACAACTAATTTTACAAAAACATTGAAAGTAATTTTACATCACTGACTATGTTCACAAGACAATTGTTAAGATGAGTCAAGTACATGTATTATCAAGGATATCAAGAATAACAAAACACATTTCCGAACTAAAGACTGCAGTATTCAACAAGTAGCGTAGCGTGGGTATGTGCCGCCCAGGCCAGAACCCAGGTTTGCCCCCCCCCAAACCCCCACTTCCCCGTAAAATATGTTGGCAATATTAAAAAAAAGAGAATTTTTATTTACAAAGTAATAAAAAGGACACTATACATTTTCATTTTAAAGTTAGAAATAAATAGAAAAATATTTCATATCTAGGTCTACAATTGAAGTTTTCTGCTTTTCCTGATGGCACACTCTTTGATGTATCAATGTTGTCATCCATGTCATGTTCAATAGCCATAGATTAGTCAATCTTCACGTATTCATTTTTGTTTGTATTTAATTTTTCATTAACTTCTGAGGAGCTTCTCTCGCGCCTGGTATAACTTGTGGCAGTTGTAAACAATACTCGAAGTAATGATATTATATATAATTCACCTAGACGAGTATGTGCAAGTAAGCATGACGAATGACCCTCGACAAATCAGTTGGCAAGCGTAGCGGGATGAAAAGTAAGAGAAAAATAAAGGGAGGGGGGGTGTGGCAACGATTTTTCTTGTGTTGTTCCTTCACAGAATAACAAATGATTCGTAGTGTCTTGGTTATCACGTCCGCCTTGCATGCGGAAAGTCCTGAGTCAAGCCCCAGCGTGAACGTTTTATTTTTTTAATTTTTAAAAATGTTTCTTTCTGCTTTTCTTCCATTACTTCGTGCTGCCATTTGTGTCCTTTCTCTCACCCCACCCCCTCCTTCTTTGCACTATCTATGATGAGCACGTCTGCGGCGTATGCTACGTCGCGGGTCGTATCTCATGTTATCTTCTTCTTCTTCTTCGTTCTCAATCTGAGTATTGCGTGCCGACGAGTTTTGCGCCAATTGGCCCGTGGTCTCCGACTTCAGCCTGCTGTTTTTTCTGGATGTGCTTCCATAGCCTTTGGTCGGCCAAGACCATCTGCAAGGCAGCAGTTGATTTTGGCAAGTGATGCAGCGTTCACATGCCACGGCTATAAGGGTTCCACGCATTACCCAGCCGCCTTTTATTTTCCCTAACTATGCGTTAGGTACCCACTCGAAGCTGGGTGGACTCGGGGACACCCTAGACCCCGGGAACAAATCCATGGCTTCCCATGGATTCGAACCCGTGACCATCGGTACGCCAGTCGAGCGCGCTGCCACTCGACCACCGTATCCCCTGTATCTCATGTTATTATATTAGTATTATTAGGCAGGGTAACTTCGAGCTTAAATATCTAATAAACTGGAATAAATCAAGTGGGCTTGAATTAATTAATTCATTTCTTTTACCCATGAGGGAACATAGTCCTTGTTGACAATGTCATGTGAGATACTTGCTCTAATTTGAAGGTAAAATTTCAAAGTCCAGTAAATTAGGTGGTGTATGATGATCATTTTATTTTTTTAAAACTTTGTATCTCACCTCACACGGTGTAACCTCATCTTATGAAGAATACAATTTTCTTCTCAACTGTTTTTCTACATGACATGGCTACATATTTGCTTCCATCGCTAATAAATTGCTTTCTTGTTCTTTGACTGGAAGGTTCAATAACAATGTCATGGTCTTCACATAAAATTTCAGCAAAGCATCCTTTACGTGTTGCATTCGTTTCTCTGTGAGTAGTCACTGCAAAGCCTTTATATTTATAAATAATTTCAGGCATCATTGACTTCATACATATGTTTCCAGATGTCTGTGAAAACTAAAAAGAAAACAGATTTATTTCATTGTGACTAGCAAAGTTCCTGCATCTGTTTATGTGTTTAGCTTTTTGTCTGCCCCTGTCAGTTTTTCTATAGCTTTCAAAAATAACCTCAAAATGGTCCATGGTACATTCACTATTTTTTATCCTGAAGTCTGTTTAATGCCCTGCCTGTAGCAGCAAGTTCAGCCAGTTGATCTTTCCAACGGTGTGTGGACATGGAAAAGAATGAGTAACAATGTTCTAGTGTACCAACAATAGTTTGAGAGTTCCTTTGAGTTAAAGAGGCATGTAAACAAACCAGGTTCAATGAGCTGCTTGAGCAAAGTACTTATTTAAAATTTAGATTTATGTCTTTCTTAAACCTCTGTATACTACTCAGCCATGACGCTTTGGGCCTCAGTGAACTGTATCTCCTATATCTCCTAAAACTGCAATGACTTGAATTTCAGGTGAAAAGTTGTTTTTGACCCCTTTTCATATGAAGCTCTCGGAGCACTAAATCGTACTTTGAGCAAGCATATGCATCAGTTCCAGGTATTGCTCATATTTGCACTCGTATTGTCTTCTCTGTGACCGCAAAAGGCTAGATTCTATTTTGACAGGATTTAATGTCAAACATTCTAACAAAAAATTATTGCCACATTGTTTTATTTTCTGTAACAACAATGTATTTTTGTTTTTTTCTAATAGTATTCTTTTTAAGTCCAGTTTCTGATCCCTTCCAATTATAGTTACCAGCAGATCAATGGCATTAGTATCATAAAAATAGATTTATTATGGAGATTAGAGCTTTGGCATTAGAAACGTCCACATATTTTAAGATAGTTAATTAAATTCTTTTATTTATTTTTATCTTGGCTTTTCTTTATTTTTTTAAACATTATTTTAACGTTTTCAATTTTAGAAGATATTTAACTACGAGGAATTTGCCCCCCTTGCTACACCACTGTATTCAATACTTGTTTGTGACAAAAGAGCCCTAATTTGTTTTTCTTAATTTTTTTTTACCATATCAATTTTTTAACTTTAATGGGTTTTTTTTTGTTGGTTTTTTTTGTTTTGTGCTGTTTTTAATCATTACATGTACTAATATTCATTGTGATCTCTCCTACAAATAACATTTTTGAAAATTGTTACTTCTTTCATCCCACTAAACACTCTACTGTTAAAATTATCACCATTCACTATGTGATACTAACTACTAATCATGGGCAGGTAACTGCATCTGTTGCCAAAAATAAGCATTCCATTCACTAAAAACAAAATAAGTCATCACATAATAGCAATAGCAAAAAAAAATTATCAAAGAATGAAATGAACAAAAGTACTTTTAAAGTGAGAGATAAAAATGTCTTTAGTTTTTCAAGTTAGACGTTTCAACATCTTAAAATCCAACTAGACCAAAACTGTTTTTATTATTTTTAAAGTAAGCCTGTCAATTATACTTATTTCCATCACTGGTCTACACTAGCAGTTCCCAAGTTGCTGTACATATGCCTCCGCCCCGGTAAATGATGAGTAGTTTGGGAGTACACTCAAATTATATATTTTTTTAGAAAAAAATATGAAGAAGTTTTTTTTACATCTGTTCATGAACCATATGCTTTAGTTCATTATCTAGGAATATATTAACAATATCAATAATATTAACAAAAAGAATAAAGATAAGTTGTATTAAATCCACAGTTATTCATTTTTATTTCCTTTCATATTTCATGGGTTAAGTTAAAGCTTTGCTTTAGCTAGAATTTTTTTTTAATCTGATATAATTTTTTTTTAACATTTAGTATTTTAAAAAAGACTATAACTATAACTGTCAATTTCTGATATATTTGAATATTTATCTAATATAAATTTAATCTTCTGATAGATTAGTAGGGACTACTCTTAAATTTATAATCATGGAGACTTTTAAAAAAATATAGTTGGAAAGCGGTGGCCTTATTATATGAAATAATCAGATCACTTTTTTTTTATTAACCTCATTTCTAGGTTTGAAACAGCTCCTGCTTTACACTTAAGTATATGAGAAATGTAAGAGCTGTGACTAACAAAACATTTATTTTTTCAAAGTGGTGAAAGAATACTTAAATTTAAAAAATTATGTCAATCACCTTTTAAATGATTCAAGATAGAGGAAATCATTCATTTTAAACTGGCAGTTTTTAACTCAGTCACTAAACTTTGGAGCAATTTCCGAGGACTTAAACCTAACATATCTCAAGCATTAAATATTGTTAAAACAAATATCCTTAATTTAGCTAGAATTTTTTTTTATTCAAAAAGTCCCCACCAAAAAAAAATTTTAACCTTGAAAAATGTATACTTTGGGAATGAATATTTCTTTTCACAGTTGTCAGCCAGTCCCTTCAATGACTAACCACTGAGCCTACTGATAGAATCTAGATAACAACCCAAAAAGCTTTTTTTTTAAATGGTAATTGTTCTAAAAAAGCAAATTCAGACAAAAACATGACACCAGTTTATTTATAGGGCACATGGCATGAAGAATGCAAGTGATACAATGATGCACTCACAACAAATTTGCTGGTGAGCTGAAATCAGGAAAGGGATATAAAAAAAAATGGTTTAAAAGGCACCGGAACCACTTTATTCCCCACTTTTCTCTTTGGTATATTGTAAAATAAAGTCAATGTACTTTTCTTTAAAAATTAGTGAAAGGAGTTTTTTCTTTTAAACAAAACTTAAAACCCCTTCACAGGTCTAAATGAAATTATGAAATAAATATTTCAATCTAAATAATATGTGGAACTGCATTATAAAAAATTAATACTAGAATTACAATAACTTTCACTTTGACCACTGTCTTAGCTCTGACTCATAATCATTCAAAGAATGCCAACATGCAATTAAATATAAACCCTTATCATTCTATTTCAAAAGTTTAAAGCAGAATTTTAACATTTATAATGGACACTCATCTCCTTAATAATCGTAAGACTGCAACCACTAAACAATTAAAGAACCTTAAGAAATTTATTAATTATACATATCAAAACAAAAATTAAAGAAACTAGAACTTCCCCATGGGGTAGAGGTAGCTGCACAAATGAAAGTTAAGTAAACATTACTTTGTAACACATGTGCGTATCGAATTTTGTGAGACTGATTAACTTATGAAATCATCAAAAAATTATGGAGAGAGGTGATTATATAACATTATGTTATTTTTTCCACCATGATTAATATCAGTTTGAATAAGTTTGCCATTTAATTGCTCTAATACATAATCAGAAATACTTACATCTTTCCTCTGAGTCCATGACTTGAGACTGACAGACAAAGCTCTAGCTCCTGCCACAAAATATTCGGGGGGGTCGTTTCCCTTCTTCTGTATAATCTATTAATTAACCGTTTATAGATAAGTTTTTGATTGTATAAAAAATTTTTACCAGAAAACATAAAGGTCTTTAAAAAATGTGATCAATACTCCAACAACTATATAACATAATGTATTTTCTATTTTTGAAATAAATTGAAAGATAGTAATGAAATCAAAATTTGATAATTCTATATTGAATAGAATTGAAATTTAAAAGGTCAAACATACGCTATATCGATGGTAGAGAGAGGTGTCACCTGAGTAGGGGATACTAGGAATTTATTTTATATTTTAATTTACACCTTCATTTTCTTGGACTAAACGGTTAGAAGTCCAATCATAGAGTAGTTGATCAATAAACAGAGAAAAAATAGCAATTCTTAGTTTGGTTTCATTCATAAGAATTTTTTTTTAAATTATAAACTTATTTACTTCAATCTTTTTAATGCTAATAATAATTACAAATAAAAAATTAAAATTAATCAAATTTTTACCTCATTAAATGATTTTTATTTGATAACTAAAAATTAAATTTCAAAATAAAAAAGAGAGAAAAAATTGAAATTTGAATGTAATCTTACCCTTCAGTATGTCAAGTAGACTTTTAGCAGCATACCAGTTCATGGTCTCATATGAAGGAAATAGATACTTTTCTGGGGTTTTTACACTTCTTTCAATTTCATAGCACCTTGGTGTAACAATGAAATGCAACAAATGACAAAGATGGCAATACATAAATTGTAAAAAAATATTTAAGAGAAAACAATCGCTTTTAATAAAGTCTGATTATATGCAACAAATTATGATATTATAGCCAAATTTTACACAATTATGTTATGAGTTTTTATTAAATTTTTTTGTAAAAGACTATTTTTCTTAAAAACTCACTGCAATTGTAATGGGATGTTGTAATTGTGCAGAAAATTTCCCCCAAACACCAGTGAGTCTATAGGAGTAAAGACGGCATGTATCCACCCAGTGGGTATGAACAACGTGTGACCTTGTTTTACAACCATGCGATAGCAATGATCAACCTGTTAATAAAATTAATTTTGAAAATATAAATTTAGCTAAGTTATTGGATGATTCAAACTAATTCTATGTATCAATGGAAGCAGTTAACCAACACAACTTTTTTTTTAAGCTGAGGCATCATGAAGTGGCAAACATTTAGTGATCATACCTGTTCCCCAAAAAACATTTCACTCTGCTTGGAGGAGGAAAGCCATCTTTCATAAAGCATCAGATTAGTTTGGGTTGGCCGAATCAGATAAAAAACTTTTTCACCCTGAAAAGAAAATTCAAGTCTGGTTGAAAATAAGGGATAGAGAGTTCTTATAAAACATAACTTTTTGACACATGTCCTAAAAAAAGATATTCCAAAAATATTAATAGTCAGCCTACAGTTTTCAACATTTCTAAATTTTCTATTTAAATAAAGTAATGGCGTTGACTTATCAAAGATTGATAAAAATATTCTTTTTTTTCTTCTAATTAATGTAATTTACTATCTAAATTCACTACACTACATTGAGTGCTAACAAAAATATAGCAAAATTACAAATAAAATCTAATTATTACTTATTAAATTCATTTAACTAGTCAGCATGTCTTTCAGGGAATCCTCTTACAAGTTTCTACACAGCTTACCCTTAATACATAAATACAGTCGAAACCGGTTAAGTCGACGGCGTTGGGGTATGAAAAATGGCATCGAGATAACCGATGGTCGAGTTAAAACGAAAACCAATATGGCTGCTAAATATTAACATGCGCTTGAAATTTCTTTATATACGTGTTGTGCGTTAATTAGTGATGGGACGATTAATCAGAATCGTATCGGAATATAAGAAATATCAATACAATTTTAAATTATGTGATATATTATATTATGCGAAATGGAACGTCCTTGCGAGTATGATTTATGTAAATGAATTAGTGACTCAGCTCTGACTGAGACTGAGGCTCTAGTTTTAGTTCATTTGCTCGTTCGTCCTTGAACTTTATTATTTCATGCTATTTACTACTAATACTAATGATGTAATTATAATTTAAGTCATAATCTTAGTGTAAGTTTATTACTAATAAATACCAAAGCATTTATTTGTATAAGGACCAAAGGACCAAGGAAAACAATCAATATTCAAATAAATATATTTGTAGATACTCGTTCGCGCATCGTTCTGCGCATGTCGAAAAAAGTAGCAAATATTGTTTCAATTTGTTAATAATTGACTACCATTACGCTAGGACTAGTGTTTACCGTAGTTACGACTATCGAACAACCGCTTACACTCATCTTTAAAAATGTTTAGGCTTATTTATTTAAGTTTTTTAAGTCTTCGGAATTTAAATAATTTATTCAGCTGCAACTTCAATAAGCCCGTAATAGCTTTTACCCCGGAGTTAGTTTTTGTTGTGTTAGCGACAGTGACTTCAAATCGCTTTCTCCCCATTCCGGTATCTAAATAATATACACGTCATCACTGTTAGTCTACTTCGTCTACCGCTACGGAATGCGACAAGTTACGGAGTTTTCTAGTTAGGGATAATGAGGGTGGGGGGGAGGCTAGAAGGCTAGACAGGTCTTTGATGTTTATATAAAAGGAAGCCTCTTGCTTTGACATACAAATACAAGACGGCGAGAAGAGACACCTTCCCTCCCCTCCCCCACTGTTATACATCTACAGTGGGTTGGGGGGAAGGAACATTTTTCTTTTTAAATTGAGTCAGAGTGTGCCTTGGTAAATGGCCAATGTCGCCAGTGGGGGGGGGTCGTCGTGTGCGCGGTGAAACTCAATAATTCTGGCAAGTTGACGAGTGAAACATAATATGGTATTTAAATAAAATCCATCTTATTATGACTGTTTACTCCGTTTTATCAGGACTTAGTCGGTATATTAGCTTATTACCCGGAGTTAATTTTATGTTGTGTTACGGCAGAATACCAGAGCCAACACGCGAGCGAACGTGACATCAAAATCAAAGCGTTTTCTTAATAATAATAATAATCTGGTCTATAAATATAAAAATACACGTCATCACTGTTTGTGGAGTTCGCTAGTGACTGATTTTTTTTTAAATGTATTCGCTTAGTTACCGAAGCATAGTACCAGAAGTAACAGCGCTGAGCAAGCGGGCTGTGACATCACCAGCAGACCCCTGGTGAGGCAGTAAATTGGTCCCTTCCCTTGGTTATAAAAAAATCATAGCTAACATTTTCAAAAGCTGCCAATTGGTCATGGGGATCGAGCTAATACATCATATAGAATGGGACTGCAATAAAGCTTTTAAATAAAATACAAAATACACAAACAAATTGTGCAATGAAAACAATAAATTTGAGCTTTATTTGGATCGAGCTAACCAAGTTAAGTTGCAAATTTGGCCCTATTTTGTGCCCGAGGTACTAGGTTTCGGCGACTTAGAAAAATCGAATTAGCCGATGAAAAAATGCTAAGACAAAGAGAGAATTTGGCGGTTCCAATAAAAAACGTCGAGTTAGTGGGGTGGTCGAGCTAACCGAGCTCGAGGTAAGTGGGTTCCACTGTAGATGGATAACATGCAAACAGGGTATGTTATTCATCTCCTTATCTATAACCCTTGTTGCAGTCTTACCCTTAATACATGGTACCAAACAGATGTCCCTCCAAAATCGATGTGAAAATCTGTAAAACTATCTTTGACACCCATTAGGCAGTATTTCTGAACCTCAGGTCGCACTAAGGTGCTGTCCTCTGGGAGCTGTTCAGGCCAAACATTCCTTGCCCAGCTAACTTGTCGAATTATGCAGGGTGGAGTAACATGTTCTGTTAGCCTGGGAAAAACACACAAAAACCTTAGTGAAAGATAGTTTTGAAGAGAATGTTGAGAATTTCTTTTTATCTAACAATATATATTTCTTGACATTAGATGAGGTTAAATATTTTTCACATGCTATGATTAAACTGAGACAATAGCTATCAATTACTTTGTGCCTGAAAACTCGAGGCTGATGACATTAAGAATTTTGTCTCTGTTTGGACTATTATAGTATTCTGTCCACTCTCTCATAGGCATCTTTATATCATCTTGTCGAGCTACATCAATGACATCAATTTCTCTCATAGAACCTGAAGAGCAGAACAAAATTATTTTACTGACAATAAGAACCATCTCAATGACTTTTTTTTCATGCCAAGGGCACTTAACATTAATAATAAATGTTACATTTAAATTATGGCTGGTTGCGATTAATTTAAATTTATAGTTGATTTTGATCAAAGGAAAAAAATATATAGTCACATAACTCACATTCATTATAGTCACATTTTTCAATAACCAATGTAACACTGGATTATCATCTTCTTTTGCTATTTCTTATTTATAAGTCCTCTAATAATTACTATGCAAACAGATCAGTATGTCGATAGTATTTTATTCAAGTGACAATCATGTTCTTATTATAATATAACCCAACATTCACATGGAACTGAGGTAGCTGGTACAGACTGCTAGTTTTTTCAAGGAATGCCAAGATTGGATATTGATGTTCATTAAGCTTCCATTATTGTTAAAGGTCAAATGAAATAGCTTTTTTTCTTCTCCCTTTTATAACACAATAATTTTGTGCCTGAGTCAGACCCTATCAGGTTAATATGCTTGTGGTTTACATAATATTATATAGTTAAATTGTCAAAGTCAGTATCATCTGTTGCAGTCTCTATCAGCTCCTCATGAACATTATTTACCACTTATTGTTGAATTCATAACCCTATTCCTTCTTTAGAATCTTTTGACAAACAATTCAAATATTTTTAGCATGGAATGATTGATGTTGCAATCTATAGTATTTCAGTACTTTTCATATTAAAAACCGAAGTAATTGAAAGGTTTTGCTTCGTAGCCCTAATCATTATGGGTACAATTATATACTTTGTCAATGATGATAGAAGTGGCCATACATAGCTACACAAAACATGTTTTTTGACATATCTCCAAATCTTCTCCAGATCTGACAGTTTTGGACCTTTGCATTGCTTCTTTTCATCTGTCATGTAGACAGTTAATAATTCTCTGTAGAAGATTTTGTAGCATACAAAAAAATACTATTACATCTTTTTGGTGGATCTTGGTGCTTTATACACAATGGTGACTCAGTACAATTTTGCAACTCAGTTGTGTTTGCAGCAATTTTTAAACAATTTCTGTATTTGCCAAACAATGTTTTGGGATCCAAACCCTTAAAATCATGAAAAATTCTCAGTTTTAACATATGAGCCACACAAGAAATATGTCCAAAATCACTTTTATCAATATTTTTCTCACATTTCAGGAACTAGAGCCCAAAGTCTGCTCGTTATTTCCCAGTTCATTGCAAACTGTTTATATAACAATGCAACACTGTCAGAATAATGATATGCAGCAACATTCAAGAATATCATTCGTTACTCAGAGATATAAAAAAAATCAAGATGATAGTGTCATTCAATGTTCCCTGTAAGGTTTGATGGTCCCTGTAAGGTTTGATGGTCCCTGTGCAAAGTTTTGTGCAATAATTATCAAAATTTGCTGCGCAGTAATTCTAAACTGCCGAGCAGTGGTCAGATATCTGCGCGGCCGCGCAGCTGTACAGCTTAAAGCATTGCTGTCATTCCCATAAATTTTTTAATATATTCTTTAAAACTTTGAATCTTCTTGTTAGACTCAGCTTTTAACAGTTTGTCAATAGTGTGGTGGGAAGGTAGCGTACATTCAGCATTTTGCAATGCCTTCTGTAAGGTAGTTGTCATCTAATATTATGATCTAGTTTGCAAACGATACTGGAATATCATGTTTTAATTAGTCAAATGACTCAAGGGAGCCTGCTTTTAAGTAGCTGATGATGCTGAAATAGACTGTCTAAGTTGAAGTTCCTGATACTGTAGTGAATGGTTGTTTTGGAGATGGTAAGAAAACTAGGCTTTAGAAACAATTTTGGCTCTATCAATATTTCTCAGTAAATAATTTAAAATCTAAATGTTCATGTAATGGTCCGGAAATTTAGTTATATTTCTCTGCTGTCATATTGTTACATTAGACTTCCGAATCAATTGATTAAGTGATGGGAGAAAACTTTTCAATTAGCTTATTTTAAAAATTCAATTGTTGACAAAAATTAACAATTAATCAATTAATATTGATAATTTTGACAGCCCTAATAAAAAAAAATATTTTTTAAATAACTTTATTAAAAATATAAAACCTGATATTAGCTGCATTTAACGTAACTAACCTACTAATTGCTCAATTTCCTGAATTGAAATTGAAGGTGGGGGTAATGTGAGGCCGAGACCGTCTTTTTTCTCACACAAAATAGGAACATCAAAGCCTTCTTCTTCAAAATATTGAGTGGTAACTTGACTGCCATGAAGACGTTTGATTGGTATTTCATCAGCACTGTTAAAATTAATTTAATAAATGTCAATGAAACACAAGAGTTTAACTACATGTGTTATTATTAAATCTGATGATACACTTAAACACAACCCTTTTAAAATTAATTTTCTATTTTAAAAAAAAATCTATTCTAATTGTCATGTTTAAATCAAATAAACCTTCAATGTGCATTTTATTTATTTTGGTTCTACAAATAACTTTACCTGGGGAATGACCTGCTTTTGAGCTCTTTGATAAACACAACTGTTCCAGTTTGCACAGCCTGACATAAAAAAAAATATTATCATTGAGATTTGACATGAGACATGTTACTTGTGTGATTATAAATTTTTAAAAATCCCCTTCTGTTTTCTTCCTTATTCATATTAGTAGCTTTAAATGATTAGAAGCTGTAACCAAATCAATTGATTTTAACAGCATAAGCTCAGTTTTGCTGAACATAACCATTCTTATACTTACTATTTAATGGACCCAGTACAAGCATGTCTAATATCGTCAGACATTGGAATTAAAATTTATTCATTTAAAATCATACCGATTTAATCTTAGAGCCATCCTCTGAATAATCATGTCGATGCCAATTTCGTCTGTTTTTTACTGGAAGTAATTCTTCATTTATTAAAATAATAGTGTTTAAATTATAATAAAATGTCTTTTTTTAACTGTAAAACATTGGTTTTAGGAAATTATGTTCGAGAACCTTTTTTGTGCATTTTATAATTATATAATGTGTTAAAAGATTTTTAAAAATGGAAACACAAAAAGATTAACTTACAAACAAGCGGTCCATGTTTTGGAGCGCAGTTAGGACAGTGATATATTTCTATATCTGCAGCTTGATGCTCTTGAATATTGACACACCTAAAATATTATGTCATAGACCTTAAAAAAACATTTAGATACATTTAAAACAGCATTTTTCCCCTTCCAACCATCAAAAATTGTCATCCTTCAATTTAATATATAAAGCTGAGTTCGGGTATATTAGGATATAAGTCAACCTGTCATAAAAAACAAAAGAATGGACCACTAACCAAATTTAAAAGGTAGTTCCAACTGAAATAAAGAAAAGCAGAGAAAGAATACTTCACAACATTGAATTTTTTTTTCTTCTAACATCATTTGTTTAAAGATATAATATTGCAAAGAATAAGAGCTTTAATTTACTTAACAGAAATTTATTTATTGGGATTTGCACACAAAAAAATAATAATAATTAAAGAACCCGTAAAAACATTTTAAGATAGCAAGGGGAGATCAGTCGGTTTCAGTCTGTCAGCGTTTGTACATAAACAATACTTTTAGTTATGTCTCATATATAAGGGATTTATAGTCAAAAACTTTGTTTTTACTGGGTTGTTTAATTCTTATTTTAAAACACCTTTACATAAGTGAGTAATTATTTATCATGCATTTGATAATTTATGTAAAGTAAGAAAGGAAATACATTTCATTTGTCTTGATAAGTTACTTTTAATTTACAGTTGTATTTTAGTCCCATTTTTAAAAGCAATGTCTTTCATTTTACAACAAAATTTTCTTTTCAAGGTCCTCCAAAATTTCTTAGAAAATCTGTGATTTTACAACAAAAATCTCTGCAAATAGACGGGTTTGTTTCAAACTAGTCAAAAAAAATTGAATGCATAAATTATTCAAATTATTTTGGACTGGATACGACCCATGGCGTAGCATACACGTCAGACTTACTCACTCATAGATTGTGCAAGAATGGGGGGATAGAACGGACATAAACTACAGCACGAAGAAATCAGAACAACGCGAATAAACATGGTACATCACTGACATATTGATGGTCTCAAGACGTGCCCACTGCAGTTAGCTACATGTCCCCACCCTGCACCAACTTAGCTTGCAAACCATAAACTGTGATTGGCCGACCCTAGCGGGGGTCAGCTATGTTCGCAAAAAAAAGGGGGAAAAGAATGGGCACAAGCAAAAAAAATTTTTAATTAAAAAAATAATGTTTCCGCTGAGGCTTGAACCCAGTACATACAGTGTGTAAGGAAGACGTGATAACCACTACACTAAGAACAACATGTTATTCTGTGAAGGAACAACGCAAGAAGCATTGTTTGTCATGAAACATGCCTACCCCCCTTTTGAACCCACTTTGCTTGATTGGTCGACCCCAGCAAGGGTCATTCGTCATGCTCATTTGCAGACTACTCACTCTTGATCTTGTTCTGGTGAATTATATATATAGATATCTTTGGATATCTATGAATCTATGCCTAAATGAAGCTATTTTAAATTTTTAGTTTCATTGATCATTCATAAAGATTATTTTAGTTAATGCAATTACTCCCAATAATAAATAATATTAAAAATTAATTAATTAACTATTTAGGTTGTTAAAACCGCTCATATTAGAGAACTGCTTAATCATTTAAATAAAGACCAGTTAACTGCCCGTATGCCGTAGTAGCGGTAGTGAACAAGTGAAGTATCTTTTCTTAAGTTCTCAAGAGCCCAACGGATAATGTAACAAATTTAGTAACATGTCGCCCCATGTCGTCCATTGGTAAAATAAAATTAATAAATTATCTTTGATAGCGCATCAACTCGTGTAAGTTATCATAATAATCATATGTCATATGTAATTGCCAGCAACTCATCAATTTCTCAACAAAAAATAATAATTAGTAAGGTTGTCAGATAAGAACGGATCCTGATTTAACACAATAAAATTAAAATTCCCTGAGAAATAATATATACACCATAACTGAACTTTTACCAATGTCAATAGTCTATAAACAAAGTGATAGTCTAATACTAATAGTAATAGTGATATAGTCAGTCTGAGTCCAAGTTCCCCGTGAGTGACCAAACCAAGTTAACCAGACCAAGCCAATTTTGTAGTATCTTCAACTTTAATAAACAATAAGGACGAAAAAGTTTGATAAGACAATATGAGATTCACAGCAACCATATTTTGATCGAATTGCTTACCCTCCGTGAAACCAGTCTTTACAAACATCACATTCTATCATAAAACGAGTTTCATCGTATGGCAAGCGACATAAACAATAAACAGGATCGTCTTCAGCGGCCATTTTGGTTAATATCTCATATTAGCAAAATAGGAGAGCTGATTCAGAGAGCTATTTTGATGGCGTCGTGAATTCAAAGAACCCGTGTAATGTTGTAAGCGTTTTACGTTTTAGCACTACCGTAGAAAATGAGCACAATAATTTACTGAAAGTAATCCTCATTTATTAATATTATTAGATAGAATCTAGGCTTACATCATCAGTAATAGAATAGATGAAGACAATCAACCCGGAAAATATTATTTTTTAAAAATTGTTTATAATTTATTACTAATACTAATTACAACAACATTAAAATTCATTTATTTAAGTATTGTAGCATTATGCCGATGCCATTTCATTAAAAATTAAATCATTAAACGATTATCACTTTGTAGACTTTTACTTTTAATTAAAGAATGTAAAGTAAAAGAAGGCAACATCATTCAGCAAGACCTGAGAAATCACATTCTCGGTCCTTAGCCTTAGGGGCCGTTCACATATTAAATAACGCAAAAATGTCAATTTTTTACCCTACCCTCCCCCTCATATAACATTAAATGTAACACTAGTGTGAACCCCCAATATAACAAAAATAACAAATTTGCATCCACCCCCTCCCCCTTTGGCGTTATATAATATGTGAACGGTCCCTTACTGTTGCCGTTGGTTGTTCGTGGTAATTTTAAGTAAGATTAAGAACATTCAAAGTACAGAACCACTATCAGAGGCGTCACAAGGGTTGGTGTCACCCAGTGCCGTAGTTCAGGGTGTCACCCCTCACGACTTTCCCCCCAAAGGCCTACTACGAGTCTGCATGTGCCAAATAACGGGAACATACATTATTTTACATTTTGGTGTCACCCCTTTCTGATGGTGTGACCCGGTGCGGTCCGCATCCCCCACACCCACATAGTGACGCCTCTCTCCACTATTTCTACATTTAAAAATAAAACTTCTGATTTTAAACTGTCACCGGAGTAGCTTAGAATTAGAAAATTAAAATTTATAGTCATTATAGTCACGAGAAAAGCTGCCTTGCCTTATGTCTCTCATCTTTGGAAGAAGAAACAAGGTAAGGGGGGCGGTGTAAGTAAAAGCATTTATTTCTCTTATTTCATTATATCCTATTTAAAAGGGCTTGAACTTAATGAATGGACTTTTTATTTTCTCCACTGCAGCTTTTAAAAATTATTATTTTCATTTTTTTTCTTTCTAATTAAAAAGTGTTCACCTTTATGTACCATTTGACCGTACAATTAAGGGGTTCGGCTATACCACTAGACTATACACATAGAAATACAATATTTGGATAAAAAATGTAACATCGGCTCAAAATATATTTTTTTTAAAAATAATATGTCTTTAGACTGAATTGGACTACGATAAAGCTTTCAAAATATGCGTACATAATGATTTATCTGTCCTTTCAAACAATTTTTTTAAAATTTAATTAAAACAGGAAAACTATTGCAATGGTGCAATTGACAAATTCAATTAAAATGTTTGAGTTAGGTTGCAAAACTACAACCGTGTACTGTAAAGACTAAAGAGCCAGCAGAAGTTAGGCCTAAATTAAATAGCTATTATAGCCTGCCCTCAGATCAGCTATTGATTTTTTCTGAATACGTTTTTCAGAAAAAGAAACTATTAAATTTTAAATACAAGTACTTACTTCCTACTTAAAAATCCATCTTGTTTGCAAGCGTGTTCAGCCATTGCTGAATATTTACAATTCTGTTCAATCTGCGTGCTCTGTTCACTACGCTTGAATTACTGTCTGCTTCGATGGGAAAGGGGGTGGGAAGTGGAGGTCACTTTTTTAATAACAAAGTGGGGTGAGACTGCAGTCAGGCTTGGTAGGGAAAAGGGTATTGAATAGATTGTGGGTAAACCTAAATAGTATAAGTTTGAAAAATGAATTTAAAAATAATATAATTTTAAAAAATGTCTCTTTCAAGGGAGAGAAAATTACAGTTGAAGGGAGATAAGCTATTACATTTTCAATTTTTTTTAGCCCCTTTCAATTTTAACCAAGACTGACATTTGATTGAATAGCACGTCAAAAAAATAAAAACATTTGCTTGACTTGATTAAAAACGTTTTAATTGTGTTAAAAAGAGTATATGGTTAGCCCTGACATTCCGTCGAAAAGGAGTGGCCTCTACGGCTCTACGGGGCTCGGCGGACGAGTAAGCCGTGACCCGAAACCGACAACTCCTGGCAGGCAATGCCGAAGTCCGATATGTTAGGTCAGGGGTGGGCAAACTACGGCCCGCGGGCCGCATGCGGTCCGCCAGAGTATATTATGCGGCCCGTAGGCACGTACATGTTGTGATCGTATGTCGATGTTAAAATTTTTATTCCGAGTATTTGATCCAAATCTAGGGATATTAAATCGGTTTAATGGCTCCAAATTGATTATTGATCATTAGTCATTATTTGTTTACATCCTTATTCGAATCTGCATTTCAGCTCAACCGGGAGTGGCTTTTGTTTACGATTTACATATTGGCGCAATTGTAAAAAAAATGTAATTTAAAAGAGAATAGACGTTGATTTAACAATAAGTTCTGCCAAAAATGAAAGATTGAGGACGAATGTCGTTTTTTTAATGACAAAAGGACCGCTAAATACTGCTTCACGAGCGTTGGCAGCAAAGCAGTCTGCTTGCTGTGCCGTGAGTGTGTGAGCGTCTTTAAGGATGTACAACTTAAAAATACACCATCAAACAAAACGTTTGGATTTCGGGCACAATTTAATGAACGAAGAGAGAAAAGGGAATTGCCAGGAGTTGGTTAATAATTTAAAGAAGCAACAAACTGTTTTCACCAAACAGTCTTTAATACAAGATGCTGCAACCGAAGCCAGTTTGGTGCTGTCCCATAAGATTGTAAAACGGAACAAGTCTTTTTTGACAGCGAGTTCATCAAGGAATGTTTGTCAGATAGCAGCAAGCATTATGTGTCCAGAACAGAAAGCAAAAAATGTTATAGCCTTCTTTTATCAAGGAGAACTGTAGTCAGGCGTGTTGAAAAAAATTAGCGACAATGTGATGCACCAACTTCGAGATGCAAGCAAATACTTTGTGTGGTGCTCTCTAGCGTTGGACAAAAGTGCTGATGTACAGGACACAGCACAATTGTTGGTATTTATACGGGGAATAAACACTCGTTTTGAGCTGCCCGAAGAATTACTTAGTGTTGAGCCACTCAAAGACACAAACTACAGACCAGGATTTATTCAATGCTGTTGAGAACTGTGTTCAGGGAACTGGGCTGGCGTGGAACAAGAGAGCAAGTTAACAACCGATGGAGCACGTGCTTTGACTGGAAAAAAACGTAGGCCCTTGTCACTATTTGGGTCCTCATACATCTGTGAGCAAGCTTTTTATTGCATGAAAATAAACAAGGCTAAGAACAGATCGATGTTGACTGACTGCAATTTGAATGCAGTCATGCAAATCACAACCAGTAAACTGGTTCCATAGTTCAAGAACATTATCCATAATTGTGAACAGTTACATACTTCTCATTAATTATAATTGTACTCTATGGTCAGCTTATATATGTAAATTATGTTCCTACTTCTTCATAGTTAATATGACAAGTAACAATAAACTTTTGTTGAAATAATAATGAATAGTAAAATTTTATTATCAAATTAGAAACTGTTTCAGTTCGTATTTTAAAATGTAGTGCACATGTGTAATAGAGTGTGAATGTAAAATAAAATAACAAGTACTTGATTATTATTATTGATAGCTGGGGGGGTGGTCTTCCAGGAAGAGCATTAGGCTCGGGGCTTCTGATTTTCTTCATGTAGGATCATTAGCCCTGACATTGTGGTGGTGGGTGAGAGTGAGAATGAATTTTACCATATTACTAGGTGTCATATTTGATTACATTTTTTACATACTTCAACTGATGCATTATTAATATTTGCTAACCCATTTTCCAACCAATGCAAATAAAAATAATTTTTGAACTAACAAATACGTCCAGGGAGGAGCGGATAAACCAGAAAAGCTTTGACTTGTATTACATAAAAATTTAGCAGTACATTGTATTTGTTTTTTGTGTATGTGAAATAATTGATGTACTTCATTGTCTTTTGCTGTTTCCTACTTTAAAGACAGCTGTAGATTGACCTCTTATGATTGTCTTAAAGCTGTTTCCATTCCCTGCATAAATCTAGGATGGTTGAAAAACAAAATTTGAAAGATCCGTTTTCTGATTTCATGCTGTTGAAAACCTGTTCTTAAAGCCCGATGCAGTGGTTAACAAAATGATAAATCAGCACCATTATAAAAATTCTGATGTCGTATCTCACTGATCTGTTTTAAAAAGTTATTTGGATGAATGGAATATTAATATAGGATACCTTTTGAAAAATCAAAACTTAATAAATGGAAATGGACCAGCAAAGCACATACTGAACATTCTTGTACATGAAGGAATTCAATAGATTCTATCAGTTGTATTTTCAAAAAGATCCTAAATTTAACATTTCATAGCTGATAAAGAAATTGCACAAAATGAAAATTTTCTTTTATGTATGTCAGAATGCATTTATAATTTATTCCTTGTTAAGAGCAACATGAGATCCAAATTTTTTAAGTATTGCCACCGATGGCCTAATTTTCCTATGCTTCTCCCAACAGGTCAACATGAATACATTACATGTAATAATATTTTCCATATTTCTCCTGCTGTTGAGATTGGCAATAAGTTTGAATAAGGTTATTTTCTTTAACCAATTAGTTAAAACATTTTTTAAAAACAAAATTTAATTACGCAACTGAAATAAAATTAAATTCAAAGGAGTTCTCATTTTTTATTTCAAAAAGTTCAATTTGATTACAATTACAGTACCGGTACAGAATTCCCAGTAAAACAATAACTTAAAATTTTTATTTTTATATAAACATGCTTATGATTACAGTAACCAAGCCGAATTTCTATCAATAATAACAAACCAGTGTCATGAGCACAGGGCGGCTGTCAAAGTCATAAGACGCAATAGACAAATCTCAAACTTCTACTTAATAGACTGTTGCCAAAAAAAATTACAATAAGAAATCTATATACATATCAAAACTTACTATTACATAATATTAAACACAACTGGACAATGCTGAAATGTATGAAGATGATAAACACATTTCAAAAACACAAAAGCAAAGACACAATAGGATTGAATTCTTTCAATAATCTCAGCTATCATTATTCTATGCAGAGACTGATGCACACAGCAAGTACTGGTATTTATAATGTAATGGAAACTTGTATAAAAATCAAAATTTTATGATTATGTATGGCTAAATAAAGTATATCAGACTGCAAATTTATATTGGATAGGAAAAAAACAATATTTTTTGCCTTTAAGTTATTCAAATGTTGGCCAAGCAAATGTTGGCCACACACAAAATTGGCACTATGCACACCAGTGATGATCTGGAGGTAAAATCTGTCAATTAGTCAAAGCAGAAAATACATTTTTCACACAAGATAAAATTCTGAAACACATCCTGAATTCCCAAGAATGACCTATTTATGTCTATACTGTTATGCTGTAAAAATATCACTCAAATGTTGTCAATCTGTTGCTTTGTGGACACACTAGGTATTACACTAGCAGTACACAAGGAAGGAACAATAATATTTGATCCAACATTCACCTTTGAAGCAATAGAGTCGGGATTGAACAAAGAATTTGTATTTTTTTTTAAACAGAGTGGTAATTTGTGAAGAAGGGATTTTTGTTGTTGAAAAAGACCATCATTTAAACAAGACAGGATGTTTCACAAGGTGATGTATTGAATTATTTTTCTATCCCTATACCAACTGCTAGAAATCTAAGTGTCCTTTTAAATACTTTTATTACTAGGTGAGAGCTACATATTTAATTAACAAGAATTATTCCTTACTTTTATGCAAGTCCCTGTCTGAGAGCAACATAGCACTCCATGATGCCATGGTTCATGTTTTGGGAATCACTAAGTAAGGTTACGAGCAGTAGAGGCAAACAAAAACAAAATTTTAGAGGGGGGGGGGAGAGAAAAAATAAAATGGGGGTGGGATTTTTTCCCTTTTTTTTGTTACACTTTTTGGAAGGCCGGATATATAACTTTATTCAAGGGTTTTGAAATTTTATTCAATTATGACAGATAGAACTTAATATAAGTACATACTTTAGTACTGAAGACAGTGCCCAGATTATGTTGCCAGGGATGTTGATGTCTGACACCAAATTAATCAGAATAGTGGTTTAATTGGGGGTTTTTTTCAACATGTTTAAAGATGCTGGAAGATTAAGATTTAAACATAAAGGAAAGGCAGGGAATGTAACAGAATTTGATTTTGTATTACCTAGAAAATAAGATGGGATGTGAGGAAAGTGTGTTTTCATTTTACCTAGACAGTACATGAATACAATAAAACTAATCAATTAAATTACAATAATCTTCTAAGAAAGCTAAAGGCAGCAGCCAAAATTATTTCAAAGTTTTTATTGATTGGTGAGCCCATATTTTTAGTAATTAATTTAAATGTGTTTGAATTATTATTTTTTTAAAGAGTGAAAACCTCTGTTATAGAAATGGTATATTCAAAAAGTATGCCAAGATGTTGAATATGCCCAAGATAATTTTCAATAGATCATATATTGACAACATTTATGGATATAATATCTTATCTTAACCATATTTCCTAGCATTTTTCAAATAAACTTAGTATATATCAGCTTTTTTGCTATTAATATAAGCTGAGCACCTAGGATTAGAAAACTTATCAGGACTGACTAATTACATACACAGTCAATAGCATCGAATAATTCTTTGCTGCCAGCATTTTCTAACAAACTGAACTTGATGCAGCTCACATCTCTAAAATAAATAAAATAGATAAAAGCCGATTTAAAAGAAATTTACCATAATTTTGACAAACCTTAAATTTTAAGCTGGATATGGTACAATTTAATGAATAAATTTTTTTAAAAAGAGTAGATTGAATATAAGTTGTTGACCTCTCATACACATTTTGTATGGCATACCGGGACATAAAACATGCACATAAGGTAAACATTATCAGGAGGTATGTAAGGGACCAATCAGAATCAGATAAAATAATGGACATTGTTCTCAGAACCAATTTAAAACTAATTTATGAAATATGCAATGTTATTTTTAATATTAAACGGCACAAAAAAAAAGAATGAAAGAAATATATTCTTTAAGAGGTTAAAACCATTATATGTGTATAGTAATTTACATACAAAATAATGGTGTTCTGCACAAAAATAGAGTTAAGTCTTAATGGTGAGTTAACTAAAAAATAAGATTTTTACTGCATTCACTGTAAAAGTAAAAGATTGAGATATTTTTATCAAAAAAATATTTTTCTCTTACATATTGATGTCAGCTTACATTTGTCAAAAAGCTATATTAAGCATATCTTAAGAAGAAAATTTCAACCTTGTTTAAATGCATTAGCCTTTATATTTCTTAAGCAGAAAGTTATCTTCCCAATATAATTTCTATCAAATTTAGGGCACATCAATATTCCCGAGTGTTACTTTATCCCCAGTGTTACCTTATAAATATGAAACTCATGAGTGCTGTACATTACAATATTTCCTTACTTATATTAATCTACTCTTAAAAAAACTTAGTAAACCGGCAGCATTTTAAAAAGCATTTTATTTTATCATTATATTTCTCTACTCAGGATGTGTTTAAAATTTAAGGGTTCAGAGTCATTGATAAAAATCTTATAGCAATAGGAAAATTAATGGAATCAAATTACTTGTGCAAAGATACACTTTTGAGTGGTCAGTTTCTTTTTTTTTAAAGTATTTATTTTAACATACAATAGATACTTTACATATGTGATTATAAACATAATGTATACCTAATAAAATATTTGAACAGTGAACATTAACCTACAATAAATAATTTATTACAGGAATTCAAATAAAAAGGAAATGATATGCACCAAAATATTCTATCATGTATCATAGTTTTTATCAAGATGAACAATTACTGTAATTACAAATGGAAAAGCTTGGGAGTCAAAAGATAATTGTCCAAACTGAAATATTAGGTACATGCATTTATTTTTGCAAAACTGAAGGAACTGGTCATAGAAAAGATTACAAGATTAATTAAAAGTTAACTTTGTAATAAACAATTATATATCTTTATATAAGTTAAATATAAATACTTTAACTTGATATTTCAGTACTTGATTTTACCACTTTTATTTATAAACTTGGTTGAAATTTTCTTTATTTAACAAACAAAAGCCAACTAAAAGTAACTATTTCATAAGTAATTTGCAAAAGAAAATATAGTCATTTAAGGCAAGTCTATCACTTTTATAGGCACAAAAGGTGTTTAAAATGTAGGTGATAGGACATGCTTTCTTTAAGACATTCATTCAAAATACAATCCATGTAGTAATGTAACCGAGTCAAAAGAGTCTTATTATTGCTATAAATTTACCCATAGAAATTATTTAATTGCACATAATATATTTCACTGAATTTTTTTTTAATAGCTTTTCTGTGTAATTTTGAATTTAAGGCAAGGTCATTGTCAAAATAAGCTTCATTTTCTGAAAATAAACCAAAAAATAATCATTTTAAAGCAGAGCACTAATTTTAAGACAGGGGATGAGTTCCGTTTCACAGCTGTGAAACAACCTATGAAAGAAAAGATAAGAGTGAAAGACTTTTACAGTTAAATAACATATAAATTTGTGAGTTTACCCAGCAGTGAAAATTTACTTGAGTGTTTCAACAATTTCTAGGCTGGAAACTGTTGTACAATAAATTTTAAGCATAATTTAGTATGCTGCAGCCCACAAAGCTTAGACAAAGACAGTTTCTTGAAATGTTAAGTGTCTGTAAAATTGATGGCAGTGATGTTTTTTTTCCATGTGTCCATGTGTAAGTAATATAGAAAATTTGTAAAGAAATAAATATATTAAGATGAAAATAATCTACAGCTAAAGTAAAGCATTAGGAACTTTAATTTTTCTGTTTGAGCAATAATTAACACTTGCTGTTTTAAAAAGAAAAATAGATTAGTGACTGGTGAATACACATCAATGTCAATTGATTGATATGAAATACAAATTATTTTTTTTTCACAGGAGTGAAGTAATAGCCAACAATAACTTTGTTACAGACATAAAATTACTAGCACAAAATATGCTAATAAATAGTATTTCATATGAGGTTCTAACTGCTCTTAAACGATGATAATAAAATAAATGAATTAATATGCAATTTTTAATTTTAATGATAAAATAGGCCTGAAATGAGTTTTCCAAACAATATCACAATTTCTTTCTTATGAAGTAGCGCCCTTGTTCTTATTTTTCAGCATTTATGTCATCATTCAATTTCTTTACTAAATACAATTTTTATTTGCTCAAGATAATGCAAATAAAAACATAATATTGATTACTGTTAACATTATCTTTATAAATTATGTAAAACAGTTATCTCACCTGGTTGGCCAGATGAGATAATATTAATTAGCAATATAAAGCAAATAGCATACATATATAATGCAATTAATGTTGAATTAAAATTTTGACACAATATGCAATGTGGTTAAACATATGACATGATGAAACATAATGAACTTTGAACTAAAACCACACATGAAACAGACAGTTAGTCACACACAAATTTTGCTAACAGTGTAAGCTCCTTTGTAATTATGAACTAAAAATAAAATTAAATTATGTTTACAAATTTTTTCTTCTTTGCAATATTTTTAATCCTACACTATACTTTTATTTTACATTGCAAAGGACAAGTAACATTTGAATTGTTGTGTGGGATTTTCCCCACAAAATATTGGCATTTCGTTTGACTATAAATATAAACTTTCTGAATTGTTTAGAATTGAGAAATAATTAGAAAATTATAATTAAAAAATTAGCAAATAAAAAAATGTATCTCTTGAACAAAGGAACTTATTTTGAAATAGAATTCACATTAAGTTAGGAAGTTGCATTTATATGCAACTTGTTAAATTCTACCGATAATGGCACACAAAAAATTGTGACACTAAAACAGGCATTTAAAATGTCAAAACAGGGCACTCGATTAAAGTCTACTAAACTTTCCTTAATTTTAATTATGAAATAATTTTATGAAAAAAAAACACAAAGTTGCTTTAAAAATTTTTGAAACATTTCTTTCATGATTTTTGTTTTTTTAGTTAATATAATTATTTAACTACTGTCCATTTGTTAAGATAATGGACATTTTTCATGTATAAAAGGTATCCTTTGTTTGTACAATGCATCATTTTTTAAAAAAATTTCTTTAATAAGCTTTTAATGAATGAAGTGCCACAAACTATTTCAAAGCCAAGTCAATCAATTATTTGTCATGAAGTGATAAGTGTGATAATTATTTTTATTATTAAAAAATCACCATAAATTTATGTTTCCTTTTTAATGAATTGAAAATGTAATTTGATTTTTTAAAAGTGAAAACTATCCATAAATAGTGCATTTATTTGCATGTTCATATATTAAAAATGTTATGCCAATGAACGATCTTCTAAGTCAAATTTCACTTCCTTTTCTACAATACAAAAATAATTCACAATGTGCTTAGCTACCAATGCTGTGATTTTAAATAGTCGTCTGACTCTCCTTCAATACAGCTTCAGGATAAGTGCATGCTATGAAATTGGATTAGCAGCTTGAAATTTTTCTATTTCTTCAAATACAAGCTCTGAAATAAATAGTAATAAATATAAGATAGACAGCAAAATATTTTTAAAAAACATTCTAGCTGAATCAGGTTGAAAGAAAAATAAGTTAAATGGAAATAATATTTCCATAAAAGGGATAAATAGCAACATAGAATATTATTAACATAATAATTAGTACTTTGTCCTGCAGATTTTATTTATTAAAAAAAGATACAAATATGAAAGAAAGAACATTTAAAAAGCCAGAGTTTAAATTTGTATATTAATTTAATTTTTATCAGACATAACATAACAATAAAAGACTTTAATTCCCTCAAGTTTCAGCCTTAAAATATTTATACTTACGTTTCCACTCACTGATGCTAAGGTCATAATCTTCAAAAGTCATGTCATATTTCTCAGACACCGGTTCATCTGCAGGATCTGAATATTGTTTTAGATATTCGTGGGCAAGTGCTTGTGTAGCATTAAGTCTTGTCTTTGTATTGAGATCCAGCATTTTCTCTAATAAATCAATGGCTGTTGAATATTAATATGATCACATTAGGCAAAAATTTCACATAGCCCTTGTAAAAATTGATTCAGTTTTTCATTTGTAGCCAATTTGAAAGGAAAAAAATTGTAAGAACAATGAAAATAATTCAACAAAGATGCACTTTTATTTTAGAGTTGTAGATCTCTAACTATTAAAATAATTTTGACATTAAAAAAAACGTCGCAATTTTATTTTCTTTCAGATAGTGATATAATAACTACAGTTATACCATTTCTAATAAACAGTGCAGTTATATTATTTTGAACTAATAACAGATCAATTTGTTAGAGAAACATAAGTGGCAAAGTTTTCTCAGTTGAAAAAATTCAAATATTTTAAAATAATTATTACAATGATAGGAAACATTTTAAGGTATAAACAACTTAAGTTAACTGCTCCCTTGGTATTCTTAGCTGAAAGCTTTTTCATACACATCCACGGTTTCATATTTTTACCCATGGGGCCGTCCATAAAGTATGTCACGCTTCAAGGGGGGAGGGAGGGGGTGTAAGAAAGTGTGACAGTTTGTGACAGGGGCACTGGGGGGGGGGTCATGTGTGACATTTATTTTTTTAATAATAATTTTAGTACCATTTAAATAGTTTTAAAAATAATTAACACAAATTTTGTGAAACATTTGAATTAGTTTTATGTCAAAATAGCATGAAATGCGTATCTCTTGAATGTGTTGTTCATAAATCTGAATTGGATGCAGCAGGACTCATATCGAAGGATCAGGAATGGTTGGACAATCAGGTTCGCACCAGCCAATATTTCACTAAAATTGTGAAATATCAGGACATAAAATGTTGCGACAAAGTACAAAGCTCATATTTAAATGTTTTCCACCGAGATTCTTTCCTCCTCTCATCTAATTAACCAAATAACTAATGGACTTAGAGCTTCAGAAAGAGCAGATGCAGATTCTCATAAGTTTTCTTCCTGTTTTGCACAAACTCTCAAATTTGATGGCATTATGCCGAGATCACAGGAGTTTTCAAAGTACAACCATATGATCTTTATTGTCCATCTTTGCAGACCAGCTTACTTGATCGAATTTGCAAAGAATGTCACTTATAGTTTGCCTCACAAACAATGTTGAAGAATCATGCAGGACAACACAAAGCTCGGGCTCAGGACAATGTGCACACCCAAACTGTTCAAGAATCAACTCAGATAAAACGCATACGTTCCTTGACAATCACTTCTAGAATGCAAAGAGAACCCATGGCAGTTATTGCCAGAAGAGAAAATGCACATACAGAGGCTGTTGAGTGGCTAGATGAGGACGGGTTGATCTGTCTGCAATTATCCTTCCAGGAAACGATGATGGTGAAAGATTGATGCCAGTTATAACTATGGATGAACACTTTACTTCACCATGGTAAGATGATGTCTAGTGAATATTTTTGAATTAAACATAATTCACAGGACCATAATAAACAGATTCAATATAGCACAAGAGTTGGTCAAATAATTTGTCAATCTAGTCTTATTTTTTATAAAGTCAAATTGTTTTGTTTCCTCTTTATTATTTAATCACTGGGTGAGGTCAAGTTTCGCTAATCTACTTGTTATCCTGTGTCAATAGATTGCATAATTGGAAGATTATCTAAAACTTAGCCTCACCCATTGTAAATGAAAAGGTAACAGATAAATGATGAGTATTATAAAATTGTCAAGTCTAATTTTTGTTTTCAAAGTCGATCTAGATTGAGTTACTGTTTCATTAAATAACTATAACAACTGTCAAACAATTAACTATTCTACTATTAAATTCATTGTTATAATCTGATAGTTTTTTAAGTAGCGGTGTACTGGATTTCTGCTCCAGTTCCGGGACCAGGAAATCCGGTAGAGCCCTAATTTATATATATTCATAATGGCTCCTGTAATTCCGGAATCCTGCCATTTTAACAAATCTGACCCCAGCTCCAGCTGGATTTTACTTAATAAATCCGGCTCAGGCCGGATTTCAAATTTTTTATTCCGGCACCTCCCTACTTTTAAGGGGAAATTTTATATTTTAATACAGTTTAAAAGTCAAGTGTATTTTAAGTATTAAATTAAATATTTTAAGTAGGTGTTAACTATTCAATAGTGTGGCGTACTTTGGGGGGGTCCCCCGAGATTTGTGACAGGGGGGAGGGGGGGGGTCAAAAATAGTGTGACATACTTTATCGACGGCCCCTATACTGTGTATACTCCTCGTCCTCATTTTTATGTATGTTAAAAGATTTTTGTTCATTCTGAATTAATTTTAATTTCTTATTAAACAAAAACACAAAAGAGTACTAGCTTGACTTTTAAAACTTCATTATGGTACTTGATTTCAAATAAGAAATCTAAAACTTGTTAATCTTCTCAGGCATCCCTATAAAAAAAAAGTTTACCTAAAGGATTGGATCCAACAAAAACTTGTTTGAAGTCTTTACGTGTCATCACAGGTAGAGATTTTATGAACAGTTTTGCCTAAATGAAAATAAAAGTTCCTTAATTATAATTTTATACAGAAATTAGAAGTCATCCAGCCAAATCCTAGTATTTTCATTAGCATGCAGCAGTACAAATTATTTTTACCAAAGGTTTGTGTGGCAAAGCTGAAGCACTGTCAAACATTTTTAAAGTTTAATAGAATTCCTTTAAGCTAGGGGAGCAAGTAGCAATGTATATATTTTCACCATTAGTTAAGTTGCAGCCTAGTTAAGGGCAGTCAAAGTGAGAACCTGGATTTGACCCTTAGATATGTCTAAGCCTTAGCTTTGATTCTCCCTTTATAACATAAATACAACTAACTGGTATTCCAGATGTTACAAAATGTTTCAATAACAACCTGAAAACTGTCACACCATCGCCTTAACTCATTAGCTCCTGATGCTACTAAATGCGTCCTTATAGGGGTCCCTACGGATGCGCCCAAATGCGTCTGTTCGCCTAGCGACGCACTCTCGTATTTTTAGTTAAAAATAGTACGAAATCTCGTCTTCCTGCTATTGTGTGATTCTACGTGATTTCAATAAAATTTACCGGATGTTTTTATCTTCTTTCACTTTCGATCCATGTGTGAATTAGTTTGGCCTGTCTATATGGCGTATGTATTCACCCGAGGTGCCGAAAATCGCGCTATTGGTCTTTAATCCTCATTATTTCGCAGTGCATGTTATATTATTATTAAACGTAATTCATTTCTTGATGCATTAATCATTTTATTTTTTAAGATAAACGAATATCTTTAGAAAATAAAAGCATTTTTCTAATGGAATCAAAAGCTTAACGAAGTTGCTTTCCTTTTGTCCGGAATATGAAATAGATTCAGAAGTAGCCCTTCAGGAGCTATTGAGTTAAAGTGAACTTAAATAAAATTAATTCCAGTTCCAGCAGGAACATTATTTTATCCTCCTTAAACCCCCCCCTCCCCATCAAGAAATGAAAAGAATCTAGTATAAACCATAGATCTATCAGCCAAATAAACATGTCCACATTAGCTCTAAAACTCCCAGGGGCAAATACTCAACTGGTTCACTCTGCTTAAATTTACCAACTTTCAGATTTAAAAATGAAACCCATTTATTTAGGTTATTAAATACAATTACAGCGTTTTTGAAAATGAAACTGGTGTGAAGTGCTTACATCCTGGCTCTTGATTTCTTCCATGAGTTCATCATTTGGAGTTCCTACAAGATTTAAGATTCTTGTCAGCTGGTCAATGTCTAATACTAAATTAAGGACATCTATGTAGCATACAAGAACTTGTCTTGTGCACATAAAAAAAAACAACACAGCTCCAGTAATAAAGGATGAAAAAATCCCCTTATTTCAAACATAGGCACAGGTGAGATCTTCTTATGGACACTTGGCACATCCAATAACAGTTTCATGAGGTCTGAGAGTATTTTATTCCAGAATCTAATAGCTTTAAAACAAATTTATTTTTCAAAAATACTTTTTTAAATATCGACAACATCAGAATTGGTGTAAAAATGCTACCTTTGGACATATCTTAATATTACCACTACAGAGTATAACATTTTAATCATGCATATGAATTAACCCTAATGACTCGAGTTACAGAATATTAGGTAATTTATTTAGTTCCTATATAATGAGTTACCGCATTCTTGGTTTTTGGGTCAGCATGTGGAAAACCCTAGGGAAGTACTAAAAATAACTAACCAATCGGCGTACTTAATATAAAAGTCATTGCAAATGGCTGCCCCTATGTTTTGAATTTATTTGTGTGTTTATGTGAAATCTTTTTGAAAATTCAAATGTAAGATCAGTGTCTAATGAATCAAGCATTTGACAGGAAAGTGGAACTTGGTTTACGTGTCTTATTTTCATTTTTTTTCAGTATCTAAGTCATAATTTTATCAAGAATACGTTTCTAGGTCAAGTAGCAGGCTATGTTAGAGCTAATCATAGTCGTGTTGTGTGTATGACATGTGTAGTGTGTGTAGAAAAACATTCCAGATACAATAAGTGAAATCCTAAAATGTCTTATACAGACAATCCATGTGTTGTGAAAAAATATTTTTTCTGCTAAGTGGATCAGCGCACAAAGGTACAAACTTGGCACTAAATGAAAGATAAACATATTTTCTACAATTTCTCAAAGTTTTATTCCATTCCAAGCACTACTTTGCATGTAAGTAAACTTTTTTTACAGTATGTTCGTTTTTTACCACGTTTTTATTAACTCGCTTTCGTTCCTGTTTGTTTGTCCAAGATTTTTTCAAATCTGCCAACGTAAAATTGAACCACTTCTGATGGTCCTAGAGATCTGAAAATTTTACCACAGATAGATCTTGGATGACAATGCATTGTATCAAAATTTCAGATCGATCAAAAGTACCGTTATTAAATTATTGAACTTTTTAGTTTATCTATAGTCTATATATATATATAAGCATCTGTACCGTCTGCTTTTGTTGACATCCGTGAGTTCACCCCGTGACCACACCACAATGTTTTTAAAACGTTGGGCGGGCGCTTGGTAAAATAAATAGAGGTAAAAAAATATTTTAAAAAACCAGGTTGTTATAAGTGGACTAAAAAGAATAAAATAAATAGAAGTAAAAAAAAAGATTTTTAAAAACCACGTTTTTATAAGCGGACTAAAAAGAAGAAAATAATTTAAAACTTATAAGTTCAAGTACTTTGATTTAATATGACTAAAAACGTGGGGTGGGTGTTTGGTATGAAAATTAAAGATTTCTAATTTAGAATGCAAAAGAGAGATCAATAAGTGAGAGTATGAGTGAGCCGCATAATATGTTAAACCTCATAAGCTCATAAAAGGATACGGTCGCTGCCGGGAAAGAGGGGTCTCCCAGTTAACATTTCAGCCATAATACAGCCAACTGACCAGATATCCACTGCAATGAACAACAAAAAAATGTAAATGTTTACAAAATGACCTATTAAAAAATAAGACAGCGTCACAAAGTTTTACATTTTAACATGTAAGGTTTATTTATCTTCATTTATGTGTACCTTCTGTAATGGCTCAGTTTGTTAAAACACCTAAGATATAAAAGCCCTTTCATTTAAATCTACCCTTCAAATTGCGAACATTCTAAAATATCTGTACCTGTCTGATTGTAGTGCATCCAGTTAAGCATAATCTCTGGAGCTCTGTACCATCTAGTGGCTACATAACCTGTCATCTCTTCATCAGTAAGACGAGCAAGGCCGAAATCTAAAATCTGAAAAAGAAAGGTATACGAGAAAAGTAAAAGCCTGTGTATATCTCTTTTCAAACAGTTTTTTTTCGTTTGTAAAGAAATATTTTTCATTGGATTTAGAGTCAGTTGAAAACAACAGATTTAAACTTCTCTTATTCCTTTTCTCACTGCCTTAAATTTTTTAGAAATAATGCTAGGAGTTTATTTTAAAAAATAAAAGGAGAGTTTCTAAGGTATGAGAATGGAATTATGAACTAAGCCTTGTAAAACCATGTTGTTAATTTCAGGAAATTGTAAATTTGACTAGTTACTTGCCCTTAATTCACAGTCTTCATTCACTGCAATGTTACTCGGCTTCAGGTCCTGAAAGTTAAGTATTTTTGATTAATATTGTTTACTTATTTTACATTTATCAATATTTATATTTAAAATTTGTACAATTACAGACATAATGACTTATTTTAAAATATGTGTATCAAATGTTAAGTTGAAATAAGGTGAGATGTACTGAGAGTGCACATAACATTTCTAAGTGAATCATATTAATTTTTAACAATTTCTCAAAATGACATTAAAGACTATCTATAATTTTTAACAATTTCTCAAAAAGATAGTAAGCTAATGACAGTCTATGTCAATGACGTTGAAGACTATCTAACCCAGGAAAAAGATGTTAAAATTATTTTAATCGATAAAAATTCGATGAAAATTAAAGTGGCAAAGTCGAAGATGGTGAAAAAGTTTACTGTGTTCACTGCCATTAACAATTCTCTTTTAAAGGATCAAATACATCGCTGACGTACCACCTTCAGCACAAACATCCTATCAAAATCAACACATTGTCATAAAATTTAGTTCAAAATATTCTTAATTTTCAATGTCCGTGACAAAGCTTCAGTTAAATGACGTCATAAATTTCTATTTTTGGCTTTAATCGAAATTATCGATTAATTAATCAATAATTTTTCAAAAGTTAACGATTAAATTTAAATTAATCGATAACAGCCCTAGTAAATATATATATATATATATATATATATTTTTATATACAGTCGAACCCACTTACCTCGAGCTCGGTTAGCTCGACCACCCCACTAACTCAACGTTTTTTATTGGAACCGCTAAATTCTCTCTTTGTCTTAGCATTTTTTCATCGGCTTATTCGATTTTTCTAAGTCGCCGAAACCTAGTACCTCGAGCACAAAAGAGGGCCCAAATTTGCAACTAAACTTGGTTAGCTCGATCCTCTTCGGTTGGCCTAGCAATGCACTCTTGTCATTTTTAGTTCAAAACAGTGTTGACATCTCGCTTTTCTTCGAGACTTCCGGCTATTCTACGAGATTTCAATAAAACTAACCGGATGTTTTGCGTGTGTGAATTATAATTTGACGTGTATCCATGGAGTATGTATTATTGTATTCACCCGAGGTACTGGACAATCGCGAATCGTCATTATTTCGCAGTGCATGTTATATTATTATTAAACTGAATTCATTTTCTGATGCATTAATCATTTTATTTTTCAAGATAAAAGAATATCTTTAGAAATGAAAATAAAGGTTTGTATCGAGAATCGATGGTGGTTTTTATATAATTAAATAAAAAATTATTATTCTTTTAAGTTTGTTGCTGTTGCTTTGTTACCAGTAAGATACGTGACTGTGACACTAACACGCGCGTGACGATGAAATCAAATCATTTCTGATAAGGAATGATTTTTTAAAAAATTCCCTTAGACTTATTTGCCGGCCAACACAGTACACACAGCCCACAGCGTGCTGTGATCAACGGTCAAGGCCACAATAGTTTTATTTATATTACAAGTTTGATTGTCTGAGGAAATTCGAGAACGTTCTGATAGTTTAGTAACAGATATCCTGCACGTCAAAAGCATTAAACTTAAAATGACCATATTGATTTGTTTATTTGTATTTTAAATTCGCTGATACTAGTGATACGACGGCAAACGATAGCGGCTATGATACGGCGAAGTGTAAACTTTGACCTTTTAGCGCATGCGCAGACAATTATAAACTGGTAACTTATTTTTCATTAAATTAAATGGAATCGAAACATGACAGAGACGTAATCAAAGTCCTTTACTTCGGCATAAATATATATACATGTGTATATATATATATATATATATATAAATTCCCGATTAGTCATAACTTTTCCCGACTTTCAAGGCCGAGAATTTATTTTTAAGAATTCCCGACTTTTTTCCGTTTTCCTTAGTGGGAACCATTGTTATATTTAAATTTTAAACGATCCTTAAAAACGAACGGTCATTACAACCTTAGGAAAGAGTGAAGAAATATTAGGGTTCCGATACGATTCCGATTAATCATCCCATCACTAATTAACGCTAACTAATTAATCATGGACATAAAGAAATTTCAACCACATGTTAATATTTTGCCGCCATATTGGTTTTCGTTTTAACTCGATCATCGGTTATCTCGACGCCATTTTTCATACCCCAACGCCGTCGACTTAAGCGGTTTCGACTGTATATATATTTTTTAATAATAGAGAGAGAGGTGGGGTGGAGTTTATCTTACCCTATGTAAAATTCCAGCTGAATGTATGTACTGAAATAAAAAAGAAAATAACATGTTACTATGGACACTCTCAAAAAAAATAATTAAAAGAGACATCTATTACCACTTCATGTCATATTTGGATTATTTTTAATATTAAAAAAAAACAAATTGAAATATAATACTAAAACTGAGGGGTCATCCATATATTACATATGCAAGGTGGTGGGAGGTCTTAAATTCACTGTTGCAAATCACTTGTTTGTTATTTAAGTTTAAGTATGTTATTAGTGTAAGGCTGCACTCTAATATCGTAACACGTGTGAATCCATTGAAAAAGTCATTAAATAAATTGCAAGCAATCAAATATTTAAGGGGAACTTTTATTTAAAGTTGCGCATTTTGATGTGACGGTACATTTCTTTAACACCCCCCTCGTCCTTGTCACACATAGTCAAAAATGCGTGACCCCCCCCCCAATTTTTTTAAGGCGAGTGACGTCATTTATGGGCAGCTTCAACGAGAAAACCAATATCTTTAGAGTCTGGCTTACAATTAATTTAGAAAATGGAAGGGGGGGGGGTGTGAGCGAATTTGTACATACGCACAGGTTAGGTGGTCCCGAAAATGTAATGCGTGCAACAGGGGGAGGGGGATACGAAAATACGACTTTCGTGAGTACATAATACAGTCGGACCTCTCTATGTCGAACTCAAAGGGACCAGAAAAAAAATCAACTTACAGAGGTTTCGAGTTAGGGAAATTGGCGTAATAGGCACAGATTAATAAAGGACAATGTTGATATTGAGAGGGCGGGGGAGGGGTAACAGCCATACAAGCGGGAAGGCTTGACAGGAAGGAGAGGCGGTGTCTGATGTTTCATATAAAAGTAAGCCGACTTAGCTTTGAAATACCCACAACTCAGAGAAATCCCCTCCCCTTGACTCCCTCCACAGTGGGATGGGGGGAATACGATTTTTCTTTTTACTAGTTTTACACAACGCCTTGGAAAATTCGACTTACGGAGGTTGGAAGCCAAAACTCTTCGAGTTAAGGAGATCTAAAATACATTAGTCTTCTGGACTTTGGCCAGGACCTAACAATTAATTCGAGATAGGGAGGTTTTTCGACTTAGGGAAGTTTGACTTAGCGAGGTCCGACAGTATATAGATCGCCCCTGACTTGAATTTGTTTATTTTAAAAAAAAACATTTCTTCTCAATAATTATAAAACTTTTATTATTACTATGCAAGAACTGATATTACAACAATTCTTGTTTTTACCTTTAAACCTCTGAGAATTTGGTAAACAAGAAATTGTACATGGTCATCACTAAGCCTTTGTGTTTTAAGTATGTTATTGAGGTCAGCACCCATCAATGGAGTCACCAGATATCTTGAAAGAGAAATATTTTTAAAAAAAATAAAATAAAAATTGGATCCTTTAATTATTTGCTAACAGAAAATTGTTACATATTATGTAAGTGTAAGTAAATATCCTCCTATCCCGAGAAGCAAACCAGTATCTATATGGTCATTTTGCAATCTATCACACTTAACAACCACTATCTCACATAATGAAATAGTGATTCTTTAACTATTATTCACTGTTTGAACGTTCCATTAATGAATCACCTATCAGGCTTTACCAGTCAAGCAGCACAGCCTCAAAACTCCACCAAATAAGAGTTTTGAAGATGGAGACAGAAAGTTTAAGGATTAATTTAGGAGCCAATCCCTGTTTTACTTATTGATTGCCAAGGTCATGAGTCTTTACGATTCTCACAATTTCTCTATGAAGTTGGCCCATTGAGTAAGTTCTATCCACATTCCCTACCCACAATGCTACATGTACATCAGCTGTAAGAACAGTACTTACATTTCTATAGCACAAGACATTAAGGCTGTGGCTTCACTGGAGCCGGAATTCGACACGGCAGTAAACGGCCGTATCTTTTGAAAAAACAAATGCCATAACATAGTGTGGATGGCTACACTTGCTCAGTGAAAAACGGCGATGCACGGTGGTGCTCGGCGGTGCACACCCTTTGGGATAAAAATATTTTGTGTAGTGTAGCCACCCTCAAAAATATTTTTTTCTGAAACGCACACGGCCATATACTGCAGTGTTGAATTCCGGCTCCAGTGTAGCCACAGCCTAAGCCTTACAAAACTACAGCTACAAGGGTTAAAAAAAATTGTTTTAACAAAAATTATGTTCTGTATTTTTCAGATACACTTTAAAGAAATCCTTCAGCATCATTCTTTTACCCCCATCCAATGCATATATACCTCATCATAAAAAATAAACCACAACATAATAGTGCAGTGAAAATTATTTTAAAAATATATATTAAAATATTTATAAATCAGTTCATGTTGAAAGGAAGTTATTGAAAAGGGCATGGGTGAATCTAAAAGACAAAATAAAATACACAAGAGTGAAAAATATATCCCTGCTTTTTCCAAAAATTTTATTTAGTGAGCCAGGGTTTCTCTGAATTCAGCAACCCAATGATTTTAGAAAAATATAATTATCTAGTAGCAGTAAAGTAAAGTTTTGTTATAATATGCTTGATGAAAAGATAATTTTGACCAAGTTGTTGAAAATAATACCATCTTGGAGCCATTGGTATAGCGGAAGGAAATTAACTTGTCCCGCAATTTTCCCCAAATTTGACAAGTATATCACAATTTTGGCTGACTCCCTCTTGCACACACACTTCTAAACATGTGGCATTGTTAAACATGACTTCAATGAAAATTGGTGGACTTTGGTATAAATAATTTTGCTGAATTTATACTAATACCAATAATGTGATATCTAATTTGCTCACATATATTGCTCACAATGACATTTATTTCAAACAAAGTGATATTTCTAAAGCCTCATAAAAGTTAAATAGGTTTTTATGGACTGTCAGAATTTGAGGACACTTAAATGTAAGCATCAAGTTCAACCCTATTTACTATTAGTGCATGATCGCAAGATTGTGCTGTGCATGTGATCTTTTACGAGACTCAATAAGACTATTTTCCCAAGACTGATCGATCAGACAATTTTATTTATGTTTAAGGATATTTCAATACCATTACTCAGAGGGATTTCAATACCATTACTCCGAGGGCAAAGTTTGACATCAGAAACTACTATGTACTATGCTGACATCAGAAACTACTATGTACTTACACATCTGTAAAATCCTGTAGGGTTACTGTTGGTGTGAAGACATCAATTAGATCAATCACCTATTTTGGAATAAAAGATATTTTAAATGTTTGAACTAATGTCAGATTTAAGAAATACCGACCCTGCTTAAGATTTTAAATAAATTGGACTTGACTCCTGGGAGGCAGCAGCCAGTGACCGAGCCCCCTGGCGCTCTATGATACGGAATGGCGCATCTGTCTGTGAGGCTAATAGACAACAGGCTGCCAAGACCAAACATCAAGTAGCTGTTATGGTGTTATGGAAAGAGGGAAGTCTATTTAATTATAAAAATGTAAACTTTTATATTTCCATAAGAAAGGCTAAAAATACATTGACGCGACAATGTTTTACATACTCAGTGGTTCTTTGATGCATTTGAGTAAATATTGTGTTATTATTTGATGAAAACAGTGTTATTATTAGTAACCACATCGTGGTAAAACTAATTTTAAAAAATTTAATATGATAATGGTGTTTATGTTTCAGACATTGCCAAGCAATTAATAATTGATGATCTATACTTTACTGTAAAAAAAAAGCAATAAAGTTTATTGATTTGTGATTGTAAACCAAGCTAATAAAGGACTAAAAAAAGCAGTCTGTTATAGTATGTGCAAGACAATATTTTTTAAAAAGCAGGTCACTTTCACAGTGATCTGGTTGCCAAAGACTCAGTATGAATCAAATATTAAAGGTAAGATGAGGGAAGATTGATAAATGATGCAGAAGCAATAGAATTCATGTTGTAAGACAAAGAAAATAACAGCTAAAAATGTAAAGTTCTAAGCCTGTAATAATTTTATGAAATTGCAATTTATAAAAGTTTAAGTTTTAAAATGTAGCTTTGGAGCAGATTAAGTTCATTAATAGGTCCCAATGTATTTTTATATGAGCTTAATAGAATTATAATTTTTTATTAAAAACAGAAATAGAAAAAATAATTTAAAATTTTCTAATTAGGTGTTTTAAAATATTTAACATACATTCTCATGGTTCATATGCCTTAACATGCGTAGTTCTCTGTATGTCCTTTTGGCATGGATAGCAGTTTGAAAAGGTCTGGCAAGTTTCTTAATGGCCACTCTTTGGCACAATAGGTTGTCAGTTGCAGATCTGGAAAATTTAAATATACTAATTATAATAGTCATTTAATAGTATTCTTAATGTACATGCAATGCATTTATTTTATAATGGAGACAGCATGGCATGCTATACAAAATTCATCCAACTTCTGACATACTAATCTTTACCACTGTGTCAAAATGTGATTAAAGAAAATAACTATGGATAAAGAGTGCACTTCACAAAGATGCACACCCATGGAGATTGATATTTCTGTGAACATTCATTTGAAGTATTGATGCCAAGTGCAGCTTATTATTCCATGTTTTTTAATTAACTGTGTCAGTCTTCTCAAATCAATATTTAACCCAAGCATGTTACCCAAATGAGCTGAAATTTTGAATGCATAATTAAAATCAATTTTCACGATTATACTTGAATCAATCATAATCAATTATTTAGTTTAATTAGTTGATCTTTAACTCACATTGTTTATATAGAGGTACTTTGCTAAAAACTTCACAAGTAATGACTGCTGACTTTGACACCTAAATTCAATCCCAGTAGTTAGACCACAAGTAAAATTTAATTTTATGTTCTTTTCTTTCTTTTTATATATTTTTTTTACAATAAGACTTAATTACATTGAGAAGTATTAAAAAATCTCATAACAAAAATTCATTTTGTTTAAAGCTAGGTGCATGAAACATTTGATAAATATGGATGGCTAAAGTCTACAATGAGCATAACTTGGAAAGAATACCAAATTGTAAGGCAGTGAAGACAGTATATAGACAGAAACCAAGAGGTAGAAGGTGTACAGGCCAACTGAGAATGAGATCTTCTTCTTCTTCGTTCTCAAAATCTTTTGATAGAGGATTTAGACAGCAAGTCCTATATTTGTGATGAACTGCGCTGTGGCTGTCAGTTGGTCCAGTCCACCATAGAGTTTGTCATCGAGGGTAGCTTCCTGGGGCCATATTCGGCCATATGTCTGCTCGGGTATGGTGGTACAGAGGGCAGTTTTGGAGAACATGTTCTGCACTTTCAGCAGCTGTCCCGCAGGGGCACATTTCGCTTTCTCCAATTCGAAGTTTGCGGAACATGTGTTGCCTAAGTTTGTTGTGGCCCGTCCTTAGCCTGAAAATGATGTTTTGTGATTGGCGGGGGAGTTTGAAGTATGCAACACTTTTTGGGTGGTATTCTTTGAGCTCGGACCATCTTTCAGATTCACTTCTTTTGAGTATTGCCTTGATTTCTTCTTGGTGTAGAGATGGCTCTGCCTGGTTTTTACTGCCTCCAGTTTTTGCCAAGGAGTCAGCAGTGTCATTTCCTTCAAGTTCCACATGTCCAGGGATCCATTGGAGAATAAGTTCTTTTGTTATTTTGCTCAGTTTCAATAGTTCTGTACTGATTGTCTGATTGATCAAGGTGTTTGGGTTTTTGAGAGACTGGAGCACTGTCTTAGCATCAGTGAGGATGACAATCTGGCTGTTTTTAGAGTGGGGGTCACTTGTTAGAATTTTTGCTGCAAGCTCTATTGCTTTCCTTTCTGCTCTAATGCTATCTGAGAGACTTCCTATAGCAGTTGCTTTTTCAAGGTGTTCTCCGTTAGGCCACTCTATAAGAATTCCGGCTCCTCCATTTTTTGTGGCTTTTTCTGGGGAGCCATCGGTGTAGACTCTTATCCAGGAATTTTCAGGATATTGTTCTTTGATGATTTTATTTACTGTGAGAATGAGATGAATGCATGGAGTTGAGAAAGATCTACAGCTGCTGTAAGCCCAGGCATGAAGGAGGAAAGCCACAGATTGGTGGAATGGAAGAACATGATTGAGTGGGCAAAGATCTGACATGGCTTGCAGAACAAAGATGATGATGATGATGGTTTTTCAAAGACTAAAAAGATTAAAATAATTGTTAAAATTTGTTAAAAATTTTCTTTAAAAAAAGTTTTAAAACAACTTTTTCAAGCACAGCTTTTGTTAGATGAGAAACAAACACAAAAAAAGTCTTTTTGCCACCCGGGGAAAATGCGTATTTAAAAATGTTGTATTCTTTATCTCTCAATACATGATTATTTCTTTAAAATGTTGAACTATAATTTAGCAAGCAAAAGCAGTAATAGTTGATCATGGTCATGTGATCATTATTAATTAACTTCACAAGTATAGTATTTCTTAAGATTTTGGAATATAATTAAAGTATGACATGAGCCTCTCTTTAGTCCCACACTTTCAGGTTAAGTCTATAAAATGTCTATTTTCCCAGGTAACGTAAAAAATATTAGTTGTTTTTTGTATTGCAATCATATTGAATGCTTTAAAAAGTGTATATATATATATATATTTATATTACAATATGTACATTTTTGTTTTAATAAGATGATACACGTTTGATATAGTTACATTCTATCTATCTTTTTTTTTATTCATGTTCACTTTGTTTTCTCAATTTGGGAAATGTCAGAGGTTTGTGCCCAATTGCCTAACATTTTATGTTAATCTTAGTTATGAAACCATGCTGCTCTAAAATATGAAACTGTGGCTCCAATCATTACTTTTTACCAAGAGGAAATAGAAATATAAATTAATTGTTAAAATTAGCACTTTAAAATATGGGAGGAACTAGCAATTTATTAGTTAAAGTCTTAAAGGCTTTCTTTGATATACGTAAGATTACAATTACTTTTGTGCCAATATATCATTTTATAGAGGCTAAGTGACAGGCAATCATTGTATACTAACCACAAGATAGATGGAAGAGCAAAAAAAGTTTTTAAAAGTAGAGTGAAGCAATTTGTGTGATACATTTATGTTTTAGCAAATAACTTAATGTATTCCTAACAATTTCACATGATTACACTTAAATTAAAAAGAAACTTATTTTTTTAACTAGTGATCAGTCAAGACAATTAATCGGTGTGCAGTTTTTAAAAGGGTTAATTAAATTTCAAAATTATTTTTAATACATTACTTGCTAACAAACATATTTAGGAGGAGACTGAACTTTAAATGTTTGAAACTAAAGTAGGCCTATAACATTTTTGCCCTGTGCCATATAAAATTGTATTGACATTGATTGTTATGGCAGCACAAGCTGAAAATTCAGGAAAAAAGTAAACAGATGGACAAATGCTCCTTGGACTAGTGTTTCAGCTAGAAATGTTACTTTGGTTACCACATGATATAAATATGTGGTATATTACTTAAAATTAGGTTAGGTTAGGTTTGCCAAAATTATTAAATACGAGCTATGGTTATTTCAAAATATGGGTGAGACTGCAATCAGTCTTTAGATTTTAAAAAATGTTATTTAAACAGGGTATGTATGGTCCACAGCTAAGTTTTCATTGTATTTTATTAGTTTTATTTGTTTTTGTCAATTTGTTCATTGAAGAAGCCTTTTGCGGAAACGTTCATTGTTCTGTGATGTCATGTCAGGCCTATGCATTACCTGTTTACTTAACATATATTTTTATGGCTAATTCAAATGTTCTTAGAATAAATATCTAACCAATTTTCCTAAAAGCCTAATGCCAATCATCTGAAATTTCGGTTATTCAGGAACAACCCTGCATATTTTTTAATATTATTATGCACACAACATAGATAATTTTTCATATATTCTTAAAAATATCCAAAATACAAATTACAAATCCAAGCCATAATCCAGATACCATCTAGATTCTAGGTACATGTACACATGCAGTTACCATAACAGACAGTGTTTCCATAATATATTTACCAAAGCAAAAAACAACAGTTATTACAATAAATTAAGATTATAATAAATTTTATTATAGTTATTATTATTATTGTCAAAGTCAGTTGTCTTGACTTTAGGAAACAAGCTCATTCCAAAGAAAAATTCAAATCTTCGCGGTTTTTAAATTATTATTTTTTACATTTATCAGCTGATATTGATATGGCTATGGATTAAGTGTATGGCATTGGAACGGCTAATACTAATACTATAACCAGTAGTATAGTATGAGTATGATAAGCAACCACAATTATAATATAATATCTAACTTATTTATAACAACAGTTTACAGCCAGGGTCAAATCATCAGTTACTTGTACTTGTATTTTATATTTTACAACTATCATTAGATTATTATTAGGGCTGGTACTGATTAAAAAAAATTTTTTTGATTAATCGGGAAAAAATTAATCAATTAATTTCGATTAAATATATTTTATAACGCATATATAGATCCCGTTAATTTGTGATTCATTATTTCGGGGAATTGGCTAAGTCGCTGTAATTCCTTGGTCCCTAAATTTTGTGACGTAACTCAGCAAATTCGTTCTGCTATGCAAGAAATGAGGAAGAAAAACATTTTTGTTCACGTATGCACGTCTAAATAAATAATAATAATACAAGGGAAAAGTATGTAAGTAACAAAAAATATAAATTATTAATAAATTGGGAAAAGAAATATAAGATATATTTTCTTAAATTTTAATTCAAATTCTAATAGATCAAATTAATTTTAATCAATTAAAATTTTAAACAATTAATAGATTAATGAATCGGATATTTCCGCAGCCCTATTTATTATCAATATCTCAACTATCTATCAAAAACATTTCATTATATCAGTATCAGCTATGACTATGGCTATGGGCATGGGCACTATGGCCATGCGCCCATGGCCTATACCTATGAGGCCAATATGGGACAAAACAATGGCTTACTTACACTTAAACTCTTTCTTAATTTTCAGTAAATGAGTTAAATAAGTAATAAGTTACTTTTGAGTTGGAGGAGGGTTAGAAAGTTGTTGAATAAAAAGTAAGGCAAGGCATACATGACATTCAATCAATGTATATTTATTTTATAGTAATTTATAGTCATAAATTATTAGCTAACTGTTTTTACTTCTTAATAATAATATAATTATGGTAAAGTACCACATCACCCTCCGTATTGCAATTTTGCGAACTTCCAGTTTAATGGGCCTATTGACATACTTTTTCTAACTATTCCCACTATTTTTACTACCGATTAAACCCCTTGATATAACTAACTAACAGAACTTACCGGAATTCATTTCTAAAATTGATTTTATTTAAATAAACTTAGTTCAACAAAACAAAACAAAATGCGTTATATTTTTTAACTAGCAATACAGAATTTTTCTTCTTATATATTTAGTTTCAGTAGTAGTGAGGGGAAATATTACGTATTTATTATTTAGTTTAGTGTTTAATTTTTGTTTAGTTGTAGTTGTAGTGAGGGGGAAAATTTACGTATTTAGTGTTTAATTTTTGTTTAGTTGTAGTTGTAGTGAGGAGAAAAATTACGTATTTATTTTTATTGTTTAATATGTGTTTGTCCTATTAAATGAGAAATTATAATAAGTAGAAAGAACAATTTTTTTTATTTACTCTTTCTATTATTATAGAACCTTTTGCATTAGTATAATTGTATAACATATTGTCGCTTACGTACTTAGAATGTTTGGAAATATAGGCACTTTTTTGTAACCAAATTTTTAAAAAAAAATTTATGTCAAATAAATTTGTAGTCAGTGTAGTTTGATTTAGTTTATTGTTCTTTACTTTTTTGTACTGAGTGTTTACATGTTAGTCATGTATTGCTATTATTCAACATTGAGAATAACTTTTTTTTTCGATTTCGGGGCTGTCTATGAATAGGCATAACGGCACTGGCCATTCTATTAAAATAATAATTATAAATCTGGCATAATACGATAAAGTGGGATAAAAAAACAAAGTTACTTTAAAAACTAACTGAACTTATAAATTTAATATAAATTAAGGGGCCATCCTCCCCCCTCGTCACACGTCAACACAAAACTTTGACCCCCCCCCCAATATGTTGTTTTAAAGTCAATCAATAAACGATTTTAGCCTGAGTGCTAGTATTACAAAAATAATACCGAAAACAAGAATTTTATCGTAGCAATAGATAATATTAAAGTAGTGAGAATAGTCGAAGTGTGTCAATAGGCCCATGAAACTGGAAGTTCGCAAAATTGCAATACGGAGGGTGATGTGGTACTTTACCTATAATTATAATTATTATTTACGCTATCTATTAACTTAATTAGTTAGCCTTTCCTTACACTTCACTAATCGTTAAACTAAACAAAGTTGGAATTATGATTATAAATAAATTATAAATAATCTATTTTAATTTTGGCTTTTCGCCTGAGCTGACGTCATGTGTAGTCGACTTAAAATAGTTAAAAACGTGTTACGTAAGACACTGTAAGCTAAGTAATGCAAGAGTAAAATAAATTATGAATTAATAGTTCTATCATGCATTTAATTTTAAATGACATCTCAATCAAAATATCAAAACTTACACGACTTGACCGTATGCCCCAATTCCGACAGGATTCTGGATTTTGTAGCGACTGGGCACCTCCCATATCGTTTTATTTAATTCCACCGTCACAAGCCCTGGTTTGCGTTGCGCAGTATCCGCCATTAGTCCATGCACTAAATGCAAATCCAAGAATAAGCCAGCACAACAAATTAACAAATCGTAAATTGGACGCAAGAATATATATATATTTGGAGATTGGAAAATATTGTAGTCTTTCCCCGAAGTTCTGATTTTACTTCCGGTATACGGAATAATTTTGGAAGATTGCGCATGAGAAACAGGGTACACTACTCGAAATATTTTTTTAATGGACTAATATGTTATGAAGACATACATTATTGATAATTCCATTTGCAGCCTCATCTAATACATGTCGTATATAATAAAAGCAGCGCTTTTATTTTAAGTTTGATTATATTCGATTTTATAAACTTGTTTTTGGTGTTTATTTGTTATTAGTGGGACTGGAACCCTGCACCCCCCTTTTTTTAACTTCTGGACACTAATTAACTAATGAGTCTAATGAGTAGGCTACATTTATATAGTGTGTGCTCTATACCTTCCACTCCAAACCCCATGACAAGCATGTTCTTGATGTATAGAACAGCCATGACCACCACCTTTGAGTACAGTGGCGTAGCTAGGGGGGCGCTCCACCCCGGGCGGCACACATTTAGAGGGCGGCATATGTGGGCATTTGAAAAGTAAAGCCATTTCTGACAACCGCATTTTTTCTTTTGAAGGGGAAAAACCAAGGTGAAACAAAAGTATTCTTAATCTCGAGTCTTAATTAACGGATTCGCGCAACGTTTGTTTGATTACATAGTGGTTGTATAACTAACACAAAACCGTTCAAATATTTTAAATCGCGCAAAAAAGGTATCGATTTTTTTTTAATTAAGCGGTATACGTCACAGATGTTGCTTTTATAAGAAAACTGCACAGTTGAGCCTGAGTAATTTTCATTATTTTTTTAAACCATATTTAAAAAGCGTATTTATTAATCTGGCAGTATAATTAGTTAAACGACATTCTACAAATGTAGAAGGATACTAAAATGACTTATTTAGAAATGATGCATTGTTAAAAATTTTATTGATTTAACTTTCACAAACTGTCACACTTTCTTACACCCCTCCCCCCTCTGGAGCGTGACGTACTTTATGGAAGGCGCCTTTAAGTTTTTCAATATGGAAATGAGGTTTAATTTTTCATTTTTTGTCTCTGCATTTTCTAATTTTTTTACATTTACGGCTTTTAGGCAAAGGGACAATTACAAAAAATATACGTAAACCATCTGCAGGTTAAAGGGAACTGTCATGCCAAATTTGGTCCCCTTCCGTCATTAGGTTTATCCGTGATTGCCGAACTTACAGTAGGAAAGTTAAACAGACAAACATACAAACACCAACTGAGCTTTACATATTAGATATGTTGATGATGCATCTTTTGGTCCACGACTATTGGATGTCATTTTATTAATTCGTCATTAAAGGTTGGTTGGGGGGGGGGTGGGGTGCGATTTAGGGTGCTCTCAAAAAGCTCTGCTCGCAGCGTCAAGAAAGGGTGAAGAGCCAGGAGAAAGAGAAAGGAGGGAAGAGGAGCAGGAGTAAACGCCATCGTCCCTTGCCTTGAGGACGGACGGATGCCATTCATACATACAAAAAGCTCTGCCCGCCGCGACAAATAATTTGCTTTATCTCAGCCAAGAGGCTGTTATCAAATAAAATATTTACACGTTTGCGGGCGTGAACTATTAAATCTGTACCCCTAACAAAATTTACTATTTACAAGTTACAGTCTTATATTAGCTGCTAGCAATCATTTTATCTAAAGGTACACTGGCTGGATAGGGCCCCAGTTTGAATTGCAGCCAGGGGCCCAGTGCAGTCTTAATCCGCCCCTGATGATGTACAGCTATCCCTCGCCATTTCCTCTTTCTAGTCTTCACTCTATCGCGTTTTTTAAATATTTTTTTAGATACTGTATATTCATTAAAAAAAAATTATGGAGACTGTGAAAAGGTAAAGTGCGCGCTCGGTTGTCAGGTGTGGTAAAACCAAGCGAATTAAACGTACAATAACAATATGATATGTACAGTCTTATTTTCTCTTGTCTAATATTTAATATTTTGAATTGAGTGATACAAGTGTAATTGTATCAATTTTAGTGACAAAATGACGTCATTACCCGTCACGAGGCTCTAAAAATGTTGATTAAAAGGATTTAGTAGGTCATAATTTGGTTTTATTATGCTCTATGTGTGTTTTGGGGTGCTACGGGTGTGTGCGTTTGTGTGTGTGTGTGTGCGTGTTTAACATACCTGTATATTTATTACTCCTATATAGGATTGGTTCTTTTCATTTTTATTTTTCCTCTCCTCCTTCTCCAACCCCTCTCCCTATATAAATTTAGAATGTTTGAGTTTGAGCGATTTCTTAAATCATCTTTCTAATCCTGAAATCATGCACATGAAAAAATAATTGATAAAATATTAAAACTCCTCATATTAAAATTTTAACCAAACCAAAAGGTTATTAAATAAATAGATGCCGGGGCTAATGGTGGCGAAGGCAAAAGCGTGTCTGGGATTTTTAACTAGCGCCTTCCGCATCACATTGATCACATGTTTCTAATAGTAAAAACGTTTAAGAAAATCTAAAGGCTAACATTTTTTTTATAAAGTTGAGATGATCAGACAGTGGTGAGCATACAACATGCCGGAATAACATGAAAAATTAGCGATATAAAATAAACCGTCATCATAATTTTTCTGGTTCTAAAATTACATGGCTCCGTAATTATGCCTTTTCCCCATGGTGTCGCCCCCTGTGGTGGTGTCACCCAGGCTGGTCCGCATCCCAAAGCTACGCCACAGTTTCTGGGGTATTTTAGAATGATTGATTTTTTTCTATGTAAATTAAATTAGTGCCCTACAAAAATTTTGGTTTTGTTACATAGTTCTCTATAACTTCCTTTATATTTTATTCATACTATATCGGGGAATTTCCCCTTTCAAAAGTTAAACGAAGTTTTTAGACTATTCTAGAAGTAGAAGGTTTGATTTTATTCTACATGTATGACTCAGAGCCGTCTGTACACCATTTTGGACCCCCGGGCAAAGAAATAGTGTTGGGCCCCTCCCCCACAGGAATAAAAAAAATAAATATACATAATATATAAATAAACATATTCCCATGGGGCCCCTATGCTCGTGGGCCCCCCGGGCAAATGCCCAACGGGCCTATGCGTTAAGACGGCCCTGTGTACGACTATTTAAGGCTTAAGGATTATGGCATTGGCGCCGTTCATAAATTACGTCACGCACCTGGGAAGGGGGGGGGTCGAGCATTTCTGACGATGTGTGACGAGGGCGGCGGGGGGGGGGTGTTTAATAAATGTGACGTCACATCAAAACACGCTACTTTAAATAAAAGTTCCACTTAAATATTTGATTATTTGCAATTAATTTAATTTCTTTTTCAATGGCTTCACATGTGTTACGATATTAGAGTGCATTCTTACACAAAATACATTGTTAAATGACAAAAAAGTAATTTGCAAGAAAAAAGCAACACGCTAATTTGCAATTAGAAAATAGGGCTTTTAGGGGGGAGGTCAAAGCTTTGTGAAGTAATATTGGAGGGTGGGTCTATGTTTTTGTGACGATTTTGGAGGGGTGGGGGAGTTAAAAATTGGCCAAAATCGCGTGACGTCATTTATGGACGGCCCCATTAACGTTATAATCTTATAGCCTGTGTTTATTAATCTGTATTGAATTATTATTCAGTCGTCAATTTAAATGTGTTAGTTTACTATGATAAATTAATATTTTTCAATTTATACGTATAGAGCCCAAGTAGCACGCACTTTATTTCTATTAATTAAACATAATTTATGAATTACGATTTATTCACCATGAATGCTTTCCATGGGTAATAAATGGGATCCGTCAGCTATAGATTAGCTAAATTTCTTTCGCCTCTGTGCGTAGAGAATTTCGCGAGTCATATAACATATTTTTCCAAAATTTTAAAAAGAAAAAAATATTGTTAATGTTTGTATGGGCTTTGTAAAGTGCGGTAACGCAAGATTCAAGTTTCTCCCCGGATGCAGCTGCCTGTTTCCTCGCACGGCTTATATTTAGTAGCAGAACCATTTGGTTATTGAACCTTCCAAAACTAAAGAAACACCTATTTCCTCTCGTGCGCATGCGTCGCATTCCTGTTTTAATTAACCGTCACCACTTGTAAACGTATTAAAAAGAATCTTCACAATATTTAGATATGTTTAGCTGTGTATTATATATCGTATAGTGTACGCAGCTCTGTCAGCCCATATTTCTCCTCCATGTCCAGCTTTTATTTAAAAAAAAACAAAAAAACTTATATTCACCTTCTCGTTTATCCCCGCCACTCTTTCTATCTCTCACCTCTTAGACTAACTCATTAGTCTCGGTATTTATACATTATACGTGTATTCTTTTCCTCTGTCGCAAGATTCACGATGAGGTTTATTATCCAACGGGTGAAGAGAGAAACAATGCTATACTTTGTAATGCCCAGGACACCTGGTTATTTAATAATACACGCAGAAGAGTGAAGGATAAACAAAAGATATCAAAATTAAAATTTACACTGTTACGTTCCTATGGGCATGGGTTGGGGGGGGGGCCATCGTGCATGGCAAAGCTTAAATATTTTTCACGTTGACGTAGACTTATGAAAATTCTAATTTTGTTAGGGGTACAGATTTAATAGTTCACGCCCGCAAACGTGTAAATATTTTAGTTGATAACAGCCTCTTGGCTGAGATAAAGCAAATTATTTGTCGCGGCGGGCAGAGCTTTTTGTATGTATGAATGGCATCCGTCCGTCCTCAAGGCAAGGGACGATGGCGTTTACTCCTGCTCCTCTTCCCTCCTTTCTCTTTCTCCTGGCTCTTCACCCTTTCTTGACGCTGCGAGCAGAGCTTTTTGAGAGCACCCTAAATCCCACCCCACCCCCAACCAACCTTAAATGACGAATTAATAAAATGACATCCAATAGTCGTGGACCAAAAGATGCATCATCAACATATCTAATATGTAAAGCTCAGTTGGTGTTTGTATGTTTGTCTGTTTAACTTTCCTACTGTAAGTTCGGCAATCACGGATAAACCTAATGACGGAAGGGGACCAAATTTGGCAGGACAGCTAAGACTATCGTGTGGGAAAAGAGATCATTTTAATAGATGAGATTTTATTAATTTATCATATTTTCAGCAATTCATGTATACATTTATTGTCCACATTTATTATAAAATATGCTAAGTTTGGGGGCCCTAAATCATCGGGGGCCCCTGGCTTTAGCCCGTTCAGCCCCCCCCCTTAATCCGCCATAGTGTACATGTATTCTGAAAGCTGACTTTAAGTGATAATAGGGGCACGGTAGTTCAGTGGCATGCACGCTCGGCTGGCGTACCGATGGTCACGGCTTCAAATCCATGTGAAGACAAGGATTTGTTCCCGAGGCCTAGGGCGTCCATGAGTCCACCCAGCTCCGAATGGGCATCTAACAATAGTTAGGGAAATAAAGGCGGCTGGGTAATGCGTGGAAACATCATAGCCGTGGCCTGTGAACGCTCTATCACTTGCCAACAGACCGGCATGGTGGACGCAATTATCCTCTGTATACAGTGGCGTAGCTAGGGGGGGCGGTGGGGGCGGTCCGCCCCGGGTGGCACACATTTAGGGGCGGCATTTGTGGCCATTTGAAAAGTGCAATCTATTCAGCAACCACTCTTTTTCTTTTGAAGGGGGAAAACCAAAGTGAAACAAAAATATTCATAATTTCTAGTCTTAATTAACGGATTCCCACAACATTTGTTTGATTATATAGTGAATGTTATAACTAACAGAAAAACGTTCAAAAATGTTTAAACACTCAAAAATGTATCTTTTTTTTTGAAAATGAAGCGGTATAAGACCAGATGACGCTTTTATAAGAAAACTACACAAAAAACATATCACCGTGGGCCCAATAATATGTGCTATTAATATCAACACGATGTTTTTTGCGTGGAATTTCGACATTCGCAGAATGATGCGCGGAACAATTACCTACATGGCATGGTGGTTCAAATATTGCGTTTAACTTGCAAGTAGTATTTTATATTGCTGTTTCAGTTTTCAGAAAATTATTGTAAGGTACGTTATTAAAAAATTAAATTTACTTTGTTTTTATTGCATTAAAGTAGCACAAATAATTTTTTTATTTTGTAATTAAAATAAGATTATTCATTAAAAATGTTACACATTTCCAATTAGAGTAATGTGTAAATAATTTGAATCCGTCTATTTTATGGAAAATTATTAAGATTTATGGCAAGAACATGAAAATATTCAAATTTCTCCGTTAATAAACACACAAATAATAAATAAATAATAAATAAATAAATAAATATAAATGTATATTTATAGGTATATAATCTTACACAGCCTCTTTTATTACTGCTTACATAAATATGGCATGCAATGGTAAACATGTTCCCCACCTTTACTTCGTTTCAATTACAATTATTTATTCATGTTTATTAATTGATAAAAACTATCACATAATACTAATTTGCCGTCCATGAATGACGTCACGCAATTTTGGCTGATTTTTCACCCCCCTCCGACCACGTCACACGTAATAAAAACTTAGACCCCTTCATCAATATGACGTCATTTGAAAATAAGCATGTTTCAAATCAAATTGTTGTCATTTAAGTATGTTTTTAGTGCAAGGTTGCACTCTAACATCGTAACACGCGTTTTACGTAAACGTCATTAAATAAAGTGTTAGTAGTCAATATTTAAGTGGAAATTTTATTTAAAGTTGCACGTTTTGACGTGACGTCACATTTCTCAAACACACCCCCCTCGTCACACATCGTCACAAGTGTATGACTCCCCTACCCATCCCAGGTGTGTGACGTCATTTATGGACAGACCCTAAAAAGGGCGGCACATTGGAGACCGCCCCGGGCGGCAAAAGTTCTAGCTACGCCACTGTCTGTATAGAAGGAGCATCTGTATAAATAAGATGAGATAAGACAAGATTAAGTGCGTATCAAAAGATATAAAAAATGTCAATTCATACAACATACAGTAAGTGCATAAGTGGGCCGTAAAATGTCATCTAGTTTGATCAGAGACAGTGCGTGAGCATTAACAAATGTGTGTGATTTTTTAATATAATGTTTTGTTATTGTTTCAAACAAAATAAATGTTCTTGTTTTTGTTCAACCTACCACTCAATTTAAAAAAAAATTAGCTCTCTGAAGTCTGAAGTACACACAGGTAAAACGGTATTTAAAAAAAAATTAACGAATGGTGAATGGGGATAGATATTTTTCTCAAATTTGGTTAACCAGGGATGACGCACACTAATTTTTTAAAAGAATTTTTAGCTGGCGAAGACACGTTAATTACTGTATTGAAAAAATAAGAAATATTAAGGAGGTGGAGGAAGGCTTTTTTTCCTTATTCCTCCCCCCCCCCTCTGTATTACTTCTAGGGTGCACTAGGAGGATACGGCGGAGACGTGGTATGTAAGAAATTGCAACAGCGGAAACGGCAGGCGGAAAAAAAATATCTAAAAATAGCTGTTGTCATTGTGTATCAGTTTAGCAGTAAGGTCGAAACATCATTTCCTTGTGTGTCCGTGATCTGTTGTGTTTACTATACTTAGACTTAAGTCTTAACTTTACTGTATTATTGTATAAGAACTTGATATTTTAAAATCTTTGTTCGGTACCCTTTGTTCTAGTTATAGTTCTATTCCTGGGGTCTTAGGTCGGTTATGCCAAGAGTTCAAAACAATTTTCCTCTGGATACTTTTCCATTTTCTTCAAGTTCGTGGTGTGAGTGTGGTTAGGTAAGGCCTAGTCCTGGTCTAGTCGGCCTAGACTGCCTAGAGCCTAGATTAGATTTTAACTAAGAGTACTAAGACTAATCTGAACTAGCCAAAATGTTAAAAAAAATCCTCGGAAATGATTTAAAGCCAGGCTTTTATCACACAGAACTTGTAAGTACTTCTTGGGATGTTCCAAGCATGTACAAAAGATTAATTCCTATTGGCAGCGGAGCTTATGGACAAGTGTGGTAAGTTTTTCTCTTCTAGTCCTAGTATTAGGGCATGTTTTTTGTAGTTTTGGTTTTAGGCCTATTTGTTTTAACTTAACTTTTTCAATCATATTAAATGGTACATTGAATTCCATTGCTATACTATACTATACTATACTATACTATAGGCCTACTTATAATTTATAACTTATAATAATATTGACATATGACATCATTTTGTAAACAAAAACAGTTTATTTTAGAAGTAGAAGCTACTAATATTATACTAATATAAATTATTATAGTATAGTATATATTATATAATAATAACTTACACCTTTTAAACTTTTTACTTTACCAACTTTATAATAATTTTACTTTATAACACTAAAAAGGAAACACTTTCACTTAGACTTAGAGTCTAACTTATAGTTAGAGTAATAGAGACTCTACACTGAATGCAAAAAGTTAGCAGAAATCTCCAAAATGAATATATTAATAAGTAAACAATGTAATTTCTAAACTAAATACAACAATAAAAACTTATGGCTTATACTTATACTTATGGCTATGGTACTTTTTTCCTTTATCAAGTCTAAAAAAAATGGAACCAACAGGAATATCCTTACTGGCTTACTAAATTTTAGTGACCCAACTATTCCTTTCTACTATCTGATAATAAATTACTGGATAGTATTTCATGTATATGTTATCCTGCGTCAACAATGCTGTTCTGGCTTGCTTTCACTTTCAGAAATAAGCAAAGATGAGTTATCACTAAGAAAGCAAAAAACATTTGTCAAAATTTTGATTTGTACCATCAGTGATTTTTTTGCACTGAGATAACTTCTGAGCTACCAAAGGCTAATAGTATGACTCTAACATTTATGGTGCCATATTTAATTGATTAAGGTAATTAAGTTTGTACCTGCTCCAAAATATAACTTTTGTATTAATTTGTAATTCAAACCATATTTTTAAATTCAGTGTTTTGACATAAAGAAAAAAAACTAAAAACTATTTGAGATAATAATTCCTTCATTACGTGAAGTGTAAATTGTTGATTTTCATTTACTGAAATGAAAGTTCATCAATAGGCCTATTTCCAAAATATTTATCTTAACAAAGCAATATTTGAGAGTAAAATAAATTTGAGGTTTAGCTGAATTTTTTTTTAATTTGAAGACTTTCATGGCAGGAAAAGTTTTTATAAAAAAACGTACTGATTGAAGTTTCACCACGTTAGGATGATAATTTAAGATTAGTAGACTTGTGTTTTACTTGACTTCTAAGCAAACATTTTATTATTTCTCATTAATGTAATTTTTGTATGACTCTGAGAAGTATTATCTAATTTGTTAACAGTATTAAATTTTGAATGATCTAACCCTGTCTGTGAAGGAAATTCATTCACTTAGTTCTTTTAAACTTACTTGAATTTATATTATGAAGGGTATAGAATTTAGGTTGTTTCATGAAAGGATCTATTAAAGAAGTGTGGGCATATCAGCCAGAAAATAATCTGTGACTGTCTGTTGCGTATTTATACAAATTAAAAAAAAATTGACATCTGAAGAAGTAACTAGGAAAACGAGATCAGATGCTGGAATTTTACTCAATTCAATGCAATCTTTTTCTCTTTTATGTTATCTCAATTTATGGGAACCCGCCATTTTTTAAATTAATGCAAAGCCTTTGCATGGAACAAAGAGATGTGCTAATACAAAATGCTGTTATATCAGCCAAACAATTTGTGAAGAGATGGAGATATCAACTGGACGCCTAGTTAGAAGGAGAAAAAATATGAGTAGGGAAAATTCAGAAGACGTGGTTCTATCTTTAGAACAAGAAGTACAACAAGAAATGTTTTTATCCATGGATGGAATTATAAAATAAAATAACGCTTTGATGAGTTACATGTCCTTGCAAGAAAATATTCGTATATAATACCATGTAACCTACTAAATGAAACATTTGAAGATCAAATAAATTACTTTATTGACATTGACAGCTCAATATTGAAAGAAAAAGGATCCAAGTTTTTATTGCTTTACCTACACTACAAGAAGAGGCATTATGTTAGAAGAACGGGGGAAAAGGCACCCTTGATCTATTAAAATTTATTCACTAGTATAGATTGGAAAATTCTGTACCCAACATTGTAATTTTGCTATGAATTTTTTCAACTATTGCTATCAGTGTCGCTAGTTGTGAAAGGAGCTTCTCCAAACTGAAGTTGATAAAAAATTATCTTCGTTCCACAATGAGCGGTGGTCGAGTGGCAGCGCACTGGACTGTCGTACCGATGGTCATGGGTTCGAATCCGTGTGAAGGCAAGGGCTTGTTCCCGGGGCCTAGGGCGTCCCTGAGTCACCCCGCTCCGAATGGGTACCTAACACTACATGTAGTTAGGCGGCTGGGTAATGCGTGGAACCCACAAAGCCGTGGCCTGTGAACCCTGCATCACTTGCCAACAGATCATCTGTCATGGTCTGTGGACGCAACTATCTTCTGCATAGAAGGAGCGTCTGTATAGATAAGATAAGAGCGATTAAAGAGAACAAAATCTTGCAATACTGTCCATAGAACAAGATATTACAAATAATTTTAATTTTGATAGCATAATACACGATTTTTCTATTATAAAGGTTGGGAAAATAAATGTATAAATATGTTTACATACTAATGTACAGAGGCGTAACTGAGTTTTTGACGCTCTTGGCTAATTTATTGTTGGCGCCTTTTATTTAAATAACAATAATTTTTTTTTAGAGATTTAGAGGCTCCATTTTTAACTGGCGCAGGCCGGCGCCCTTGGCAACTGCCCTAATGCCAAGCCGTTGTTACGCCACTTCTAATGTATACAATTTCTTTGTTTGTAAAGAAAATAATATTTATTTATAAATACATAATAAACGAATAGTAATTGGTAATGGTTATTTTATGGGTGTAAATTTTGAATATGTTTTGTCTCATGGGTGGGGGGACGACCTGGAACCTCAGTAACTTTCTTGTGCCCTTTAAAAAAAGTATGTTGTATTTTTATAAATGTGTATTTATAGGTATGCAATCTTATGCGGCCTCTTTTATTACTGCTTACATAAATATGGCATGCAATGGTAAACATGTTCCCCAACTTTACTTCGTTTCAATTACAATTATTTATTCATGTTTATTAATTTTTAAAAACCGTAATGTAATCGACTAAGTGGCCGTCCATAAATGAAGCACGCTATTTTGGCAGATATTTCAACCCCTCACCCCCCGTCGTCACACATCGTCACAAAAACTTTGACCCCTTCTTCAATAAGACGTCACAAAGCTTTGACCCCCCAACCCCCAATAAAAGCCGTATTTTCTGTTTGAAAACGAGCATGTTTCAAATTAAATTCTGGCCATTTAAGTATGTTTTTAGTGTAGCGCTGCATTCTAATATCGTAACACGCATTTTACATAAACGTCATTAAATAAAGTGTCAGTAATCAAATATTTAAGTTGAAATTTATTTAAAGTTGCGCGATTTGACGCGACGTCACATTTCTTAAACACCCCTCCCCTAGTCACACATCGTCACAAATGTATGTGTCTCCCCCCACCCCCCCAGGTGCGTGACGCCATTTATGGACGGCCCCCTAAAAAGGGCGGCAAATTGGAGACCGCCCCGGGCGGCAAAAGTTCTAGCTACGCCACTGACTGCACATCATCAAAATTAAAATGTTGTTATTGTAATGCTCGCTAAAATTCTATTTCAAAGAAAAGATAACTTGAATACTCTAAATAAAGTTGACTACACGGCCAATCTCAAGTCTCATCGAGTCCAAAATGTCGCATTTCCCATTCTTTCTCCATGTGATCTCAGGTTTATAAATATAATTTCAAACATAAGCTACCACAAGGGTTCAGCCCGTAGCGGATCGATTCTAAACATTGGTCCTTTTTTTCTCCATTGGCCATTGAGAAAGTTACAAAAAAAGTATATGGATTGTATTTTTCTGTCACTGATTGCATACGCTATTTTCTTGCTTGACTACTGTACCTATATATAGTTATTCGCTGTCACACTGTCGCAAAGAAAAATTCATTTTTAGTTTAGTTTCGTTATTAGTTAGTTGTTAGTAAAGAGCTTTGAATGATTCACACATTTTCCCGCTTCTCTCAGCTGAAATAATTTGAGTGACTTGTACTTGAAGAGACGCATTGTTTGTAAGAGCGGACTCATTTCGTTAAAAATATATATAAATATTAAAAAAATATATATATATATAAAACAATCTCGTAGAATTGACATGGTTGTCTTTAGTATCGCTCTTTCGAATAAGTTGTGGGGCTTATCTTTTAAATTTCACAACAATGGCTGAACAGTCTGCTTCCCTCCGCGATCGAAACTAACATTGATGGAGGTTTGTTGTTTCGGTCCAAACTGTTGCATGTGTACTGACCTATGGCATTACAACACAATCATGTTTGTTGTTTGGGTTCAAGTTGTTGCATGTGTACTGACCAATGGCATTGCGGCCATATCCTGCTCTTATTCGTTCAATATACTCACATTTGTAACAATATGCTGATACAAAATATTCCCCTAATTTAGTTAACTTGCAAGTATAACATTAACATCTATATACACGTATTTAGAAGAGATGAAGTTTTTACCGACAGTTTCATGACAAAACTGACAATAAGGTGGCGGTGATTCAAATTATGTCTTTTTTGTGTGTGCAAGAAGTTTTCAATTGATATACAAACCCACACTGAGTTTGAGAGGTATAAAAAACACCAAAAAGCAAAGCAACGAATTCGAGTTTTGCGAAAAGTGGCATTTTTGTCCACAGCGTCTTCAAAACAATGAATGCAAGAGCGTGAACTCTGAGGTATCACTATACCAGCCACCAGAGCAGCCATGAGCAGTCGCAAATTGAGGCAAATAATACATGACGATCCTAAAGTTGGCAAAAAACTTGACATTTGAAAAAAAGGGGGAGGGTGAATCTCGACTCCAGCCATATAAATTACACATTATTTCCAAATGCATTGAGACATCGCTAAAATATATGGTTCATTTCTGTGGTTATCAGGGAATTGAAATTAAAGCTCGTCATTTAATTATTTATCAGTTTCCAACGTGACACTTGAAGGTCTAAATGCTTTTGGTTACGTAAATTATCAGCCATCAATCAGTTAATCAAAGCAAAACAAGATGGTTGAGCTATTCTTTGAGCTATTTCATATTTTTCAATTTAAAAAATCGTGCCCATTAAAAAAAAAGATACTCGAAATTTATATATTTACTTTAAAATGTTTTTGTTCACACATTTTTAAAATTTCTATGTCTTTATTGCAAAACAACTTGGCATCTTAATAACCAGCAAAGGGGCCGTCCATAAATGACATCACGCGATTTTGACCGATTTCCTGCCCCTCGTCACAACTCGTCACAAATAGTTAGACCCCTTCTTCAATCATCATCATCATCGCCCTTCGTCCCATCTGGGGCATAGGCCATCAACAAAGGTTCTCCAGGTATCCCGGTACTGCGCCAATCTTTCTATCTGCCCCCAGCTGTGCCCGCTCATTTTGGTGTATGCCTCCAGTTCCCTTCTCCAGGTCATTTTGGGACGACCTCTTTTTCTCTTGCCTTGGGGGTTCCATGTGAGGTTTTCTGAGAGTGTGGCCAATCCATCTCCATCTGCGCTGACGTATTAGCTCATCCACTGGCTCTTGTTGTGTGCGTGGCCAGAGGTCTTCGTTGGTGATGACATTGGGCCAGCGGATTCGGAGAATTGTTCAGAGACATGTGTTTATAAAAGCTTGAAGCTTTTTTGAAATGGCTGCTGTTATTCGCCATGTTTCTGCTCCATACAACAAGACCGACTTTATTGTGGTGTTAAATATCCTGACCTTGGTATGGAGAGTCAAGTTGTTACAGTTCCAAACTTTTTTTAGCTGTTTAAATGCTGTTCTTGCTTTGCCAATTCTCATTCTTACATCGGCTACAGTCCCTCCTTGTGTGTCAATGATGCTTCCAAGGTATGTGAAGCTATCCACCTCCTTGAGAGTTTTTCCTTCCAGTGTTATTGGAGTGGTGCTTGATGTATTTATTTTAAGGACTTTGCTTTTTCCTTTATGGATTTTCAGGCCTTCTTCAATATGACATCACAAAGCTTTGCATTAAAGCCGTCTCTTCTATTAGAAAATGATCATGTTTTAAAACACCTTTTTTGTCATTTAAGTATGTATTTAGTGTAAGGCCGCACTCTAATATGGTAACACGCGTGAAGTCGTGTAAAACGTCATTAAATAAATTGAAAGCAGTCAAATATTTAAGTGGATTTTTTTTAAAGTTGCGCATTTTTTATGTGATGTCACAGTTCTTAAACACCCTCGTCACACATCGTCACAAACGTGTGACCCCCAGGGGTGCCACCGCTCCGGTTTATCCCGGAATTCCGGATTCATGAAGCTAAATATTTTAATTTTCCGGATTCGCGAGTTTTTTGATTTTGCTCTTTCCGGATTCGCGAGGTTTTTTTCTCGCTCTTCCCGGATTTTCCGGATTTGCGAGTTAAGATTTTTCAAATTTGGCTTCTGCGGTTAAAAGGAGGGGGGCAAAAATCATAATAAACGCGCGGCGCGGAAAGCCTATTCAGTGAGATGCGGACTCGCTATAAATAGGACTGGTACCGTGACTGTGACCTCTCCCTTCCTTTTGCCAGCATCTCATTGTCGCGCGATCGCGCATCGTTCTGCGCATATCAATAATATACGGAAAAACTTAGACAAAATAATTGAACGGATCGCACCCCGTTTGAATCGGAATTTTGTGCTTGACGTCAGTTTTCTAAAAAAATAATTTAATTTTATCATAGATTACGTCAGATGTGTGCCTTCGGATGACCGTTTCACGGGTTATAAATACTAACATGGCATTAGGAGTTTTTCGTCTTCTTACTTTTAGTTAGTAAAAGTTTGTTTGTTGAGTTCATTATAAATGTCTCAACCGCTTTCGTTTTAGCATGCATTAATTATCGGGAAAATGAAGAAAAAATGATTGCAATTGCATCTGAACTGCCTGGGTTGGAAAAAACATAAATATATTTCTTTATTTTTTTCCCGTGATATTTACAAAAAAAACATAATTAAATTAGTGTTAGGCATACAGGCCTCTTTTACGTACAGATAAATAAATAAAATTAAAAAAATTACGACTTTTAAGTTTAAGGCAGGACTTTGTGCTACTTTAGCAATACTAAATATATTAATCATTTTCACTGCTACTTATCTTTTAGTAATTAAAATTTAAATAATTATCTAATAGTTGCAATAGTAGTAGTTAGTAGTAATTGTAATTTAATGTAATTCTAACCAAACCTAAATTATAAATTATAGTTATACTATTCATTTTCATTAGGCCTCTAACTCTAGTGCCTCTACTCTTACAAATTAAATAGTACAAGTAGTATAAGTACGAGATAAAGGCCCTATATACTAAAGACTATAGACAATAATAATTATTAAATTATGAACCTACTATAAACTATAATTTATTTAATAAATATATTGAGTTAATTTCAAAACAAGTCCATAAAATGGCTTAAAACAAAGAAATAAAATTCAAAGTAATAATAATGTATTTAATTTAGTTATCACATTATAATATATAAATAATATGAAATATTAGTGTAAGTTATTGTAAGGGAATTCCATAGTATATGCATGTTTCTATTATATTGTACATATTGCCTAGCATATGCACACACACACACACACACACACACACACACACATATATATATATATATATATATATATATATATATATATATATATATATATATATATATATATATATACACTTTTTCCTTTAAATTTAAACTTTCTCAAAATACTTTTTGCGAATGCGAAATACACTATAAATATTGTCGAAATGGGAAAAGGTGCTAAACACAATTGATGATTGATTTAAGTGGTTGGAAAATGAAAATTACAGTGGCACTTCGTTACGTTTAAATTTTCAGGGTTTGAAAAATTTATAAAAGAATTTTCAGGGTTCAAGAAATTTAAAAAAAGGGATTTCAGGGTTCACAGCTTCCAGTGAGTGGCACCCCTGGTGACCCCCTCCCCCCTAGGTGCGTGAAATCATTTATGGACGGCGCCAAACTCAGTTTTATGGGCACGTCTTTGAATCAAATTTTGAAGTTGCTGGAAAAAAAGTTTTGAAGATTTAATTTTTCCAATTAAATTTAAAGCGAAATTGAAATAACCCTTTCTTCTTATCAACGGCTTGGAGGAAGTAAAGACGAACTTATACAACGAATTTCATTTTTTTTTAAAGCTTCTATTATGTTTCTTTAAAAAAATATTTTGGTCCATCTAATCCAAGGGTCTCCAAACTACGGCCCGCGGGCCAGATGCGGCCCACGAGGCCCTCTCGTCCGGCCCCTGGAGACCTTTAATATAAAAAAAGATACTGATTTTACCTGCAGTTTACCATAAAACTGTTTGTAGTCGGCCCCCAAACTGCTGTTTGACAGTTAATGCAGCCCTCCGGCAGAAAAGTTTGGAGACCCCTGATCTAATCCAACGATTTCTGGAGTGAAACTGTAATGTTGGTTGGACAGTATTTAAATATTGCGAAGAAGTTTGATTCCTTGCGTTGGGTTTAGACAATTAAGAGAGGTGTTACCTTTTATGACCTGAAGTGGCACGGACAACTTTGTAAGGTGTCGTATGGGCCCGTCCATAAATGACGTCACGCGATGTTGGCCGATTTTTCAGCCCCGTCACGCGTCGTCATAAAATCTTATACCCCCTTTTTCCAACATGACGTCACAAAGCTTTGACAAACATAAAAAACTGTATTTTCTATTTGAAGAAGAGCATTTTCAGATCACTTTTTTGTCATTTAAGTATGTTTTTAGTGTAAGGTGGCACTGTAATATCGTAACACGCGTGAAGTTAAGTAAAATGTCATAAAATAAATTATAAGAAATCAAATATTTAAGTCGAAATTTTATTTAAAGTTGCGAGTTTTACTTGAAGTCACATTTCTCAAAGACCCTCCCCCCTCGTCACACATCGTCAAAAAAGTGTGGACGAGGTCATTTATGCAAGGCCCCTATGCCCTGTCAGAAAATAATTGGGTTACACTGATTAATAACTTCAAAGCTCATAAGCTGCATGGAAAGTGTTTTTCTTTTTCTTCAAATCTTGTATCACTTTTGATTGGTTCATGGCTCCTGGAAGTGATAAAAATGTGTGAATTGTATTTTTGGATTCCTGCTCATTTTGCAGACCTAGATAAGGGGGTTTTCTATGGAAAGTTCTCATTGGGCAAATTAGCTAAAAAGACTTGAAGGGGAGTCGGTGAGCTAAATAATACTGACTCTTTATGTTGAACATTTGTAAAAAAAAATTAACATTAAAAAAAAATTAAAAAAAAACTCTGAAAATTACAGTGTGGCCCCGTTAAGTCGCGGTCGTTCGGGTCCATATTTATTTAATCGCGACTTAGGTGAATCGTGATTCATCGTCACTTAGTACAGATTTCAATGTAACTTATTGAGCGATATTTCAGTGTAACTTATTGAGCGATATTTCAGTGTAACTTATTGAGCGATAATAAAGGATGCAAATAAAAGCGTGTTTTCTCCCCTACAGCATTTATTTAAAATTAAATTAAGTTTATGATTTCGGATGAAATTAAGTTTATGCTCACTTCTTATAAATATCAATAGATATCCTGGTACACTTGTTTTAATCCAATATATTAAAAGAACATTAATCACACAAATTACAGAAAAGTAACTACAACTACCACGGCAAACAGAAACATTAGATCGCGGGAAAATCATACGTACGTATCATTTATTGCTATGTTACGTCACAAAATTTGGGAGCAATGGAATTACCGTGATTTAACCGATTTCGCGCAATAACGAAGCGCTACCTAAAGGGTCGCAGTGTATTGTCAAAGGTGTCTGTATTTATGCAGTATTGTATCCCCCCCCCCACTTAAGGAGACGTCCATAAAGTACGTCACGCTATTTTTGACCCCCCTCCCCCTGTCACAAATCTCGGGAACCCCCCCTCCCCAAGTACGTCACACTTTCGATTAAAAAAAAATTAACACCTAATTAACATATTTAATTTAATACTTAAAATACACTTCACTATTAAACTGTATTAAAATATAAAATTTCCACTAAAAATTAGGGATGTACCGGATTCAAAATTTTGAAATCCGGCCGTAGCCGGATTTGGCCGGATTTAGGAAGTGAAATCCGGCTCTAGCCGGAGTTAGCTTTATTAAAATGGCCGGATTCTGGATTTGCCGGAGCCATTATGAATATATATAAATTAGGGCTCTACCAGCCAGCCGGATTTATGAAGTGAAATCCTGCCGGAGCCGGAGCCGGATTTGTAAAACTAGCCGGATTTGTAAAAATAGCCGGATTCCAGATTTGCCGGAGCTGGAGACGAAATCCGGTACACCCCTACTTAAAAAAACTATCAGATTATTAAAATGACTTTAATAGTAGAATAGTTAATTGTCAACAGTTGTCACAGTTATTCAATGAAACAGTAACTCAATCTAGATCGAATTTGAAAACAATAATTTCAAAAATTAGACTTGACAATTTATAATACACATCATTTATCTGCTACCTTTTCATTTACAATGGATGAGGTCAAGTTTTAGATAACCTTCCGATTATGCAATCTATTGACACAGAATAAGAAGTAGATTGGCGAAACTCACCCAGTGATTAAATAATAAAATGGAATAACAAAACAATTTGACTAAGAAAAGACTAGATTGACACATAATGTGACCAACTCATGTGCTATATTGAATCTGTTTATTATGGTCCTGTGAATTTTGTTTAATTAAACAATATTCACTGGACATCATCTTACAACGGTGAAGTGAAGTGTACATCCATAGTTATTACTGACATCAATCTTTCACCGTCATCGTTTCCTGGAAGGATAATTGCAGATACTCGTCCTCATCTAGCCACTCAACAGCCTAACAGCCTCTGTATGTGCATTTTCTCTTCTGGCAATAACTGCCATGGGTTCTCTTTGCCTTCTAGAAGTGATTCTCAAAGGGCGGATGCGTTTTATCTGAAATGATTCTTGAACAGTTTGGGTGGGCACATTCTCCTGTGCCCTAACTCTGTGTTGTCCTGCATGTTTCTTCAACATTAATTATGAGGCAAAATATAAGTGACATACTTTGCAAATTCGATCAAGTAAGCTGGTCTACAAAGATGGACAATAAAGATCATATGGCTGTACTTTGAAAACTACTGTTGATCTCGGCATAATGTCATCAAATTTGAGAGTTTGTGCCACAAACAAGGAAATTAAAATTTATGAGAATCTGCATCTGCTCTTTCTGAAGCTCCAAGTCAATCAGTTGTTTGGTTGATTGGTATTAGAGTGGGACAGAATCTCGAAGGTAAAACGTTGACATATGAGCATCGTGCTTTGTCGCAACATTTTATGTCCTGATATTTCACAATATGAGTGAAATATTGGCTGGTGCGAACATGATTGTCAAACCATTCCTGATCTTTCAATATTAGTCCTCCTGCATCCAATTCAGATTTATGAACAACAAATTCAGGAGATATGCATTTCATGCTCTTTTGACATAAAACTCATTCAAATGTTTCTCAAAATTTTTGAGAATTATTTTTAAAACTATTTAAATTCTACTTAATGACCTACTTGTGGAAGAAAATCAGAAGCCCAGAGCCTAGTGCTCTTCATGGGTCTTTTTGGAAGACCCTATCAGTTATCTGGACACCTCCCCCAATGGAACGTAACAGCTAGGACGGAGCGGTCGCTTCTGAAGCGGCGACCTGGGCATTCAAGACTGAAAGTCGAAAATGCCTCCCACTAAAAAATTAAATTCTGCTAAACAAATATAAAAAAATAAATTATAAAAAAATTAATAAATTTGTGACATCACACATGGCTTGACCCCCTCCCCCCGGTCACAAACTGTCACGCTTTCTTACACCCCCACACCCCCCACTTGGAGCGTGAAGTACTTTATGGACGGCCCCAAAACATAAAGGTTTATTTTTAATTTATGTTTGAAATATAATTTCAAAATACATGCTCCTCTACCCATCTTATCAACGTGAAATTTGTTGTTTTTTTAAATTTTAAATTTGGGAACAATGGTTTGGGATGAGATGGGGGGGGCGATCTTAAATTTAAAAAGAAACACTCATATTTCATGTTGATATGATGGGTGGGGGGGGGGCGGGGTCTTGAAGTGGCTCGCTGAGAAAACGGGAAGATTTTATACCGTTCTGTAGTGACGTGGTCAGAGCAAAGAGATTTTTTTTCCCCCAATGGAAGTCCGGTACTGTGGAGGTCATATTGTAGTTTATGATCCGGGTTCAGGGCCATTGTGAGCCCATGACAGGACACATCAAGAGGTGAATGAAATGTGCGTAGCGTGTGTCGAGATGGAAGCCGTTCAACACATGCGTCGTGCGGTGATGATGGGCTGAAGACTTTTGACTCATGACAAGTTATGCCACCAAGAGGCCATCCATAAATGATGTCACGTGCATAATTGTGGGGGGGGGGCTGGGGAGGTTGTGCGATTGCTTGTGGGGGGGGGGCGCAGAGGCTTAGCGAAAGGGGCATGGGGTACAAAAATAAATAAATGAGGCCTACGATGCTACATTATAATAAGCAATGGTAATAAATAGGGGGGAGGGGCGCCAATTTCATAGTTTCTCTCCGGGCGCAAAATATTCTAGCTGTACCTCTGGGTGGGGAAGTAAAAGATTACTCTGTTTTTTTTACAAGAGTGCGTACTTTGTAATATATATATATATATATATATATATATATATATATATATATATATATATATATATATATATATATGTTGTTGAGGGGTGGGAGGTCCTAATTCGGACAGCGTAGCATGACGTCATTTATAGATGCCGCACACACACACTTCAAAGCTAGAAGTGTAATAGGATGTAAAGTGTAAAACTACAAAGAACTGAGCAGGGTCAATTGCTGGTCTTCCCAACTCAGCTTGACGTCAGAAACTCTCGTCTCTCTCCTCCTCCACGCCTGTCAGTTGTCAACAACCGTTTAGAAAAGATGTCGGGGTGGGTGGGTTGGGGGGTGTACCAAAGTAGGAAGAAGAAAGAAAAACGTTCAGAAAATTGAAGTTGACTTTCGAATTCAATATTGATAACAGCTTTCTTCAAATCGTGTGTGCTAAAAGCTCTACGCCATAGTATCGCAGCGCCCCTACAGATGACACTGGTCGTTTGTCATTAAGTGGCGGCGGTAGTATGTTTGGTGCGGCCTGCTCTTTATGACAGGTGTTGCCTGCTCGAGATGACAGTTGCGGCTCTGGTGTGTAATCCACGGTGTCTCGTTTATTATTAGACAGTGTGCTGCATGGCTGCAAACGTGGAAAATGGGTCTGTTAGGTTTCGGAGTTTGGGAGAGAAAAAAAACGTGTGTGGGGCTGACTTCACCTAGTTCTTGAATCAGGGGGCGCTAAAATAGCGTTGTTGGTTAAAAGATATGACCTTAATTGTGATTCAACCATAAATCCCCATGACCTCCGCAAAGACTGGGTGACCAACTCGACTCGTTCATCCCGGTCAGACTGGTCCACCCCGGTGTAATACAGGTCCACCCGGGACATACTGGCACTGGTCCACACGGGGCACACAGGTCCACCGGGGCATACTGGCACTGGTCCACTCGGGGCACACAGGTCCACCCGGGGCATACTGGCACTGGTACACACGGGGCACACAGGTCCACGCGGGGCATACTGGCACTGGTCCACACGGGGCACACAGGTCCACCCGGGGCATACTGGCACTGGTCCACACGGGGCACACAGGTCCACACGGGGTATACTGACACTGGTCCACACGGGGCACACAGGTCCACCCGGGGCATACTGGCACTGGTCCACACGGGGCACACAGGTCCACCAGTGGCATACTGGCACTGGTCCACACGGGGCATACTGACACTGGTCCACACGGGGCATACTGACACTGGTCCACCCGGGGCATACTGGTACTGGTCCACACGGGTCACACTGGCACTGGTCCACGCGGGGCATATTGACACTGGTCCACCCGGGTCACACTGGCCCTCGTCGAGTGACAATCAATTATTCTTTACATTGAGATGATGGGATGGCATTTTAGGCATCCTTCGCCCAGGAAGTCGTATTATCTTAGCATTGCCCCAGATAATCTGAAAGGAATTTTGCGGAAGTTGAAATGCTTTTTTTCTCCGAAAAGATAAAAGGTCTTTTAAGTTTTCTAACATCTTCAGATCCGAAAGACAGGGGACTATTCACGCAAACCTCTGTTCTCAAACATCTAGTTGGCAGGAGGCGATAAATCCCTTTCTTGTTCATTCACAGTTCAGCAGATGATGAAGTTTCGGGTAAAAGGGTAGCAGTGAAAAAACTGGCACGGCCCTTCCAGTCAGAAATCTTTGCTAAGCGAGCTTACAGAGAGATTAGGATGCTCAGACATTTTGACCATGAAAACGTAAGTACGGAAATAATGTGTTTCCTGTTTTTAATATTTGTTTTAAAATTATTTTTTTTTAAAAACCTATTTCAAAAGAATTTTAAATAGTTGTCAGAAAAAGTTGATTTATTTGCCTGATTCAGTTTCTTATATTACTCACAGATTATGTTACTACACAGTTTATATAAATGTTTCTAGATACTGAAGTTGACAGTCCATCTAATGACACATTTCTGGAAATTTAAATAGATTTGTAAAAAATACAAACTATTTTTGAATATGAATCAGAGCGACGTGATTCACTGATTGTTGTTATCTGCTCCTCTCTATCATAGTCTCTGTATCAACTTGTTGGAGTATTGAAGTAAAAAAAACAACAAACCAGAAGCTCTCTGATCCTGGATTTTAGCCTTACTTGACACTTATGAATAATGATACAAATCATTTACTTCAGTCCTTGATGCTTGGTGACGTCAGTTCTGACCTATGACTCTACGGCCTTAATAGGCCTATTTTAATTCATACATATCAACTGTTTGTCTCATTTCATACATATTGACTTAATTTCCTGGGTTCATACATATTCCTCTTACTAACTGCATCATCTTTAAAGTAGAGATCTCGTTTCTAGGGCTTCCTGATTATAACATTCAAATATGATGCATTTTAAAATGATATTGAACATTTTTTTCCCTCCGCAGCTAATCAACCTTCTAGACATATTCACACCCAACAAATCACTTTCCGACTTTAACGATGTGTAAGTCATTCAGTGTTTTTTAAAAAAAAATTGTCTAAATTGTTCTGTTAGTGGAGTTGTAGGCTACCTTGTACACTTAACTTTTTCTCTGTTCAATGCAATTTAGAAAAGCCATATGAATCAAGCCTTTCTAGTATTTAATTATTCAAATTTAACGAAACCACAACAGTATACATGTACTTTGTAATTAATTTCTCTTACTTTATCAATTTGAATGGTTTTCCCCTCCGGCTTTAGATGCAATTTGGCGTTTGGGACTAATACATGAATCTATCTGGATTGAAAAACAAGTTTTGATCTGAAACGAAATGCGTGCTCATTATTAGGGGTCTACCGATATATCGGGATATCGGCAATATCGGTATCGGCAGCATGTAAAGGTCCCGATATTGACGTCACCGATATTTCATAATAAGTGACATTTTGACCCAAAAACAAAACGGAAACAAAAAAACTATCATTTAGATTTACAATATCTCGACAAATTAATATATCGACCCCGATACCGGTATTGAAATAGTGAAAAGAGTCCTAGTAATAATATATGCAACCACGATACAGTGTGCCATGTGCTTTGATATTTTTTAGGTATCGGCCGATTTTCGTATACTCAGAAATACTGTGTAAATAGTGCCGATGCCAAGTATACCGTAATTGCTCTAATAAATATATAACATGTAAACATTATGTTCACGTAATTGCTCTAATAGCAAAGATTCACGCAGAATCGCAGATGTCTAAAACATTTCGTTTCGTATGGAATAACAAAATGTACCGTGTGAAGACTTGTTGTCATTGGCAACCATTCAACCTTCAGCCTCATTTTCACTCTATTACTATTACTATTGTACTTTGTTCTCATTGTTTCATTCATAAAAGGTGGCCGTGTGCAAAAGCCATTAAACTATTGGTTAGAATTAATAATTATGAGTCAAGGTTGAAGTTTCAAAAGGAGTACCTAATATGCTTGTACATTTTTATAAAGGACGGTTCGTTTTGTTATGAGTCCTATGTAGGTCATGATCTGGAACTTGTAAACACATCGGAAACTTCGTTTCGGGAAAAGAAATCGGTAATTTCGGCAAAACTGGATATCGGTAGACCCCTTAATTATAAGATATAAATAATGAAAGTGGCTGCTCGTCTCGAAGTATTTTCATTGTTGTTATGGCAACATGGCAGCGCGAAGCGTACTTCCGGGAATGAAATGTCCGGGAATGAAATGTTGTATTTTTCACTTTAAAATAGGAAATAAGTAAATAGGGAATAAGTACAATTATTTTTATCCATTAACGTAATTAATATGTTAGTTTTAGGGTCTGGGTTAGGTATAGTTGTCTATTTTTTTAAAAACAAAACGACTTCGAAGCGACTAGCATTCATGCTAGTCGTCTCGAACTTCGAGACGACTAGCATCGGCCATAAATAATTACGAGTGATAAATTTAAGAATGACGTCATCAAATATGACCGCTGTTATTTTTGTCCTAACAAATACTCATATCGGCACTCACATCGGAAAAAAATATCGGTAATATCGGCAAAAATGCTTATCGGTAGACCCCTAATATAAAATATAAATAATTAGGAGTGATAAATTTAAGAATTATGTCATCTAATATGACCGCTGGTTTTTGTCCTAACAAATACTCATATCGGCACTCATATCGGTAGTCCCCTCATGCAAAAGATAAATAATTAGGAGTGATAAATTTAAGAATGACGTCATCAAATATGACCGCTGGTTTTTGTCCTAACAAATACTCATATCGGCACTCATATCGGCAAAAAAAATATCGGTAATATCGGTATCGGCAATATCGGCAAAAAGGCATATCGGTAGACCCCTACTCCTTATGTGTAATCCTCCGTGTATTTTAATAGAAATCTTTTTTAGGGGCTACGTGTTGCACTATGTTTATATGACAATGCATAAATAACCTCTGAGAAGATGTTTCTAGACATGGGAGCCATGCACCAACACATCCCGCCAGAGCCAAACATCAGGATTGTGAGACATTGCCAGCACATGGTGTAAACCTTGTCTTCTCTTACACCTGTTGGTGCCTGGCTCTGCACTCTAAACGCAGGCAAATCAACATTAACTTTCTTTCCCCCTAATTAGTCCCCTATTGCCTTTAGAAACCCATGGACCCCCCCCCCACCCCTTCCCTCTTGGGTTTTACTTTCTGTTTGATGTCTTCATGGATTGCAGCCAAGTTTTCAATTTCTGAAAAGTTACTGTTTTAAAATACATTTTCTCTCCAAGTAAGGCTCCTAACAAATATTTTAGTAGTCTTGTTGTGTCTTCTTTTCGGACTTAAAAATAAACTTTTTAATAGCTTCCTTTCTAAACCTGAGACGATAAAAAAGTAAATGAGGCTGCACTCTGACTGGGTAAAAATAAATTAGTTCATCAATGTTGGAAAACCTCAAAAAGAGAACAATAACTAAATACAAATTTTTTAAACATGGGAAGCTCAACAATGTCAAATACACTGTAACATGTTCTTAAACAAAGGAAGTTAAAAAGAGAGTGTGAGAGAATAAAAAAAGAAACCATTTTTAAAGTTAAAATAGTGACTTTATATTGACATTCACTTCACTGTGATCATCCTGTGATTTCTTGATACATGAATTACAAGTAATAAATGGAACCATTTTATACATAAAGGGACATATTTTATTTCTAGGGCTGTTAACGATTAATTTAAATTTAATCATTAACTTTTGAAAAATTAACGATTAACTAATCCTTAATTTCGATTAAAACCAAAAATTGAAATGTATGTTGTCATAAGTAAAATTTATTTAAATTACTTGTCAAAAATCGAAATAACACTGGAATTTCTTCTTTATATGACATCTTTTAACCAACAACACAAACAGACAAGTGTACATGTATTGACAATATGTGGTTCAAGTGATGAGCGGGTCTTATTGACAATATAACCAGCTGAGCTGAACAATCGTTCACATAGCTTTAAATTGTCTCAGCTGAAGTTTCTGATACTGTAGTGGATGTTTGGTTTGCAGGTGATATGTAAGAGAAGTGTTAGAACCATGGTAGCAATGTTCCTTTTTAGCAGCGCGGCTGCGCAGATATTTGAGCGACGACACGCAAGAGTTTAAATCACAGCGCAGAAAATTTTGTAAAATATTGCACAAAAAATTGGCGTTGTGCTACTTTGCACTCAAATTTTTTTTAAACTTTGCACACGGACCAACGAAGCTTAGACTTAGAGGGAACATTGCATAGTAGTCAAACGATTTCTCTCAATGGACACAATAACCTTCATCAATGTTTTGAACATTCACGTCTGGTAATAGTTTAAAACCAAAATGTTCGTGCAATCATCCGGAAATTAGTTAATATTTATCGGCCGAAATAGTTTACTTTTTGACTTCCAGTACATTTATAAGTGGTGGGTCAATTAATCATTAAAAAAAATTTTTATAGTTAAAAATTTTTAAACGATTAATTCAGAAATTAATCGTTAATTTCCGCAGCCCTAATTCTTACTCATCTCATACTTTTTTGCCCAGCTATCTAGTGAGTCCTCTGATGGACACAGACCTGAGCGATGTCCTCAAGTGCCAGACTTTACAAGATGAACACATTAAATTTCTACTCTATCAGATTTTGAGAGGCCTAAAGGTAAAAGATAGGATATCGAATAGTAAATTATCATTCTGTATTACGAAGGAAATTGCCTTGTTGTGTACCTCTGAATAATGTTTTCTTATCTGTCTCACAACATTTAATAGAGGTCATTTAATTTTTGCTTGTAATAGTTTAATGAATGTTAAATGTATGTTATATCTCCAAGATAAGAAGTTGGTTAACATATCTTCCCATACTTAAAAATGTAATTGTATACACAATATAAAAATTTAAAAAAAAAGGTATTTCCATAGCTTTAGATATTTTCAGTTTATTCTGATAATTTCTTTGTTATTTGTTACAGAATGTCTGACAAGTATATTTAACTTCATATTTAACCAAAGAAAACATAGATAAACTAGAACAAATTCAAAAAAGAGCTGCAAGATTCTGTACTGGTGAATATTCCAAAATTGGCTAGAGTAACACAATTAGTAATATTACTAAACCCATAAACATTAGAGGATCGAAGAACAAAGGGCAAAGTAGTAATACTACATAACGCATTAAATTCCAACTTTAAAATAAAACACCGTAATCTAATAAAACACTACTCAGATAGACATTGGGATAAAAACACTTCTCTAGTTTCATTCCAAAGTACAAACACATACAAATCTTCTTTACCATCTGGAAACCAGGAAAACCAACTCTGTCAACATTCAAAACTCTAATAAAATGCAAGACTAGATATAAACGATGGATAAGATTAGTGTGAAATTATCCTCTTAATAGAATGATCATCTGTAAAATATAAGATGAGTTATAATGATTTAGATTTTTAATATTTATAAACCATGTGATCTATAGTAGTTTTTTGTGTTTATTGGACTCTAATAATTAGTAACTTTAGAACTATATTGATGGGTCAGTTTAACCATCTAAGGTTGCAATAATCCTTTTTGTTATACAGTAGTGTATAATGCCAGTGTTAAAATAGATTAAAATTGTTTTAGACAATAATAATTTCGCCTTGTTCTACCCACCTATTAAAGAGCCAGAAATCAATATTAATTAAATTGTTCATTTTAAATTTTCAGAAAACTCATAAAAAGTGAATAATCTATAGCAAAAATCATTGTTTGGTAATCTTGCCAGGATTTTTCCTACCAAACATTTAATCATAAGTTAAAGTAAAAGTTAAATTCCTTCAATCCAAAATTTCTTTTGAAGTTTTTTAGTCATAAAAGTTTTGCATTTATAGTCAATTTCTTATAATAAGGAATATCAAACTAATTTCAAATTGTATATTAAAAAAAATTGCGCTTCAAATAATATTGTTTGTATATTTAAAATCAACTGTAATGATCTGTAGAAAACTGTTTACATTGTATTACACAGAATATTTTAGCTGTTATGATGAAACAATACAGACTCTCTTAAATAAACTTCTTTTAAAACATTTCACATTTGACATGTTATTAAAATTAATCATCAATATTTTTTTTAAAAAGAACAATTGTAAATTTATATTATTTCTAAAACAAATCTTTACACCAATGTATATATATATGAAGAAGAAAAAATTAATTTAAATAATTCATTTTGAAAATTGTTTGGCTTATTGTGACATTTAAAAAAAAAGTATTTACAATTTCTCTGACTTATCATTCATTTCTGACTTTTCATTGGCTCTGCATTTAGTTTGTCCCACAAAATTTCATTTAAATATAATTGGTGTAATCTCTTATGGACAATGCTATTTATGACCATCTATTAATTTTACAATTTTCTGTTTGTTGAGTGCAATTAATGGTAGGTACTAGGTCAGTAATAGGTTAAATTCCTATTAAAACAAATATTTTTGAGTTAATGGGGTGATAGCTGAAAATTATTTTTCAATTCTTGCATAGTTAATTTCTGTATTTCCTAGAAATTTCTGCTAGAGTAAATCATCGGTCTCAATTTGTTATTGACCTGTTGCATTAAACAGACTATTCATAATTTAATGCATCTGTCACTCATGTAAAGTTTTTAATAAAATCTGGTGGCATCAGCATTTTGTCACTTATTGATTACTTGACATAATTTTTTTCTTTACATCAAACATTGTGGAAACTAGTAACCTTCTTATTTTATTGTTGATCTATAGAAAGGATTTCAGTTTTTTTAAATTTTGATATAATTATTCTCTGTTTGAATTTAGGTTCTTCTATAATCTGAATTATGTGTACCATAGTGTTGGTGTGTCAAATATCTTCTGTTACCACATCTTTTAATTGTTGCACAATGCTTAGAAAAAAGCGGATCTTTTCATATAACTTAAAATTGTCATTTCTGATATTCTCTAACAATTTTAAAAGTTTTTTTAAATGAATGTCTTTATTGTAATGCCATAAATGATAACATTTAGATTCAGTGGAGTTAAGTAAAGATGATTTTTTTTTGTTATGTTCATTTCTTGAAATTTAGATCTAATGATAGATTATTATTCCTTTTTCTTACAGTATATTCATTCTGCTGGGATCATACACAGAGTGAGTTCGAGTTTTTAAAATTAGAATATCTTTTAAGTGGCACCGCTACAATTGAAATAAGTAAGTTTCCTTAGGCAGTCATGCAGTGATTATCTACTTTTGTTTTATTTGATATTTTGGTTGGTGCAGAAATATATAAGAGGAAGGAATAAACAAGCAATGTTAATAGTTAAATAGATTTCATAATTTCTAACTAAAACATTAATATTCAATGTTCTTAGCTACTTACTTACATGGTCGCAGATGGCATAAATAAAACGTGTTTTACTTTCAGGACTTAAAGCCCAACAATATTGGTGTAAACCAGAATGTGGAACTGAAGGTCTGTAACTTTTTCTGCCTATAGTTAAGCATGATTTTCGATATAACAATATTGTATTATCTGCTGTTTGATTTAAAGCTGTAAATAGTTATAGTAGGTGTGTTACCATAACACCTTCATAGTCCTAATGGTAGATTTCAAAGTGGTACCACACATTTTTTGTTAAGAATTATGATTGTTTAAAAACTCCTTAGATTGAGGTTGATATGAATTTTTCATCAAAGTAGAACAATATTATCAATGTTGTTATTAGGTGGGCATTAGCCCTCTCAGTACAAAGTTTCTTTAGTATTGTTTCATTTATGTCATATGTTTTTTTAAATTAAGATATGAATGTTTTAAATTTAAAGCATTTGTAAATACATGTGTTACTATTTTTATGTAAAGTGTGGTGAGCCCACCTGCTATCTGGGTTACTGCGCTATATAAGTTATCAAATTATTATTAAAGAGCTACCTTTGTAAAGGTTTTATTGCTTTTTTTTGTGTGTTCTCTTTTGAATTCAAAAATCCACATACAAAATTTAACCCCAAGATGACATTTTCATATCTTTTTCCACTTTAAAATGTAATACCTTTTAATGGTTTCATCCCGCAGATATTAGATTTTGGTTTGGCGCGGTCCAATGCAGAAGAGATGACAGGTTACGTTGTGTGCCGATGGTATAGAGCTCCAGAAATTATTTTGAACTGGATGCACTATAATGAAAAGGGTGAGGATGTTTTCTTCCTGAGACATTGTTAACACAAAGAGAATGACCACATTGTTTAAACACAAAGAGAATATCCACAAACGTTAAACACAAAGAGAATGACCACATTGTTAAACACAAAGAATGACCACATTATTAAACACAAAGAGAATGACCACAATGTTAAACACAAAGAGAATGACCACATTGTTAAACACAAAGAGAATGACCACAATGTTATACACAAAGGAAATTACCACATTGTTAAACACAAAGGGAATGACCACAATCCTTTATTTAAGCTTCTTCTTTGCTATAGATACATTACTTTGGCACAAAGTCACTTTTTAAAAAAGGCTGAAACATGTTTTCTAGTGTACACATTGCTACTTACCTAAGTGCTGCTGAGTTTAAAAGTATAAGGTTAAATCTTGGAAAAACATTTAATGACAGGAAATCGTTTGAAATATTACAATTACACATTGCTGGAGTTCAGAAATTGTCCAACAACTCAAAGATGTACTTTTTAAAATTTCAGTTGACATGTGGTCTGTTGGTTGCATCCTAGGAGAAATGATCACAAGGAAACCTTTATTCAAAGGAGTTGATCGTATCCTTTTCTGAGATGTTTCTTATTACTCACTAATTCTCATATAGCTGGATCAAAATACACATGGATGCTACATGTACTAATATTTTTTAAAATTCAGCTCATGCTTTTACTTGAGTTTTAAACATTTTTTAAACTGATGTCACAACTCAAATAAAATTTCTGCACAATTATCTGTGACACATTAGAACATTATTTTATGTATATTATAGTTATAGCATTTACAGTACATTAACATTAAAAGCTAGTGATTGGCAAACTGGGGTAAATTTCCCTAAGTGGGGCAATAATGGAACTCTTGGGCTTTTTTAGAGCTCAATAGCTGAGTGTTTTAAAAATTATTCTGTTTCTCAGCTTGTGCTAGTGACATCACTAGAGTTAATGCCAGCCTCCTCCTCACCACATCCAGACTTTTTCCACAGACCTCCAAGTCTGCCTTCTCCCTGCTTTTATAGCATAAATGTCTTGTATGGCTGACTCGCTTGAGCTCTGTCAGATTTACTGACTTTCACACGTGCAATCCCCTTGTGGGGATCTCAGGGGGTTGTCCTCAACCCAGGGTATGATTACATTGATCTAAGTGTCAAGAGCTGCAAAAGTTGTCAAAATTTCTCAAGGGAAGGCAGTCGTTATCTTTTAGACTGTCTTGTTTGAGAATGTTGACACTCTTTGCTGCTGTTCTTTGTTGGTATATAAGTTGTTGGTGTAGTGTGTAACGTTTGGCTGTTCGAATGAGCCGTTAGTCTTGAAGTGCTGGTGCAGCACAACTGTCTGCAGAGGATTGGAGGTGGCGAACAGTTGCTGCCTTTTGCAAAAAAAATATCTTTGCCCTTGGAGACATGGATTTTTAAACGTCTTTATTTAATATTTTATCCATCCATCCGAGGTCCTTTAGGACAGTGCTTCTCAAACTTTTTAGTATGGCGGACTGGCAGGAAAAATGCATTCATTTAATTACGGTACGTTCGATCGATCTGAAATTTTGATACGATGCATTGTTAGGTTAGACGGGTCCGTGTGCCAAATTTCAGCTCGATCGGATCACGGGAAGTGGGTCATTTTTTACTTTTGTTTTTCCGCCCACCCGCCCATGAGATGACGACAGAGATGACCGGCCGCGAAGTTAATATAAGGGATTTAAAAATTGTGAGGATTTGCTTATACAGACTATTTGATTGGGTTAACACTAAAATTACATTATATATTTTTGTTAATACATATGAAAAAAATATGCTACTGACCTTGACACCAGTCACCAGATATTGATCAACTAAACAAAATTCTGAGTCTTGTTGGGAAACCTTCTGAAGACTTCATCAAGAAAATAGCCAGCAAAGATGTAATAGCATTTTCTAAAACTTAATGATAGGTCTACAAGTTTCACTCTAGTTTTTTTTAAAAAATTATTATTTTTAGCTACTCTCTTTATTTTTATTTTACATCGCATTCCAGATTTGTCCAAGTTGTGTTTGTTTACAGTTGCAATTCATAGATAAACATAATACTGTGGTTAGCTTTAGGAAAGGAATTCATCAACTTGTTTAAAATGCCCCTCTTGCAGGCTCAAGGCTACATCAGGTCTTTACCAAAGCTAAAAAAGAAAGACTACCATCAGTATTTTTCTGGTGCTAATAAGCTTGGTGAGTTAACTGTACATTTACCTTTAGAACAATAATTTTAATGTTAGAAGTAACTTAACTGGGAAAAAAAAATGCTTGTAAAAATTAAGCTCATACAAATGTAATCCAAAAAAATATTTTTGACATTTGAAGCAATGTTTTGCAGCGATTGACCTCCTTGAAAAAATGCTTGACCTTGACCCTGACACAAGAATCTCTGTTGATGATGCTCTGCAGCATGAGTACATCAGGCAGTACCACGACCCAGATGATGAGCCAACGGCAGGGCCCTTTGACAACTCATTTGAGAGCAGGGGCCTGAACACAGAAGGGTGGAGACGTAAGTTTCTGGAACAGATGAACTACATTGCTTTAATTCTTTGAACTACATTGCTTTAATTCTTTGAACTACATTGCTTTAATTCTTTTGGGTTTTTGTTTTTTCTTTTTGAGTGGGTGACATTTAGACTTGAAGGGACATTGAAGTATCCCAAAAAAATGAACTCTGTAGTGTTGTAAAATTTGAAGGTTTTTTTACCAGCCAACTAAATTTAACATTTACTTTCAACAGAGTTGGTTAACTTGACCAGCCAACTAAATTTAACATTTACTTTCAACAGAGTTGGTTAACTTTACCAGCCAACTAAATTTAACATTTACATTCAACAGAGTTGGTTAACGTGAGCAACCAACTAAATTTAACATTTACTTTCAACAGAGTTGGTTAACTTTACCAGCCAACTAAATTTAACATTTACATTCAACAGAGTTGGTTAACGTGAGCAACCAAATAAATTTAACATTAACCAAATAAATTTAACATTTACTTTCAACAGAGTTGGTTAACGTGACCAACCAACTAAATTTAACATTTACTTTCAACAGAGTTGGTTAACTTTACCAGCCAACTAAATTTAACATTTACATTCAACAGAGTTGGTTAACATGAGCAACCAAATAAATTTAACATTTACTTTCAACAGAGTTGGTTAACTTGACCAGCCAACTAAATTTAACATTTACTTTCAACAGAGTTGGTTAACTTTACCAGCCAACTAAATTTAACATTTACTTTCAACAGAGTTGATTAACTTTACCAGCCAACTAAATTTAACATTTACATTCAACAGTGTTGGTTAACATGAGCAACCAAATAAATTTAACATTTACTTTCAACAGAGTTGGTTAACGTGACCAACCAAATAAATTTAACATTTACTTTCAACAGAGTTGGTTAACATGAGCAACCAAATAAATTTAACATTTACTTTCAACAGAGTTGGTTAACGTGACCAACCAAATAAATTTAACATTTACTTTCAACAGAGTTGGTTAACATGAGCAACCAAATAAATTTAACATTTACTTTCAACAGAGTTGGTTAACGTGACCAACCAAATAAATTTAACATTTACTTTCAACAGAGTTGGTTAACGTGACCAACCAAATAAATTTAACATTTACTTTCAACAGAGTTGGTTTACCAAGAACTTCAGACGTTCAAACCTCCCAGTCCATCAGAGAGTGTTGTGGAATAACTGCCATTCTTAACTGCATATAAGTTGATTATATGCTTTCTGCCGTGGGAAATCTATTGTGGTGAAATTAAAGTTTGTGGCTGTTCTGTCTGCATAAAATACCAAAAGGATCGACCCACTTGTTTTATGAATATCTACCCACTTGTTTTATGAATATCTACCTGCAGATAAGCATCAGTACAACTGATTTCAATAAAAGATGTTGTTTTTTTTTGCAATAAATATAATCTGTAATTAATAAAATGAATATGATAATTTTGTGATCTCAAAAAAAACATAAGTCATAATATTTGTGGGATACAATTTCTGCAAAACACACATCTCAACAGATATCTGGAAAGTAAAATAAAAAAACAAAGTTTATGTGGGGCTGAGATCCAATTATAAAATTGTATGGCTGATCTTCTTTTAACTTCACTCAATATAAATTTCAATTTTAAAAACTGAATGTGTCAAGTTTTAGAACTTGGTTTGATGCTTCTTCAAAGAGTACATTTAATAACTGAACATTGACTGAAAGTGGAAGCATATTTACCATTGAAATGTTATGAAGCAAAACAGGAATACTTGAATAATATAATATACGCCTCAATTGTATCTAATTTTTTTAAAATATTGTTTTTACTTCTGTTTCTTATTTCTAAATATTCTGAAAAATCAGATTTTGTAACATATGTTATATATCAGATACTTCTTTCAACAACATCTTTTTTAACTGTTCATATGCTTAATAAAAAAAAGATGCATTAAAAAATATTTTACATTTTTAAAGTAGAATATAGTGAACATGTTATATCCTCTTATATTCTTTTTTTTATGAAAATGAATTATTAGAGGAGATGTTGAGATTATTGTTATGTCGCCAGGTAATTTTTTTTAGCATTATTTAAAAAGTCAAACAGCATTTAAGTTTTCTGTGCTTTCTTAAGATGTTTATACAAAGTTTTTAAAAATGTATGTTGGAGAACATATTAAAATGTATAAGTACTAATACATGTAATGTCAAATGCACTTATTTAACACACCTGAGTTTTGTACTGCTGCTACCTTGTAATTATATGACACTTTTTACTTCATTTGGAAAAGTACAAGATATCTATTTTTTGTCTTGTAAAAATTTAATTGCAGTTTTGATGATTTTGAATGAAGTTTAATACTTTAAAAAACCGTTGGTTACTTTAAAAAAAATATATGAATGAAGATACACTTAGTCTGTTCTATTTCCATTTTTTAGCTTTAAAAAATATCATACATTTTTAATACCACAGTATTTGTACCAATATTTACAATATATGGCTCTGATTATTATTGATCAGAATAATTTTTAAAATAATATCTATTCACCCTTTTATGGGATTTAAGTCACTGCCCACAAATCACCTAGTATCTCCTTGCATATTTTTAATCTTGAAGTCTTTTTATAAATACTCGTCATCCTCTCTTTGTTTATGAACGCTATTTTAAGTTTCTTCTAGGCCCTATAGATATTTTTTTATATTACCACTCTCTAATTTCTTAATCATGAAAATACAGGTTTACCATTAAAAAAACTACAAATCACTTAAATTGAACTTTAAAGTATGTGATAGATCAATGAAACAAATCATTGTTATGTTGATTTATCTGTTCAAAAATGGTAGGGAAAGTAGTTAGGCACATTTAATCATAGTGTAAAGAATAGCTGCAGTGTGTGAGGTCTGCTGAAGTGACGTATTGATTTTTTTTTAGGTGTCTCTAACACAGTCAGTTCACTGACGGTGTGGTCTTCTCCTGTCTGGGAAATAAGATTGACTGTATACTTGAAATGCCGGTTGGTTGACTGTCCAGTTGGCCAAACCAAACTATACTGGCTGGTTGGGGTGGCACCAACCTTTCGTCTTACATCCTTCTTAATGTGATTCATTCTTGTATTTACCTGCTTTATGCCTTAAAAACATCTCATCTTGCAGGTGAACATTTTTCTCTCTACACTTTATTCCAAGCCCAGATTTGGTTCTCGTTAAGTAAACACTAGGACAGGGGTCTCAAACTCGGATGAAGGTGCGTGCCATTTTATCCCTAACGAGATCTATCAAGGGCCGCACCCCCCATTCCCCCTAACATTTATAAACAATTAAAACTTATTTGTGTAATGTTATGTACATAAAATTAAGAATAAAATTTGATGTGTATCAGTACGACCTGCTGGTGGGCCATGTGTTTGAGACCCCTGCACTACAGTAAAGAATGTGTTAATATCTTACTGGCTTTGGTCTCCATTGGTTTCTTTAATAGTATAACAAAAAGGATTCCCAACCTGTCTTAAATATTATACATATCAGCATTGCTAAAATATTATATTACTCGTTCATTTTCTCTTATATTTTCATAAAATTACAGAAATGAGAGTGAACATTTTAATGGGCAATTTATTTTCCCGACCCTTTTTCAAAAGAAAAATTCATATTTGTTTTAGATATTATTTTTTTTTAGTTCTTAAAAGTCATTCCCCCTCCCCCCCAAAATTGTGCCATCTGCTCAAGAAGCTGATCTTTTATTATGCTGTGAACATTTCATTCCACATATTCTTTATATTTTTTATTTACTCATTAATATTGAGTCATCTTTACTTATTATGTGTGTGGCTATGTGATTATTTCCCATGGTCAACATTATGTTGGGTGCACATTTCTGAATATTGGTAAGTAAAAACCCAAGTTCTATTTCATCAAAAAATAATTGTATTGAGAAATTACTCTTCATAAATGATACACATAAAATTGTACAGCTAAATATTGAAAGCTCTCATATGGTGGAACGATAAACCTTGGCTTTGCTTAACATCACAAAACATTAATGAACTGAAACCGTGTCAAATATAAATTGTTTATTTGTGTTCCTTTATTTGAAATTAAATATATTGTCACGCTTTTATCATAATTGCCTCTGAACATATGCAAATAAATGATACAATTTTGATATAATTATTATAAATTAACATTTGAGTGTGTTAAGTGTTCTTTTATTACAGTTATAAGTTGTTTCAAATGAAGTGATCTCAATTGGTTTTGTACTGTATGTAAATAAGTGGCTGACTTATCTATGTACATGTATGGCAAAGAACATGGTTAATAAAACTGGCTGTAAAATGTATTCACTTATTTAAAGTACCAAAAGAACTACTGTATTTTTCAGGAAAATAAAATGGTCTGATAAAAACTCTTTCATTGTAAGGAATAGATAAATGACCTAAAATATAAATAGTTTCTACCAGGCCATAGTCTGAAGATATTTTAAATGTTTTGGGGTATTTTCAAGTTTGGAGAAGCTCTCCGTTTTAAATCCAGATAAATTCCCCTGCTGTCATTGGGTTCTTTTATCAACGTGTATCACTGGGTCCATGTACGGCCTTTAACGTGTATCACTGGGTCCATGTACGGCCTTTAACGTGTATCACTGGGTCCATGTACGGCCTTTAACGTGTATCACTGGGTCCATGTACGGCCTTTAACGTGTATCACTGGGTCCATGTACGGCCTTTAACCTGTATCACTGGGTCCATGTACGGCCTATAACCTGTATCACTGGGTCCATGTACGGCCTTTAACCTGTATCACTGGGTCCATGTATGGCCTTTAACGTGTATCACTGGGTCCATGTACGGCCTTTAACCTGTATCACTGGGTCCATGTACGGCCTTTAACGTGTATCACTGGGTCCATGTACGGCCTTTAACGTGTATCACTGGGTCCATGTACGGCCTTTAACGTGTATCACTGGGTCCATGTACGGCCTTTAACGTGTATCACTGGGTCTATGTACGGCCTTTAACGTGTATCACTGGGTCCATGTACGGCCTTTAACCTGTATCACTGGGTCCATGTACGGCCTTTAACCTGTATCACTGGGTCCATGTACGGCCTTTAACGTGTATCACTGGGTCCATGTATGGCCTTTAACGTGTATCACTGGGTCCATGTACGCCTGTATCACTGGGTCCATGTACGCCTGTATCACTGGGTCCATGTACGGCCTTTAACGTGTATCACTGGGTCCATGTACGGCCTTTAACGTGTATCACTGGGTCCATGTATGGCCTTTAACGTGTATCACTGGGTCCATGTACGCCTGTATCACTGGGTCCATGTACGCCTGTATCACTGGGTCCATGTACACCTGTATCACTGGGTCCATGTACGGCCTTTAACGTGTATCACTGGGTCCATGTATGCCTGCATCACTGGGTCCATGTACGCCTGTATCACTGGGTCCATGTACGCCTGTATCACTGGGTCCATGTACGCCTGTATCACTGGGTCCATGTACGGCCTTTAACGTTAATAAATCCTTCTTATTTTAAGTACATATATTTAATTACATTGTTTTTTTTTCTCAATATTTTTTTAAAACAATCCTCTTGTAAGTAACAGGTAAGATATTGCTACTTGAGGTTCTATTTTAAGTATTGCTTATCCAAATGTTATCGGTCCTTTCCTCACTGGTCCATGCCTGTGGCTCCCTAAATGTTTTCCTAGCATATTCAAACAAAATGATCTGCAATTTATGTTATTTTTAGATTGCTGGCACCTTTCACTAAACCAAACTACAATGATTTTTTTCTTGGGTGTTCATGGGATTAAAATCTCTCTTAAAGAATATACTGAACTTAATCTTAAAATAATAATTTTCTTAGCGTGTGTATCATTCAGAGTTCGACTTAAAAATGCAATTTTATTCTGTGTTAAGAAAAACAAACCCCTCTTTTTAAAATGGGATCTCATAATCTAACCAAGTAAAAAAATTATTTTTCCATTCTGCATTACTAGAATGAAAAGTATTCTTAGCTTGAAAAAAAAATCAACTAAAATTATATGTACCTGAGTTTAAAAAATAAAGTCTTAGCATTCATACACATTTTTGGAGGAACATTTTCTGTTTATATTAAAAGTTTAAGAAAAGACTCTATGCTAATAGATTACTGTTATTGAGTGTAAATAAAAATGGTTATAAGTTATAGAAATAAATAACATATTGTACTAAAAAATGAATAAACAAAAACACAAATTTTTATCTTGATATTTACTAAAGGTCCTTGGTGTGGTTAAGTGGTTGAGAACAATTACAGATTTAAACATTGACCCTGTACGTTTTTTCTAAACAGATGGACCACTTGAAATGTTTGGTATATTAAAATTTGAATGGTGAACATTAAAACTAAGCCTTTTGATATTTCAAAGGGTTTTAATTTTAAGATTTTTTATTTGTAGTATATCGTGACAGCATCTACAGAGTGGTGCGCTAACAATTATTACAAAAAATAACCATTTCTTAGAATCTTTTTTAAAAAAACTTTCAAACAAATCTTAGTCCTTGCCAAACTACTACAAGGCATCCACACAGATTGTTGCCTTAAGTTTTCTGTCTCTGAAAAAGAGGTTAAGTGGTTTGTTCCTGTTGGAGATAATTAAGTATTCACCAACATGTTAGCTCTGAAAGGACACTTCATAAGCTGAACTAACGTTTTATATTTCAAGTCAATCGTGGCTCACGAGCGGAATACAGAAAAAAAATTATTATTTTTTTAAAATAAAGATATCATGTTATATTTTACAAAAACATTTTTTCTGGTAAACTAATATGTTAATATTACCTTTAAATAATAACTTAGTACCATTGGACTATAAATGAGTCTAAACTAAGTTATACAAATTTAAAATAAGCAAGGCCTGTGAAAAGTCAAGGACTTGATGCACTTTATTTTATTCATTCACACAAAATGTTTAAAATGAAAGGCTGTTAAAAAACTTATAAAAATTATTTGAATGCACCTATGCCTTGCAGTATGAACTTCTCTCCCTATGAGATCATAAAAAAATAAATTGTATAAGTGAGCAAAAATAATTATAAATCATGGTGCCCATAACATGTCCAATTACAATTTTTTGATAGTATTTGATGTTTCTTTTACTTTTTTCTTCTTTTGTTTTAGATATTTTTGAATAAAAACTGAGTAGAATATGGCACCCTACAGTATCAAGAACTTAATAAAAAAAACGCTCCCTCTACAACATGGGTGCACTGTCCAAATTTTGCTTCAAAATTAAAAATGTTATTTACTAACAAACTCTTGCTCCACTCTTTCTTTACCAATTCTAGTAATAAAGCTATACAATAGCCATTTTAAAAATATTTTCTTTAAAATGGTTTCCATCACAATAATAGTTAAAAATGAATAAGCAGTTAATGATTTAGCACCCTGTCAATGAAAATCATACAGATAAAAGATACAGATTTAAAAAAAAATACATGTAATTTTAATGTTTGGCATTGTTTACAAAAAAACAAAAACAATTAAAGTCTGCGACCCTGACAAGTTATCTCATAAACTGCTGGCCTTTCATTATGTAATATCATCAAAAGTTCCAGGCTGACAATTAAAAGGTATCACATCTATGTCAAAGTTGACATTCATAAATAACTTTCAAAATAAAACACAAATTTATATTAAATAAAGCAACATTATAATCACAATGTGAGTTCTGATGCCCTAGGCAACAATTAATTTGTCATGCTAAAAGTATTTCACTCTGGATACTGATAAAAACAAGCAGCATTATGGTGTATTTTGAAATAATTGAAATTGCAGAAATAAAAACTGAAGTACATTTAATATTTATGCCTCAAAGTATGATTGGTACAGATATTTTTGTTGGGCAAAATCATTTTAAATTGTTTCAACATCAAGTTACACTAGAAATATCAAGAATTTCAAAAACATCACATTAATTGTAGAAATGTATTTAAAAGGTTATTCCATTACATATAGATATTAACTTTCAGGGAAACAAAAACACAATCTACTTTTAAGTAATAGAATATTAAAAAAATGTAAAATTGATTCCTTTGGAGGTCTGTAGACAGAACTTTAAAATACAATTCATGAAAGACTTGTACATTTGACAAGTTGTATTACTGCCTGAGAACCACCAAACACACAGGAAAAAATATCATCTCCAATTCTGTAACTTGCAGGTGCTTAAAAAGGCAAAAAGTTCAGTTTCACTTGCAATTAATTCAGGTGTAAGATCATGCAAGTAAATATATAAATGACAAAAATTGTTTTTAAAAAAATTAAAAAATTATATTGTAACAAGGTCTTATAAAATCAAATTTATAAGGATTAAAAAGTCTATTTCAAATATGAGTTACATGAAATTTAACTTTACTGTCAAACATGTAATACATTCCTAAGCAAGAGACACGGGTGTATATTCCACATTTTCACTGCCAAGAGTCTCCAAACAAAATATATAAATGACATGTAAATGACATGTTTTGGCATCCACCTTCCAGGGTGTGATAACTGCCACCAGTGAGACCAATGCAAGTCTTTCCCCTAGTTTTATAAATGAATGCATTTAACATTTTTGAAGTTACATTTTTTTTTAAAACTTGCAAATAAAAATATAAACATTTTAATAACAGTAAAATTTTCCCAATTTGCTTTATTTATAGACATTAAAAATAAGAAATTGAAAAAGTTATAATTTAATGAAATTAAAACCTCTAAATGTGTATTAAAAATTTTATTAACGTTTACGACTTACACCAAATAAACTGCAGTAAAGAATCTCATAACGTGCATTTTATTTTAAGTCATACTCAAAATAGAAAAAATATTTTTAAAAACCCTTATATGCCGTAAGATTTAAAAGCTTTAACATGGCTTTTGTTTAGTAACTCCATGCCCTTGCTCCCAGATGTACATCATTTAATTCCTGACTAGTTTTTTTTTGAAGGCTGCACTAAATGGTTGAAAAGTTTTTGTTAAGATTTTTTCAGGCTGGCAGCTTGAAAATGCTCTCTTAGAATCTGCCTGCCTTTAGTGTCATTGACCTTTGTAATTGTTGCAATACAGAAGAAACATTCTCTCTTGCTCAGCAGCTGCTGGGTGATGCAGGTTCTAGAGAGAACACAAGGAGAACAGATTGAACTCATGTTTCAAAACTATTTTGGTATTTAATTGAGATACATGTCATTCATACCCGCCGATGATAAAAAAAACAACAACACATTTAAGATTTTTTAGCACCCAGAAATAACATGGCATAATTATTTTCACTGACAGTTTTAATTGACTTGAAGTAACAATGCCAAACTATTGACTCGTTCATTACCTGCAAGACTTGTGGCCACAGGGTACAAACACAGCTTGTTGTGGGTTTGCATAGCAGATTGTGCACAGGTCCTCATCTGGCACTGACTGAACAAAATAAAGACAGAATTCACTGATTACTTCATCTCCAGGGTCTTGATATTTTCACATGTCATTTCACTTACAACTTGACCATTTGTGTGTGTGTGTGCGTGTATTGTGGAGGTCCCTAGACCAGTGCTTTGTTTTCTAAAAAAGAAGGTACCGAAACGCATGAAAAAAGGTACTGCATGAAAAAAGGTACTGGAACGCAACCTGCAAAAGCATTAAGACCAAATATTCCAGGCAGTAAATTCAGTCATAAAAAAAGTATGTGGAAAAAAAGTTGCCGGAACACCGTTCCGGTGCGTTCCGCCACAAAAAAAGCACTGCCTAGCAATGTTCTCTCTAAGGTTCGTTGGTGCGTGTGCAAAGTGAAAAAAGTCATGGGCAAAGTTGCGCAGCATTAATTTTTTGTGAAATATTTTACAAGATTTGCTGTGCGGTATCTCTAAACTGCTGCGAGGCGGCGGTCAGATATCTGCGCGACCACGCAGCTGCGCACCTTAAAGGGAACATTGATGCCTAGACCCAATATCCATATCTTTGCTATGAATAGTATGAGAAATGAAGTCAAAGAGAAAATAAAACTTCATTACGAGACATTGCAACAAAAAAAATGTCATTTATAAATGTACTTGGTGCAATCTCTCTCAATAACAAGTTAATGAAGTATTTCATCAAAAAAATTTACACAAAAGCATAATTATATTTTTTGCCATTGTTTTTTTTGGTTAGCATTAATTTATTTGCTGTAAAGGCAAGTGTATTTTCAGATGTTACTGGTCAGAAAAAAAATGTATTTTTTGCATCTAGGGATATATTCAAGTAGTGAAAAAATAAATTTAAGACTAAAATATTTTTGCTAACATCTAATTTAAAACAATGAGTAACTAGATATATATGAACAAAAGTATTACATTTCTAGTAATAATGTGAATTCCAGTTTAAAAAAATGGATTAATAATTTTAAGACGAATGTAGAAATTTTTATAAATATACTTAAGAACAATGTAGGGAAAAAAAGAAGAAAAAATAGAAACAATGAACTGACCACTTGAGATGCTGTCAGAGACACTTGCTGATGTGAGAGGTAGGCGTAAAGTTTCTCTACATCTTCCAGTTCTTCCGCACTGATTTCTTCAACTTGAAACACAAACCATTTTATTTCATGTCATTGGTACACTTGTGTGATAGGGTGACTTGAGTTATCATTTCTCTATTGTGTCATTTAGTGGGTTTTTTGGTGAGGAGATACTGATCCTCTATCAAGCGACACCCCAGGCAAAGCCCCCACCAGACTGGGTAAAATAAAACACCCCATGGCGGACCCTATTTAGTCCTACTGGCTTGTAGGAAGTGGAGGGATCCACAAAGACTAAGGGCCCAACCCAAACAAAGGCAGCGATCTGAAGCTGTAAGGGGCTTAGAGTTTAAACCTTCAAGGAGCTTTGAGAGGAATCAATTTAGACAGGTCCTATAGTCAAACAGGCAGAGACAAAATATGGGGTCATGCCACGAAGCACACGTACTGGTGACAACATCCAACTAATCAACCACATATGTGAGAGAGTGATTACTTTCAAATACCTGGGAGCCACCATTAATGATAACATGAGTGAGGTTAAAAGAAAGGATAGCAGGATGCAACTGATCCTATTTCAGTGTACAAAAAGTTATTATGAAACAAAAACTTATCAAACGAACACCACCAATAAAAAAAAACCTACAGATTCACCAACGTCATGAGACTAGTCCTGGCTAATGGAAGTGAGAGTTGGCAACTTACTAGTAAATCAGAAAACATGCTAAATACATAGGAGAGAGGTCCTAGGGGAGATTTACGGTTCAGTGTTGGAAAAGATGTATGAGGAAGCTGCGTGAACCTTAAGGTATATCTGCTTTCAGACTGCACTGTACATGAAAAAAATATAAAAGGATGCCAGACTGTTGGGCGGCAAAGATAGATTTATGACAGAAGCCGGGAGGCAGACGTGAACAGGTGACCAAGAAATGAGATGGTTGGATGAGTTCAGAAAGACCTACAGCCGCTGGGGGTCCTATTCATAGATGAGGATGTACACTGATCAGTCTGATTGGAAGAATGTGGTTGAACAGGCCACAACCCTACATGGGCTGTAGCACCCTACATGGCCTGTAGCACCCTACACAGGCTGTAGCACACTACATGGGCTGGAGCACCCTACATGGGCTGTAGCACCCTACACGGGCTGTAGCACCCTACACGGGCTGTAGTACCCTACATGTATTGTAGTACCCTACATGGACTGTAGCACCCTACATGGACTGTAGCATCCTACATGGGGCTGTAGTACCCTACATGGGCTGTAGTACCCTACATGGGCTCTAGTACCCTACATGGGCTGTAGTACCCTACATGGGCTGTAGCACCCTACATGGGCTGTAGCACCCTACATGGGCTGTAGCACCCTACATGGGCTGTAGCACCCTACATGGGGCTGTAGTACCCTACATGGACTGTAGTACCCTACATGGGCTGTAGTACCCTACATGGGCTGTAGTACCCTACATGGGCTGTAGTACCCTACATGGGCTGTAGTACCCTACATGGACTGTAGTACCCTACATGGGCTGTAGTACCCTACATGGGCTGTAGCACCCTACATGGGGTGTAGTACCCTACATGGGCTGTAGTACCTTACATGGGGCTGTAGTACCTTACATGGGGCTGTAGTACCCTACATGGACTGTAGTACCCTACATGGACTGTAGCACCCTACATGGACTGTAGCACCCTACATGGACTGTAGTACCCTACATGGGCTGTAGTACCCTACATGGGCTGTAGCACCCTACATGGGGTGTAGTACCCTACATGGGCTGTAGTACCCTACTTGGGCTGTAGCACCCTACATGGACTGTAGCACCCTACATGGGGCTGTAGCACCCTACATGGGGCTGTAGACCCTACATGGAATGTAGCACCCTACATGGGCTGTAGTACCCTACATGAGGCTGTAGTACCCTACATGGGCTGTAGTACCCTACATGGACTGTAGCACCCTACATGGACTGTAGCACCCTACATGGGCTGTAGTACCCTACATGGACTGTAGCACCCTACATGGGCTGTAGTACCCTACATGGACTGTAGCACCCTACATGGGCTGTAGCACCCTACATGGGCTGTAGCACCCTACATGGGCTGTAGCACCCTACATGGACTGTAGCACCCTACATGGGTTGTATTACCCTACATGGGCTGTAGTACCCTACATGGACTGTAGCACCCTACATGGGTTGTAGTACCCTACATGGGCTGTAGTACCCTACATGGGCTGTAGTACCCTACATGGACTGTAGCACCCTACATGGGTTGTAGTACCCTACATGGGCTGTAGTACCCTACATGGGCTGTAGTACCCTACATGGGTTGTAGTACCCTACATGGGCTGTAGTACCCTACATGGACTGTATTTAGGATGTTTTTATCTGCTTTAATGGTATTGTTTCTCTAATTCATATATTTTCTCCTAAGGAACACATACTAAAACTAAATACATGTATCCAAACAACCTTTGACACAATTTTGAAAAATTTGATCCTCTTTCAGATATTTGAAATCAGAAATCAGGTACTGTGAATTAATTTATTTAAAAAATTTTAAAAAACAGCATTGAGATAAATTTCTCTCTTAAATTCATGAATATTTTGCCTCTTCAAAAAGTTAAGAATATAACTTGTTTGTTACTTACATTTCCTAAAAGAGAAAGACTTATCCTGTCTGTTTTTGTCACCCAGAACAAACTTGAGGGACTCCAAGGAAAAACTGGAGTCCAGCAGAAGAGCTCTTGTGGCTTTCTCTTGACTGTAAGATGAAAAGTTGATCTCTTAGAATTAACACGTGTGAACTCTATGATTAACATAAGTCTTGTTGTCAATTGTGAACTCTATGATTAACATAAGTCTTGTTGTCAATTGTGAACTCTATGATTAACATAAGTCTTGTTGTCAATTGTGAACTCTATGATTAACATAAGTCTTGTTGTCAATTGTGAACTCTATGAATAACGTAAGTCTTGTTGTCCATTGTGAACTCTATGAATAACGTAAGTCTTGTTGTCCATTGTGAACTCTATGAATAACATAAGTCTTGTCAATTGTGAACTCTATGATTAACATAAGTCTTGTTGTCAATTGTGAACTCTATGATTAACATAAGTCTTGTTGTCAATTGTGAACTCTATGATTAACAGAAGTCTTGTTGTCAATTGTGAACTCTATGATTAACATAAGTCTTTTTGTAAAAAAAAATGACCCCTTTGTTTTAATTTGAATCAACAAAATATTGGTGAGACAGCAATTAGGTTTTAGATAAATAAATATATGTTATAAAACAGGATATGTAAAGGCCTGACAAGAAAGCACAAAGCAACTGTGCCGTCTTTTCAGGCCTATACATACCCTGTTTTAATGACATATATTTATTATGTATTTATTCATTTAAATCCCAGTGTTAAATAATGAGTCATATAGTGTTGACTTACCTGGTCCCACCACACATAACCCAGTGTTAAATAATGAGTCATATAGTGTTGACTTACCTGGTCCCACCACACATAACCCAGTGTTAAATAATGAGTCATATAGTGTTGACTTACCTGGTCCCACCACACATAACCCAGTGTTAAATAATGAGTCATATAGTGTTGACTTACCTGGTCCCACCACACATAACCCAGTGTTAAATAATGAGTCATATAGTGTTGACTTACCTGGTCCCACCACACATAACCCAGTGTTAAATAATGAGTCATATAGTGTTGACTTACCTGGTCCCACCACACATAACCCAGTGTTAAATAATGAGTCATATAGTGTTGACTTACCTGGTCCCACCACACATAACCCAGTGTTAAATAATGAGTCATATAGTGTTGACTTACCTGGTCCCACCACACATAACTATTAGCTGAGTCATAATGCCAACGGTCACTGTGAGGATGGGGTAAAATGTCACACTGTCCAGTCCTGCATATCAGAAATGGTTGGTTGGATTAGACGAAAAGAGCTAATCTATGTCAACAGGTTTTTAAATAAAAATATAAGTCCATAAGAATAATTGAAACATCAAAAGGCATATCTGTAGCGAATTTTAAATAAATCTCCATAAATGATGTATTCCAATAATTTTTAATTTATGAAATAACATTTTTTAAAGCCTTCGATACTAAATAAGGTATATCATACAGAAATACTCCTTTACTAAAACAGATTCTACACCAAAGCTGTTTGTTGCCGTTTTGTGATACTTTCTAATTAAACTTACATAGTAAAAAAATGTGATAAGCTGGTGCAACTAACCTTGGATTGGTAGAGCAACGGTGTTTTCAAAAGCCCCATCTTTCATTGTAACCCTGGCCATGATTTGGCTCAACAGCTATAAAGTAACACACAGAAAAAGATTGCTTGAATCATTAGTCAATAAACCATTTAGAAATGACTAGTCGAATTGAAAAACAAAGAGGATATTCTCATAGCTTTGATCTCACTGAATATACCAGAGCAGTCAAACTAGCATAACAGAGAGCATCCAAAGAACAACCAAACATACCTGATCACACAATACTTTGAAACAGAGTATCTGAGATTAAGACAAAAAGAGTGGTTGGTTTAACAGATGCGATTCGGACTCAAGATAAAGAAGTGTTTTCACATACACATCTCTAGTCCAGATTCTTAATTATTAATTGCCATATCCAAAGTAAAAAGTAGTGCATCAGCTCTTACACTGGCCAGCACTTTCAGACTGACAAACTAAACCATCTAACAGTAACATGAGACTGCACCATCTTATATGCAACATCCCATATACAAAAAGAGAACTGCTGCAGATTGCGTGTAAAATCTTCACCGTGGCACCAGGCCGCAGGGCACATGCTTAAATGGACACTGGAACAATCACCGTGGCACCAGGCCGCAGGGCACATGCTTAAATGGACACTGGAACAATCACCGTGGCACCAGGCCGCAGGGCACATGCTTAAATGGACACTGGAACAATCACCGTGACACCAGGCCACAGGGCACATGCTTAAATGGACACTGGAACAATCACCGTGGCACCAGGCCGCAGGGCGCATGCTTAAATGGACACTGGATCAATCACCGTGGCACCAGGCCACAGGGCACATGCTTAAATGGACACTGGAACAAAACGATGATATCACTGAAATTGAAATTTGAGTTATTAAATTGATTGCGTCAGAAAAAAAATAATTCTTATTGATCCTTATAGATAAATCCTTGAACTGGATGTGTCGTCTGTCAACAGAACTCATGTTTTGTGGGAATATTACACATCGCTGCTTGAATGGTTAATACGTGACCAGTGGTCTGTGTTGTCTCTCAACAGATCTCTTGTTTGGTGGCTATATTACACATCATAACTTGAGAGGTTAACACATGACAAGTCAATGCAACTCTTTTTTTTTGTGTGGGAATATCAAACATTGCTGCTTGGATGGTTAATATACGTGACCGGTGGCCTATTAAAGGAGCATTGAGACAAAACATACAAGTTTTAAAAAGTCTAATTTCATTGGGTATAACTGATCTGGCAAAAATGTGTTTAAATCCCGGCCAAGGACCTTTTTCTATTTGAACTGTATTTGTTATTGGAATTTGTTTATAACCCATACGTTCAACAATTTTCTGATAAAAAAATCATATTTTGATTTCAGTTGATTTGCTAGTTTGTCCTAAATTATTTTTAAAAACATTTTTCACAGGCATGTGAGCTATTACTAGATAGTCAAAAACAAAAATGATAACAATAGCAGGGTTAAAAGAAAGGATAGCAGAATGCAACAGATCCTATTTTTCAGCGTACTAAAGTTATTAAGGAACAATACCTCCCCGAGTTTGACAAAAACTTTAATGAAAACTTCACAATTTTATATTTATATTTTCATCTGCTGATGAGATAGCTACCTTTGCTGCTGACGTGCCAGTAGCTTTGTAACGCATTAAAAACAAATGAAGAGCTCAAGGGAAGAAACGGCTATGTCACATTTTTGTAGTTTTGAGATATTAGGGTTTTAAAGTTCAAAATTATACATATTTGTTATAAATTAACTCAATATATTTGAATTTTTAATAGGGTCAGAGACATAATTTTTTCATAAAACCTCATTCAGAGCATTCTATTTTTGATCCTCTATCAGATACATGAGATAACTAAAAAAAAATTTAAAATGTCACATAGCCGTTTCTTCCCTTGTGGTCTTCAAATGTTTTAAATTTTTATTGTAAAGTTTCAATTTTTTTTTAAAAGGCAATTTATTTTAAATCCTTATTTTAATTCTCAAAATTCAAGACTTAATGTGCGTATGACCTCACCTGCATTAATCTTTTCAAAAACAGTTCTGCAGAAGGCCTGGACCAATCAGTAAAAACTTGTGGAGCCACTGTGGCAACCATTTCCAGAACTCGCAGCAAACACACAGAAATCTCAAAACAGGCTGCACAGATTTTGATTTGCCTTGACTCCAACAGAAGTGGTTCAGTTCTGCTAGCAAGCGATTGAATCTGTTTGTAAGATGATACAATGATTCTACAAATGCTGTTTGAACTATTGTTTGCCAAATTTTTTTCTAATTTTGAGGTCATTAATTAAAAATATTCATTACACTGCAAGGATTATTATTCCATTACTATATTAATAATGATTTCTTTTTTTTTAAAAGTGGAATGTCTTAAAGCTAAATATAATTTCTCTTCTATTCCTTAAGGGCCTACTATCAATACTCTCATCATTATGTCTCCTATGAATGTGGAGATTTTGGAAATTCTTCTGTAAAGGTGATACTTTTTAGGGGGCTGATCATACGCTTTCAGGGGCGGCTCATAGGGGGGATTTACGACTAGAGGTTGCGGAACAGGAGGCAATAGACATATATGCGTCCATTGCTGTCGCCTCAATTAATCCCATTGGCATCTTGTTCCGGTCACTAATAGTGCTTGGCAGGAACAAGCAGATCCTGAATTGAGTTCTTACTTTTATTGGTCTGAACTGCCTGTCATGGCCTTGTCTTTGTCTTGGTGGGAGAGGGATGAGTTTTAGCCACATCAGTGGATCAGCCAATAGTTTAGTTAGAATAGCATTGCTTGCCTGGTCAGTTGTTGCCATATTTTCAGGGATGACCGGACCACCGTTTCTAGCATGTTGTAGACACTTGATGATGTGTATTTGTGTGCTGCTCGTTGCTGAACCGCCTCCAAACTATTTATGGTCTTCTGGGAGTATGGGTCCAAGACTGCATACGCGAGCTCTAACATCAGCTGGATAAAATCTTTATGGGCTGTATTTTTTTTTGCCCTGTGTCGGTGACCCTGATCTTTCACCTTAGAAACCCTAGAGTCCTGTGTACCCAGCTGCACACAGTGTCAATATATTTATCCCAGCAAACCTCGCTGCATATAGTAACACCAAGGTACTTTAATGAAAATATGACTCAAGCATATGTGTACGAAGTTCACAAAGGTCCTGTAGAGGTTTTCTGCTTCTGGGAACTGACAGGGTCTGGCACTTAGCAGGATGAAGCTCAGTGTCTCAGCTTTTCTCCCAATCGGCTAACTGGTAGAGTTTATGTTGTATCTGATTCTGGTCAGAGCTGTTGGCAATCATCCTGTATATGGCTGTGTCATCGTGGTACAGTCTTGCTTGGGGTGCCAGCTCCTCGGGCAGATCCTTGATATATGCTAGGGATAAGCAGGGGCCTTGCACCAAGTACTGGGGGGGACCCCTGACCTAACACTAACAAAGGGATGAGATTTTGCCGTCTACCACCCGACATCCAACAGAATTAACACAAAAGAAGGCCTGTGATTAAATACTATAAAAATGCATACATTACAAATGTGCTACTTTTATATGGTAATGTCGTGATTTTTTTCTAATATGAAACTCAAAGTAATATAAAACTTATTGTTAAATAGCTCTAGTTGGGCAACCAGCCTGTATGGCCCTCAACTCACCTCTTGTATAATACCAACAAACTCTGAGAATGACCAGTTGAGTTGGTTCATTAAAGAATCTAGAAACTTGGTTGATCTCGTTTCATCATCCAGTAAGATTTTGGCCAGCAAGCTTTGAAATTCTTGAGAAGGACAAGGTTCTGGCAAGGCAAAATAAATTAAATTAAAAACAAAATAAGACTTCAATGTTCAACCATGAAAACATGGACAATAAATGAAATCTCTCACTTTATTTTAGGATATTTGAATCATAGTTCATTCTTCTCAAATATTATTATTTGCAGCCCCACATTTCAAAACGAATTTTTCTTAAAAAAAACCATCACATCAAGGCTTGTATACAGAAAGAATCCAAGGGATTTATGTCACTACAGTAAAGACTGAAGCTGAAATGTCAGTTTTGGGATTCTTTCATTGTACTCTTAAAATATGAAATGTAAAAAATGAGCTGTTGGTTTTAATGAAAATCATGTGCACTCATTGGCTGTATGAATCAGTGATAGCTCCTGTCACTTAAAATAAGTTTGAAATATAAAAACCTTACTCTGCAGGCTGACGTAGCTGAACTCTGTAGGCTGAGCTTTGTGAACTATCAGATTGGGCAAGTAGCGGTAACGATTTCCAAACCCACAACCCTGAAATAAACATCAAGTTTTTAAACCACCCATTTCTGGTGTGGATTTTAAAAAAAAATTAGATGAGATATTCAAAATTAAACTCTTTTTCTCCGGAGCAACGCTCTCATCGTCGATTTTAAAATGAAGTTTCTGTCATATCAACGATGGGAGCGTTGATTTATTAAAATCAGTTTATTTCTTTTCTTTTGTGAATTAATTATTTGAAATGACTTTTAATGTAATGTAGAATATTTTCCCTTGAATAAAAAGTCGGAAATTCCTTGTTTGAACGTGTTTTCACCCCAAAAGAAGCATTTGAATCACTTGTTTATATTTTCATTTTGACGTTTGTTTACAAACATGGATATTCAACCCAGCTTATCTGGTGATAGATCTAATATAATTATAAATACTACAATGATGAACAAGTAAGAGCTATTGTTTTTATGATGATTTAGATAGTGATTTTAAATTGCCGATAAATAATACAGCTTGTGCAAGTACTAGTAGTCGTAGTAAAATTGACAATGAATCAATGAAGTTGAAAATTTATCTGCTGATGAACTAGCCCTGCCCAGTCTCAATCCCCTTGTACAACTGATAATATTTCTACTACAAATAATAATATAGACAATATGGAGTCTAATTTGAAAGCTGGTAAACTTGGCACTAAAATTAAGTGTAATTTTGGATAGTATTTAAAATAATTTCTAGTTGCAATGCATAGTATAGCTTCCAATTCCAATGTAATTTTCAGTTCAATTTTATGATAATTTTACTGAATGGGGGACAATGGATATTGAGCTCTGATGTTTCATTTTGTGGGTTTTTTGTGAAGTTATTTCTGTTTGCTGTAAATATGAATATAGTTCAGAAATAACACCATTTTCTTACATTTTGGATAAAAACATAAACTTTTGTGACTTTGAAAGAGGTTTTGTATATAGATTTTTTTGCTTTTTAATTTTTAATTTTCACTAAAACAAAATCATTTTATCAAAATAAAATCATGAGTCAGCATTGTGTGAAAACATCATTCTTTTCCCTTTAATTCAATACCATATATATCATTATCTGTTTAAAATACCATATATATCATTATCTGTTTAAAATACCATATATATCATTATCTGTTTAAAATACCATATACAGTCGAAACCGCTTATGTCGACGGCGTTGGGGTATGAAAAATGGCGTCGACATAACCGATGATCGAGATAAAGGAAAATCAATATGGCGGCAAAATATTAACATGTGCTTGAAATTTCTTTATGTACATGATTAATTAGTTAGCGTTAATTAGTGATGGGATGATTTATCGGAATCGTATCGGAACCCTAATATTTCTTCACTCTTTCCTAAGTCTAAGGTTGTAATTAATGTAATGACCGTTCGTTTTTAAGGACCGTTTAAAATTTAAATATAACTATAACCATGGTTCCCACTCAGGAAAACGGGAAAAAGTCGGGAATTCTTAAAAATAAATTCTCGGCCTTGAAAGTCGGGAAAAGTTATGACTAATCAGGAATTTATATTATATATATATACACATGTATCTATATTTATGCCGAAGTAAAGGACTTTGATTACGTCTCTGTCATGTTTCGATTCCATTTATTTAATGAAAAATAAGTTACCAGTTTATAATTGTCTGCGCATGCGCTAAAAGGTTAAAGTTTACGCTTCGCCGTGTCACAGTCGCGTTTGCGAATTTAAAATACAAATAACAAATCAATATGGTTATTTTAAGTTTAATGCTTTTGATGTATATATATTTATGCCGAAGTAAAGGACTTTGATAACGTCTCTGTCATGTTTCCATTCCATTTAATAATTTTAAAAAAAGTTACCAGTTTATAATTGTCTGCGCATGCGTTAAAAGGTCAAAGTTTTCGCCTCGCGTCGTCCCATGGCGCGTGTCACAGCCGATCGCGTTTGCAATGCCCGTCGAATCAGCAAATAAAAAAAAATAAACATATCAATATGGTAATTTTAAGTTTAATGCTTTTGACGTGCAGGATATCTGTTACTATCAGAACGCTCTCGAATTTCCTCAGTCAATCAAACTTGTAATATAAATAAAACTATTGTGGCCTTGACCGTTGATCACAGCACGCTGTGGGCTGTGTGTACTGACACAGTACTGTGTAAAATCAGTTTCATCGTCACGCGCGTGTTAGTGTCACAGTCACTTATCTTACTGGTAACAAAGCAACAACAACAAACTTTTAAAAGAATAATAATTTATTAATTTTTTTATTTAATTATATAAAAACCAACGTCGATTCTCGATACAAACCTTTATTTTCAACCGACGAAAATCGAGTTAAGTTGCAAATTTGGCCCTCTTTTGTGCTCGAGATACTAGGTTTCGGCGACATAAAAGAATCGACATTACCGATGAGAAAATGCTAAGACAAAGAGAGAATTTGGCGGTTCCAATAAAAAACGTCGACATAATAGGGTGGTCGATATAACCGAGCTCGAGATAAGTGGGTTCGACTGTATATCATTATCTGTTTAAAATACCATATATATCATTATCTGTTTAAAATACCATATATATCATTATCTGTTTAAAATACCATATATATCATTATCTGTTTAAAATACCATATATATCATTATCTGTTTAAAATACCATATATATCATTATCTGTTTAAAATACCATATATATCATTATCTGTTTAAAATACCATATATATCATTATCTGTTTAAAATACCATATATATCATTATCTGTTTAAAATACCATATATATCATTATCTGTTTAAAAATAAAAAAGTTATTCACATTTAAAGATAGCAGGGTAGCGTGCGACAAATTTTCCGGAATGGATAATTCCGTCCGAATGGTGAAAATAATTCCGGAGAAAAAGAGTTAACAGATAATTATCACCTTCCATATTCGAACAAGGATCCAGTTTGTATGGGCCCAGGATCTGTTTTCATATGGTGCTATCAGTGACTGGAGCATAAAGATACGCCTGTAGCAAGACAAACAAGATATTTAGAGATTAACAATTTGTATGTGGGCATTGAAGCAAACCACTGCATATTACCCATGATTTCAAATAGGATACTTTGGCTTAAGGGTTACCCAATTATTATGTACACAAAAAAAGCCATATTTTTCATATTCCTCTCCCTTCTGTTGCACCCCACACATTGTAAGGACACCCTCCCTTAAGTGTTAGTACATTAGCTATTAATTTACGTGTTAGTACATTACCTATTAATTTAAGTGTTAGTACATTAGCTATTAATTTAAGTGTTAGTACATTAGCTATTAATTTAAGTGTTAGTACATTAGCTATTAATTTAAGTGTTAGTACATTAGCTATTAATTTAAGTGGTTGCCAAATTTAATTCTAAGACTACTAATGATGCACACATGGGTAAAAATCTCCCACAGTGGAACCAACAGTAAAGCACAGGCATCTAGAACTAGTGATGGTTTTAGTAAGCCTCGCGCTTCCTGGCCTTAGTGTCCGCTCATTTGATCTTGTGAATCTATGTGGTGAAATCTAATAAATATTCATAAGGGTTTTAACGAGTGCAAGCATTTGAATAATTCTCTTGACCCATTGCCAGCACCGTGACATAGTAATTGTGTTCTCACCCGATGCGGTTGATGTCAACCAGTCTTCAGAGTGTTTTTGAGTGTGTGTGTGTGTTGTGAGTCGCTTAAGCCACAAATTAATTTGTGCATATACTCACATTCAGTTGAGAATAATTTCCTAAATCATACCCACTGTGCATCGATGTCATATAGATGTTATATAGATATTATTTAAAGGACAGTTTGAAAAGCTTCATGCTTTCAAATATTTTGCCTACCTTTCCATCGGCAACTCCTCCAAGACCTTGAGTGTGTCAGGATAACAGGTGAAGCAGGCGAGTGCTTGGACCAGGGTGTCTCTCAAGTCTGAAGATAAAATGAAGCTCAATTACCCCCAATACCAAATGTCAGTTAGATGATACACATTTATAACAAAAAATAATTGGTATATATTGAAACTAAAATATTCTGAAAGGTTTATTATAGAGGTCCCTTTCACTTCATTTTTGAGGTATAAATGAAATAAGATGTTTACTAAGAGAATTTATATAACAGCTGATAAAATTTATAATCTGAAAAATTTGGTGAAAGGTCTCTTTTAATTCCCCCAAAATAAAGCAGTATTCCAACTACTAACGCCTTCAAAACTGCAGTAAAAACACATCTCTTCAAACTTTACTTTCAAAATTAATTTAAAAACAATAAAAAAAAATTCTTTAAAAGATAAACCTAGCTTATATGCACCATATTGTCATTGTATGTTGTATTTAGGTTACGAATGTTTTACATTGAATGAATTGATGATCGTGTTTGTTACTAATTTTACGTAAAGTCTGTGAGCCCACATGCTTGCTGGGGTCATGTGATACATAAACTATCAAATTATTATTATTGTTATTTATTACATACCACTTTAACAACAAAAAAAAACAAAACAACTCTGGCTAAAGAGTGAAAGAATACAAACCATTGCTAACTAGCCTGGAGTCCGAGAAGTGGTTCACCAAAAACAATGCATAGCGAGATAGAAGGGGCTGGAGATCTGTATACAAAAATATGAAACTGCTTTTCAAAGCGAAAGATATTATAAATGTGTTTATGGGCAGAGTGAAATCATTTAGCATGAATTAATTAACAAAAACAGAATACAAATTTATTGATCTCCCATTATAGGAAATAAATGTAGATATAAAAAAAATACAGGTCTCTAAAGCTTCAACCCCAAATACAAAATAAAAAGTCTGAAACACTTAAGGGAGGAAAAGCACAGGGAGAAATATTGCAATCAAATAAAATAAATTTAGCCTCTTAAAGAAAACAAATGGATTTAGAACAAATTCGGTAACTGGCATTGATGTAAATGACTATATCCCAATAACCAAATTAAAATGGAACTCGGAACACTTATAATGTTTGACCAAAACAATCAGGAAAACGGCAGGCAAACCTGGTATCGTTTGAAAGTTTGTGGTAGGATGTAAATAGTTCTGCAGGGCATTGAATGTATTAACTCCCGTCTGGATGTAGAACTCTGGCACGTACTGGAAGAGCTTGTGGTACTCAGAGGCCTTCTCTGCAGTCTTCAACACAACCCTCAGCACCCAGGCGATGTCAGCCTGTTTGGACTAATGGAGAGGAAATGAATTGGTCTAATGAAGTTGAGTTATTTGTATTGCAAATTTGTTGGGTTTTTTTGGGTTAATAAATTGAAATATTTATACAGAGAAAGAAATGATAAAACGTAGCATACCGGAGAGTAGATAACACTGGCCACCCACACCATTTGTCGTGCCTGTTCTTGAATTTTCTCTTCAAAAACTTTCTTTGCGTTGAGCAAGTGCGTCTTCACCTCCTCCAACTGAAACAAAAATGGTTATGTGTAAGTTCAGAGAAATAAATAAAATGTATATAAAATTTAAACCGTGCTCTAATGAATTAACAGTTTCATAGCAGATAATAAGGCACTGACTCTGTGAAAAATAACTAACATTGAAAATTTACAGCAAAAATCAAATCCCTTTGAGTTAAAGAAATTATTATTAAGAAATAATTTGTTGAAAAAGGTACAAAACTATACTTCAGTTTCATAGCAGATAATAAAGAATTGACTCTGTGATAAATACGTTACATTGAAAATTTACAGCCACAATCAAATCCATTTGAGTTAAAGAAATTATTATTAAGAAATTTAAATTTAAAAAAAATAGGTACAAAATTATACTTCAGTGTAAGTCTTCAGAGACTTACATCATCGGGACATTTCTTGAGTTTCCTCTCTGTGTCCCTCATGTTCCTGATGTAATCCTGCATAGTGTCTCGTAAGGCACACATCTTGTTAGGGTAAGGCAAATTGAACAAGGACATTTAATGGTCATATAATTGTCATTATACAGTAGACACGATGGAATCTGAACATTTAATGTTCATATAGTTGTTATTGTACAGGCGACAAGATGGACCATGAACATTTAATGTTCATATAGACAAGATTTGTTCATTCCTTCATATGCCTTTATTTGAAGCATTGCAGTAAATGAAATGAGCCATTTAAATTATAGGTCACACTGAGAGTAGGTTCAATATTAGTAATGAACATTTTTTCGTAATCAATGAAACTGAATGAATTCATTTAACATTTAAGACTTTGCTAAGCCATTATCTGTTTTTAATTAAATATAGATTTAACTTTTTGATATTATCCTTGCCTCTAATAGTTTAGAGGTATTAATACGGATTTTTATAAAAATAGGCATTTGAAAGTACGTTGATCTTTATGGCTATTAAAGCTTTCAGCTGCTCATCAAAATTTAATTTAAAATGACTTTTGATTTGAAAGATTCCCTGCTTACCTTGCCAAGTTGTTTATGGGCCGCTATGTGATAGAGGAGGACCACAGCATCAAGCAGTTCCAGTAAAGAATTTCCACTGGGCATCTCCAGCCTTGGGTAATCCTCTGTTAGTTTTACTGCAGCTAACACAATAAGATCAACTTTTAGACAAGACACAAACCGAGTCAATTTTTTAAATTGTTTATTCAGTTGATAAAAACCTTCACAAAATAAATACCAAAAAAAATGTATAACGGTCTCATTAAAGAAAAATTAAATGATGTAGTTCTTTGTGAAAGTTATCCTTCCTTCAAACTTATTTACCTGTATCTTTGATTAACTTTTTCACTACTCGCCCGTCTTCCTGTATTTCTATGCCCTGCGCACGGTTCACTTCAGCTATAACACAATGTGATGATCGTCAGGGATTAAATAAATTTTTAGCTGGCAAATGAGCTATTTTATCAGAACAATGAATTAATACATAAAATATTACAGTCGAACCCACTTACCTCGAGCTCGGTTAGCTCGACCACCCCACTAACTCGACATTTTTTATTGGAACCGCCAAATTCTCTCTTTGTCTTAGCATTTTTTCATCTGCTAATTTGATTTTTCTAAGTCGCCGAAACCTAATACCTCGAGCACAAAAGAGGGCCAAATTTGCAACTTAACGTTGCTTAGCTCGATCCTCGTCAGTTGGCCTAGCAATGCACTCTGGCATTTTTAGTTCAAAACAGTGTTATCTCGCTTTCTTCGAGACTTCCGGCTATTGTGTGATTCTACGAGATTTCAATAAAAATTACCGGATTTTTTGCGTGTGTGAATTATTAGTTCGACGTGTATCCATGGAGTATGTATTCACCTGAGGTACTGGACAATCGCGTTAGAGGTCGTTAATTGTCATTTCGCAGTGCATGTTATATTATTATTAAACTTAATTCATTTTCTGATGTATTAATCATTTTATTTTTTAAGATAAACGAATATCTTTAGAAATGAAAATAAAGGTTTGTATCGAGAATCGACGGTGGTTTTTATTTAATCAAATAAAAAAATTATTATTCTTTTAAAAGTTTGTTGTTGCTTTGTTACCAGTAAGATACGTGACTGTGACTAACACGCACGTGACAATGAAATCAAATCATTTCTGATAAGGAATGATTTTTTAAAAAATTCGCTTAGACTTAGTCTTAGTTGCCGGCCGAGGTCAACACACAGCCCACAGTGTGCTGTGATCAACTGTCAAGGCCACAATAGTTTTATTTTTATTACAAGTTTGATTGACTGAGGAAATTCGAGAGCGTTCTGATAGTAACAGATATCCTGCACGTCTAAAGCATTAAACTTAAAATTACCATATTGATTTGTTTATTTGTATTTTAAACTCGCTGATACGACGGCAAACGCGAGCGGCTGTGACGAGGCGAGGCGAAAAATTTGACCTTTTAACGCATGCGCAGACAATTATAAACTGGTAACTTTTTTTTTATTATATGGAATCGAAACATACCACAGAGACGTAATCAAAGTCCTTTACTTCGGCATAAATATATATATAAAAATAATAAAATATATATATAAAAACTCCCGATTAGTCATAACTTTTCCCGACTTTCAAGGACGAGAATTTTTTTTTCAGAATTCCCGACTTTTTCCCGTTTTCCTGAGTGGGAACCATGGTTATATTTAAATTTTAAACGGTCCTTAAAAACGAACGGTCATTACAACCTTAGGAAAGAGTGAAGAAATATTAGGGTTCCAATACGATTCCGATTAATCGTCCCATCACTAATTAACGCTAACTAATTAATCACGTACATAAAGAAATTTCAAGCACATGTTAATATTTTGCCGCCATATTGGTTTTCGTTTTAACTCGATCATGGGTTATGTCGACGCTATTTTTCATACCCCAAAGCTGTCGACTTAACCGGTTTCGACTGTAATAATAGAAACAAAATAAATAAATGATACAGTTGGCTGACAAACCTCCCAGTTGTCTGTTAAGATGACTCATAAGACCACCACATCGCTGCAGCTCATAATAGTCTCTTGCATCATTCCAGAAACATTGGATGGGTATGAAGGCCTCTGAAATCAAAACAAAATTTTACTTGATAAGCTCAGGATCTTACTGACATATATTTTGCCAAAACAGTCCCATTCAAGGTTTACACAAACTGCTACATAAAATTATAACCATATTTACCTGTGCTTGGCAAAAAATTTGGATCCTCAAGGGAAAAATTGTCCCAGTAAAAACGCAAAGCTTGAACTAGCCGGTGAAAGAAACAAAGGCTGACAGGGAGAGCACACTGAGCAATTTGAAGCTGGGAAAAAAATAAAAGACAATAATTAATTACTTTCGAGATCTGAGCTAATAGTGTTGTTATATTTAGCTTTAAGTCAATCTGATTGAACATGTTTGAAATCATGTGTTAGTTTAAACTTAGCTAGCTGTTGAACTAACTTTAAAATAATCATAATATTACAGAAGAATTTTAAAATTTAATAAATCAACTAGCAAACAAAAAATTTTATAAAAAGATTTAAATGCAAAACTGATAAAGTCATCAAAAAGATGACAACAAAACCAACAGAAATTTGTATGGTGTTATTAAATTTACCCTAGTAAATCCACTATTTTCTTTAAGAAACATTTTTAACTTTTCCAAGAAAAAATCTCTTGATGTCTTGCCCTGTGGAGAGTTTATGATATCTCTAGTAAATAGTACAACATAAAATAAGCATATAAATTACAATATGAAATGCAGTAGATATTTATTTTCCTAAATTCATACATGATTTAGTTGTTTTTTTTTAAACATCAAAAGGACACTCAACTTACATCTATTCTGTCATTGTTGACCAATAGACACTTGAGAAGTTCCACTTGCATAGATTCCAATTCTTTGAAGGTTTTTGCATATCAGAGAAAAAAAGTGATATAGACTAATCAAAAGACTGATAAATATGTGAAGACAGTGTTTAAGCCATGAGATGTAAATAAATAATGGGAACAAGCTATGTTTACGCTTGAAAAAAATAAAGCAAACGTAAATTATGTGTAGTCATATCTTGTTCCCAAACTTATTTACCCAAATAAAGACAGTTTTTGAAAATAATATTAAGCATTAAAATAAAACAAAGATATTTGGTTAACATTTGGTTTAGCTTGAGGTGAAAACCAATTTTAAAAAAAACAAACTATTTTAAAATACAAAATACACAAACAAATTGTGCAATGAAAACAATAAATTTGAGCTTTATTTTTAGACTGATACGACAGTAAACGTTTCGGCTAATGCCTTCATCAGTACAACATAAAATACATTCTTACAATACTTACATAAGTAATAATAACATTCTTAAAAAATATTGTATTTTAAAATATTTATGTTAAATAAAAAGAAAGGAAAAACAAAAACAAACATGGACACAGGATATAGCAAAAAGGGGGAAGTATCCAAAGTTACAGTAAAAACCACAACGGGAACAAGATTATGCAGTTAAGTAAAATTATGAATTTGGTTAATTCCATGTGGAGCCAACGTACCAAATCTTTTTATGAGTCTATTTTCCATGTGGACTCTATCATGGGTATTGCTTGCATATAAAATACCAGTTACTGCAATATCTGATATGCCGTTATGGTCAACACTGTTAAAATGTTTAGAAACAGGACATTGAGCCTGTTTATTTATATTATACAGGTGTTCTCTAAACCGATCTCCAAGACGACGACCAGTCTCACCCACGTAAATTTTATTACACCTCTTGCAAAGAATTGCATAAATCACGTTGCGACTTGTGCAAGTGAATCCATCTTTTATTAAGAATTTTTCAAGAGGGAAAGAAATGTTGTTAATTTCCATCACATATGGACAAGTATTGCAACGGTTACGGTTGCAACCTTTTGTTCCAATATATGCTTTCATTGTGGGAAGGTGACTTCTTACAAGAATATCTCTGAGGCTTCTATCTCTCCGGAAAGCAAAAAGAGGAGGTTTTTTGAAGACCTGCTGAGTTAGAGGGTCAGCCATAAGGATTGGTCGGTTTTTGAGAATCACCTGGCGAGCTTTAAAATTATGAGGATGAAAAGTTAAAATAAATTTTGATCGATCACATTGATCAGAAACAGATGATTTAAATGTATCCTGTCTGGTCATGCCTTTAATTCGATTGACAGCGGATATTAAAACTGTTTCCGGGTATGACCTTCTTCGAAAAAAATCCAGCATTTCATTACTTTTCTCCAAAAAGTCTGCCTCATCACTGCAGAGTCGTTTAAGTCTCAATAGTTGCGAAAATGGGATAGAGCTCTTACAAGATTCAGGATGGGACGATGAATACATAAGGAAACTATGGCTGTCTGTAGACTTGTAAAAAATTGATGTGGATATTTTATTTTCTTTCAATTTAATTTGTATATCCAAAAAATTAACAGCACTTCTATGGATTGTTGAAGTAAATTTGATCGAAGAATGGAAGTTACCGACGAAGTCAATAAAACTTTGCAATTGTTGCATGTTCATTTTTGTAATTCCAATGCAATCGTCAATGTATCTCCTGTAGTACTCTGGAGAGATACCTTTGTAATTTTCACTCCATAGGTGTTCCAAATGGCCCATAAATATGCATGCATAACTTGGTCCCATTTTCGTTCCCATAGCAACTCCACTAATTTGATCAAAAAACTGTCCGTTGAACTCAAACGAGTTTAAATTTAGGACCAGCTCAGTTAATCGTAGTATGGCACTTGCGGGGATCTTGAGATTTGCCTTCTTGTTGAGAAAAAATGAGATTGCAGAGAGGCCATCGGCATGAGGAATAGACGTGTACAATGAAGAAACGTCCATTGTAAATAGTAAATGATCTTCATTGGGTAAAACCAAGGAATCCAGAGATTTTAACATATGGCTAGTGTCCTTAATGAAAGATGGTAAATTAGCAACAATAGGTTGCTTCTTCCGATCAATCTAAAGCTCTTGACCTTTACATTAAAAGTACGGAAAATCAAATCCAAAATATTCGCCAAACTCCTCTGAACAAATCCAATTTATCGAAAGAAGAATGGCGAGCACTTTTCCAACTGAAAAAACGCCAAGATATTGTTATCAAGCCGGCAGATAAAGGTGGAGCTGTGGTGGTGTGGGATAAGAGACTCTACATTGAAGAGGCCTCCAAACAATTAAATAATGCAAATTTTTACAACCCAAGGACTAACGATCCTATTATTTGTAATAATGAAATTGTTAAGGAGACCATTGAAGAACTTATAGATTGTGGTCAATTACCATCCTCTGCAAAAAATTTACGTATTTATGACAGTGATCTTGGTAAACCATGTTTATACTTATTACCAAAAATACACAAGCTGGGAAACCCTGGAAGACCAATTGTCTCCGCCTGCTCTTGTCCTACTGAATTAATTTCCGATTTTTTGGATACTGTTTTTCAACCTATTGTTGCTAATTTACCATCTTTCATTAAGGACACTAGCCATATGTTAAAATCTCTGGATTCCTTGGTTTTACCCAATGAAGATCATTTACTATTTACAATGGACGTTTCTTCATTGTACACGTCTATTCCTCATGCCGATGGCCTCTCTGCAATCTCATTTTTTCTCAACAAGAAGGCAAATCTCAAGATCCCCGCAAGTGCCATACTACGATTAACTGAGCTGGTCCTAAATTTAAACTCGTTTGAGTTCAACGGACAGTTTTTTGATCAAATTAGTGGAGTTGCTATGGGAACGAAAATGGGACCAAGTTATGCATGCATATTTATGGGCCATTTGGAACACCTATGGAGTGAAAATTACAAAGGTATCTCTCCAGAGTACTACAGGAGATACATTGACGATTGCATTGGAATTACAAAAATGAACATGCAACAATTGCAAAGTTTTATTGACTTCGTCGGTAACTTCCATTCTTCGATCAAATTTACTTCAACAATCCATAGAAGTGCTGTTAATTTTTTGGATATACAAATTAAATTGAAAGAAAATAAAATATCCACATCAATTTTTTACAAGTCTACAGACAGCCATAGTTTCCTTATGTATTCATCGTCCCATCCTGAATCTTGTAAGAGCTCTATCCCATTTTCGCAACTATTGAGACTTAAACGACTCTGCAGTGATGAGGCAGACTTTTTGGAGAAAAGTAATGAAATGCTGGATTTTTTTCGAAGAAGGTCATACCCGGAAACAGTTTTAATATCCGCTGTCAATCGAATTAAAGGCATGACCAGACAGGATACATTTAAATCATCTGTTTCTGATCAATGTGATCGATCAAAATTTATTTTAACTTTTCATCCTCATAATTTTAAAGCTCGCCAGGTGATTCTCAAAAACCGACCAATCCTTATGGCTGACCCTCTAACTCAGCAGGTCTTCAAAAAACCTCCTCTTTTTGCTTTCCGGAGAGATAGAAGCCTCAGAGATATTCTTGTAAGAAGTCACCTTCCCACAATGAAAGCATATATTGGAACAAAAGGTTGCAACCGTAACCGTTGCAATACTTGTCCATATGTGATGGAAATTAACAACATTTCTTTCCCTCTTGAAAAATTCTTAATAAAAGATGGATTCACTTGCACAAGTCGCAACGTGATTTATGCAATTCTTTGCAAGAGGTGTAATAAAATTTACGTGGGTGAGACTGGTCGTCGTCTTGGAGATCGGTTTAGAGAACACCTGTATAATATAAATAAACAGGCTCAATGTCCTGTTTCTAAACATTTTAACAGTGTTGACCATAACGGCATATCAGATATTGCAGTAACTGGTATTTTATATGCAAGCAATACCCATGATAGAGTCCACATGGAAAATAGACTCATAAAAAGATTTGGTACGTTGGCTCCACATGGAATTAACCAAATTCATAATTTTACTTAACTGCATAATCTTGTTCCCGTTGTGGTTTTTACTGTAACTTTGGATACTTCCCCCTTTTTGCTATATCCTGTGTCCATGTTTGTTTTTGTTTTTCCTTTCTTTTTATTTAACATAAATATTTTAAAATACAATATTTTTTAAGAATGTTATTATTACTTATGTAAGTATTGTAAGAATGTATTTTATGTTGTACTGATGAAGGCATTAGCCGAAACGTTTACTGTCGTATCAGTCTAAAAATAAAGCTCAAATTTATTGTTTTCATTGCACAATTTGTTTGTGTATTTTGTATTTTATTTAAAAGCTTTATTGCAGTCCCATTCTATATGATGTATTAAACTATTTTAAACATATTATTTAAAATTATCTGAGACTATTCATAGCCCAAATGAATCAAGGGGCCATCCATGTGATGTAAGGGTTGTGGTTGGATTTAGGAGATATTGGATACAGATCCATAAAGGGAGGGGCCTCAACTGAATGTGTGTATATGCACGAGTTGAATTATAGTCTATGTAAAAATACAATACAAAAAAACCCCACAGAGGTAGGCAAAAACCTGGTCTGCTGAGAGTCCCAGGTTCAGGTCTTTGTGAAGGCAGAAACCTGTTCCCATGGCTTAAGGGTGTCCCTGAGTCCACCCAGATCTAATGGGTACCTGACATTAGTCAGGGGAAAAGCAAAAAGGAGCCATAATGATCAGAATAGTGATCGTGGGCCCGAAAGAAATAGAAGAAGACTGGTTAGAATCACACAAATTATGAAAATTCTTGCAACTGATAGAGCACATATGAATATTTGTGACAGATGAAAATGTCACCTTGCACTTTTCTTCCAAGTCTTTGAGAGGCCTCTGTGAAGGTCTGATAATTCAGCTCATCTCTTTCATCTTCATTTTCCTCATCTTGACTTTTGTCATCATCACACTAAATGGCAGGTTATTATATAACAACATAATTAAAAAATTAACAGATTCAGCTAAAATGTGTTCAGAGCATTTGTAAATTCTTTATTTTTAAATTTTATATTAATTTGTGAAATGTCAGGATAGTGGAGAATAAGAAGATTGGACTGCTTTACGCTTCCAGGTGTGCAAGAGTCTTTTTTATTAATAATTTTTGTTTTTTTTAATACCTAATGAGTTTACCTTATTTGTTAATTTATATTTTATATCAATATATCTGATAAACGTATTAATGATTTTGCATTCTCATTGTTTTTATTATATTTATTTCTCACTGTAAGTAGCTAATAAAAATGTATCCCATTAAAGCCATATTTATTTTAATGTACTTTGCACTACTTTAGTTTACTAGGATGCCATCTTTTTGGTCTTGACACTTGACAGGAAAGGTCATGATAAAGAAGTCGACCAAACATGAAAACAAAGCTTCCAAAAAGTGTAAATTTACCAAAGTTTGAATATCAACCTTATTTACATCTAACAGTTTTTTTTTAAAAATCAAGAAATTTGTTTATTTAGTCACAGCTCAATTACCTTAAAATGTTTATCCCAGCAAACTGTTGGTAGAAGTTTGGCCAGGTTAGGATCATCAGGTGCCTTAATGTGCATAAATACTGGAAACTTGACCCTATCAAATCTAAGCTATATTAAGGAACATTAGCATGACTTAATGGTTTCAATATAAAAACAATAAAAAAAAATTCCATTTCACATATTGCCTCTTTTAAACATTTGACTGTGGACTCCGGCGGAATTTTAACTGACTTGTGAATCATAAAAGTTATGCTCAGATGCAAATTTATTGTCAAATAAAAACAATGTATAATTTATTGGATGTATAGCAATTTATAAGACAAAAATATAATTTAACAAATAACAAAGGATACAACACCCATGTCAATAAATGCCTGCAGGTTCTCTGATGTTTCAATACAGCCAAAGTCAGTGCCAAATATTTTTTCTAAAATTATATCAAATATTTTTTTATGAAATTATATCATAATCTTAAAGACAATGACTTTATATTTAATCTTTATAATAGTTATCAATAATGCATCAATAAAACAATTTTAATACATTCAAAAAGTTACGTTTTATAATTAATTGAATTCAAACATTAAAAAGAATTAATTGAAATGTTCTTTTTCCCCTTTTTTTTATTTGAATCACATGTTATTATTAGGAGTCTACAGATATATCGGCCAGCCGATATCAGGATATCGGCATATGGGTATCAATAGCATGTATAGGTCCTGATATTGACGTCACTGATATTTCATGATGTGTGACATTTTGACCAAAAAAATTCAGAAAAAAAAAGAATAATGACAGCGCATGAGAGGTGAACACCAGCAGGCGGTGACATCATGTACGCTTTGATGTCACCATCAGATGTAGCGAGGCGAAAATTTGACGCATTCTCTTGTTTGTTCTAAAAATAAATTAAGGAAAAAGGACCACACAGTAAAACTGTCATTTTTTTAAAACGGTTAACCGGTCCTCACTTACTTACTTAATTGACGACATTTGATAATATGCCGTTTTAATACTTTTAATACATAGAAATTAAAAATTGAACATCATTCATTACGGTTTCTTTCTTTGTTGGGACAATGTTTTTTTGTGTGGTTTTTTTTAATTCGCTGTTTTGACTATGTAGCTAAATAGTAGTGTACATACATCACAGGCGCTTTGATGTCAAATCAGACGACGAGTTTGTCTTTATTAAACCTGTAGCCTAACATATGAAATATAAATAATTACGAGTCATAAATTTAAGAATCACGGCATTAAATAAGACCACTGGTTTTGTCCTAACAAATACAGACATCGGCAATATTGGAAAAAATGCATATCGGTAGACCCCTAGTTATTTAATTGTGTGTATTTGTCTTGTTATTATTTCTGGATCAGGATCTTCATCATGGATTCCTTTTTTGCTAAGGATTGCTCCATCAAATTAAGTCTATGACGTTGATACGTCCATTTCTGAACATTTATATGAAATTTTGTGTGTGTAAATATGTTTAGGAAGATTTAGAGTGCAATGTGTTTTATGTAGTTGTTGAACATGTTTGTAAAGCGCTGAGAGCCCAGCTGTAGGCTGGGATACTGTCCTATATAAGTGAACAAATAATAATAATAATAAATAATGTTAAAATCTGACTCACTGGGTACTTAAATTCAGGGTGAAATGGATGATATCTAAAACCATTGAGTAATGATATAGCCAGATTCTCAAGACACTCTCCTAGCTCTTGCTCCTAAAATAAGACAAACAGAAACACAGAGATAAAATATATAATGTCTATAATAGATAATCTGGCTTATTTAAAGATCTGATTTTGTGTATGTAGATATTTTTAATCCAGAAAAAGTGAAAGACAACATAATTTTTAAGAGATAAAAAAAAGAACTTAAAATTTAAGAAAACGAAAAATGTTTAAGAAAAAATTGCAGCAATGAAAATTTTCTGCAAATCAGGGGCAAGATGTTTTTACTCAGACCTGCAACATCATCCAAATTAGGTCTAAAAGTTTGTGTATATACAACTGGTCACCCTGCCAATGAGTGTGGTCACACAAGCCCAACATCAACTTGACCAGGCACATCTCTATCACATAAGGTATTTTCTGAAATAATTTTTAACAGATTATTGTACACAACAAATATACTCCAATGTTTTACAAATAAGCTGCTAGTTAAATCTTCTAGACATTCATATTACAAAATTAGTCAACACAATACCTCTGTTAAAATTAAACTTTTTAAAGACTTTAAACTTTATTGATAAAATTGACATAAAAGAGAGTCTTCATCACACAAATAATGACTTAGTCCAGGGAAAGCTTTGAGCATATTTACACAAAAAATAAAAAGGCCTGGGGGCAAAGTAAAGTCAGGTGAGCTCTTGAAACATACTTACCAACAGTGGTGCCAATTTATGGAATATATGCGATGCTACTAGTAAAAGAGTTGCTTTAGGAGAACGTCTCTCTGGCCATGTTGACAGTGTGAGATGGCCCTTGCTTGCATTCTGCTTCTCTAGCTGAGTTTACAGTTTTAATGCTATTACATATATATATTTAATTGAAAGATCATATTCATATAACGATTTATGTTAAAGTTGAGTGTTAAAAATGATTTACAGCCAAATCTTTTTTAAGCCTTCAACTTCAATATCTTGGGTAACAAAATATGATGTGAACATTGAGATTTATTAAAGAGATGTTTAGCTTTTAACATGAGGAAAACGGGATTTCATGTGAGCTCAATTTCTTTTTTAAGTTTCAAATTCATGAAAATTTTAAAAATTAAAATAATGAAATCCACTAATAAAAGACTTATATTAACATTCTGTATCCATTTCGGTGGTCGAGTGGCAGCGCACTGGACTGTCGTACCGATGGTCACGGGTTCGAATCCGTGTGAAGGCAAGGGTTTGTTCCCGGGGCCTAGGGCGTCCCTGAGTCACCCCACTCCGAATGGGTACCTAACACTACATGTAGTTAGGCGGCTGGGTAATGCGTGGAACCCACAAAGCCGTGGCCTGTGAACGCTGCATCACTTGCCAACAGATCATCTGTCATGGTCTGTGGACGCAACTATCTTCTGCATAGAAGGAGCGTCTGTATAGATAAGAATCAATGACTGTGTCAATCTTACCAATGCTAGCTATCAGCACTAAGACTTGTAAAGCTCACACTACAATAATGTTTCTTCCGTACAGGTGTTAAATGATATTTTTTTAATACCTGGTCATTCTCAATCATTTTGGGTAAGAGATTATGAAGGTAAGTGAACAAAAGCTCAGCTTGAGCCACCTCCACACACCGTGGTCTTTGTAAGGGTTTGTAACCTTCTATTGGATATCTGATAGAAGTTAAAGACAATGATCTATTAGCATAATATAGTTTATATCTATCATTCCATCGGCAAACATGAAAATTAAAATGCCTTGTCAAACAAACTTGGGGATCAGGAAGTTCTAACGTTCCAGGATCTGATGCTGCTGTGAGTGTTCATAACTTGTATGCTACTTTTCCTTTCCATTGCCATATAATAATGTATATATAAATATATATAATAATTTCCATATTTTGCAGCAACAGTGAGCTTTTTTATGTTTCTATCAATTTATTTTTATTTTTCATTCATACAGATAGAAAAAATATTATCTTCGTTATTCATTTATTTTAACAATTATTATAATTACATGAACCCTTTAAAACAGTGTTAAGTGTTTGTTTAGCACAGAAAAAAAGACAATTTTTAAAAATACATTAAAGTAAATGGCATTAATAAACTTTTATGGTTTTGGTAATTTCTAAATCATTATTTTACCTTTAAATACTTGTGTCATACATACTTGTGTCATACATACTTGTGTCATACATACTTGTGTCATACATACTTGTGTCATACATACTTGTGTCATACATACTAGTGTCATACATACTTGTGTCATAATACTTGTGTCATACATACTTGTGTCATACATACTTGTGTCATACATACTTGTGTCATACATACTTGTGTCATAATACTTGTGTCATACATACTTGTGTCATACATACTTGTGTCATACATACTTGTGTCATACATACTTGTGTCATACATACTTGTGCCATACATACTTGTGTCATACATACTTGTGTCATACATACTCGTCTCATACATACTTGTGTCATACATACTGAACCCTAACAGATAACCCACATGCCACATTGAATTATTTTGAACATTTGATGTCTATAATAAAATTGAATTGTATTCTGTCAAAGAATACCTCAATGGCAGAGCACCAAAGTTGGCCTGTACACTTTCAGTGAAGGACAGGCTGACTGCTGGGAAGTAAGCATAGCCCGGACCAACGCGTACTTTGTTGAAAGCCACCCCTAAGGAAACTCCATTCCTGAAGATTAATTATGGTCAATTATTTAATGGGTGAACATTATTTGCATTTGTTTAAATATTTGTATAATTTTTTATTTATTTATTAATTTTAGAGTTGTGTGGATAACAATAGACATACTAAAATTTAACCCCACCCTCCCCCACCTCTTTTTTTTTATACCAAAAATCATCACAAAATCAATTTTAAATATAACTAAGAAATAGATTATCTTTTTAAAATATGACATAGAATGTGAAATTTCTTTGAAATCTTTAAATTGTTGACATTAAATTACAAAGGACATAATTAATTTACAACTTTATATTTCTTCTAATTGAAAATTTACCTATAAAATGTTATTATTCCTTCATCACAGTCAATAGCACATGATATCACATCACCAGACATCCAGGGCTAAAGAAAGGTGAAAAAGACATGATGTTGACTCTATTAAATGATGTGACATGTTTTATGCTCCACAAGATACATAACAACAAAGTAGAACTGCAACTGTTATAACCGTTTATTTAGAATAACTAGTTGAATTTTAGAGACATTTTTGTCAATGGATAAATGGATATTTATTTTCATTATGAAGTTATTTAAAGGCACAGAGAGAAATTTTTGGGTGAAATAACAAAATTGAAAGTGTTATTAGACCTCTCCATATCTTTTTGTTGTGATGTTCCACTTCCTCAATCTGTTGCCATCATAAGCATACGAGTCTCTGGTGTCCCCAACACCTTCCTGAAGATTTAATCAAGTATTTTCACGTTAGTAAATGAATTTTTTAAAACAAGAACTGACTCATTTTATTTTATAGGTCAGAATGATTCATCTTTATTAGATTTCCCACATGGCTGTATTTGAATCCAGCCATTAAAAAAAAACAAGTTTCTTCTGATAAATCTATCTTCCGGTACAGGAGGTCACCAAACTGCAGATTTCAGTTCATCTGACCCACCGATTGTGCTGAAATGAGCCAGACAATGCAAATGAAAAGTTGGGACATTGTGATCAAACTTAAATTTTAGATTACTTGGAGATTTAATTACAAAACAAAAACGCTGCATGAGATGGCAGAGGGAGTTAAACTATCTACCGACAGTAGCGTCGTCAAAGAGAGTATGATGGCAACAGGTAGTGACTTGTGCTCTAAGAAATCTGGTTTGATTGGAAGTATCAGCCTTCAGGAAAATTCAGTTGTGCGTTTGCAGAAAACTGAAAAACTTGGAAGAAATACACTGATACAGATACGCCAAAAAAAGCTAAGAACTTGTGATACTGGATGAGTCCTCTGATCTCACAAGTACGTCACAACTTTTTGTGCTCATTCATGGTGCCAGTTTGGACTTTCTGATAATGGAAAAGGAGGTGGTAATTGTTTGCAGCATGCATGGAAAAACTGGAAAAGACATATTTTTGTGAAAGTGAAAACATTTTGATAGAATTTAGACTTCGGTGAAGTCAACTTCTATGGTTAAAGATGATGGAGGAGTGAGCAAGTGTCTTGTGAGGTGTATCCGGAATTAAATGGAAGATTAGCTTATTCCAGGAGATCTGTCATTACACTGCAGCAAGCTTTCTTTTGAAAAGACTTGATATTTCTAGTGTGCGGAAACCAGTCGATTCTGCTGTGAACTTTTTTTCAGGGACATGCACTCAATCACTAGATTCTGAATTCTGTGATTTGCTGTAGTATTCAGCAGTGAAGGTTGGTAAAGTTGTCATTTTTCCACAAGAGATTGACTGATAAAAATTTGCTGGATTAGATGCAGTGATTCCAAATGATGATGTTATGAAATCCAAACAAAAAAAAAGTTTGGTGACACTTGTAGAATATAAGTGTAGCCGTCTGCTAGAGTATGTTTTAATGCAGGGACACGCCGGTGGGCCAGTAACACACTGCCCCTGGTCTGTGATGGTGTACATACTGTGCATACCCACATAGTACCCACATAGCGCCGCACCATGTGCACCGCACCGAGATGCACTGGGAAGTAGTGACTGAGTGACGTATTGGTGCGGTTGGTTGTTGTTCCGGTCCCAACGTAAAAAGTGTTTGGTTGCTGAATTATAAAAACAAATAAACTTTGTATAGCTATAATCCTCCATCTTATTGTTGACTATAAACTACTGTATATTAGAAGCCTACACACGGCTACAGTTTTGGCGCTGCGAGCAGGGTTCTAAAGTGAGGATAGTTTGTGATAAGTAGTGAATTGTTTGAAATTCTCAGCTATGGAATAGGAACAGATACAGTTTAGTCGTCTGCCAAAGCTACCGAAGTTCACGGGTGACAGCGGGGCAGAACCCTTCGTGAAAGAGGCACGACTGTTACTACAATTACAGCCCATGCCCTCTGCCGCTGCGGTTACCTGGATCATAGGCGCCTTAGAGGGGCGTGCCCACCAGGAAGTGTTGGACCGGGCACCGGAGGAGATCAATACCCCTGAGAAACTGTTAGGTCTGATAGTGCAGACATGGGGTGAGCAGAGAGACGCAAGCACTCTAACAGCAGCCATCTACCGACGTCAACAGGGCCTGGGTGAGACAGTCGACGATTACTCAGCGGCTTTAAGAAGTCTGTTTCAACTGGCAAACTCTGCACGACCTGGCATCTTGGCGGACGACATGCTCCGAGATGCTTTCATCCAAGGCCTTCAGCCAGCCGCCCTACGTCGTGACATACGAGCATATGCCAGATTGCACGCTGGCAGCTCTTATGAGCAAGTCCGGAAGGAGGCTCAACGCTGGATGAGAGAGGACTTCTCTGACGTCCCCGCAGCTGCTCAGCTCTCCGCAGTACCTCTCCCCGACTTGGCACAGATGACACAACAACTAATGGCCCACATAGACCAGCAGGTCGCAGCTGTGGCAGACAGTCTCCACCAGTCGATTCGCCAGCAGCGAGGGGACATGGACTTTTACGGTGTCCACTGTCCACCAGCTCCCAGACAGCCTAGTCTGGATCCACGACGACATCGGCAGCCCGCACGCAGACAGTCCACTCAACCCCTGGAACCATCTCCGCGGGGCACCCTGACCTGCATGTGGTGCAATCGAAGAGGTCACATAGAAGACGAGTGCCAGGCCAAAAAGAGGTACGTCTCCCACCAAAATGGTGCACCCCAACAACATCCTGAGCAGCAGCAACAAACACGTCAGCAACAGCCAGACCATGAATTGCCTCAACAGCAACCTTTGTCCGGAAGACCTTATCCTTCACACACTGCTGTTAACCGACGCATAACAGTGAAGTCGATAGGAATGACTGGTGCCAGCCCAACCCTGGATATAGCCATAAATGGTCGCCAGGTTGCGGCGCTGATCGACACTGGAAGCGAGGTAAGCACAATTTCTGATTCCTGGGCATCTCAACATCTTGGCCACCTCACCCTTGACACAGGCTGCATCACATTGCAAGCCGTCAATGGGGCTGAAGTACCATACCTCGGGGTAACAACTCTCGACGTGAAAATGTTCGGGCAGTATTTAAGAAACGTCCCCTTCCTAGTTGTCCCAACATCAATAAGCCGAGCAACGCATGTGCGAAAGAAAGAGGCCCCAGTGCTGCTTGGCATGAATGTGCTAAAATGTTGGCTACCCCATGCCAACCAAGTACCACAGTTTCTGGCATCAACAGCTGCCAGCTGTGAATTAAAGACCGTGCCAAAGACTGCACCTGCCACTCAGAGTTTTAGCCCACCCAGTTATCTTACCAAGGAGAACAAGGAAAACATGTCGTCAATATGTAAACAGCCAACAAAGGTACGTCACCCACGGCCCAGCAAGCGCTGTAATAAAAAGAAGCACCAGGACCCACGGAATCTGAGGGTCAAAGTGGTCAAAGAGATAACCGTCACGGACCGAAATAAACGTGACCCCCCTCTATCAGTCAGGAACTTCGTCTATGTCAGAAAGCGAATCTTGGGTCATAATAAAATCCAAGACGTCTGGCAGCCCGACTTGTATTGCGTCACCGCACGCCTACCCCACAAGCACTTGTATAAACTGCTGCCGCTTGCCGGAGGGCCAGAACGAACGGTCAACAGAGCAGACCTTCTGCTGGCTGAAGCACCGCTCTCTGACCTGGTACCAAGGTCAGATGCATGCCCCACAAACACACCAGCCGAAAGTGACAGTGATGAGGATTATCCCATGATTTGCTACCGGGCAAGACCGCGGGGCGCTTTAGTAGATAGTCACACTGTTGACAAGGCAAATCTACCCCCTCAAACCCTGCAGCGCAGGTCAGCCCGTCTCGCAAGCCGTGTAAACCACAGCAGAGCACGTGCGTCCCTAGACGAGAACACAGAATGACACTATGAGGTACCCCATGAACAATGACGTGATGACACCACAACATAATTATATCATTGACTTTTTGTTGTTGTTTTTTAACTATAGTTATAATCATGGTGTTGTTGTTATTTGTCCATATCCTTCATGCATTGCTGGGCACGCAGTTAATTTTTCGTCCTTTTCAGCAAAGGGCTTACTCAGACATGCTGTGTGTTTTTTTTAAACTAGAGTTCTATCCAAATTTATCATTATATGTGACGTTTTTTTTTATGTATTGACCAGCGAGGGCGCTGGCATTCAGGGGCCTGGGGAAACTGTAGCCGTCTGCTAGAGTATGTTTTACTGCAGGAACACGCCGGTGGGCCAGTAACACACTGCCCCTGGTCTGTGATGGTGTACATACTGTGCATACCCACATAGTACCCACATAGCGCCGCACCATGTGCACCGCACCGAGATGCACTGGGAAGTAGTGACTGAGTGACGTATTGGTGCGGTTGGTTGTTGTTCCGGTCCCAACGTAAAAAACGTTTGGTTGCTGAATTATAAAAACAAATAAACTTTGTATAGCTATAATCCTCCATCTTATTGTTGACTATAAACTACTGTATATTAGAAGCCTACACACGGCTACATAAGTACCTTAAAATAAAATCTGCAGCCAATTAAAAAAATCCAATGAAAAAATATAAAATGACATGAACTACAAGTGTTTAAAATTCCAAATACACCTTACTTCTTGTGAAAACCTGCAGTTTGCAGTGCACCATCCAAGCTGCATTACCCCTTTTGATGTTAACATGAGTTCATAAATCCACTGACCTAATCAAAGAAAAAGATTCAATTTCAACAAAGTGACATTAAATTGTTAAACAAACAAAACTGTGTACACTAAAAAATTATTTAAATGTGAATATCATTAGATTTTATCTGCTTTATACAAATCTCAATCATTTAAAATAAAAACCACATTCCAAATAAGTGGCAGGTGTTAAATGACAAAACTTTGAAGTGGATTATTAATTTTCCGACGGAATGTTTATTTTTATTCCGAAACGATGGAGGCTGTGTTGAAGGTACAATAACAAAAGAAAAAGAGGATGATATGTCTTATTTTGTTCTCCACATAATTAATGGGTAATAAACACATATTAATTTTAATGTAGGAGCTAACAAGAATTTAAACTAAATATTTGAATAATTTACTGAAAGCTAAAGGATTAGCTCTTAAAGATTCTTTGTCTCAAAACATTTTAATATTATTTTAATAAACACTGGGGTAAAAAAAAACACAACTAATACTCAATAGGCTTCTGTGAGCGCCAAACAGGGCTTCTACTAGCGGCCAGTAAAAAGACTTAAAATAACACTAACAGCCCAGGACCAGATTGGGCTGTAAGTCACTGTACAGGAGGTAGTCATTGTATATCCACTAAATTTATATTTCTAATTTAATTCTGATGAGCATTTAGGACTGTGGCAACTTAGCATATAATTTAATTTTCAATTTAATTTTCAAAACACTGTACACTTTGTACGATGACGGATCAATAAATTAATTGTTGCCACTTTGCGAGAGTTTGTGAAAAACCTCAAAATGGATAGTGACACACTTATCCAACGCACAGATTTACTTTGGCTTTTGCACAGAATATTTTATCTTGTTGTTTCTATCAACTTCAGTTGCCGTTTGCAACTGCTTACATGAGAGAGTTCTCAGAAGAAAGAAACAATTTTTGTCTGGTGAATATGAACTTCACCTGTCTTTCCATAAAATTCAGCCACAAATACAATGGCTTTGTAGAACTCATCAAGCACGATTTTTGCACACAAATGAAAACCGATGCTTAATGGGTAACAATATTAATTAGCAGCGTCAGATTTGTAAACAAGAGTTTATATTTAACTTTGGCTTCAATTAGACCCATATGCTTATACATATTATATGTATTTGTTTTCATGCTTAACTTTTTATAGGAAAACTATGTTTCTTTTCATTTGCAATCAAACAATCAGTCACTTCATAATGTTCTGAAAAATAAATCCTCTTAACAGGGGCGGATTAAGACTGCACGGGGCCCCTGGCTGCAATTCAAACTGGGGCCCTATCGAGCCAGTGTACCTTTAGATAAAATGATTGCTAGCAGCTAATATAAGACTGTAACTTGCAAATATTCAACCAAAATGATTATTCATGAAAAAACGGAACACGAGGAAATAACTTTTTAGCGGTATCCTAAAATTGAGTGTAAAAGACAAATTATAAAATTAAAAAACAAATGAAAGAAAATTTCACACCCCATAAGCCTCTTTGCTTCTCATTCGGCCCCGAGAGCTCGACTAGGGTTAGCTATTTAAAAAATATATATAATATTCTTTAATAATTTCTGTTATTGAGCCTATCAAATCAGGTTTTTTGACTGCTAAGACTATCGTGTCGGAATAGAGATCATTTTAATAGATAAGTTTTTATTAATTTATTATATTTTCAGCAATTCATGTCCACATTTATTATAAAATATGCTAAGTTTGGGGGCCCATAAATCATCGGGGGCCCGTGGCTTTAGCCCGTTCAGCCCCCCCCCCTTAATCCGCCATAGCCTCCTAAGGCTTTAATGCTATAAAAGTTTGACAAAACCTGCAACACTAAATAACATTTATTTTTACTTAGAATATTAACCTTCATAAACACAGCAATTGGCCTTGATACTACTAAAATTTGAGTGGCTTGCAATCTGAAAATTAAAAAAATATTTCCTTCCTTATGAAATGTTAAAAACTTAGTGCTAATAAAATACCCAAGTGTTTAAAAATGTTAATATCATATTACATTACATCATAATTAAGGGTCACGATTTTATAGATTACAAAAAAAATTGATGAAAGTTAGTGTATTAGCATTTTTTTACTGTTGAACTGCAGTCATTTGAATTATAATCAAATTATCTAAATTAGTTATAAGTTAACCCTATTGCTATTCATAGAGTTGTTAAAGGTACATAACCATTGTATTGCCTAGTCCTAGGCATAAAGTGTGCAACTGCACTACATACCCATTGAATTAAAATGAGAGAGAAATTTAAATGTATACTTTTTGTTTCACTTCAGCTCCAATTAATTCCAGATAATGACAAACTATGGTTATAAAATGTGTATGTTATATTATTATTTAAGTCTATTTTTTACACTTACACCAAGTTTGTCTGGATCAACTACAAGGGTTCCAACATTTGTCTGCATGTCAAATGTGCATTCCGTGGGGCCTAATCGACCAATTTCGAATTCCTGACTGTCCTTAGAGGCTTTAACTTCATTCTCTGTGACCTCTTTCAAACTTGAAGTTATGTGGGCATCCAGCGTGAAAAGAGTTAAAGTTTTTCTAAGGAATAAGATGTTAAAAATAAGAAATAGAGAAATATGTAAATAGTTACAGGCTAGTAAATTCAAGAACACAATACAGGTGCTGCTCGTTCCTCCCAAGAACAATTAGTGACTAGAACAAGCTTCCAAAAGGATCAATATATCATACAGAATGGGACTGCGATAAAGCTTTTAAATAAAATACAAAATACACAAACATATTGCCGTGTTAGTTTAAAATAAAGCTCAAATTTATTGTTTTCATTGCACAATTTGTTTGTGTATTTTGTTGGTTTTTTTTTCCAAAAGGATCAATTGACATAAAAACAATTCACACATTTGTGCCTATTGCCCTCGTTCTCTCATCTCCAATCACTTATACTCCAAATAAGCTGCCCTAGAAAAGTATCGTAATCACAGGTGTATTTGCAAACCCTAAACATTCAATAGAAGCCATAATAATCAGAGCATTAATCGTGGGACCTTAAGAAGTAGAAGATTGTGCAGGCAATTTACAAAAGAATTCGAAACAAGTTAACAGTTTTTAGTCATTCCATTATTGATTGTAAAAATTGAATGCATTTTTGAGGTTTAATAAAGTTGTCATGTTCAAAATGCTTGACTTCTTAGAAGAAGAAGAAGCAGTAAATCAAAGGCAGGCATTTGAGACTGTTATGAGGAAGCAAGATTTAAAGATGTATATAGAAATAAAATGATTTAGAATGTAATAAGTACATAATGTATATGCCAAGATGATTTTAAAAAAGAAAAATTAACACTACAATCTTTTAACTTAAAAATTATTACATTATTAAGAAATATAGAAATTCTACACACAAAATATGAATTTTAAAATGCATACACTACATTATGATAAATTTATATAAAATAACAAATTACATTTATGATGAGTATTATTGAGAGTTTAAGTGGCATTTTACCTGGACTGATGAAGACTTGTAGCACCCTCCACAGGAGATGGTGGCCTTCTCTCCTCAAATACTTGGTGCAACAGATTTCTTGTAAAATGATCTATTATAAAAACATTTTTTTTAAAGGAATAATGTCAATTTAATTGTAAAACTATTAGTAAGCTTAGTCATCCTGATATGGCAGACATCCTAGGCCAGAGATCCTATCAAACATAATCTCATCAGCTTTTAATAGTGTTTCAAAAGTAATGGTGTATTTATTCTAAACTAATTTCATAAAGGGAGTGGAGGAGGGGTGAAGTTTCAAATGTTGAGAGTTCAAGACTATTGAAATAATTTAAAATAACTCTCAATTTTAGTTTACACAGCCTGTACTAATAAATTAAACAACCCCGTAAAAACAAAGTTTTTGACTATAAATCCCTTATATATATGAGACATAACTAAAAGTATTGATTATGTTCAAACGGGACAAACATTTACAGACTGAAACCGACTGATGTCCCCTGGCTTATAAACCAGGGGAAGGGGGGAAGGGGTGTGGACATCGGTGGGTGGCGTCAACGCATTAACTCAACTGGCATGTGGAAGACAAACAATAACAAACTGTGAAATTGAATTACACATGTTATATAGAGATAAACTAAAAATGCATTAATTTAATTACGGTACGTTCGATCGATCTGAAATTTTGATATGATGGATTGTTAGGTGACACAAGTCTATGTGCAAAATTTCAGCTTGATAGCAGCAGGGGAAGTTCGTCATATTTTACTTTGTTTTTCCGCCTGCCCGCCCGACGATGAACGACAGACAAGATTTCAAAGTTAATATAAGTTATTTAAAAACAATCTAGTTGTTCACATTCAGTCCTCATTACACATAAATTCAACAGTAACATAAAGAATAAAAATGCACTAATCAATTTTTTTTAACTCTTGACTTGTCATCTAATACAAGTTTGCAGCCCCCTACCCTTAATGCAATGCTCTGATAGACATAGGGATAAAAACACTTTTCTAGTTCTATATGCAAGAATTAAAAAATACAAATCCTCCTTCTGCTTATCTGGCAATTGGGTACGGAATGGGTTGTCTGAACAAACCAGGAAAACTATCAACCCTTTCAGCATTCAAAACTCTTTATAAAAGGCTAGAATAGACATAAAACAAGAGTAGGAGGCAATAATCTTCTGTTTAGGAGAAGTATCTGTAGTATATAAGGTAAGAGAAGATATGACATAAAATGATATTTAAAAGAAAATATATTTTTTTATCAAAAATCAATGATGAGAACTATTGTAAATTCTTATGTTAGAACTAAAAATTGATGTACTTTCAGTGCTTTCATTTCTTTATCTAAAATTTAAGTTTTCAGCTTTTCCTCATTGCAAAATCTTTGATGACACTTTCATTAGCAATGGTATCAGTCAGTTCTTGCTCAAAAGCCAAATTAGTAAGATATGGACGACTTTAATGTACTCATTTATGAGCGTAAACCTTTTAAAAGATACAACTTAAAGTTAGAGAGCTTCACTCACAGCTGGCATTGTAAGGAATATTTGAAGTAATATGACTATAATAAGTAGTGAATTATGCACATTAACTTGCTTTAAAAGCTTTAATGAATCAAATAGTTTATTATTATTTATTTGTTTATTTTTTTGGACGGCACTAGCATTACCTTAAAAATTCAGTTTTTAAATTAAAACTGACTATCTCAGTACGATAATCAGTTTAAAATTGGATTTACTAAACAGATAATCGGTTTGCCACAAAAAAAAATGAAATTAAAAACCCTAGTTCTAATCTTGCTCCCGGCGAATTTTTTAAAATTTAATTTTAAAAAAATAATTTTTTAAAAAAATAACCACAATGAGTGTGTTGGTAATTGTGATTTTATAACTATACTTATTCTGAAAAGCGGATACTTTGATTAAATATATTTAAATAAATTTAGATTTTAGAATTAATACACACATAACACATAAATAAGCCCAGATCTATTAATATCGTATTATATATGATATATGCGTATAAAATATTATGAAGAGTTTGTTAAAATATTATAGCGACTTAGTTTTTTCGAAGTGTTTACTGCTAAGAGTACTAAGACTAGTCGTAGCAAGTGTTACAACTAGTAGTAGTAGTAGCACTAGCAACATCACGACAAATTGTCTGCTGCTTCGACTACCAGCAGTTTCCTGGCAGCATTACGACATTTTGTAACGCTAGCAACATCCTTTAAATAAATTTAGATTTTAGAATTAATACACACATATATAAGCCAAGATCTATCACTATTAATTTAATATAGTATTATATATGCGTATAAAATTTTATGAAGAGTTTGTTAAGATATTATAGTATAGCGACTTAATTTTTTTGTTGTGTCTACTGCTAAGACTAGTCGTTTCACTAGCGCCATCCTTTATAATTTATAATAAAATAAGTAGGCTTAGTAGGCTAATGTAGATACTTCGGTATGCCAAGGGCGACTACTACGTTTTTTGTATGGGAAATTAAATTAGGCGCAGGAAGATCCAAGTTTTTAATATTCCGAGGGGGGGGGGTGTAAAATTATTAATAAAAAGGTACTTTCTAAACGTATTTGAGTTCCTTTTCCGGTCTAAAGCTTTGCTAGACACATTGGCCTACAGCAGTGTTGTCCAACCGAAAATCGTTCACGGCACACTAAACTAGTAAAAAATTTGCGCGGCACACCTCACAAAAAAAACAAGAAATCAGTGTTTATTCAAAAGATGTTTCATAATTAATGAGATACTTCAGCGTTTTCTTTGGAGCAGATAAGCTCAAAACGCGGCTCATTGCTGGATAAGCAAACTCTCATTTTCTGTCTATCATCTGCAGTCTTTCACGTTTTTTGGATTTGATTTCTGTCAGGGCAGAAAAACCAAGTTCGCAGAGATATGAAGATCCAAAAGGTAGTAATAATTCGATTGCACGTTTAGCCAGTTGAGGGAATTCATGTCGGAGGGCCATCCAGAAAGCTGTGAGCTCTTTTTCTGCAAACTCATTTTTATGGATGTATATCGTTTCTGATGTCGATCAAATTTTCTTGTTCAATCATCGACAGAACAGAAATATCTTGAACGACGAATGGGTTCAAAACCCACTCATATTGCTGCGTTTCGAGCGATGGGAAGTACTTCCAAAAATATGCTTGAAGATTTTGGAATGTTTTTGTGGATCTCTGCTGATAGTTGATCCTTGATCGATGACGCATTGACGCCTGGCAGGAAGTCAAATTTTTTGTTCTCAGCATTTTTAATCCAGACATCTAGTTTTTCTTTGCAAAGCTTGTAGCTTGCAGCTAATTGTAATGATGTTCTCTTTCGCTCCTTGTAGACTCAAATTGAGGTTGTTCAATTTTTCAAATAAATCGTTCAGGAAAGTAACTTTAAGCCACCAGATGTTATCTTCAATAAATTTGAATTCTTCGCTTTCAACCTCAAGGAATGACAAAATTTCTGTTCGCAAAAATACGACGCGAGCAAGAACGTTGCCCTTAGAAAGCCATCTGACGTCGGTGTGGTACAACAAGCACTTATAATCCGATTCCATCGCCTCGCACAATGATGCAAATAATCTTGAACGAAGAGGGCTAGACTTGATGTAATTCACAATTCTGATGACCTGGTTCATAGTAACGCCAAGCGATTCTGGTAATGATTTTGATACCAAAACCTCGCGATGAATCATGCAGTGCACAATTTTGACATGTTCATTAAGACTGCACACGTGAGCCACGAATCCATTCCTTAGACCAGTGTTGTCCAAACGGTGTGCCGCGGCACACTAGCTAGTGTGCCGCGAGAAAATGATTTGAAAGAAACCACGACAGGAGTTGACATTTTTGAGCTTGTTAACAAACATGTTTCTTCGCGAGGACTTTATTTAGGTTACACACCGATTGGTTAGTTATTTTTAGAATTTTACAGGGTTAGGATATTTTTTTCAAAACTTGAAGGTTCGAAAAGCCTAGCAATTTATGGTATTTTTGAAACCTTTCAAGGCACACTAAATTTTTCTCGCGGCACACCGTTTGGACAACACTGGCCTACAGTTTAATAGGTTTCTTTTGTATTTTCAATCGACCAGCATTTTGGAATAAAAAGGTCAATATATAGCATCTTTGACTCAAAATTTTTTGTTGAAATCTGAATTCACCATCTACCATATTAAATCGCCATCAGCACCATCTATTGATATATCTCTGTGCCAATTTTCATTGACCTAGGATGTGTCGGCCATTACTTTTTTTCATTTTGAGTGACATGACTCTTCTTTACATAAGTGACACCGCCCCATTTAATGGCGGAAGTCCCAGATGCTTATAAAATATTCAATTATTTAGCCTATTTACATTAAAATATTTGATAATTGAACTTTAAAAATGATCTAATATGGAATTAATTCAATAATATACTTAATTTAGATGACTGAACTCTGCAGAGTTGATATTATAAATACCATAATGTACCGTGTGCAGACTTGTTGTCCCTGGCAACCATTACTATTCATTCAACCTCATTGTGAATCTTATTACTACTATGTCTTCAATAGTTTCATTCATTAGTTTTAGCTGTGTGCAAAAACTTTTTAGCCATTGGTCAGTGTTGTTAAATTAGATAGTCATGAGCCAAAGTTCAAGGTTCAAAAGGAGTTCCTAATATTAGTTGTACATTTTTATAGAGAACAGTTCACTTTGTCATAAGTAGGTCATGATAGCTGTGTGAACTGGAACTTGTAAACGCAACATAACTTCATTTAAAGATAAATTTTACTGTTAATACAAAGTAAAATGATTTATTAATAAAGATTATTTTTAAAACAAAATAAAGAAATAATAATTTTATTTGTAGCATTGATCCTGAAAATAAAATCATTATTAAAACGAGAGATAAAGTGTGTGACGCGAACAGCCAAATCGAGGTCACAAAATGTGGAGGAAAAATCCATTGGGGATTGTGACAATTTGAACCACACTTTAAAAATTCATAACTTTAAAACTAAAAATATAATTTTGGTGTTAAAATTTAATTTAAAATAAGCTTTATTTAACTATGTCTATGTCATTGGTTATTTATTTTAAGTTTATTTTTTTTACCAAAGTGCCTAGCTAATGAATGTTAATTAGTCAAGTCAGGGGCTGTCCATAAAGTATGTCACGCTCCAGAGGGGGGAGGGGGTGTAAGAAAATGTTACAGTTTGTGACAGGGGGGAGGGGGGGGGGTCTGGCCATGTGTGACGTCACTGCGTTTTATATTAAATTTTCATTATTTTGTTAATAAAAAACAACATTTTTGTTTGAAAGTGTGATGTACTTTAGGGGGGGGGGTTCCTAGATTTGTGACAGGGGGGGGGGTAAATGGTCAAAAACAGTGTGACATACTTTATGGATGGCCCCTCAATGTTTTCTAGGTCTTAGTTAATTTTTGCATACCTTCATCAGTTTCAGTAACTGTATTATTTTCTATAGATGTGGGGCTTCTGTGGTTTTGACGTATATGATCACCTTCATGGTGTGAACTTGTAGAAAAAGAGTGATCGTGGTTTTGAACCTGAACAGTCTGACTCTGATTCTGATCCCTAAGTCGCATGAACTGCTCTCTTGAAGTTCGTTTACTTTCGGCCATCTTAATTAAGGAAAATATTTTACGATATAATTAGTAACAATTTTTCCATTTTAAAACATATTTAAAAGAATATATTCACTGTCAAAAATGTCTAACTTAATCCATTATACATCGTTATAAATCATAGTCATAGTCTTTGATGTAGAGATGTCAACAAAGTGTGTCGCCATGTTTGCTGTACAGCAGTTACTGACTTCTTAAATTTTGTCTAATAAAAATAAAAATAATATATTACAAGATTTAAAGCTCCTTGCAAAAAAAATAAACGAAAAATATTTAAAATATTTTCAAGAATAAAATCTGCCTTCTGATAAAATTAGTTAAGGAACGATTTTTTAAAACATTTGCTGCAGCCCTACTTACAATTATACCTACTTTCTTGAAATTATTTTATCTTTTTACAAAATAATCAAAGTTATTGTCTTTTGGTGGTTCCATTTCAGTGTGACATGATATATTTTAATATCCTCTAAATTTATTTCCTGTAAGAGATTGTGAAATATTAATGTTTAATTTATTTTGAACTATTTTACTTGTCTTCCGATGATAATTACCGAAAATTAACGCAGAAAAACAAAACGGGCACACCATCTATATCTATATATAGTTCGCCTAAACGAGTATGTGCAAGAAAGCATGACGAATGACCCTCGATGGGGTCGACAATCACAGTTAGCAAGCGTAGTGGGATGAAAAGAAAGAGAAAAAAAAGGGGGGGTGTTGGCAACGATGCTTCTTGCGTTGTTCCTTCACAGAATAATATAAGATTCGTAGCGTAGTGGTTATCACGTCCGCCTTGCACGCGGAAAGTCTTGAGTTCAATCCCTAGCGTGAATAATTAATTTCTGCAATTTTTAAAAATGTTTTTTTTCTGCTTTTTTTCCCCATTACTTCGTGCTGCTTTTTGTGTCCTTTCTCTCACGTTCATTGCACTATCTATGATGAGCATGTCTGCGGCGTATGCTACGCCGCCTGTCGTATCTTGTATGAAATATATGTTGATCATATAAATTTTAAAATACAATTTTTAAAAAAAAGATATTGAACCTAATCTCATTATACCATCGGAGCCAGTTTCCAACTGAGTGAAAACTTTGTGAACTTACCCGTATCAGACGACAATTAAAACTTTCATGTTTTAGTATGTTACTGTCACATCGTGATCGACGTCCTTGCCTTGCCTGGGTAAAGTTCCTATTGAACTGAAACATTGTACAATTACCAATCCCCATTGAAAATTAAACTTATAATAATTAGTCAATATAATTTTTAGTGACATAACGCGTCCTTTTATTATATTGCATATACCTTTAATCTCATTTTAAACATGTGGCGATTGTCAAGGAAGAAAAAAAAAGTTAGAATGCATCGTCATTTTTTCTTGAATAGACTTTCCAAACATTTTTTCACAATATAATGCTAGGTATGCGATGATATCTTGAATGCCGAGCAAGTCAAGTGGGCGTATGATGAAATCATTGCAGGCGGAAGATTTCGAAGAAATAAGAGCGAGGGCCGCAAAAAGCAATAGCTAAATTGCCTAAATCCAGTCGACACTTAGTATGTGAGAAAGGAAGAATATTTTGTTAAACTTGTATTTAAAACAACAACAAAAAACTGTAGGTTTAATTGAAATAATTAACAGAGCCTTTGACACACATACAAAAAAATAATTAAAAAATATATTTTAAAAAAAAACACACAAAAAAAACAAACAAACAAACAAACAAACAAACAAATACTACATCTGTTATTTTTCTGATTCTGAAACAAAACCACAATTAGTTAACACCCATGATCCAATATAATTATACTAGAGTAATACCCGTCATAATTTATTTAGTTTCTCAAAATAAGTACATTTCAGCTGAAATCTATTTATTTTGAAAAAATACACATCAGAATAAAAAGTAATGTAATACAGAACTATTATTTATTTTATTAATTTTTTTATTTTATTCATTTATTTTCCTATTGCACAATTTTATGTGGAACGTTCGAAAAGATTTATTTTTTGTGCAGTAATTTGGTGTGCTGCTTTCTAAAATTAGTAGCGTCACGGACAGACAGACGTGACATACATTGCAAATTATGTATGTTGATTCTTATTTCAATGGCAATCCGTTAATGACGTCAAGATTTTAATTATTTTTTCCCCAATCTTTTACCCCAATCTCCACCACTATTTCACAATTAAGGCACCCTCAAAATAGTTCCCATAAAACTGTTAACCACCACCCCAACGGTGCATGGTGGCATAATGGGTGATGTTATGATATTAAAAAGATGAAAGTATGGATTGCCGGCGCCGGGACCTTTTTGTTTACAGAAAGAAAAGAAAAAAAGAAGAAGAAAACAAACATTGCACATCGCCTAATTAACAATTTTTAAGTTTTGTAGGGGCATTTATTTTTTAACTATTTAGTACATTTTTATAAAAGCGTATTTATATTTTTAAAAGTGATTTGGGGGGTAAAATGTTTACAAAAACTATTAAAGAATCTTTGAAATAAAGAGCCATGCCATATTCATTTATTTGTAGAAAATTCTATTTATAGCACCAGAATAATGTTTATATTTCGTTGCATGGATAATAGTTTTAAAAAAAGATATATTAAAAATTCAAGAAATTTCAACACTTAAGTTATTTATATTATAGAAAATATGCAACTTTAAATTCAGAGTATTTCATGGCCGATGAGCTGGGTAAATGTTCTCGGTCAGGATTTGTAGCCTCTCCCCATCACCTCTAAATTATTATTTTTTTAAAAATCCAATCCCCATCGTCCCTTTGAATAAATTATATCACATCTATATATTAGGGATTTTAGTCTTAATTTTTAAAAATTATCCTTATAGACACGCGAAACAATAATATCAACAATGAGCAAACAAAATTCGCCAATATTATATAACATTCACTACTGATACATAATGAATGAAAACTTATTTTATAAAGAAAACCAACAAGTAGCTATGGGAGCAAGATTTTCTGGGTCTTCCACATCACCAACACTTGATTAGAAACATGGAAAAGAAAGTTTTCTTGTCAATGGTTTCAAAGAAAAATTATTTGATTAGCGTTTTATACACCGTGTATGTAACAGACAATGGTTAACATGGTGATTTTATAAAATTTCGTGTAGTGTATCATGATGGCTTTAAAAAAAAATTGCGTTACTATTGGAGTGAAATTTAGAATGCGCGATTTCAATTTTTAGATGCATCCCCGAAGTCAATTAGGTCCACAAAGACCTTCTTATTTCATTTTATTTTACATTATCATAATTTTAAATAAAGAAAATAAGGACTTGAGCAAATTTTATTTCAACGTTTTTCATTGTCTCATAATAATGAGCAGTAATCTAGTAGGCTAGTTATACATTTGACTGATTTTGTCTTCAACGATTTAAAATGAAACTCTCGTAAGAGCTTCTGAAATCCTGAAGATTCTATTGCGTATTTTAAAATAAATATTTAAAAAATGATTGGACGCAGTGCTGTTATTAGGGTTAGTGTCACACGGGGCGTGCCAATTTACCCCCCCCCCAAAAAAAAAGTTGGCCAAGAACTCCCCCCCCCCGATACATAGAAAAAAAGTGCCGCTCTCGTGGGAGTACAACCCAAGCCGACCCTTTCTTTCTCCAGTTACTGTATGCCATTAGATTCAGAGGCATGGAAAGGGATGTGAAGGCGGTGTTGCGCGCCCGGGTGGTGCCTTATTTTTTCATAATAAGGGGTGGTATTCTTGGTCAACTGCAGATTTTATTTCGAGGAAGGGCAAAAACCTTTGCGCGCACTGGGCGGCATTAACCCTTCATATGTAAGTGGATACAAATAAATAGGCTGGAATGTCCAAGTTATATAGTTGTTCATTATTAAATCAAATATATTTTTATAACGCCACAAAAGTTCAGGCAAACAAAAAATAATTATAATGTACATAATGTTAATAAAGTTATTACTTAAGGTTTCTATCGGCAATACGGGCAACTGACGTGTATCACTACGCGTGGAGGAAGTGGACATCTTGTTGATAGAATCCGGTGTCAGCATCATCAGTGGGTGTAACTTCAGTGTTTAGAATAACATTTTTTTAGAAACAGCTTAACCATGGACGATACATACGACGTTATTGTGATGGGAACTGGACTCAAGGTAATATGTACCATCTGTTACTGTTTATAATTTACTTAAAATCTAATGAAAGGAACTCTAGCAAATTTAGTAGTAAAAAGATAGTAGTCGGTTCGACTAGACCAGGCTAGTTAGTTACTAGTCCTACCATGATTACTGATTTACACTGATTAGGCTTAGCTAGAACTAGTTTCAAGTTTGCTTTACCATTAATGGTTTCGTCGTGATCTGATAATATAATAAGTGATAACGATTGAATTGAATCGTGTTCTCAATATTAGTCAATGACTTTAAACCCATTGACAATTCAATAGACATTTATCATTATCACAATCATAAATTAAAATAAAAAATAGGGCCAGGGCCTCACTATTGTCACTATTGATATTGATTACACTAATTAAACTACATTATATATATTGAATATTATTGTGATTATTGTCTATTAGTATTAGTATTTGGCAAATTATGAATACACTACTTCTCCCTTCAGAAAAAGTTTTGGATCATTAAAATAAAGTTCATATTTTATTACAAATATATTAATATAATTAAATTTAAAATTATCCCCTTTTCAGGAATGCATTCTTAGTGGTATGCTCTCAGTTTCTGGGAAAAAAGTTCTTCATGTTGACAGAAATGCATACTATGGTGGTGAGAGTGCTTCACTAACTCCATTAGACCAGGTAAAATAAAGAAATAATTTTTTTTATAATACTTATATATTTAAATTCTATCCATGGCCCATGGAAGGCGCAACATTAAAATGAAGGCATAATTTTACATTTATAATATCACATTTTATTAGGGCTCCTATTTCCTGCAATATTATTGACAGATTCTTAGAATTTCTCATTGAAGTTAGCCTACAAGAGATCTGGTTAGTCTTATCTCCATTCTGTGTCTAAGACTCCATCAGTGCATGTATATGAATTGAAAAACTCTTTACTGTTGAGCATTTGTCATAGACACTACGTTTTAAGCCTAAATGTACAACATGCCTTTCAAAACTATACTTTAACTTTAATATTTAAAAGTGTAAACATTCCTTTTGTGTTGTTCTTTTATTTTTATCCCTACTCCTAATTCATACATGCTTCAGCTCACCCACACCCTAGTAAATTAAAAAATCATTAGCATGCCAGTGTTTTCCAGAATCAGCATCTAGACACCCTAGAGTTCTGCCATGTTCCTGGTCATGTGTAACCAATTTATAAAAAAATATATAATTCTTTCTTGAAGAAGTATATTTTTAAAGTTTTGTAATAGCACAGCGGAACAGAATTAATAAGTGTGTCTCACCCCTGTCCAAATTTAAAATAATAAGTTGGAATTAGGTGTGTGAATTACGACCTTATGGAAATCTCACTTCGGTATACACACTTCACCTGAATTTTTGACATTGTTCATGATGACTTAGAAGAGATTGGTGGGTTTAACTAAAGATCTCGTACTACCACTACTATCATTAATGAGATGTCTACCATGCTCATTTGTGAAAACAAAACACTACAGAATTCAGTTAAATTACTTTTTAATTGTCAGACTTTACGAAAAATTATTTGTTAGTGTCAAATTCAACCATATTGGTATATGGTCATGAGATTGCTTTGCATGATGCATGTGTGATCTTTTACAGCACTAAAAATTCTTGAAAAATTGATTGATCTATCAAATTACTTAGTTATATTAGGTTAAAGTTACTGAGTTTCTAAGCATTTTGAAACATTAGCATGGAAAATGAAATTACAATAGAGTCTAAGAAGTGTTTCTAAGTGCCTTTTGAATGAGAAATCTTCTGTACATACATTGTTTTCAATCATATTTATTTATATAAAAGTAAAATTATCTGTAAAAGATTTCCAGAAAATGGAAAATAGTTGTCTATGTGGTGTAACTGATTAAAATCTTTAAAAAAAATATTTTGAAAATGTTTATATATATATATCTTTTACAAATTTGAAAGAGATTAATATAAGGAAACTGCCTATATAAATTAAATGTATTTAGCTGCTGATGCTTAGTTGGTATAAAATATAAAACATTAACTTAAACGATCTTTAATGAGATTATCAATTATATATATTTGATTTAATTTATATATAATTTATTTGGTTAATGTTAGGGTAAGTATAGTAAAATAGATTCAGTAGGTCACTTAGTTTTAGAGGTGACACAAAGCAGTTCCTTCCAATATAAAAACTGAATGACAATCACTATAATTGATTTAGGGGAATCTCATATACCTGCTAAGGAAATACACACTAAAAAAGCTAGTTTATCTCCCTATTTTTAAAAATTAATTTTTTTTAAAAATTATATTTTAGGTCTATCAACATTTTGGTAAAACACCTGTTGGAGACAAGTATGGAAGAGGAAGAGACTGGAATGTTGACCTGATTCCAAAGTTTCTGATGGCCAATGGTAATATTCTTTTCATACTGGTAAATATTAGGTGATCATTGAAAGGAAATTGTTGTTATTTATGCTAGCAAACCATTTGTTTTACATTCCAAATTCATCAATTGAAAAAAATTATTGTTTTAGGTCAGCTCGTCAAGTTGCTTATTCACACTGGTGTTACACGCTATCTCGAGTTCAAATCTGTTGATGGCAGTTATGTGTACAAAGGTGGAAAAATCTACAAAGTTCCAGCTGATGAAAAAGAAGCTCTGGCATCTTGTAAGATTTGAAGTGTGCTTGTTAATATATATTTAAAAAAACAATTCTGACAAAACAAAATATATTTATGGAAAAAGAATCAGTTCTATTTCACATTATGTTTATATGTATTTTTTTAAGGGGAAATATTTTTATTTGCGTGTTTCAGCTTTAATGGGAATATTTGAAAAGAGGCGCTTCAAGAACTTTCTACAGTTTGTCCAAGATTATGATGTCAATGATCCAAAAACATGGAAAGGAGTGGAGCCAAATATGAATGCTAAGCAATTGTATGAAAAATTTGGCTTAGATGCCAACACTCAGGACTTTACTGGTCATGCTTTGGCACTTTTTAGGAATGACAAGTAAGTATGATGGAAGTCTGACTCTAGTACAGTTGAACCCACTTACCTCGAGCTCAGTTAGCTCGACCACCCTATTATGTCGACTTTTTATTGGAACCGCCAAATTCTCTCTTTGTCTTTGCATTTTCTCGTCGTTTAATTCGATTTTTTTAAGTCGCCGAAACCTCATAACACGAGCACAAAAAAGGTTCAAATTTGCCACTTAACGTTGGTTATCTAGATCGCCATGACCAATCACCAGCTTTTGAAAATGTTAGCTATGATTTTTTTATAACCAAGGGAAGGGACCAATTTTCTGCCTCTGCTGGTGACGTCACAGCCTGCTTGCTGAGCGCTGTTACTTCTGATACTATGCTTCGGTAACTAAGCGAATACATTTCTTTTTAAAAAATCGGTCACTAGCGAACTCCACAAACAGTGATGACGTGTATTTTTATATTTATAGACCAGAATATTATTATTATTAAGAAAATGCTTTGATTTTGATGTCACGTTCGCTCACGTGTTGACTCTGGTATTCTGCCGTAACACAACAAAAAATTAACTCCGGGTAATAAGCTAATATACAGACTAAGTCCTGATAAAACGGAGTAAACAGTCATAATAAGATGGAATTTATTTAAATACCATATTATGTTTAACTCGTCAACTTGCCAGAATTATTGAATTTCGCGGCGCACACGACGATCCCCCCCTCCCCCAATAGGGTGGGGTTGAGCTACACTGGCCATTTACCAAGGCCTGCTCTGACTCAATTTAAAAAGAAAAATGTTCCTTCCCCCAACCCCTTGTAGATGTATAACAGTGGGGGAGGGGAGGGAAGGTGTCTCTTCTCGCAGTCTTGTATTGGCATGTCAAAGCAAGAGGCTTCCTTTTATATAAACATCAAAGACCTTTCAAGCCTTCTAGCCTTCCCCCCCCGCCACCCTCATTATCCCTAACTAGAAAACTCCGTAACTTGTCCCCCCCGCCCCCCCCCCTTTGAGTTCACTCACAGTCCACGTCAAGCTCGCGTACAGTGCCTCGACAACTAAGCAAATTAAAAATTAAAAAAACATTCCTTAGCCGTAGGCGAAGTAGATTAATAGTGATGACGTGTATATTATTTAGATATCGGAATAGGGAGAAAGCGATTTGAAGTCACTGTCGCTCAACACAACAAAAAACGAACTCCGGGGTAAAAAGCTATTACGGGCTTATTGAAGTTGCAGCCGAATAAATTATTTAAACTCCGAAAACTTAAAACTTTAATAAATAAGCCTAAACATTTTTAAAGATGAGTGTAAGCGGTCGTTCGATAGTCGTAACTACGGTAAACACTAGTCCTAGCGTAATAGTAGTCAATTATTAACAAATATATTTATTTGAATATTGATTGTTTTCCTTGGTCCTTATACAAATAAATGCCTTGGTATTTATTAGTAATAAACTTACACTAAGATTATGACTTTAATTATAATAACACTAGCGTACACCCGTCAAAAATGATGGAAGTTTTCAGCTGAAATCTATTTATTTTAAAAAAAAATGCACTTTTTTAGGGTGCATACGGCGCCGACCTTTATCAAAAGCCCAACTAACTTGTCCTTGTTTGATAAATACGAAATATTAAGGTGGTCCATGGGTCAAAAAAAAATCTACATTTCTTAATTATTTGCACATACTAACTGTACTGTTATAGAAAGACAAAAAAGACAAAGAAAATTTTTTAAAAAAATCTTTAAAAACTTTTATTGCAAAAAATATTTTTTTTTCAACCAAAATTGATAGTCACTCACAAGCTATCAGCATCAATTTGTTTTACAATAACATGTTCAAACTTTGCACACTAATTAACAATGCTATTATAAAAATAGTTACAAGGCTGTTTTTAGCTTAACAATTATACCAAGTTTCAAAATAATTTTTGTGTGCGGTCATAATTTTTTATAAAAATAATTGGGGGTAGCATCTGAAAAAAAATTATTAAAAAATTTCTGATGGATAAATCAAAAAAAGGAACTTGTAACTTTGTACAGAATAACCTTGTAAAAAAGCATGGCAAGTTTTAAGCCTGTAGCTCTAATACTTTTCCTGTCTTAACAATTATCGTTCTTAAAAAAGTTTAAAAATGCAAAGCTGAGAAAAACGACAAAAAAGATGTTAAATGTTCTTTTTTTAAAATACAGTCTGTATGGAAAGTATATGATGCTTACACAATGCAGACATACCATTTATGAATGAAATAAAAGTAAATAACCTGAGATAGAGAAGATATTTAATTAATCAGTACATGTTTTCAAACATAAAGGCTCGTTATCCAAAGAATTATGACCATAATTATAATATTCTGAAAAATCTTTCTAAGCTACATTTGTTAAAAAATTACTAACCAATGCATAGATAATAGCAATAGGAACAATCATGCAAGCTGTAAAGCATATAGATGTAATACTTTTTTACCTGATAAGTCTGACGTCACTGAAATTTGAAAAATCTAGGTCGAGAAAAACACAAACACAAAATGAAAATTATAAAATAAAATATTACAGGTTAGTTATGTACAATGTATGTATGTAATGTAGAGAATATCAATGCAAGGGGAAAAACTAATATAGAAGCATGTAACAACAATCCTGTGTCACATCTGGCACAAGTGTATTTGAGAATCTCTCGACAATAATAAATGAATCGAAAGGTTTCAATACTAACATCAATAGACACTATGTAATATTGGTAACCGATGAATGAATAATTTGTATAAACAAGGCATAAATATGAGAAAAAATGCAAAAAAAGATAAACTATTTAAAATAATTATCTAAAATTCACATTATCCACTGCTAGCCACAACAGCTTTTCCTCGTAGGTCCTAGACTTTGGTCATGACATACTGGTTGATTTCTTCTGGTGTTTATAAATTTACTAAGAACATTATAGGCATATACAAAACTGCCAGATAGGTCCATGGCCTGATCCAGTCACTAAGGCTGTGAGCCATAGCTTCATTGCTGACATTCAAAAGTTGCAATTGCATACAACTGATGAGTAAGAAGATGAGGTGACGAAGGCACACATGCCGCTTGAAATTTGATAAATCCAGTCCAGTGTGTTTGCGTTCATTTCGAACGATGAAGTGTCCCCCAGCATTCAGCCATGGAAAGTCTTGAAATAGCGGCTGAAAGGCATCGATCTGCTTGCATGTTGAAGCAGAGAGCACTTAGAAGTTAGATGTACCGATGTGATGCCCGGTGATTTTTCAGTTCTTGAAGCTGAAGGCGGAGAGAGTGACCACTTCTTAGCTGGTGGTGAAGAGTGGCCGCAGATCTTTGAAGAGAGTCCTGGTCTGCACTTCATCAGTTGCCTGGCTCTTATCCTGGAGGGGTTTTATCACCTGCATTTTAGAAAATAGAAAAAGTTGTATTATTCAATTTTGAAGAATAACATTGGCTTATTAGATGTAAATGTAGGCAAAATGTTTTGAGTAATGATAATAGGATTATAACTATTTTTGACAATTTTTCTTCTTTTTATATATTTGTTTGTAATTTTAGGATATGTAGGATTATTGCACTCAATTTTTCATTGATATTCATCATCATGCTTGTCATTGACCACATTTGTTGTCATTGACAACGAAATAATTTAGTTCATCGTCATTTCAAATTAGACACGTGTTACGAGCTCAAACATAAGGAAATGAGAACTTGAATGTTTATTTCTATTAAAATATATAATTTTACATTTAAATTTGATATTAATTGGCACCAGTAGTCATTATTTAATTTGTTTTCCCTTACACATAAGCGTATCATTATCATGTTTCATAAGATAATTTGGTACCGCGGTGGCTATGCCTACTAATAGTACTAATAATAGTACTAGTATTACTACAACTGAAACTGCCTTGAAAACTAACTAACTCATTCATTCATGGTCTAAAATTACCAAAAAATATTAATTAAATACAAAATTAAATTCAACTCACCTATTCAACACAAGAAAATTTGTCCAACTTTGAACTTTTGTTTAGACATCCAAAATAAAATTGTTCGATCGATAATTGGTTGTACTTCTCGATCCAATGTTTCATAGCGAAATGAGGCAACGAAATGTTGCATGATGGGAATTTTAGTCCATTTCGAAAGTTGGCATTAGTAGGCCGACCAATGATAATTGCGGATACATGAGATTTGAAATATAGACCAATAAGAACACATGTTGAAGAAAATTTTTGGGCGCTAGTGGAACAAAGGGCAATTTCTGGACCTTTTAATGGGCGAGTCCATTATACAGTGGGGTTGATAAGCTTTCCAACGATACCAAATATGCCTAGGTAGCTTTATAATTATGAAAGTAAAAGCAAAGGGCGCCCTATAGGGTACATTTGGATGAATTTTCGCCCCCAAGTCAAAATGGTATCTCCCTATACCACTTTCAAATACACTTTTTAACACTTTTTAATCAATTTTAATGAAAACGGTAAATGCCGAAGTATAGATAAATGGATAAACTAGTAGAATTCACCAAAATCTCATTTTTGATAAAAATTTGAAAAATACTGATATTTTGACCCGTGGACCACCTTAAACCTTCTGAAATGTACACAAAGTATTTAATTTTTATAATAGGGGTTGCAGGGCGACTACGGCGCCCCCTTTGTTTTTTGATTTATAATTAACCATCATCAAATCCTATTTTTACATTGATCCCTTTTCCAAAATTAAAATATTAGCGAAAACGATGACGTCATATAATATTTTTTTACAGCGCATATTTAATTTGCACACCTTTTGAAGCTTTGGTGCAGTAATTTGGTTTTCCCTGCTTTCTAAAATTAGTAGCGTCAGGACAGACTGACTGACTTGCGTGACAATTGCAAATTATATAGTTTTATCATTAGTATTGGTAGTAAATAGCATGAAATAATAAAGTTCAAGGACGAACGAGCAAATGAACTAGAACGAGAGCCTCAGTCAGAGCAGAGTCACTAATTCATTTACATAAATCATACTCGCAAGGACGTTCCATTTCGCATAATATAATATATCACATAATTTAACATTATATTGATATTACGTATATTCCGATACGATTCTGATTAATCGTCCCATCACTAATTAACGCACAGCACGTATATAAAGAAATTTCAAGCGCATGTTAATATTTTGGCGCCATATTGGTTTTCGTTTTAACTCGATCATCGGTTATCCCGATGCCATTTTTCATACCCCACGCCGTCGACTTAAGCGGTTTCGACTGTAATACACATGGTAATGTGTTTAATTGAATAAGTTGCATTGCTTAAAAGGTAAGATTTAAAACAATCTGTTGATTTAGGAGTACTGATTCATGAATATTAGTTGACCCCAAGCAATCATTCACCATCTTCTCATTTTTGTGAGTACCATTAAAAACTGCAGCGAGAGGGATGGCTAAAAAAGAGCCCAGTCTTTAAAAAAGATATTATTATTTTCACTAATATGCATAAGGCGATCAATGTACCCTCTATGGTTTGTTGGTCCGTCTGCAAAGTAAAAAAAAACTTGTCTGCAAAGCTGCACAGGATCCATTTTTGTGCAATATTTTACAAAATTTGCTGCGCTGTAATTCTAAATTGCTGCGCGGCATCGATCAGATATCTGCGCGACTGCACATCTTAAAGGGTACATTGAAGGTGACTAGTGGATTTTCAAAGCCTGAAGGAAACATATTTATTTTTTGTCTATAATAAAGAAAAGTAAAAAAAACATTTGATTGTAAAAAGTTTAAGTTGTATCTATAAGAAATAAACCATTTTCTTGAACTGGTGTTTTCAGTCACTTGGATTCTATAGATATAGGATGAGTTTTGGATAAATTTTCAGTAAAAATCGACCGAGTTTGGAATATATTCTTTTTTAATTCCATAGCCTTAAATCATAGGGTAATGGCAATAGGCATTGTGAAGCAAGCAATGAACAAATCTCACCCATTAAAAACATTTAAGTTGGTTGTTAAATAAATGTTAATCATAGCTCAACAAACTATTACAAGTCATTTACCTTTTGTTTTTAAGAATTCTTATTGCAATTTGTTGTAATCATGTTTTATATGGTTGGAGGGTTTAAAAAAAAATAATTTTAAGCTTAATAGAAAATACATGGGTGTTAATATTTGGTCAAAATCCTCAATTAATGTTTTTAAAAATCTGTTTATTTAAATTTACACAATATAATTAACTAATAGAGTAAGGAAAAGAAAAAGAATAGGCAAAGGTCATTAAAAAAACAACTAAGAAGAACAGCATTTGTTGAAATAAATAATTTGTGTATTATTAAATATTAAAATATATTATTTTTATTTAAACAAGTTGTGTTTCTTTTTATCCAATTATAAGCTTTATCACTGTCTAATTATGTATCATGACATATTGATACCTAATATGAAACATGCTTTTTTTAAAACACTTGTATCATAAAATGTCTAAATTTCAAAATTGACACTTCTATTTTCCAAAGATATATGATTGAAAATTGTGCCCAGTTGGTCAAGAAATGTCGTTTATACAGTGACTCACTTGCACGATATGGAAAATCACCTTATTTGTACCCCTTGTATGGCCTTGGTGAACTGCCACAAGGTTTTGCCAGGTATGTGTTTTTTTATTTTTAGTGGAAATTGACTTAATAACCCTTTACTGGGCAGAGATTGTTTTCATTTTCTATCTCTGTATGGGCAAGAGAAATAGTCGAGTTAATTTTAGAAATGTTTATAAATGTCAGTGCCATGGCCTATTGGCTAAAAAAATGGTATTGAATGTTGAATATAGTTTTATGCTATAAAATTCAGTAAGAAGAGGAATGGTTAATTTAAAAAAAAATAAAAATATCATTGTAATAAAGCTAAAGGTCTGTTGTTCATTTTATTTATTTCTACATTACACAATTGCAACAAAGTTATCTGTTTAGAAAAGAATTCTTTTATATCAACATTTGATTGAAATGGTTTTCTCAACATAGAATCAAAATTGTTGAAATACTACACATAAAAAATAATGTCAACCAGGAAGTTGTATTTTGGAAATTTAGCAACAGATTAATTTATTAAGAATATCTTCAGTTCCTACCATGTTTTTATTCACTTTTGTTATCTTAATAATTTCAGATTGAGTGCAATTTATGGTGGTACTTACATGCTAGACAAACCAGTTGAGAAAATAGTTATGGAAGATGGCCACGTTGTTGGAGTTTCAGATGGGAAGGATATAGCTAAGTGTAGCATGGTTGTGTGTGACCCAACCTATGCCCCTGAGCGATGTAAGAAAGTTGGTCAGGTGAGTTTCAGTGATTTGGAAATTTATTTATATTCTTATTGAAATAATAGAAAAAGTTGATGCGTTGTTTATTACCCTTAACTATGTCTCTTCTAATTTTAACCTTTTTAGGTAGTAAGAGCCATCTGCATTCTCAATCATCCTATTGAAAACACCAAGGATGCACAGTCTGTTCAAATTATCATTCCTCAGAACCAAGTCAATAGGAATGATGGTAAGTTGGACAAATAAAAGTGTAATTTTCACTGTTGAAGAATTTTTGTCAACTGTGTGAGATATATATTGTAAGTGATAAATTATTCATTTACAAAGGAATTAAAGTGATTTCAATTAATAAAATGGGAGTACATAATTAGATGACTTTTTAATGTAAAGTGCCTCTAAAACACATTTCACTCTATCATTTATTAGATATCTATGTGTGTATGGTCTCTGCTGCCCATAATGTTTGTGCCAAAAACTTCTACTTGGCTATTGTGGCCACCACTGTAGAGACCAACAACCCAGAAGCTGAACTGCAACCAGGTCTTGATTTACTCGGACAAATAGAAGAAAAGTGAGTAATTTAATATTCCAGAATTTTTTTTTAACGTTAGTGGAAATTTCAATTTTTTTACAATTATTAAGTAATGTAATAATATTCTGTCTTCAAGTGCTAATATTATATTCAAGGTTGTAAAAATTTGCTAATTGGCAAAAAAATGTATCAAATTAAGCAACACAACCCTGTCTGTCCAGTGTCATCCATTGACAACATCTTGTTTATCTCTCTTGTGCTAACCTGTTAACTCAGTAAATTAAAAAAAATAATGAGCCAAACTAAGGAGAAAAAAATAGTGATGCTTAGAAGATAACGGGAATATTTTTAAAAAGTAATTATTTTTCATTCATTAACTCATCGAAATAAATTAAATTGAAATTAAATGGCTGTTTTAAGTTTTGACACCCTAAAAATGAACTCGAGGTAACATACAAATATGGACGAATTAAAGTTACAGTTTACTGGCTGATAAACCTAACTAGTTAGGTACAGTCGAACCCACTTATCTCGACCTCGATTAACTCGCCAACTTTATAAGTCGACGTTTTTGAAGTGTAACCGCCAAATTATCTCTTTGTCTTAGAATTTTCTCATCGGTTATCTCGATTCTTTTATGTCGCAGAACCCTAATATTTTGAGCACAAAAGAGGGCCAAATTTGCCACTTAACTATCTCGATCCCCATGACCAATCGACAGCTTTTGAAAATATTAGTTTTTCAACCAGACTACTTATTCAAGTCTGGAAAGACTATATTGTCCTATTATTGTGATATTTTTGCATACGATCCTTGAAGTAGACATCTTGATCTACATTAGCATCATGAATTTTTTATTTTTAAGTCGATCCTAGATGTATAAATAACATTCTCAATATAGGCCACCTTTGAGGTGAATATTTTTGAAGAAATGCCAGGAATATGTTTTTCATATTAAAAAATAGTGTTAGATTAAAACTAGAATTATATTTGTGCCAAATTTCATCCAGCTATGACGTGACGATCACATGGTAATTTTTTGCGAGAAAAAACATGGGATCCTGAAAGTTGGACCACACCCCCTTTTTTTAATTATCTTATATGAAAACTACTTCAATATCATACGAAGCTTACATGTTTAAACCCTATAGTAAATGATAGTATTCAATAACAAAATGTACCGTGTCCAGACTTGTCATTGGCAACCATTCATCCTTCAACATCATTTTGAGTCTACTACTTTGTCCATTGCTTTGTCCTCATTGTTTCATTCATAAAAGGTGGCCGTGTGCAAAAGCCTTTAACTATTGGTTAGAATTAATTATGAGTCAAAGTTGAAGGTTCAAAAGGAATTAATAATTGTATGTGTACATTCTTATAGAGGACAGTTCAGTTCGCTTTGTCATGAGTCATATCACTATGTAGGTCATGATAGAAGTAGAACTTGTAAACACAACAGAAACTTTGTTTAAAAACAAATTATTCTGTTTATACAAAGTAAAATAGTTAATTAATAAAGGAATATTTTTTCAAACAAACTAAACGGCAACGCTGTTGTGTAAAAAAACCCTCCAAAAACATGAGCATGTACCTTCTCATTTATTAACGCACATCATGTACATAAAGAAATTTCAAGCACATGGTAATATTTTGCCGCCATATTGGCTTTTGTTTATCTCGATCATCTGCTATCTCGACGCTTTTTGGCAAACCCCTATGCCGGCGACATAAACAACTGTACTTCATATCCAGCTTTTGAAAGATATTAGGGATGGGCAGGTGTAATGAGAGTGAAGAAGCAAGCTTAACTTATTTTGTTATAGATAACCACCAAAAGAATCAACATTTTTGTTTAAAATATTTTGAATTAAATCGGATGTCCTGACATGATACTTTTCCAAAGACCAAAAAAAAATGTTTTTTTATTATTTGGTTTTAAATTCAAAACTTTTATTAATACAAAGAAATGTTTTGTTGTTGATTGAATCTTTGATGGAAGCATTTTTGGAAGTTTCAATTTATTTAAGATATACAGAAGAATGCATCTTGCTGTCATGGTGTCTAATAATTCCAATAGATTGAGTTTCCCTCATCCATTTTGTTTGCACATTAAAACCCCTTATAACTTAAAAACTGAACAATAAGTCCTATTCCAAGAACAAAATAAACTTAACTTCTAAGTTTAAAAAAAACTTTTTGTCTTATGATAAATCAAACATGTAGTCACAGTAGCTGAACTCACTACTGACAATACAGCAGTTCTCCAGCTTGTTGTAGATACATGAAATCACATGGATTACTTTGTAAGCCTCGTGGTGACAAGAAAAAGATATTTAAAACACACCATACTCAATAAATCACAATAGCTCTTGTGCTACTATTATAAGTCAATATTCACACTTCATCCTTCAATTGTTTCAGTTTTTCAAAATAGCACAGGGTGTAAAATGTAAAATTCGATTAATCTTTTAAATATTAGTTTGATAAATTTTTAAATCGATATTAAAAAGTTTTACTTTGTTAGATTTTTAAAACACCAACATTTTAGAACATTTATTACATTATTTTACCTTGAATCTAATGAGTTTTCTTCAATTTTTTTTTACAGATTTGTTAGTGTTGTTGACATATTTGAGCCAATAGATGATGGCAAAGAGAGCAAGGTGAGAGCATTTTTACGTGTAGAAATAGTTTTCATTCACTGATACATCTGCTAAGCATTTTCATGCCATTTCTAGATATTATAAAACATGACACTTACTTTTATGTTTGATGGGAGATTTTCTTTAGCTTCTTTAAAAGGCATTCATGCTATATAGTAAAAAAAAAGATGATCCACTTAGTATTGTGTGTAACTTACGTTTCACAGGATTTTGACCCTGGATAGTGTGAAGAAGAATTGAAGCCAGATTTTTAAAATATTTATCCACTAGGCCTCGATGGTTTATCAAAGAATAAACATAACTTTTTTAAAAAGACAATGTTTTAAGTTTATGAATTTTCAGTCCTATCCACTGTTTACCCATACTATTGCTATAACTTTCTTTCCAATTGGGAAAGATCAGAAATAAGTACAATACCGATCTTATCTTGTTGCCAATCTAATTCAAAATTACTTTGTGTAACATCAGTTTCTGATAATTAAATACCTAGAACGTCCCAATAATTTAATAACAACCAGTTTGCCAGACATTTTTATTTTAAAATTGTTAATAATTATCAAAGCCAGGAATAAATCTAAAATAAACAAAAGTAAGTCACACAAAGATCTAAAAAAATAAATAAGAAAGTTGCTGTAGTTAAACTGATGCCTTTGGAGGTTTTGCCCCATTAGGGTTAAATTACAATAGTGATTTTTTAAAAACTGGTTGTGTCAGTTATTGAAAGAACCTTTTATAGTCAGCGATGAGTGTATTAAGTATTAATTTATTTTATTCAGATTAAGTCCTGTATATAATCATGTTAATGTTACACCAGTGGATAAGTCCCATTCATTAGTTTTGAAGTTGTCAAGTGTGTAGTTGTGGCTGCCTCAAGAGTAAGCCGATTCTTAGTTTGAGGTTGTCATAGTGGGTATTTGTGTTGTTTCTCTAAAAAAATATGCCAATCCTTGTGGGGTTGTCAAAGTGGGTCTTTACATTTGACTCAAAAAATAGTCACATCTTTAGTTTGGAGATTTACACCCTGTATTAAAGTAACTAATATTTTATAAACTGATATCTAATCGAAAATGGAAAGCTATCATCAATTACCATGCATCCTATATGATAATATGAGATATTTACTATTAAACTCGTGAACAACTATAAGACAATGATCAATTAAAATGCAAAATGCTTTTGTTCAGATTAACAGAACAATTTTAAATAAAACTATAAGTTTCTCATTCTGAGTTGAATCCCTCTGTTGGTGCCCCCCAAGTTAATTAAAAGATTATTTACATATTTTCAAACTTAAATCCTTCCATGCTTATAAATGATAATTTAGAGAGATTTCTGTATTATGAATTGTAGTGTGTTATTAATGTGATATTTTAGAGAGATTTCTGTATTATGAATTAGTGGGTTATTTAATGTGATATTTTAGAAAGATTTCTGTATTATGAATTGGTGTGTTATTTAATGTGATATTTTAGAGATTTCTGTATTATGAATTAGTGTGTTATTTAATGGAAAGTTTGTATTCTTTATTTGACAGATTTTCATCTCTAAATCTTATGATGCTACAACTCACTTTGAAACAACCTGTGATGACGTATTGGATTTATTTGAGAGATGCACTGGAGAAAAATTTGATCCCTCTAAAGTAAAACACACAGAGGAAGCTGTGGGAGAATAGAGATGTTTTACTCTAGCAGTGTTTATATTCTTGCTTACTGTCTAGATGCTTTGATTGAATAGGTTCTTGATTGACTCATTTGTATTTTCACCCATCTACCAGGAAATGGCAATGAACAAATACTAAGCACAAGTTCACATACTTCAGAGTACAAATTTGTGCAAATTAATTGTTTTTAATTACACGAGATATCATGGTCTTAAAATAGATGATAGAAAAATATGTTGATTTTAAGTCTTGAGCCTATATAAATTTGGGTGAAATTAAGTTTGTCATCTGGCATTATAATCTTTGAATATGTGTAGTTCAATTTGCCCTCTTCTGCTCCTTAGCTTTTAAACACTGCACTCTTGTCTTAACAGTCTTTGTAAATTACATTTGTGATCATGGATATGAAAACAGTTCATTTGTAGTTGATGTAGTTATTTTTTTAATTTTATGACACTCTTCAGTCTTCAGAAATCCCACCAAGTTTGGTGTTTGCATTCTCTTAAATTTCTTGGATGTTTTAAGAAGAAAAAAAAAGCAACTCACAGCTTAAACAAATTAATTTGTCTGTGGTGTACTTATCTATCTGTAGTTTCTGTTTCATCTGATGTGATGATGCACATTTAATTTCACCTTGCTGAAGCAATGTTTTTAAGTTAACAAAAAATACTTCATAATTTTGATACAGCAATTTTTTTTTCACATTAGGTATTTCTTGTTCATGCAAAGTTGTAACTGAATTTTGAGGTGCTTTCATTTCAGTGAAGTTGTTATAATATAGACAAGTATTTGATAGTTGTGCCAGTACTCTAAGTAACTACTAGAAGCTTCTGATATAACATAACTACTATACACATGAAGAGAGAAAACAAAAATTTTAAGTTTTTTTTCCTCTTGGACCTGCCTGTGATGCCTCCTTTATTTAATCAAATATGATATTTTAGTTGACACAGTATTAACAAAATGGAGAAAAAAAGTCAGTAATAAGGAATAAATTACAGCACAACGAGTGTAGTATACTGGCTATGTCAATTTTAACAATCAATTTTTGGCGACCCTCGGTAAATGCACCCCCAGTTGATCTTTTCTCCACCGTTTTTCCAACTCATGAACCATGAATGTGTGTTGACAACATGGTGCATGGACATTCCAAACTCTACAGATAAAATTCTCTAATGTGCATTTTCTACTCACTTTGTAATATTTTCTCCCTAAAGCCACAACCACTTAATTTACTCATTTGTACACTGCTTGTCAACTTTTTATTGTCTTGATTTAAATAAAAAAATTAAAAAATGGCGCAGTTTGTTTCCAAAATGTTATCCCTGCATGTGGAGACGACTTTTCACTTAAGATTATTCTACATAAATGACCAAATCTTGACTTATGACTTATTCTAGTGTTCCATATTGACTTTCATATGTTTGTTATTCTATTCAAGGTGGAGTATTGTATAAAGTATAAGCTATAAATGTAAAAGAGCTGTTGAGCTATTATGAAAAAAAACCTGTTTGATTTCAACAACTCTCAACCAACATGGGCACAATGAATGCTAATGATTAGTATAGTAAGTAAGGAAAACAAGTAGTCTTTGATTTATAATGTATAAATAATTTTAAGAAACCTTGATCGTTTGAAACAAAGCTGTGTTTGATTATGATACATGTGTATTTGTGAGGAAAACAACATTTTTAAACATAGTTATGTCCAAATAATTACTGTGACTATAAGGGGATTTAGTGAAAATGATTCAAATAAATAAGCTGTATTCTTGTTTTTTGTGACAGATTAGTAGTGTCAGTAATAGCAAAAGTTTTTAAGTTCGAAACCAGAAACATACCTACTTTTCTTAAAGTTAAAGATATTTCAGAGTAGCAGAGTATTTTACATTTACTCAACATAGAGCTAACTTGCTTACATGTGTTTAGCTATTCAATAATCACTTACACTTGCATTTGAGCATAACAGGTTTGTCTTCAGGTTGAATCCTTGACATGTTTTATCCTTACAGTGACTGGAAGTATTTTTGTTGATGGGGGCTGCTTATTGTGGATTGACAAAACTTTGATGTTGTCATTGGTGTACACATATTTCATTCTTTTATTTTGTTGTTTTGTTTTCGTTTCCCCCATCTGTTGTTGCAATATTGCGACTTATGAACTTTTTTGATGAACAGTGATACTGTCAACATAATGATGATTTTAATTATTAATTGTAGATGCCTGAATGTTGATAATTGTGTGCAATGCAGAATGTCATTTGTTCAAATTTTATTTTGTCATTGGTTTTGCTCTATATTCATACTTTATGTTGCAAATTGGTTATGCTATATTTATTTTATTTTTTAAACCCACCCTCCCTGAAATAAGAATTAATACAACACATAGACATAAGAATTGGAGATATTTTTGGCTGAAGGTTTATTGTCCTTGACTGTTTGGTATGGGCTTATCTTGTCATTTTACAGCAGCTTGTCAACCAGAGCCAGTGCTTTTTTAAAAATAAAATAACTGTCATTAGACTTGCTCTGGTTTAAACACTTTCACTTTAGATCAGTTTTCCAAAAAAAAATAAATGTTTAGTATCTTTTTTTAATTTTATTTTTTTACATTTAATCTATGCCACATCAATAAATCTTGTCAGGTTTGTGTAACCATACATTATCTTCTTTGATTTCTTACAACAGTAATCAGGTGTTAACAATAGAAGAACTTTTTATGATTTATTTTTAAATGTCTGTTTGGGGTTTTTAATCATACAAACACAAGCAATAAAGAGCCACTCTCCCCCTTTTTGGGGGCAAGCGGCAGATAAATAGGAAGTGACAAGTTGTTAACGTGGTTAACTCCCTTTTAATGATTGTTTTCAAGGTTAACATTAATATGGGACCAGATAATTTGTACAAATGAAAGTGAACTCGAACAGTATTTTGTTAAACTAATCTTAAATTTTAAAAAAAAATTGTTTTCTTTTATATTTAGTTGGCAAGAAGTTTATGGAAAACGTCATAAGTTATATGATTAATATGAATAATTTTAAATGTGTACTTTGGTGCCGTTTCTTAGTTCCAATAAAATTATTTTGGGAAAAGTAACAATTGCTTTTTATCTGGTAATCCATTGATGAAATCCTCTACAGAATATCAATGACGAATAATTAAGTTTACAAGCAAATTATGCTCCATTCCTTTAAGTCCTAAGAATTTATGAACGGACCTCCTGAACTTAGGAACAGGGTCAAGTGGTGTAAAAGTTGCTTGCTAATACAATCACTTCACTATTGTTACCCTCTGCATCAAGATGGTGGTCACCAGCAAGTTGCTTATAGTGGCAAACATATCTATGTAAACCTTTACCTAAAACAAGTTGGTGAAACTCAAATTATTATAATATAAACAATATAATAGCCCAAGTCACAGGTTGGAGTATGGATCCGTAATGCTATGAAGTCATTTTTTGAGCTTATATTTAAATATATATACATTGTATATTTATACATATTATACAAGTACAAGGCGCGCATCACGAGGTGTGCAAAATTCTAAAAGATTTTTAAAAAAAATTATATAACGTCATAGTTTAAGCTTATATTTTAATTTTTGAAAAGAGAGCTATGTAAAAAGATGATTTGAGGATTTATAATTATAAAATACTTAGTGTACATTTCAGGAAGTTAAATATTTCTTATTTATCAAACACGGATAAGTTACTTGGGCTTTTTACCCCCCCAAAAAAGTGGGCGCCCTAAAACCCCTAGTTGCTTATAAGGATTTACATTAATTGAGTAGTTAAACAAACCCACATGTATTTCCAAGTTAGCAGCTGATCCCATTTATGAATGGGTTATAAGTTATAATGGGATAAGAATGAGAGTTTTTGTAAAATCCTGTGGTATACATTCAACAATGATAAGTAGACTGGTGTACAAGAATTTGAGTGTGGGCTGATGTTCGATGAAATGTTCCCTTAAGATGCCTGCGCAGCCACATATATATCTTACTGACGCCGGAGAGCAAATTGCACTAAAATTGACACTCTGCAATCTTGCACACGAGTTGTTTTGTTTTTTTTACCTTGCGTTCTGAACAAAGAACCTTACAGGGAACATTGGTTGGGTGATAAGGCTAAAAAAGGAAATACTTTTCTGATATAAAGCATTTACCAGTTTGAACAGCCGTTCCTGTGTCCTTACTATGCATATTAAGAATATTTGATTTGAGGCATAGTTTTAGTACAATAACAATAGCTACAGAAAGGTGAAATTTAGTCATTGATAAATGTCAGACATGTTCCATTAAGTATACTTAAATTTTTTAGGACTATATGTTCCATTAACTTATTAACTATATTCAAAGTTCACTCTCAATTATTAGGACTACATGTTCCATCAACAACAAATCATATCGTTAGTTCAAAGTTTATATTCAATTCCCTAATTAAAGTCCCCATATCACCATTTGTTTTTTTTAAAGTAAATACAATATCAAATCAAAAAATATTTTGGTTCCTGTTCAAAGTAACGCCGCTGCTATAATTATAAACTATTGAAAAGTCCTGATAAAATATTTGCCTTAAATGGCATTCTATAAAACAAATACGCACACCTGGAGCGTAAGCTTCTTTCTTTTGAGGAGCATAAAGTAACATTTTTTCTCGCCGTGCCAAAAATGGATAGTAGCTACTAACAGTTCTAACGAAATATTTCTTGACATTGGGTTTGTTGTCCGCGGACAATTTGATACTTCGCTCTTTCCTGCGTGTCGTGACTAAAACTATAAATAAATCCTTCTAAATATTTTGGACTCGGCCCATTTTGAATGAAATTTTTGTAACTTAAGGTTATGCAGATTTACCTGCAAACTTTGGGGCCCAACTCTTGATCACCGACAACTAATGGTTGTTAGATATTGTTTTAAAATTTCGATGCGGAAAAAAACAAAACAACTCATTCGCAATTTACAAACAGCTCTAACATTATCCGCACAGCCAATCAGTCAATAAGAAGTTAACGGTAGAATGTAAAGCATGTTGAGGAGCTTGGTAGGGACACTGGACTCAGTCTGCAAGTGAATAACTAACAGAACGTGTTGCTTGTGTTAATCATATGGTTAATATGGGTTTAATCTCTTAGGGGCGCGATGGTCTAAGTGGTAGCGCACTGGACTATCGATCCGAGGCAGATCTCGAGCCCGGGTACTGGCAAGGCCCCTGGGGAATTGGGCTGGCCACACATTCCCCTGTTCGTTAGTGGTGGCTAATAAATAAAGGTAAAAAAATGATTTTTAAAAACCAAGTGAACTAAAAAGAAGAAAATAATTTAAAAACTTATCAGTTCAAGTACTTCGATTTATAATGACTAAAAACGTGGGGCGGGCGCTTATGAGGTTTAACATATGCGGTTCCTCATTCTCCCACTTATAGATCTCTCTTTTGCCTTCTAAATTAGATATCTTTAATTTTTTATACCAAACACCCAGATGAACAGCATCAGATGTTAAATCCTACGTTAAATGTTAATCTAAGAATTGAGCGATTGTTATGTTCACCTCGTTTCCCCTTTGCCCTTTACCATTGCTAAAAATGTTTCTATATGTAAGCTATGGACTATGAGAATGACAAGACACGGAACAGTCTTGATTTAAATAATTAATTGGTTATTTTTTATTTCTTAAATTGTCTTTGTTCAATACATTTAAAGTGTGGTGAAAAACAAATGTTCAATTGTTTTTTAAAATGAAAACATGCTTTGTAATCGTATAAAGTTTAATCTGAATTTGTAAATACTTTTATACGCTTCAGCAGATTCTAAACGACTTGGAAAAGTAGAATTCGTGGTGCGCATTGAAAGTGTTTATGTGGGAGGTGTGGGGGGGGGACGTTGTAAATATTTATTGGCTGCAGTTCATAATGTGTGAGTTTTCCCACCGAATAACTTAATGAGGCAGCGTAAAATTTATTACAAAATCCTTGAAAAGAAATGTTAAGAAATAAGTACAAAATAATAATAATAAGGGGCCGTCCATAAAGGGGAGGGGGGTGTAAAAAAGTGTGACAGTTTGTGACAGGGATAAGGGGGGTCCGGCCATGTGTGACATCACGGTGTTTTCTATTAAATTTTAATTATTTTGTTAATAAAAATGAACAAATTTGTTCGAAAGTGTGACGTACTTTAGGGAAGGGGGGTCTGAGATTTGTGACAGGGGGAGGGGAGTTAAAAATGGTTTAAAAAATAGCGTGACGTACGTGACGGTCCCTAATTCGATAATTTATATGGCGCTGTACTCCAGTAGGCCCTAAGCATCAGGGCTCACAGCGCTTGACATCAATGTGTACGAAGTAAACCGAACATCAGGGCTCACAGCGCTTGACATCAATGTGTACGAAGTAAACCGAACATCAGGGCTCACAGCGCTTGACATCAATGTGTACGAAGTAAACCGAACATCAGGGCTCACAGCGCTTGACATCAATGTGTACGAAGTAAACCGAACATCAGGGCTCACAGCGCTTGACATCAATGTGTACGAAGTAAACCGAACATCAGGGCTCACAGCGCTTGACATCAATGTGTACGAAGTAAACCGAACATCAGGGCTCACAGCGCTTGACATCAATGTGTACGAAGTAAACCGAACATCAGGGCTCACAGCGCTTGACATCAATGTGTACGAAGTAAACCGAACATCAGGGCTCACAGCGCTTGACATCAATGTGTACGAAGTAAACCGAACATCAGGGCTCACAGCGCTTGACATCAATGTGTACGAAGTAAACCGAACATCAGGGCTCACAGCGCTTGACATCAATGTGTACGAAGTAAACCGAACATCAGGGCTCACAGCGCTTGACATCAATGTGTACGAAGTAAACCGAACATCAGGGCTCACAGCGCTTGACATCAATGTGTACGAAGTAAACCGAACATCAGGGCTCACAGCGCTTGACATCAATGTGTACGAAGTAAACCGAACATCAGGGCTCACAGCGCTTGACATCAATGTGTACGAAGTAAACCGAACATCAGGGCTCACAGCGCTTGACATCAATGTGTACGAAGTAAACCGAACATCAGGGCTCACAGCGCTTGACATCAATGTGTACGAAGTAAACCGAACATCAGGGCTCACAGCGCTTGACATCAATGTGTACGAAGTAAACCGAACATCAGGGCTCACAGCGCTTGACATCAATGTGTACGAAGTAAACCGAACATCAGGGCTCACAGCGCTTGACATCAATGTGTACGAAGTAAACCGAACATCAGGGCTCACAGCGCTTGACATCAATGTGTACGAAGTAAACCGAACATCAGGGCTCACAGCGCTTGACATCAATGTGTACTAAGTAAACCGAACATCAGGGCTCACAGCGCTTGACATCAATGTGTACTAAGTAAACCGAACATCAGGACTCACAGCGCTTGACATCAATGTGTACGAAGTAAACCGAACATCAGGGCTCACAGCGCTTGACATCAATGTGTACGAAGTAAACCGAACATCAGGGCTCACAGCGCTTGACATCAATGTGTACTAAGTAAACCGAACATCAGGGCTCACAGCGCTTGACATCAATGTGTACGAAGTAAACCGAACATGACGACCGGACTCAGAACCTCTATGCGCCTGGATTTGGTTCGTCGATCAATTGAGAACTCCTTTTGAAGTCATTTTATTAATGAGATTGTTGTAACGTAATATCGCATTAAGCGGTGTAAAATATTCTATTTTTGTATTATTAATTAATTATCCATTTTATCATTCACCACGAACAACTCCGTAAAGTCACATTCACTTGAAACGTGATTTTCATGATTTCCAGACTCATATATTTTAACTCTCACGGGTTTTCACGATGAAACATGAGAATCTTTAAGAGCAGTAGGGTTAGGGTTACCAACTCCCGCAACCTCGAACCGAACAGGGAATAGAATTGCAAACATTATAACACTTAACAAATATAACAGGTGTTTGTTGAATTTTTTTTTGGTTTACATTGTAATTACACATGTTGGTGATTTTAACTAAGTTGTAAAATAATATGATTACTAATAACATAAAGATTTAAACAAAACAATTATTTTAACATATTACAATTTACAAAGCATGCTATATATATCTCCCGGGTCATAGTTAACCGAGTGACGGGACATGAAAGCCGATTCCGGGAGTCTCCCGGCAAAAACGGGACGGTTGGCAACCCTAAGTAGGGGGGATGGGGGGATGGAAATCGACAGCAAGGGCCACATCCCCTTTGTAAAAGTTGGCACCGGCTTGAGTTGAATGGGCGACAGCAGCAGTGCAGTATTCCCCCGACCAAGGCCGCGCAGCGATGTGTTGTCTATCATCTGTCTATTAGTGTGTAGCCCGTGTCTTAATCTGAAAGAACTGACTAGAAAACGCGTATCTCTAAAAGGGCTAAGTTAGTCTTCCCAGTCCCTTCTGAAGGTTCCCAGTGTAGATGGACACAGAAATAATTATCTTGTGGTGCGCTATTTTGAAGCAGCTGGGCCTAAGTTATGTAATAGGCTTCCCAAGTCATTGAGTGAGACAATTGAGAGAGCGCAAATTTTTTAAAGTAAGTTTTGACAATTAGAGCGCAGGGAGCATGATGGGTTAGCGTGGACAAATAGTCAAATAACGCTATACAAGAAACCGTCATAATCACCAACACGTTCACATAAATACTTTATCAACATGTTCACATACCGTAATACCATATACTTTCTGTGGACCACAGGGGTCTTAGGCTCAAGTCATTTTCCGTACCCCGGAACAAGTTTCTTCAACAACACAAAATTACAGGAACGCATTACCATAAAATTCTTCACATCAAAATACATGGTTATTTAGTAAAATAAATCTTATCTTATAATACTTTACAGACGCTGCTCTATACAGAAGACATGTTCCCTCTAAGGTTCGTTGGTCCGTGTGTAAAGTTGGAAAGCATCCATTTTTTGTGGAAAAAAAAATATCCTTATTAAAATTTACTGCATGGTAATTATAAACTGCTGCTCGGCGGCGGTTAGATTTATGAGCGGCCGCGCAGTCATGCAGCTTAAAGGGAACAATGCAGAAGACTATTTTGTCCTACGCTTATACATGGTTTATGTCCAGTCTTGCATTTGCATTAGAGTTTATAATTTTGATAGTGTATTGGTTTTTCTAGTTTCTTCTGACAACCCATTCCACGTCCGAATTCCAGACGGGAAGAAGAAGGATTTGTATGTGTTTGCTCTAACGAATGTAACAAAATACGCGTTTTAATAACGCATTGCTCTATTTTCAAGTTAGAATTTAATGTCTTATGTATTATTATAAAAAAATTTTTTCTTCTAAACGGTCAATTAATAAAATAAAGCTAATTTTTTTTTAAAAAATTCTTTTAAAAAAATAAATCAATAAATGTTAAAAAAACGTATAAAGTAAATGTCCATTAAAAGGCTTCAGAGCTTTGAGCAAAACATTATTAAAATAATATTTAAAAAAAAACGAATGAAGACGAAAGAATCACAAAATCAATCTTAACCTATTTAAAATGACGTTACCACTCATACAAAATAAAATCCTAACGAAGCCATCCCCGCCCCAAACCATTCTTCATACTCATCAATTGATGCGTGCGGTGTTGAAGGTACAAACACTTGAAAACAAAACAACAAAGCGCAAACACGCACAAAGGACGTCGTGCTACGACAGAGAATTTTCCCCATCGAGGCCAAGGTTGGCATGAGTAGCACAAGTCTTAAGGATCGTTCAAGCGACAAGGAGAAGCTTTTTGATGATTGTTCGAACACAAACTAGTCACGTGTTTTGTCAAGTTGTTTTGTTGCCTTGTTTGAAAATACAATTTATAGTTTAAAGTTAAGAAGAAAAAAATTAATTAATTTGCTTGACATTTTTTTTACACTAAGAAAAAAAATAACCATTTACCTTGACCTGCAATGCTGTGTTGTCGTTTCGGGTTGGGGGTCTTGAAATTCGCGTTACCTTCTGCCCAGAGGCGTCACTAGGGTTGGTGACACCCAGTGCGGTAGCCCATGGTGTCATCCCCCTCACGTCCAATCCCTTTAGACCAGCGCTTCTCAAAGTGGTGGTCCGCGGACCGGTGACGGTCCGTGGGCCATCCGCTGCCGGTCCGCAGAAGTTATCCACACAAAAAAAGGACAGAAAAAATTGTCAGTGCAGGGAAAATAGTGCACCGGTCCCTGGTGCATTGAAAAAAATTCCTGCCGGTCCACCATACTAAAAAGTTTGAGAAGCACTGCTTTAGACCACCTCCGAGTCTTCAAGTGCTAAAAAACGGGAATATATATAATTTAACATTTTGGTGTCACCCCTTTTATGATCGCGTAAGTGTAACCCGCTTTGCGCTCTGCACCACCGGCACCCCCAGCCCCTAGTGACGACTCTGCTCCTGCCTACGACAAAGTCTGAATTGAGGCACCCCTACAATAGATTCTATCGAAAGATGATTTTTCGAGGTCTTCCAAATCCTATTATATTCTCCTTTACAGCGAGTTCGGCTAGCATTCCTCATAGCATTATTTGATGCCGTTCGGAGCTTAAGCTACATGATCTGCTTGTGATTAACACTTCAGTTATTTGGTTAAAAATGGTTATTGAATAGCCAGATAGACGCCACAAAACAACGAACGTATACGTGTTGGGGAAAAACCTTTGTCAGCGAGCAACAACATAGAAAAAAAAATTAAAAATTTTTTTTAAAAAAAAAGGTACGAGAATAAAATACAACTTATCTGCAGTGTTTAGTCTAAGAAGAGTCAACCAGAAATTATTTATGTAACCGTTAGTTCATACAAGATTATGTTATGAGGAAGTCTCATGTCCTGCAGAGGGGTACGGGAGTTAGGGATGGGATGGCTTGGGGGCCGTCCATAAAGTACGTCACGCTATTTTTGACCATTTTTAACTCCCTCCCTCCCCCTGTCACAAATCTCGGATCCCCCCCCCCAAAATCAAAGTACGTCACATTTTCGAACAAAATTTTATTTTTTATTAACAAAATAATTAAAATTCAATAGAAAACACCGTGACGTCACACGTTGCCGGACACCCCCCTCTCCACTGTCATAATTTCTTACACCCCTCCCCCTCCTGGAGCGTGACGTACTTTATGGACGGCCCCTTAATTAGTTTATACCACTGGATGACCTAACTCCAGTGACGACACTGCTACCACACTTACCGCCCCTGAACTCGATGCTTCCTTCTAGAACTTAAGAAAAAGGCTATAATGTTCGCTGATAAAGGCCTTAGGTTAACTGGGGCCTGTTCAATGGCAGACTCAGATGCAACGGCCATTTCCTCTCGTGAACTGCGAGACTTGAAAAAATACAACCTTGAAAAAATCCAAGCCACCTTTTTTCCCCCTCTGCATTGGTGAGCTTGGAGTGAATCATCTCCCTTGCTCAACTGATTTACAAGAAAAGATTCGGAACAAAGCCACTGGCTCGGCAATCAATGTTTTTAAAGTTCCCGTTTGTGCCAGCAAAGTTCAACCTTTGTTGTCACTTAATGTCAATGCACGTTAAGACACACTTCTGTTAATGGTTTTCTCACCTGGATGTTACCACGATCTCTATGTCTAAGTCATATGTTCACCCATGGATGAATTATCTTTAGTGGAATTATCATCTCACAGGTCCAGTGATGTTAAAGATAAAATGATGTATAAAGACAGAGTTCTCTTTGGTAATTACGTCTAGTTTTGTAGGTTACATCTCGGTTTTAATTTATGAGATGTTTATTTTGGTAATAATAATTGGAAGTAGGAAAATATTTGTGTAGATGGGAGCATTTTGTTTCATGTTCGGAAGGCTTTGAAAATTTCTAGGAAACAAGTGTCTAAAAGATACATTTGTATAAATTAAAATGATTGAATTGATATTATAAATTTCTAAAACAAAATATTTAAAAAAAAAGATAAACGCGTAGCAAGTTATTTGTTATTAAAACAAAGTCATTATATAAAATACTAGTGTATAAACGACGGAAGTTTTCAAAATAAATACACACCAGATTAAAAAGTAACGTAATGCAGAACTTTCATTTCTTTTTATTTGATTCATTTATTATCATATTGAACAATTTTATGGGGAACGTTCGAAAAGAGTTATATTTGGTGCAGTAATTTTTGGTGCGCACTATAAAACCTAACGGCATTACATCCAAGAAGCATTACATCCATTACGGGAATTATGTATGTTGATGATTGATATGATGTTAGTTTTTAATTACGTTCCTTTTGTCTGGATTGAAGACTCTTGTTTAATACGGAATAAAAAGATAATAGCAACAATGGGACTTGTTTCAGGAGTCATTCATGCACACTGAGGAGAAAGCTTCCACCTCAGTGTGCATGAATGACTCCTGAAACAAGTCGAAACACTAATAAAAGCAACATTTCGGGAAAATTAGAATCGTAACGTCATTTGGAGACATTTAGGACTGGTTTATCCCAATTTAAAGAATGTTGTCATTATGCAAGACCATTAATTTTAGGTGAAGGTTGTAGTTTTGCCAATCTCATTATGACAAGGGCATGACCCAAAGGCGAATCGGTTCGCAATACCATTTAAAAATTTCTCCCTCATTTTTTAGCATGAGATTGAATGACTGGATTCCAAGTTTAAAATTTAAAAAAAATTATTTTTTTTCTTCGTTCGTAGTTTTGATTCAAAGCCCTGTTGATGTAGTGATGTAGAGAGGGGTGGAGGGGGGTTCGTATGTCCTCGCGCATCAAGGTACAGGGACGCCAAAATGAGGTTTACGTCACATTATAACAATTAAACAAGGGTAAGATATTATATAAACGGAGGGTGGGGCGCCAATTTTATAGTTTTTTTCCCCCGGGCGCAAAATATGCTTGTTACGCCAGATCATTTAAGCTAATTGATATAGATTTTGATCAGCGATTTTTCATTGAGAATGAAAACCAGTTTATCCAAAGTTTCGTTTCATTAATCGTTCTTTTTAATATTCTCATAGTCTTCTAATTTTAGGAATTAATAAACGCCAATTAAAAAAACAAACATTTGGTAGCCACTAAAATCGCTCATATCCTAAGACACATAATTGTTTTTTTAAATTGTCAATATGTCCAATTATTTAGTTTGAATGAATGTTATAACTTGCGACAAATTTTTTTAAAAAGGAATATCAGCGAGAGTACGACCAATTACATATTATCATCCATTAAAACAACAAAAAATTATAACTTATCAGTTTTAAAGTACATTTGTACTTAATTTCTTTATTCGGCATCTCATTGACGCCCTTAAAAATTGGCGCGCCTGGAAATTGCCTGCTTGGCGTGCACCTGAATACAGTGTCTGATTGGTGACGGGGATGTTTTGGGCTATGCAGGAGACGGGGTGGGATGCACATGGCCATGATCTGGAATATGCATGTTCTAAATTTATTTAACGACGGCCTAGTTGTTTGGTGATCGTTGGCGAAGCACTAGGCATTGGCTGGCTGCTGGAATGTCATTTGTGGTTGCAGAAATTTAGAACATAAATTTAAGTTTAAGGTTTGAAAGACACACAAAATGACAATATATTTAAATAAAGTCAAGGGCGTCTTTTTTAAAAGTTATTTTTTATTTAAAAAAAAATTGCATTAAATAGAAAAAAACAACACACACTTAAATTTAAACATTAAAAAAAATTATATCAAAATATTAGATAAAGAAAGATTTTTAGAAACAAAGAAAAGTTGTTGAAACAAAAATTAAACTCACTGTAGAACATCAATAATGTATCGTTAACCAATAATGGAGTCTATCTTCAAATGTTTAATACCTCAGCTACAGTCGAGTACTTTACCGAAAAGATATAATTGATAATATATTCTTTACATGTGCTATTTTAAAAAAAATTACCATAAAAGCATGACAGGTCGACTTCAGTAAGCGTGGAACTTGTTTCAAATTAACATGAACATCAATGATCAATCCCTAAGATATATAATATAATATATATATAAGATAAGTCCTAAATTAATTGAGGAAGCTGCTCACGACTTACGATCTATGGAATCCTCTAGTTAATACATGGTAAACATTTCTATATAAATGTAAAATTAAATTATTGTGAAAATGTGTTTGATCTAATAGCTAAATTTTGCTCTATGGCTCTGTGCTGCAAAAATAAGAATGTTTAAAATGGTCCAAATATATGGAAGGTTTTTTTCTTAACACAATACATAACCGTTTTAGCATCTTGCATAAAAATTAAAAAGAACAAATTTATTTAACGATTCCATTGAAAGAACGATGTTAGACTTAATAATCTTACAAAAGTGACTTATAAAACTTACTGTATTGAGCACCATAAACCAGTCACTATGCGTGGGGGGAAATATCTGCCTTAAAAAAATAAAAAAAATAATAATAAAAAAAAAGTTGCAAGTTTAAGAGACGAATTAATTAAGTTGATTTCAGGAGATAAGTGAGCTCTGTGGGTGCAGGAAGTGCTGTAAAAATGTAAATAGATCAGGTCAACTTAGCGCATGCGTCTGCCGAGTTATGTTGCCGCTTCCTTACACTTTTTGGAATAAATCTAACCAATTATTTTGTGCACATGACACATGGTCGGCATTTCCTTTATTCTAAAAGAGAAAATTAATATAGTCAATTTTTAAAATATATTCATTTTTTAAATATTTTTTTTATGTGAACCACTACTTCCACCCAACACCACCGAATAGTTTCCGTGTTTAAAGATTGCGGAATGATTAGAGACCACTCTCGGAAACGTTGAATGTTGAACTGTTTGGAAATGTAACCCTCGCGTCTGTCTGTTTTATAGCCAGGTGTCTGCTTGCAAGAGACAGTTCAAGCTTATCAGGTTTCCCGGCTGCCTCATCAAAAATAAGCGATCTTGAGATTTAAATCTTCTCGCGGGATGGGCGAATGCACGGGGTAAAACCTTAAATGCCGAGGGAATGTAAATAAAAATTAATAATAAAGATTTTAATGAAAAATTAAGAGGCAGGCTTAAGAGTAGTTTTTATCCAAAAGTTCCAGATTAAAGTATATTAGGAAATTTGCATTATCAAGATTATATTCAGGCGCGCAAAGCAAGGAGAGAAATAAACACAAAGTTTGGAGGTTAAGAATACGTGATTTAAAATCTCAAATGATAAAATTGTTATTATGCCACACAATGTCTGTGACACAATGGCTTATCTCTGGAATCCTTTGGCATCATCAGAGAGGTGCGCGCCACAACAGAAGGTGACAAGCTCCAATTGAAACCTATTGGTTACATAGCATATCACTATACTTGAGCCACAGCGCCTTTTTTAGTGTAAATGCATGAAGATATTTATTGCATATAGTAATAGATTGGAATCAGTTTCCCGATTTTATGGCTTAGCTTACAAATCCAATATATTGTACACCGATTGATTTAAAACTAAGTTTCACACTTACCTATAGGATGACCTGTCAATGCTTGTTATTAGAAAACGTTCTTAAAAATGGTTGATGTAATTAAATCTGATCAACCGATTAAGCTGTGCGGCTGCGTGGCCGCGCAGATATCTAACCGACGCCGCTCAGCAGGTTAGGATTAATACCGAACAGTGAACTTTGATCAGGGGGAAAAATACCTTGTTTGTTGGGTGTATCATTTTGAAAAAAAAATATATGGAAGCTGAGTAACTTTACACCAGTGGCGTAGTTAGGAATTTTTAGGGATTTGACGGCCCGGGGGCTTGGCCTCTTTGGTTGCCCTGCATACATGGCGGTGGCATAATATTTAGTGTAAAAAAGCATTCTGATACTCCTTTAGGGGCCCCACTCAACTGGGGGCTTGGGGGGACTTTCGAATTTTGAACCCCTCCCCTCCCCCAGCTACGCCACTGCTTTACACATGAGTTTGTTATTTTGCACATGGAACCGCGATTCTTAGAGGAGGAAACATTGTCATAGCTGAGGTGTTGAATATTTGATATACATTTGAAAAGGGTTTTTCCTTTTAACACACCGCCTTATCATAACACAGTCTCACCATAACACTATTAACACAGTCTCATCATAACACCGTCTCATCATAACACAGTCTCACCATAACACTTTTAACACAGTCTCATCATAACACTGTCTCATTATAACACAGTCTCATCATAACACCGTCTCATTATAACACAGTCTTATCATAACACCGTTTCAACATAACACCGTCTCATCATAACACCGTCTCATTATAACACAGTCTCATCATAACACCGTTTCATATTAACACCGTCTAATTATAACACCGGCTCATTATAACACAGTCTCATCATAACACCGTCTTATCATAACATCGTCTCATCATAACACTATTAACACAGTCTCATCACAACACCGTCTCATTATAACAGTCTTATAATAACACCGTCTCATTATAACACAGTCTCATCATAACATCCGTTTCATATTAACACCGTCTAATTATAACACCGTCTCATTATAACACCGTCTCATCATAACACAGTCTCACCATAACACTATTAACACAGTCTCATCACAACTCCGTCTCATTATAACACAGTCTTATAATAACACCGTCTTATCATAACACAGTCTCATCACAACACCGTCTCATTATAACACAGTCTCATCATAACACCGTCTTATCATAACATCGTCTCATCATAACACTATTAACACAGTCTCATCACAACACCGTCTCATTATAACACAGTCTCATCATAACACCGTCTCATTATAACACAGTCTTATCATAACACCGTCTCATCATAACACAGTCCCATTATAACACAGTCTTATCATAACACCGTCTCATCATAACACAGTCCCTTTATAACACAGTCTTATCATAACACCGTCTCATTATAACACAGTCTTATCATAACACCGTCTCATTATAACACAATCTCATCATAACACCGTCTCATTATAACACAGTCTTATCATAACACCGTCTCATCATAACACCGTCTCATCATAACACCGTCTCATTATAACACCGTCTCATCATAACACAGTCCCATCATAACACAGTCCCATTATAACACAGTCTTATCATAACACCGTCTTATCATAACACAGTCCCATCATAACACAGTCCCATTATAACACAGTCCCATTATAACACAGTCCCATCATAACACAGTCTCCTCTGCGTCATCCTGCCACTTGGCTGACAGTGCCGCCTCCTCCAAAGGTTTGTCCAGGTTCTCTCTTTCCCATGTGGCCATGTACTTTTCCCGTTTGTGCTGCTGAATGAGGTCCCTAGATGATGGTAGAAGACATTGATGGTAGGTAGACTTTGGGGGTAGGTAGACATTGATGGTAGGTAGACATTGAACGTAGGTAGACATTGATGGTAGGTAGACATTGATGGTAGGTAGACATTGATGGTAGAACTAATTACTGACCAACTGACCAAAACCTATTTTCAGTCATAACACAATTAGTTACCAACTTACCAGACCCCAATGACAGTCATAATGCTAACTGTTAGGGTTAGCAACACAAAGAGAGGCCACAAGGGAATGTCCACTTTGTTGTTTACTGTAAAGATATGTGAATGTTTAAGATAATGCCACTTTTGTATTTGTAAAGAGATCCAAAATGTTTGAGATAATACAACAACTATTTCCATAAGTCTTTAAAAAAAAATTATTAAAAAAAAACATATTTTTTTTTCTTCTGAAGGCTCTGAGCCAAAAGCTGAAGTGAGTTTTTAAGCTGCTCTTGACAAGATACACATCATCATATGGTGCATTAATTATTGCCAAAACCATTTGCATCCATGTCAATTTCTGCTCCCCAACACGCCATATAATTTTTTTTTAGCCTTGAGACAAAAGACTGCATAGCTCGTTTTCCCATCTGAATAAATCTCTTTTTAAAAATGTTTCTAATTTCCGGATTCCCCCCCCCCATTCCCAGCTATGTCCGCAGGCACTGGGTAATGAGATGGACAAGTGGCTCAATGACCGGATGTGAAAGACCATCTTTGAATTTCAGCATGTTTTTTTATGACAAAGAAATCTGTTCTTACTCTATTGATATAAAGCAGGGGTCTCCAAACTTTTCTGCCGGTGGGCCGCATTAACTGTCAAACAGCAGTTTGGGGGCCGACTACACACAGTTTTGTGGTAAACTAAAGGTAAAAATAGTGTATTTATTTTCGGAGATTAAAAGGTCTCCAGGGGCCGGATGAGAGGGCCTCGCGGGCCGTAGTTTTGAGACACCTGATATTAAGTCTAAAGTGTGTGGCACTATTATCACAATAAATGATTATTAATTAATTATTTAAACTTACATTTGGCCTTGAGATCTTCAAACTCTTGCTTCATTTTAGAGCATTTCATTTGTGTTCCAGCTGGAATAGAAAACAAAAAATGTAGTCGCAGTTCTTTAAGTATAAGTTATAAGCAGACCACACAAATGGTGATCGGTGCCAGACTTTTATACATCAATAGACTAACGGAGACAGTGTCCGGCATTAGAGGCAGGACAGTTAGATGACCGAATCTGCATGTCGCAGGTTGGTTTTCGCAACATCCATTTCGTTAGGGGCGAAGTACTTGAACTTGGGAAAAAATGCAATTTAAAAAACTTTTAAAAAACAACAACCTAAAACCAAGTCATTTTGTTTAAAATTGACACGGAAGAGGCAATTTAATGTTATTGGCAGCAGAAGTATGCGGAGGCCTGGATATTACATTTGTCTAATGGCTGAGGTGAGTGGTCAAGTTTCTCTCACAATTCCTCATGGGATTTAGGCACAGCCATTCACAGTTTATGAAATAGCTTTGTGTGTTTTTTTTTATATGTGAGCGTGTACGTGATGGCGTTTGAGTGTGTCAGAACTGTTCAGGAATGTCGCTGTAGATAATTTTGCATTGTCCGCAGTCGTAGACAGCTTCATGTCTAGTTCTCCCGACATCATTCCCACAGACATCCCAAGAAAAAAGAATTACAGGAATCATATACAAAACAAGTGCTAATCTACGTTAAATTTGTGTTTGTGATGAATTGGAAACTTAAGTGATTTTTTCTAGCATAAGCCTGATATAATTTCAAGCCCACTTGTTTCTGTACACTCTTACATACCGGTGCCGTCCTTTGAGGCAGAAGGTCCACTGTCTGCCGGATTACTGCCTTCGCCTGCCTGTCTCTTCCATCGCTGGTTGCGAGCTGGTCAAGAAAGTCAAAGGAAACAAAAAAGCATAAATAATGAAATAGAGTTATCTTTTTAGCTGCTGAGTTGATTATCTTGGCGATGCAAGGCTAAAGATGTGCAGCTAAAAATGTAAAAGACAAAGTAATAGGCATGCACAGATTACACTTTGTGAAACAGATATGGCCCAATGGTTCCCAACCCTTTTTTGAGGCGACCCCTTTTTTATATAAGCCATAAGACCCGCGACCCCCATGAAATTTAAATAAGTCATTTTCAATAAAGTTAGTACAAAATAAAGCAAATTTGCATTATAGTGAATATTTTTAGTCGACAGTTGGCGAACCCCAGAAAACCCTTCATAACCCCCTTGGTTGGGAACCGCTGAGATAAACTATAGTTTGTGTTATTTTGTGTGAGAATAATTTTTGTTAGCTAAAGCAATATTTCTATGTACCTAATGTAAAATAAGTCTTGTGAAATAGGGAAAATAAATTATTGTTTAACATAAGTATAATATAACTTACAAAATAAAAACAACCCGTAAAAAACCAAGTTTTTGACTATAAATCCTTTATGTACGAGAAGTAACTAAAAGAATGTTCATTATAATACGCAGCGCCAGACCATCCAGAAATACAAAATTGCAGTTGAGTCGTAAAACATGTTTAATATAATGCGCACCGATCAGAAATATGTTTATAAAAAGAGCTGTCAATAAAATACGCACCTTGTTGCGCGACAGAAAGGTTGTTCAATATAATACGCACCGCGACGCTCTATCTCAAAAAATAGCATGATACATAGGAATAAATAAAATAATCTAAAAAATCAATAATTTAATTACGGTACATGCGATCGATCTGAAATTTTGATACATTGTTTTTATCATCGGTACGAAACTGCCTGCAAAATTTCAGCTCGCTATCTTGCGAGCAAGTGGGTTAAAAATCGATCAAAAGTTTTGGCGACAAGCAAGCAAGCAAGCAAGCAAGCAAGGTCCGCCGCAGACACCACGAGTTAATATAAAGGATTTAAAAAAGTATAATACGTTCTTAAATAAAATATAAAATTTATTTGTGACCAAAGTCACAACAAGCCGAGCATTGCCATGACAACTAGACAAGCTGAGCATTGCCATGTCAACAAATGACAAGCCGAGCAGCCGAGACAACCAAGGACAAGCCGAGCATTGCCATGTCACCAAATGACAAGCCGAGCATTGCCATGTCACCAAATGACAAGCCGAACATTGCCATGACAACCAAGGACAAGCCGAGCTTTGCCATGACAACCAAGGACAAGCCGAGCATTGCCATGTCACCAAATGACAAGCCGAGCATTGCCATGTCACCAAATGACAAGCCGAACATTGCCATGACAACCAAGGACAAGCCGAGCATTGCCATGTCACCAAATGACAAGCCGAGCATTGCCATGTCACCAAATGACAAGCTGAGCATAGCCGAGACAACCAAGGACAAGCCGAGCATTGCCATGTCACCAAATGACAAGCCGAGCATTGCCATGTCACCAAATGACAAGCCGAACATTGCCATGACAACCAATGACAAGCCGAGCATTGCCATGACAACTAGAGACAAGCTGAACAGTCCCGCGTCAACCAGACAGTATTAAGTATATTGAATATCTCATCTTATCTTATTTAAAAAAAAATAATCTGATATAATCTTATCTATCAAAGACGCTCCTTCTATACAGAAGTTTATTGCGTGCTACACTTATCCATGGTTTAAGTCAAATCTTGCCTTTTTATTAGGGTTTTACATTTTTATAGTTTGTTGGTTTTCCTGTTTTGTTCATGCAGCCCAGCCCACGCCCGACCAGAATTGAAAGAAAAGAAACGATTATATGTGCTTGTTCTTGCATAATGACCAAAACGTGTTCTTATCCCTATGTTTATCGGAGAGTTGTTTTAGGTTTTTATTTTGTTGTATTTCAAAGTTATATATATACTAGCAGACCCGTCGTGCGTTGCAACGATCTCAGTGAAAAGGGATTATTAAAAACAATTATGCCAGAAAAAATTAAGATCGTTAAAATTGAATGGGGGAGTAAAATCTTAAGAATTTACGATAAAAGACTATTGGGCCCCCGGCCCCGAAAAAAATAGACATAAGGAGTTCAGTGCCCTACCTTATTTTTATATGGGCTATCAAGTTTTTATAAATACAAAGTTTTGTCGAGATCCATTCGTGTTCCTAGTAGCTAACGCTTAGAGTAATTTTAATGTAAGTCCTATAAGCAACAACAACAAAAATTATTTAAAAAATATATAAATCATATATAAAAAAAAGCTTTTGGGACCCTCAGGCTCATTCGGTAAAAGATTTAAATTTCTAAACTCTTGGTTATTTAAAGCAATGTCATAATGGATGTATTTATCTATGTTTCTCAAGATCCACTTAAATTTAAATTGAATGGGGAATACAATCTTAAAAGTTTACGAAAAAAGACGTTTCGGGGCCCCCAGCCCTGAAGGAATGAACATTATGAGTTCATTTCCCTTTAGTATTTTAACATGGGCTATTACGTTTTTATCTACTACGTTTTTTCAAGATCCATTTATTTACACAGTAGCTAACGTTTAAACTAATTTTATATAGCTCATAAAAGCAAAATTAGCATTATGGCTCCCGGAGCCCCAAGAGTGTTATATTTAAAAAATAAATTAGCCAGTTACCATCTCAAGAACGTACGTAACAATCTACCAAAGTTTCATGGCGATCGGATGAGTGATTTAGTCAGCTTTAAAGGACATGCATGCATACATACGTACAAACATACATACATACATACATACATACATACATACATACATACATACATACATACATACATACATACATACATACATACATACATACATACATACATACATACATACATACATACATACATACATACATACATAAATACTTTCATTTATATATGTATATATATATATAAAGATAATATATATAGGGCTGCGGAAATTAACGATTAATTAATCGATTTATCGTTAAATTTTTTATCGATTAAAATTAATTTGATCGATTAAAATTCGATTAAAATTTAAGAAAATATTTCTAATATTATTTTCCAATTTATTAACAACTAGCAGACCCGTCGTGCGTTGCAACGATCTCAGTAAAATGAATCAATTTAAAGAAACCAATGAGTGGTATGTTTTAAAAAACAATTATGCCAGAAACCTTCGCGGTAGTTTGCTAAAAAAAATTGTCCAAGTCTCATAGCAAACGGATAAATAAATTAATAATTAAAAAAGCTTACAAAAGAAGAAACGATTTTAAGGTCCCTGGCCCCAAAATGAGTGATAAGTTAATTTTTTTTATTGCCATTGTAATCAAGCTATATTTCTCAAAATCGTGTAAAATTTAATGGGGAATACAATTATTAAAGTTCATTAAAAAAGACATTTTGGGCCCCCAGCTCTGAGGGAATGGACATTATAAGTTAAGTGCCCTATAGTAATTTAATTTAGGCTGTTAGTTTTTTTATACTAAGTTTGGTCAAAATCAATTTAAACTAATTTTTATATAGGTAATATAGGGAAAACACCTTAAGGGGCCCCTGGGCACATGCGGTGCAAGATGTCACTTTCAAAAACCTGTTCATTTTAATGCAGTTTCATCCTGGATATATTTCTCAAGATCGCTTTTTTTTTATGCGTCATGGCTTATTCATGTTTTCTTTGGTTGACTGGTCCCATACAGAATATTACTATTCTAGTATAGATCTCACCAATATAAACTCGCATCTTCGTCTTATCTTTTATTACATTAGTAAACATTTCTTTTTACAAAGCCTAAAGTTCTGTTGAATTTTAAAATCACTTTATTAATATTTAGATTAGATTCCCCGAAGATATTTCATATGTTATAATAACTTCTAAGTACTTTCCATCTCAAGTTTGGATTAACTTTGGATTAGCGGTTTTCCATGAATGAAAATGTCTTAAATTTTAGTGAAATTTGACATAGAAGTGAAGAAGTGAATTATACTTTAACTCTCATAAACTTTGACAACATTTACGGGCTACTCGGTTACTTTGACATTGTTTACATTATTTACCTAATTGCATTGGGATGCTACACGAGTGTTAGTGAGATGCCTCATTAACTGGCACAGCATTTCTGACATGGATACCCAAAGAAGAGCTATACTGACATATAATGATATATACTCAGACAAGAGTCCTACTGATATAAATACCCCAAATAACAGTCCTGCAGATATACATACCTACACAATAATATTACTAACATAGATATCCGGCCAAGAGACATTCTTTAGATTCCTTACATTCGTACTGTATTCATAACAACCACACGAGACCCTTTCAAAATGTACATTACCTTCCTCTTTCTCACAGTAGCTGTGCGCTTTGCACGTGCCGTTGAAAGGGTCACATCCGCAGAGACAGTCGCACCGCTGACTGCAGTCGACTCCATAACTGTTCCTCGGACAAACTGGCAATTATAAAATGTCTCATCACCTCAAAAAACGTCACGGTCTTTCAGCCATAAACAAACAATTCATTTCTAAACAAATACAACCCTACAGCCATTAATATGGAAACCATTCAATTTCAATCATATACCAAACATTAGTCGGTAATAGATGAATCATTATTTCAATTACATATAACATTTATCGGCCCTAAACAAATCATTTTATCATATAACAAATGAACATTTGGTCAAAACAGATCATCCATTCAGATAACAATTATATTTTTAAAAAGTGCTTAAAATTTATTAACGTTTTCCAAAAAATTTTTTAAACCTAATCCATGCTAATAAACTTCTGAAAAAATGACAGAAATAGAGTAAACAACGTTTTAGAAATAAATATAGACTTTACATTTTGAGCATTGCTTGCCAGAAAAACCTGGTTTGCATCCATCACTAGAACAATCGCCCTGGGTGACATTACAGACCGGATGTTGGCAGTTTTTAGAGCACACCTCCTGACATGCGTAGCCGTAGGTGCCAGGGGGGCAGTCTGAAATATACGTTTTTCAATTTAAAAAAAACATGAAAATATGCCGGTTCATTGGCATAATGTATTAAAAAATTTACATGATCTTCATTGTCTCAAAATGTGGTTTCAAATTTTGTTTTTAACCACATAAATAAAGGCTAACGACGTTTCTTTGTTGTGTAACAGACGCTAATTGACGATAGATTATGACGTTAAGGTAACCAGACACCGCTGTAAATTTACGTAAAGGGTGATTAAAGGATTGCTAAGCCACAAAAATGATTTGTTTTTCGGCAATACGGACTTAATGGAGATAGATTACCCGAATGAACCAACATATTCCTAGATCAAAATGTTTTTATGACTCTAAAAGAAACACCCGCTACAAAGATAATAGCAAATCATAAATGATTTTACGGAAGGGTCAACAATAAAGTTAACTGAGCAATTAAATAAAGCCAAAGAGTGATGCTGCAAATTATAAATATAATAAATTATGAATGTTAAGTTACAGCCTAAAACCTTATAGCACATGCACAAGATAAAGATCGTCACTAAAAATATGCTTGTTTTGGTGTTCCCAATTTCAGCAAACGCTAAATCTAAACTATCCCCATTTAAGTCATCCTTGTCAGTATGGGGGTTTGCCTTCTCCGCTTAAAAACACTAAAATTACCCTGTGATTTAATTGTTCTTATTTGTGAATGAACACATATATTATCATATGAGCTTAATTTGAAAATATACCGCAATTAGAAAACAACAACTTATTTTAAATTAGGGGTGTACCGGATTTCGGCTCCGGCTCCGGAAAATCCAGAATCCGGCCATTTTTACAAATCCGGCTCCGGCAGAATTTCTCTTCATAAATCCGACCGAATCCGGCTTCGGCTGAATTTCAAAATATGAATCCGGTAACCCCTATTTTAAATAAACAAATGATCAGCTTATCTTATTATGTTGTTATATCATTTTATCTTAAAGCATCCTGCTGGTATTATATACCGTGAAGAAACTGATTGCAAATGGTGGGAACGGGCGGGGATAACACGTTTAAATTCAATGGGATACATTTTTAAAACTTTATCCTCCAGTACATGCTAAACCTTATTAACAAGTATAATACATTGGTTTAAAACAACAAAACAAGCTAATCCATTTTTATGAAACCCCGAAGAAAAAAAAGGAATTAATATTAAAAAAAACCTTTGTATTGGTTCAGTTCTTTCATTGTAGTTGTACACATAACTGCCTGATCGTGTGACACGGTTCTTACAATTAAGACTTTGAACTTAAAAGAAGCTATCGACGTTTCTAGAAACTAAAGAGGACCCCCCCCCCATTCTTTACTAGCAAGCCGGGGTACAGCTCACGTGACTGCGATTCTAATCAGCTATCATCATGTTAAATTCCCAGCTTGCCAGCTTGTCTTGGCTGTGGGTTGTATGTCTGTGACTTTGTTGGACGCAATCTTTCATCCGCGTCGAGCTTTGCGCCGCCAGGAAAAGCTCACTCTTGCGCACTTAATTGTTGCCATGGAATAAAACATACCCCCCACCCACCCACTTTTTTTCCCCAAAGCACACACACCCACCCATTAATTCCCTAGAGAAAAAAAATCGTTGCAATTTGAGAGTCAATGCAGATGTTTTAAACGGTATTTTAATTGTCTCCGGAATTCTTTGCGCCACAATTTAGTGTGAGTGCATTGAGACATAAAAATTGAGTTGTTTTATTTAATTGAACGCCCGTGCGTAGGACGAATTAAATTGTCATAGCGTTTGAGTTGAACGTTTCTTAAGACATTAACTTCAAACCAGTTACGCATACAGGATCCTCCAGCGAGGACAACGATTTTTGTCATTTTGTGTGTGTACAGAATGTCGGCAATTAGACGAAGTTGCTCAGCTATAATATTTTTGAGATCCAAATTTTCAAAGGGGTAAATAAGCTTATAAAATAAACAGAAATTAGTAAGCAGTGTAAACGAAGTGTTATAAACAATTATTCAAAGTTAAAAACAGAATATTTTTTTTTCAAGAAAAACATTTTCGAAAAAAAAAGAGTGAACAATAAATGACATGTACTTTAAATATTTTCAGTTGTTCCATTGAAACATTTATACCTCAAAAATCAGTTTACCGCATCCCCTAACCCAATTCAAATTTGCCACAGTTACACTGCACTATTAAAGAAGGCAAGAGGGCGCCTACGAACTCAATTTACTTAACTTGGAAAATAATGTCTAGTCTAGAACATCTGTGTGCACTCACGTTTTTTTCTTCATTACATACAATGTAACCTATGGTTTATGCCTAGTCCTGCATTTTTATTAGAGTTGTGAATGTTGATTGTGTGTTGATTTTCCTAATTTGTTCAGGCAACCCATTCAATGCCCGAATGCAAGACTGGTAGAAATGTACATTGAATGTGTTTGTTCTTGCATGTAGAAGAAAAGTGTGTTTTTTAAAATTTTTAATTCATATCTACATCCGAGTGTTGTATTGATCATACATGTGGAAGAAAATCAGCAGCGCCGAGCCTAGTGCTCTTCATGGGTCTTCCCGGAAACCCCCTCAGCTCTCTCACCACCTAAGGGACCTAACAGCAGCTGAGAGACCCCCCCTCCCCCGGAACGGTCGCTTCTGAAGCGGCACACTGGGCATCCAAGACATAAAGTAAAAAAATGCCTACCACTAAATTGACCTCACAAGGAAGGGTGGTATTTCCTACTTCAACCCGCTACCACTTTGGCGCCACCCCGGCAAAGCACACGAGTCTCCATGGTTAGGACTGAGTGTTGTATTAAATTGTTCTCTTGTATCTACAGATACGAATTTAATTATTTATTTATTATTACTTTCTTGCTCTCTGTTCCTCTACCATTTAGTGTTTACAGTTTCGAGTTATGATTATACAAAAATTAATTGTGTAATTCTTGCCAATTTTGAATATTTGCCAATAATGAAATGGGAAGCTCTTTTTAAATTTGATCTAATTTCTTTCTCTCTCTTTTTAAAAAAAATTAAAAAAAATTGTGTGTGTGTGGAAGATGTGACCCATACAGAAAATGCATATTTTAGTTAAGCAGCTTTTTCGTTTTATGTTATAAATTTTAAAAAGAAAGCCTATTTTGCTCATTATGGTTTCCCCTCAACCCTGCCACGTAAGAACAGAAGCTAAACTTGGTGGCTCCACCACAAACAATTGCTCAATGCAGCACGACGTGAGAACAGAAGCCAAACTTGGTGGCTCCACCACAAACAATGGCTCAATGCAGGATGACGTGAGAACAGAAGCAAAACTTGGTGGCTCCACCACCAACAATGGCTCAATGCAGCACGACGCTGACAAAAAACAGCTGCAGCAGAACACAAAAAGAATAGAAATGCCCGGGTTCAATTGAACCCGTACCTGGAGTTGTCCCATTTAAAACCCATTCACCTTCGGAACTATAAATTTTGCATCAGAATCGTCTGTTCGATCAGCCACCTGCGCACCCGCAGTCTGTTTGACCCCCCGGCCAGTAATTGCAATGGACATAGTGATTTTTTTATTTAAAAAACCACCAATCGGAGATATTTATTGTTTGAAACATATTTGATCTTAATTTTCTTGTTTTTGACAAATATTTGTGTTGAGTTTCCTTGAGTTTGACGCATGTTTTTGCTGAGTTTCCTTGAGTTAGACACATATTTGCGCTGAGTTTTCTTGTGTTTGAGACATATTCATGTCAACAATTTCATGTATTTGTACAAAGTTGACCAGAGGCTTTCCACCACGACACTCGCCTGTCTTCCCGTGTACAAACCTGAACAGCGATGTTATTGTTCCGGTTATGAAAGCATAGTTTTTTTTTCTTTTTAAATCCGTTTTTTCTTTCTTTGGTTCTTTCAACCTCGCCAGCAATTTGTCACAACTCAGGACGAGGCCACGGGTAGAATCAATCAATGTGACAGCTCCTTATTCTCTCTAGTCGTGTTAATTGAATTGCCCCGTGACTTGGAACCTTTAAACAATCACTCCGTGAGCCTCGGCATTTCTGGACGCACTCGGTAAGGATCTTTTGAATCGCTGTCGTTTTGAATAGCGTTCCTTGTCTGGTTGAACTTATAAAATGGCGTGGTATCAAATGGATTTTTTTTTACTTCGGAGTCTTTTTTAAAAAAATATTTTTTTCCCTTCTTTGTCTCCGCTCTCTTGAAATCTCTCATTGATTAAATGAAGGCGAACTCGAGTTTCTTGTAACTTCATTGAAAAAATGCATGCAAGAAACGCGTCCGTCTCCTGATGACACACAGTCTTGTGTCTTTAGAGAAAATAATTCAAGGACATGAACTGGAACTGGAATGAAGGGAGAGGAAAACGTTTTTTTGTTGTTTGAAGTCGTGTGTGTGTGGTGGGGGGAGGAGGAGGTTGAAAGGGTTGGGTGACAGGTTCGCCTGAATATGTTTCAAAAGAAAACTTATACAGAAAATCGAATCACAAACACTACGATAACTGCCTACTATTCTTTCAGTTTGCCATCTTAGCTGTTGTTAAACTTGAATTGTAGAGGAATCCAAAAGAACAAAAAATGTTAACAACAACAACAACACGTTTTTATATTTGATAAGAACACTAAGATCTTTGATGTTGAAAATATTTTTATATATATTAAATTTGTTTTTTACCCATCAAAATTCTATTTTATTTCATTCTCTGGATATACTCTGCACTTTCACATTCTCTGGATATACTCTGCCCTTAAACATTCTCTGGATATACTCTGCCCTTTCACATTCTCTGGCTTATCTTATCTTATCTTATCTGTTACAGACGCTCCTTCTATACGGAATATTATTGCGCCCAACGCTTATCTATGGTTAGTGTCCAGCCCTGCATTTTTATTAGAGTTTTAAATGTTGATAAAGTGTTGGTTTTTCCCGGTTTCTTCAGGCAACCCATTCCACGCCGTATTCCGTACGGGAACATGGTTTATGTGTATGTGTTTGCTCTTGCATAAGGAATAAGAAAGGCGTTTTTATCCTTATGCCTATCTGAGAGCTGTATTAAGTTATCTGTGTATTGTACATCTAAATTAGAATTAATTGCTTTATGTATAATTACTACTTTACTCTTAGTTCTTCTATTAATGATTTAAATATCTTTAATCTTTTAATTTGTTCTAAATTCTAACAGCTTATCAAAGTTTTCTTTGGTCCCCTACAGAAGATGCATATTCTAGTACAGGTCTCACCAAAGTGAGGTAGCATTTTAGTTTTATACCTTTATTACATCTGTAAAAGTTTCTTTCTATAAAGCCTAAGGTTTTGTTTGATTTTTTAGTAACTTCATTGACATGGGGATTCCACGATAGTTTCTCATTTATAATTACCCCTAAGTATTTTGCATCTTTAGTTTGGGTTAGTTCTTTTCCGTGAATGAAATATTTTGAATTTCTTTGTTTCGTTTTCTTTGTTACTCTCAACAGTTGACATTTTTCTGGGTGAAGAGACATACTCCAGTTAGTTTCCAATTTTATCAATTCCTCTAAGTCTTTTTGTAAGATTTTGCTATCTTAGTATCTTACTATCTTGCCCTGATTCAGTTGTTTTATATATCATACAATCATCAGCGAATAACCTAACTTTTGTTCCTGTTGAGATGTTGTTAGGTAAATCATTTTTATAAATTATAAATTATTTAAATGGTTTAACTCAACCCTCTCACATTCTCTGGTTTAACTCAACCCTCTCGCATTCTCTGGTTTAACTCAACCCTCTCACATTCTCTGGTTTAACTCTACCCTCTCACATTCTCTGGTTTAACTCAAGCCTCTCACATTCTCTGGTTTAAATCAACCCCCTCACACTCTCTGGGAAATCTTAAACATCTTTGTTTAACTATTTCCATCTAGACCTAACACTTTCCTGGACGTTGGCTGTTTATGTCAATCTACGTGTAAAAAACTCGCATTTAATTAAATTTAAAACATTGAGTGTAACCTTAAACAAGAACGACGGATTTGATGGGAAAAGTCCCCGTGGTACGGAGTTTCCCCGCTGTATACAGCTTTACACAAATTATTTCACGAAAAGTTATTCTGCATTTAACTCTGAAATCATCCATTTTCTCGAAGAAATTCAAGACATATGATATAGATTACCCTCCCCCTTTTTGCCCTTCACTAAATTCGACCCACCATGACGTTATGTTAAGGAAAGTAATCATACGCCATTACTTAGATTTTAAAGCCTGATCAATAATACATACTTTCTTTGCACGTGCTTCCGGTGTATCCCCACGCACATCCGTTAGCGCAGTGTCCACTTCCTGGGTCACAGAAGATTGGTCCGCCTATGCAATGACCACAGGTATTCTCACATTTTAAGCCATAAAGCCCTTCATTGCAAACTGAAATTTTGGGGAGAGAAAGCAAATGAACAAATGAGTTACTTTGTAACGATCAGAAAACCTAAAACATGTATTAATTTGAATAGCTACCAATGCAGCCCAAACAGCAAACTGTTTATAAAGAACGCGCGCATTGAAGTGAAATAATGAAAGGGTTTTAAATTGAAGATGTTTTTTAAAAAAATAGGCAAAGGCGTCACTAGGCGGGTGCGGGTGGTGCGGACAGCACCGGCTGACACCATCAGAAGGGGTGACACCAAAACGTAAAATTCTGCATGTTCCAGTTATTTGGCACCGGATGACTCGGAGGAGGTCTATGGGATGAGTCGTGAGGGGGTGACACCGTGAGTTACGCTGCTGAGTGACGCCAACCCTATTGACACCACTGAAAATAGGAGAGGGGCGTCACAATGTTTGGTTTCCCCCCGAAGACCTGCCCTTCCCTCAATCCTACCCTTTTGTACATAATCGCGTTATCGAGTTAAAAAAAATTCTTTAGCAACAGAAGACATTACAATAATTGTATACAATTTTCAAAAACAAATTTATGACAAATGAGCCCAAATAATTTTATTGAGACGTTTATGTTTACACGAGCAACAAAGCCCGTCCAAGGACGTCCAAGGACGTTCCGCCACCGTACGGTGGCATGTTGTAACTCCCCTCCAACAGCCGTCTCGACCGGCATTACATGTGCATCACGTCAAAAATACGATTCATTTTAGTTAAAATAAATAACTCGTAAAAACAGAGCTTTTTACTATAAATCCCAAAGCGCATAACTCAAAATAAAGTCTTGGAAGAAATAATGCACCAAAAATAAATCGTTTTGAAAGTCCGCATAAATGGCGTAAACGTGTTCAATATGATGGGCTGTAGGAGTCATATGTGTTTGAGGGACCATTCGCTATAGATGACGGGACAGAACGGACAAAATCTTGCCTTTTATTATATAGGATTTATTTTGCAGGTGTTTCTGAATACGATTAACGGCCTTAAGTTTTTCCAAAAACCCACCCATCCTCCTAAAGTTTATCAGGGAACAAAAAAAATATATTTTTTTTGGACAAAGTTTTTCGTGTGTCCGAAATTCGCTGTCACCAAGTCCTTCATTTGCAACCATGCATGTAGAATATAGACCAAACTTGACTTGAAATAGTGTTAATGCAGTTTGATGATCAGATAGTCTGTCCGCATTTTATTTCATGTTCAAGACATTCTCTATTTCATGGATTGATGGATCTCAAACTCAAATTGTCCGGAGGCGGAGACAAGCCTTTTCGGGGCGGCCCATATCAGGTCTCTCACATTAAAAAAAATATTAGAATGTAAAGACTCAAAATATAAAACACTAGGGCACATGCGATCACTTTATTGATAGTTGAAGGCATTAGCAGCTCTGAACAGGCCAGACACATAATTTATATTTATAAGGCTGCATACCCATAGTTTTAGTACTTCAATCGTCTTTAAAAAAGAGTGCAAAATTTAGGACGAAATAGAAGCTGCTTCATCACTCAGAAAAAATAGAAGTAAATAAATAGAGGTAAAAAAAAGATGTTTAAAAACCACGTTTTTATAAGCGGACTAAAAAGAAGAAAATAATTTTTGTTTTCACAGAATTGTGAAGGAAAAATCTTCTTCTGGATTGATAAATATTTCAAACTTATATGCTCAAGTACTATGATGTAATATGACTAAAAACGTGGGGCGGGAGCTTCTCAGGCTTAACTCATTCAATTCACTCATTTTCTTACTCGTCATTTGTAAACACTAATCATTTTAGCCAAACGCATAAAAAGCGCCCGCCCACCTTTTTAGTCATATTACATAATAGTACTTATTTTATTTATTTTCTTCTTTTTAGTCCGCTTATAAAAAGGTGGTTTTTAAAAACCCTTATTTTTAAACTTCTATTTATTTTATTCTTTTTAGTCTAAGTGTATGCTATGGTGAGTTTTGAAGTATTGATTATGTTCAAATATAATGCGCATTGCCAGATAAACATTTAAAGACTTGAAATGACTGATCTCCCCTTGATGTTAAACATGGTTGATGTGGTCGGGGTTGGTGTGAACTCGGCACGTGAATGTAATGTAAACAAGAGCAGACGGATAATACATATGCTTATATATAGATAAACTAAAAAGTTCAATAATTTAATAATGGTACATTCGATCGATCTGAAATTTTGATACAATGCATTGTCATCAAAGAGAGAGAGAGAGAGAGAGAGAGAGAGAGAGAGAGAGAGAGAGAGAGAGAGAGAGAGAGAGAGAGAGAGAGAGAGAGAGAGAGAGAGAGAGAGAATAAGAGAGAGAGAGAGAGAGTGAGAGAGAGAGAGTGAGAGGGAGAGTTAACTGACCCAAATAACGTACTACTTATAACAATGTTCTAGTCAAATCATTTTCTCCCTTGCAATCAACTTTAGAAAAAAAAACACCCAAAAAACCCACCAAAACCACCCCCCCCCCACACAAAAACAAACAACAAAAACAGCCTATTACACGATGCATTTCCATCCTAGTTGTGTTCAACACAAGGTTAGCGTAAGAGATGCAACTGATGAACAAAGAGTAAAACAAGCCCTGGTCACGACAGGGCTTCTATTCTAGCCACAATCATTTGTTAGCTTTCAATCTGTTTAAACGCTTGAAAGGTCAGACAGGATCAATTAGCCTTGAGCCTCAATCGAATATACAACGATAAATTATCCATCTAAATATAAAACCAAATATACACAAAATTTAAAAAATAAAAAAATTATAATATTTTTTTTTGCGTCTGGCATATTTATACGAAGCCAATTCCGCTTCATCGTGACCAGCTGCACTGACCACTGGCCTCTGATTACACGAGACAATGCGCTCTACATTGTGGTTGCTTCCTGGTTCTGAGGCGATTTGTTATGGAGGGGAATCCCCTCTTGTTCTCAACTTAAAAACTACCACGCAGTCAACTAGCAAGATTTTTGTGTGATTCAAATTAGCCTTTATCCACTTTGGCCTCCCCCACGTTCCCCGTGGGTGAGTGACACCCGATGTCGTGACCCACACCCCGCAGCGACACCGCTGGAACAAATAAAAAGAAAAGAAGTGAAGGTTTAACTAGACACGTTAATGAAGTAATGGCACGCTGATCATGACTTCAAATGCAACGTAATGAACTTGTAATGTAATGACAGTTAAGTCAGTCATTAAGCAGAGCTAATGAGGCATAATCATTTTTAAATCAAAGGAATTAAACAGAAGTTTAAACATTGGGCCAGACAATAACGCACCGTTGCAATAATCATTTAAAGGCCGGACACTAGGGTAAATTCTGTATGGGAGCTAACTAACAAATTGAAGAAACTCAACACTATTAAGGTGTGGACATTAAACTCGGTCCATATATTGAAAAAGATAGTTGGCAATTTATACCATAGGAGTTTAAAAAAAAACATGTATTGATTTAGGTTATTTTAAGCAACTAATCTGTTAATCTGAGCGTTTAAAAAGAAAATCCACGCAGTAAGGGTAACCATCCATCCAAAATGAAATAATTGTCTACCGCTGCAAGCTCTCCTGTCACGGACGTTGTACACGTGTTTCAGACGTCTGGAGTTTCGACTCCCGTGTAAAACGTAGTTATCGCATTAATCACACGTACAATTGTCCCATTAACATCTGACGCAGTTCTACAAATGTGTTTATCATGCTTGGCCCCAAAATCGATGGAAACAAGGAAGATACAATCCGTGCCACTTGACACCGCATTGAAACACTAAGTTGTGTGACGATTTCGAAGGCCGCCGACTAATCATATTTATTAGTTTTACATTTCAGCTAGAATTTATTTAGAATCAAGCCATTATGAGGGAATCTCATGCATGCATTGTTGTAGGGGGTTAATGCAAAGAGAACGGTGCGCTCAACTATTTACATTGTTGTTATGGCAGATCGAGGCGTACTTCGGGAATGAAATGTTGTATTTTTACACTTGAAAATAGGGAATAAGTGCAATTATTTTTATCCATTAACGTAATTAAGGTTGTAGTTTTAGTTTCAGGGTCTGGGTTAGGTTTAGTTGTCTATTTTTTAAATTAAAATAGTAAAAACAAATATAGCAGCCAAAAATACCATTTATGGAGCGCACCGTTCTCTTTGCTTTTACCAATATAAACATAAATAACAGCTAACATTGAAACTTTATACCTATTCCATTGGACGGAGAGCAATATATGAAAAACAGAAACAGATGGACTCTCTGGGTGAAGTCTGCCATGATTTAGAATAAAACAAAACTTTAAAATACCCCACCAAGTGGAATTGCGTGCTTTCACTTTTATTTTTAGAAACATTCCTTCGGGAACACAACTTTAAAGATGCGCAAATAACGTGTGCACGTCAGACTTACATCTCGTTATTTATTTAAACGCAGCAATAAATCACATTAAATAAAGGTCTGGGCGACAATTAATGCCACTTGGCGCTACTAAAATACTGCAGATAACGGTTTTGGATTAAGAGAGTTTTTTTTGTTTTTTTTTAAATTACATTTTTTTAAAATTATTTTTTTTAGGCCTGGTAGTTTAATAGGTCTGAGTTGTAAAACGAGTGAGGTATTAAGGTCTTAACTGGAAAGTCAGCGAGAAAAAAACCAGGATATAATTTTATCAGAAAATTATATCATGCTGCAAAATATTAATCGTCCACTACCCCAAACAAGAGATAAACAAAGGGCAGGCTGGGTAATCTTCAAGACCCCGGTCACATGACTGAGGATGCAACACCTTCACCAGTCATGACAAGTTCACGCTGTTTCAGCCTAACATGGATGGTACTGTTAACAAATGTCTAGGAGCAATAACTAAGACAAAATGAATGCACGGAAACGTTGTGCGTGGTCTTTTCTTATTTGGGCTTACTGTAAACGGAGCAATCCTATCACGGCGAGGTGATATTCTTCCACGTAAGTGAGCGAGCCTTCCAACGACCAAGAGCCGACGACCGCATTCTTGAGACAAATATAATCTGGGCCCACCCTCTCGGCAATGCCGAGTCGCGTGCGGACGGAATTAGCTTTCTGTGAATAGTCACGTCACACCGCGTGTACAACCGATTTTGCAGTGCTTTTGGTGATTCAAATAACGCTTCTCTCTCTCTCTCTCTCTCTCTCTCTCTCTCTCTCTCTCTCTCTCTCTCTCTCTCTCTCTCTCTCTCTCTCTCTCTCTCTCTCTCTCTCTCTCTCTCTCTCTCTCTCTGCCAGGCCTATAACTTTCTCTAGCCTCTATTTTGGTCTCTGGGTCTGGGAGTGAATACTTTAGATATAATTTAAACAAAATGTTATTTCGTCCGTCAAAACCATTCCTGTATTCGTATTCGTCATTTGCACCGTTCCCAACCGTGATTTCTCAAATAGAAACTACAGCAATGAACACATAATTTTTTTTTAAAAATCATTCGTTTTACGAATTAAGCCTATGGAAATTCTGTTAACTCAAGGAGGAGAGTTCGGAGGCTGCTGATTTGAATTTATACCAAATTGTTCATATTTTTTTAAAGACAGTTCCACCGGCTGCCCTCCGCAAATCCCATTCGGAATAGCATCGTGTATGGCATGTTGAGTGGTTCCCTTAAAGTAAAGCCTTGTTGACAAATCTTGTGATTTCAGAATGTTGTCGGATTGTCTTGACGTAGTTCAGTGCTGGATTGTCTGGAAATTCAGCATTTGAAAGTATTGCTTCCTGTTCAATGTTAGTAAAGTTGCTAACTCACCCCTTCTCCGAGCCTGTATTTAAGATTACAACATGAGCACGAAACCTTATTAGAAAAAAATATTTTTTGTTTATTCTATTTTTATTAAAAACGTACTTCTTTTGTTTCCACCTTAATGGAATGCTTATTAGGAGATTTTCGTTATTTGTTCACAAAATGCAAGAAGTTAACACGAGAATATGTAGGTAACAAAAATATATTCGTGTTTGTGTCAACTTAAAGCGTCCGCTCTATTATTTCTACACAAAATGAATACTTTCATAACGTCTAAAGCAAACAAAAGGACTTATCTCCCTTGTCTTTTTTTTTGCTATGATAGCTACCTGTGAAGTGACTAGGATGTAATGACTCGTGAGTGATTATCTTTTTGATTGCCGACATGCAGTTAAAATTATTTACGAATTTAGTTTAAGAGTTTATTGTAACAACTTTTATATTTAAAAAAACAACAATAAATAGAAGTAAAAAAAAGATTTTTTAAAACCACGTTTTTATAAGCTGACTAAAAAGAAGAAAATAATTTAAAACTTATTAGTTCAAGTACTTCCATTTCATATGACTAAAAACGTGGGGTGGGCGCTTATGAGGTTTAACATATGCGGTTCACTCATTCTCTCACTTATAGATCTCTCTTTTGCCTTCTACATTAGAAATCTTTAATTTTTATACCAAACACCCACCCCACGTTTTTAGTCATATTAAATCGAAGTACTTGAACTAATAAGTTTTAAATTATTTTCTTCTTTTTAGTCCGCTTATACAAACGTGGTTTTTAAAAAATCTTTTTTTACTTCTATTTATTTTATTCTTTTTAGTCCACTTCTAACAACCTGGTTTTTAAAAATCTTTTTTACCTCTATTTATTTTACCAAACACCTCACAAGCGCCCGCCCAACGTTTTAAAAACATTGTGATGTGGTCACGGGGCGAACTCACAGATGTCAACAAAATATCGTAGTAAACTATAGAAAAACAAAATAGAATTCTTCAATCCTTAAAAGTACACATTATAAAACATATAAATAAATAATAGTAAAGTAATGAGAAACTATCATGGAATCCCCATGTAAATGAAGTTATTAAAAAATCAAACAAAACCTTAGGCTTTATAAAAAGGAACTTTAACAAATGTAATAGAGATATAAAACTAAAATGCTACCTCACTTTGGTGAGACCTGCACTAGAATATGCATCTTCTGTATGGGACCCTTCCACCAAAGAAAACATTGATAAACTAGAACAAATTCAAAAAAGAGCTGCCAGATTCATTACTGGAGAATATTCGAAACTGACAAGAGTAACACCATTAGTTAAATCATTAAACCTTGAAACACTAGAGGATAGAAGAACCAAGAGCAAAGTAGTAATCATACATAAAGCAATTAATTCTAATTTAGAAATACAACACAAAGATAACTTAATACAACCCTCAGATAGACATAAGGATAAAAACACCTTTCTTATTCCGTATGCAAGAACAAACACATACACGTTTTCCTTCTTCCCGTCCGGAATTCGGGCGTGGAATGGGTTGCCTGAAGAATCCAGGAAAACCAACACTTTATCAACATTTAAATCTCTAATAAAAATGCAGGACTAAACACAAACCATAGATAAGCGTAGGACGCAATAATCTTCTGTATAGAAGGAGCGTCTGTAAACAGATAAGATAAGATAATGAAAACATAATAAAATAAATGTAAAATAATATGAATATAAATGTGAACTTTTACTTTCGAGCGAGGCGATTAATTATTAATTTATTTGAAGCTATATCCATAAAAATACGCTTTTCCAAAAATTTCACGAAAATATTCACGAATTTAGGACACCAACACCAAACCAACTACACAGTAAATAAAGCATGCATGACACGCAGTAACACACTGCTGCGACACAACAATAGGTCTGGAATTGACCAATAGGAGAGCAGATCTGTTGAATGACATGACGTCATTTCCAGGGTTGTCAGCTTTGCGTTTTTCGTGTTTTGGATTTTTTTTCATATCTTGGAACTAATAATTTTTCCAGTGGCCTTTCGTATCTTGGATCTTTCGTATCTGGAAGCATTCGTATTTAGAGGTACCACTGTATATACAAATGCTCTTTATAGCCTTATATACAAATAAAACACGTTGTTACAGATATGTATGTTTTACTAATATTGTTTGAATGTGTGACCTGACTGTGTTTATATAAGTATTGTAAGTTTTGTGTAGGTGGATGAAGGGGTGGATTAAGACTGCACGCGGCCCCTGGCTGCAATTCGACTTGGGGCCCAGTCCAGCCACTTTATTATACAATATAATAAGTTTGGGGCCCTTAATTTAGCCTTAAATCATTGGGGGGTCCTGAATTTAGCCCAGTCAAAACCGCCCTTAATCCGCCCCTGGATGGATGAATGTTTTGTTAGAGGACGCATACTGATTATAACTTTTATGGAGAAAGTCCATTAAAGTTAGTAGTTGCGGAGATTAGTGACTTGATTGTTTGGTCGCTACAATACTATTACTATATTCCAATGCAGAGGCGTTACTAGGGGGATGCGGGGTCGTGAAACGCACCGGTTGACACCAACGTGTAAAATTCTGTATGTTCCTGTTATTTGGCACTGGAAGACTGGGAGTAGGTATATGGGGTAGTCGTGAGAGGGAGGGGGTGGGATACCATGAGCTACCATACCCGGTTATACCATGCAATACTAGTGAAGCCTCCGTTCCAATGTGTTATAAGTTATAATACATACCATTATATTGCAATGTGCTATAATATATACCATTATATTACAATGTGCTATAATATATACCATTATATTGCAATATGCTATAATACATACTATTATATTCATATTATGTTATAATATACTAGGGGCTTTCCCGGGCTTAAAATAACGTTTTCTGTAGAAGCGTACAAAACTGTTTATTTGCATGCAATAAAAGGGTGTATTTATCTTAAAGCAATGTGATAGACAAATGTTTGGCAGTTCCATAGGGAGTGTGTACAAAAAGATTTTCTTCTTTGCCCACTCTGGAGCAGGCCACATACAACTGTCCATGAGAAAAGCATGGTGTCTGCAAGTCTATACCAGCAATCCCAAGAGACTTGTTGATTGTCATGGCGACACACTGACTGACGGACGGACGCGCTTAGCCGCAATATCTAAATGACCACACTCTTCTAAGTCCTAATCAGTCGGCCTACAGACCTTCTCACAGCACATAGACCACTCTGTTGAAGGTAACAAATGACCTCCTGCTCGCACTGGACAGTGGGAAAATTTCTATATTGGTCCTCTTAGATCTTAGTGCAGCCTTTGACACTGTCGACCATCAAATACTGCTGAAAACCCTGCAAAATTATTTTGGAATTTCTGGCTCAGTTCTGGCTTGGTTTCAATCATACTTATCTGACAGTTCACAGGTAGTATCAGTAGATGGCTGTATCTCTCACAAAGCTGACTTGCTTTATGGTGTGCCGCAGGGCTCTGTTTTGGGTCCGGTACTTTTTGTACTGTATACAAGACCGCTACTTCTACTGCTTGAAAAGCATTCAGTTAAAAGCCAATCATTTGCAGATGATACTCAACTATATACTCACACTGATCCCTCTAATATGGACTCCGGTGTCCAATTGTTGCAGGAGTGCATTGGTGAAGTGAAGTCTTGGATGACGTTAAGCAAACTCAAGCTGAATGATGACAAGACTGAAGCACTTCTATTTTGCAACAATAAATCACGCAGTACTTTGTCTCTTCCGAAGTCAATTCACGTAGCCAGTTCGGATATTCTGTTCACAACATCGACTAGGAATCTTGGCTACATTATTTCTGACAACATGTCTATTAACAACTTCATCAATCACATCTGTCGCTCTGCCTACACTGCCATTCGTCAGATCAGCTCAATCCGTCATTACTTAACAGTTAGTGCCACAAAAACACTAGTCTGTGCTCTTGTACTGCCTCGTATGGATTACTGCAATTCTCTTTTGTCTGGTGTGCCAAAACAATGCATTGAAAGAATACAGAAAGTTCAAAATTCAGCTGCCAGACTGGTGCTCAAGGCAAAAAAACATGACCATGTTACTCCACTTCTTCGCTCACTTCATTGGCTGCCTATACAAGCCCGTATTGATTACAAACTGGCCGTTCTCTGTCACAATTTCTTTTCGGACTCATGCCCATCGTATCTTACTGAACTTTTGTCGGTCTACTCACCCACTCGCAAGCTAAGATCTTCTGCAGACACACGCGTTCTCTCTGTTCCTACGACACGCACCAAAACGTTTGGTGAAAGGTCATTCTCTTTTTGTGCAGCCAAACAATGGAATTCTCTACCATTACACATACGTAGTATTCAAACAACCAAGTCTTTCAAGACTGCACTTAAGACACATCTTTTCACAACTTATTTTTAAAATTGATGAAACAACATTTCTTGTAAATGATTAACGTAGCTTATGTATAATGTATTGTAATTTTTTGTGTTTGTTGTGATATGAAAGTTAATTTAATACTTATAAGTATGTTATTTCTTTCATGTAAAGCGCTGTGAGCCCAGTTCCTTACTGGGATACAGCGCTATATAAATAATCAATTTATTATTATTATTATTATTATTATTATTATTATTATTATTATTATTATTATATCTTATATATATATGGAAAACTACATTCAGGCCCCTGGCCCCCTAGTGAGTGATACTTTATTTTTTGGCCAGTTACCATTTTGGGAGGGTACATAACAACTTCCCAAAGTTTCATGCTCCTACCTACACAGGAAATTGGAGATGTAATGATGAATCTGATTTATATAGCCCATTTAAGAAAAAAAACTACGTTTGGGCCCCCGGCCCCCCAGTTAGTGATTTTTTTTTACTGTTAACATTGCGGGATGGTACTAAGCAACTTTCCAAAGTTTCATGCTTCTACCTACACGGGAAGATGAGGAATTAGTGTTGAGTCAGTTTTAAATATAAGAAAAAAATACATTTTGGCCCCGGCCCCCAGTAAGTGATAATTTATATAATTTTTTACCTGTTACCATCGCCAAATGTTACTTAACAACCACTGAAAGTTTCATGCTTCTACCTACAAGGGAAATAGGAGATTTTTTAAAAAGTTTTAGTTTTTATATAGCTCATATAAGGAAACAACTACATTTTGGGCCCCGGCCCCCAGTATCTTATATATATATATGGAACGAAACCTGTTTAAGAACCTTTCCCATGTAATTTTGTGAAATTTTGTGTACCAAATTTCACGTCATTTGGTTGTCTGGATCTTGAGTTATTAGGGAACAGACAGACAACAAATGCGTCTTATATGTATAGAGATATAATATAAGAGATAACCATTGTATTACAATGAAACCCAGAGCCCGCACTTAATCGTTTTCATGAATGATTACACCACCAACATTGGCTCGATATCTACAAGGGAAAGCGGACCTCTTGGCTCTGTTACACGCTCTGGCACTTTGACCAGATATCATATTTTTAAAGGAATGTTTTATCACATGCAGCTTTTTTTTTATAAGTTGTATTTTTTCTTTGTCTTCAAACTGTTGTCTTTTGGAAAAATTGCCTTGGTTTTAATGCTTTCAATTATATTTATTCATTGAAATTAAATCTCTACAATGCATGCTCCCGTGATTGTGTATTGAAATTAACTTTAGTATTTACAGTAAATCCGTGCTATTGTATTTAAATTAAATCTTTGCAATGTCTTCATTTGTTATTGTGTACTTGAATCAAATCTATAAAACGTATACAATCGTACTAGTGTGCTTAAATCAAATCTGTACAACGTGTTATTCTTTTGTGTGTGGCTGAAATGAAATCCGTGCTGTGTAATTATTCATACTGCTGTGCTTAAATAGTGATGTGATATGTCTGCAGAACAAAGGAATTTTTGAAAGCAATTGTATATTCTTGGGAGTTGAAAAATTGTGCGGTTGAGATTAAAAAAACAACAACAAAAAACTAACGAACAAACAAAAATTGAGTTGGTTTAGTTGTTCTTGAGATTCCTTCACACATGACGTTCATTACTTGTTTAGGTGTTGATTTTCTCCAGGAAACGTGAGTCAATGGGGAGTTCACGCAATGTTAGCCATGGTGGTGGGTGGTTGTGGCTGATATAATCTAGCCGTCATTTTTAGCCGTTAATCTCTACTAGAGAAACAACGAAAACAAAACTTCTCTTAGCAACACATGTCAAAGTAAAGCTGTTGTAGATAATGGACATAAAAAATATCCATGCTGTATACAATTCTTTAAAATTACGTTGGTGCTTAGTATTTATAATTTAATTTTAAAAATGATATTTCAAACGGAATGATTAAAAATGTACGAGGTAAAAAGGGCTGGGCATAAAATAAATAAGAATAACTAGACGCCCTGCTGCGTAGCATACGCCGCAGACTTGCTCATGGAGAGTGCAAAGATAGTGGAGAAAGAACGGACACAAACTACAGCACGAAGAAATCAAAACAACGCGAGTGAACGTCGGTGGGGAGGGGGGGACTGCCAACTCATTGTCGGTTTCGAGAAATTCGGTACACCCCTAACTTCTATGAAGTCAGCTATAAAACGATAATCGGTTTAAAATCGGAGTTACATAATCGATAATCGGTTCCAAAATAATTCCAAAAAAAACAACAACAACAACACGCAATTAACAACCCTAAATATGACTAACCGTCGCTAGGGTCGGCCAATCACAGTTTATGTTTAAGGGATGTTAGTATTAAATTGGAGGCAGGTAACAACAACCTCAGTGTGCATTTCTTCACGTTTACTCGCTATTTTTTATTTACTTAGTGCTGCTTTTTGTGTCTGTACTCTCATCCCCCCCAACCGTACTTTGCACTGTCTATGATGAGCAATTCTGCGGCGTATGCTACGCCGCGGGTCTCTCCAGAGTTCCTTAATTTCATTCACTCACAGTCGTTTGCCCAAACCCACCCCATTTTGACAACTGTGTCTTTCAGGAAGTCTTCACCCGTCACTAAATCATTAGCGGCGTATGTTACGCCGCGGGTCAGCTAGTGTTGGAAATAAAGGGGTAAAAGAACGGGCACAAACAGACATTTAAAACAACAATGTTTTCGCTGGGGCTTGAATTCAGGACCTTCCCGTATGAGGCGGACGTGATAACCAGTACAATACGAATCTCACGTTTTCTGTGAAGTAACAATACAAGTGAAACGCAAGGACCATTCTTGGTCTCGATACATTGGTCGACCCCAGCGAGGGTCATTCGTCATGCTCGGTTGCACATACTTGCGTGGTGTCTCACATGATCCCACGAAGAGAATTATATATATCGATAGTGCAGGGGCGTAACTTTAACAGACAAGAAGTTAAAACATCATTTAACGAGTCAAGTCTATCCGAATTTTTAAATTTCTCTCGCGCCTCATTATAACGGGTTTTCCATACTTCAATTTCTACTTTCTGAGCCGACTTCCAGTTCATTTCATAGGCATCACGTAGATGTTTTAACCTAAGCTTTGTAATACCAATATTACCTCTTGTTAAAATAATAAATTAACGAATCAAAGATTTTGGTGTTGTGTCTCTAATAATTAATCTATTTCATTTAGCATCATGTTCAAGATCACGTGATTGTGTCAGAGGGATGTGATTTAATTTGACATTCTTCTTCCGAAATAAATTTAAAAAATTCAAAAACTCGTTTATCGAAAGTAATACCTTTTAAAGTTGTATGCACTTACCTGCATTGACAAAAATAAGTACACGTTGTGTCAATACAAAGAACAATTAGTTCGAAGTTAATTGTATTTTAATTCAAACTGCTTATATACAGATACAATGGTATCACACAGTAAATACGTTGTTCCCAGAACAGTCCAAAAAAAGTTTGTATTGTTTTCCACATGCTCCGTAGCCACTTCACAGCACAGCCATTCAGTCTACATGATACAAATAAAAATCGTTGGTTTAAGTACAGGTACTGCTCGAACCTTCGTCATCTTCTCCCTGGGGTTTCATCTGAAGCAGACACCCGAAGCACTTGTGGCACTCGAGCTGAAACTTGCTGGTCAGACAGCTGTACAGGAGGAAGTTAACGGCATTCGTCACAAACGTCAGCATCAACAAAATCGTGGTGGTCAGGTTTTTCTGAGCCTGGTCCAGGCGGGTCGTTTCCGACACCGCCCCGGATATGACGTACCAGACACAGAACGGAAGGTTGCACAGGAAATAAACGATGCACGAATAGTAGACCAGATGGTTGAGGGCAAGGAGTCTGATTTTCTTACACATATTCGGTGACTTGAAGGCGATGTAGTCCCTGAAGTCGAATATGGGATGTAGCTCTGCGGGACTTTCCAAGTTGAAAATACACGAATCGAATCCGAGGTAATCGTCGGTGTGCGCGGCTAACAACAAGATGCTGTACGCCGCCCTGATGCGGCGTAAGTTCCGTTCCTCCCGCAGGATCCAAACTTTGGTTTCGTCGGAGTACCCCGGGAGATCTGGGTCCACGGCGTCAGAGAAGCTGGCCTGTCGCGACGTCGACGCGCTGAACGACAGCATCTCCACCTTGGCCGTCTCAAGGTCCAGGACGTGCGAGAACCTCGGCTTCTTCTTCTCCAGCTCTTTCGTCGTCTTCCGCTTCTGCTTGAGGGCCGACGGCAAGGGTCGGTCTATTTCAGGGGTGATCATGTTGGGAGATATCTTCGGGGAGTCTTTCGGCGTGAATTTTGAGCTCGTCAGGCTGTCTTCGCTGGGGCAGGCCCTGACGTTCTCGATGACGTGCTCCAGTAGAATACCCTTCCTCAGAGATTCAATGCGTCGAACTGATATAAGGAGAGTTTTTGACGTTAATTGTAAGAAAATGAACGATTTTTGTTTATTACCGGGTATTTCGCGTAAGCCCGGTAATTGATGAAGTTATGTAAATAAAATAATAAAAGTATCCACTTAAAATAAAATCTTTCACAAAACATAAAATGGAAAAAGTTCGTTACTACATCAATCAATTTCCGCAAGGGAGAAGAAAGTTTGATATCTATATGATGTACACGCATTCTTAAAGTCTGCAAATAAGAATTAAATAACACAAACGGTTTTAACATTTTCTGACAGGTTATTACAATATACAACACACATGGTCGTCCGCAATTATGCTCTCAACTCACTAAAAGGGCTTTTCAAATCGATACATGCTCTCCTGCCCCTCTTTCTCCCTGTATCAGCGAACCTAATTACCTTTATAACGTCTAACTGCTGACTCTAATCTCCGACTTACTTCCACGCTACGCACGTTCGCTAAGTTTTTTTTTCTATTTGATAAAAGCGAGGGGAGGGGGGTCGGGGGTGATATCACAAGAATCATTGTTTTAAGCAGCAAGGGAACACGCCGTCGTTGTTAGACCTTAGCAACAAAGGCGGAGTTAGTTTATCATGCTCCGAGTCGTTACAATTATCACACCCCCCTTTCCTGTCGTCAGTCATTATTATCATGCTGGATTTGTCAAAGTTGCTGGAGGCTGGGCGGATCAAATATCCCCCCCCCTGTAACTGAACCCCACCTGTAACTAAACCCCACCACTAACTGAACCCCCCCTGTAACTGAACCCCATCTGTAACTGAACCCCACCTGTAACTGAACACCACCTGTAACTGAATCTCATCTTCATTCACGGACTTTCTACGCCATGACGTCTTGGTCGTGCGCCATGAAAACCACGTTGGCGACCACATTGCATAATTGACCGAACCTGTTATCAGTTAAACTATGACTCTGTGAGCTCGGCGTCTGTCACTAATCTTCGACATCACGTGACTTTTTTGGTATTTTGATACCCTAGACCAGTGATGGCTAACCTATGGCACGCGTGCCACAGTCGGCACGCAGAGCTTCATCAGCCGGCACGCAACTAAAATATTGCTTCTATAACCAAACCAATTTGCTGACACTTTGTGTTTGGCACTTTGCTAAAAATAAGTAAGTTTTCCATTGAATTTCAGGCACGCGGCCTCAAAAAGGATCGCCATCACTGACCTAGACAAACAAACGTCAAATGGCGGTAACAATAAGAGGCTGGTGTGGAGGACCACAACAGGATGGTTTGTTACCTAAATGGTGAACGGGGTGGGGGTTCATTTGGGCTCACTGCAGAGTTATTTTCGTGTTTTGGGGGACGGATAAATTTAGGTTTTCCCCCGGGCGCCCTTAACCCCAGCTCTGACCAAACCTACGGTGATTGAGGTACTGCTGTTTCAGTTTCTGCTTCTTGGTGACCATCCAGTTATAGGTCACGAGGATGCGCCAGTGGAAGAAGAAGATGCACATCCCGGGTAGGATGTACGCGGGGATCACCTGTACAATGTTGAAGAAGACGACGTTGATTTCTGGGGAGAGGCTGCAGATATCGCAGACTTCCGTGGAGTGTTCATCTGGACTGGAAGCGAGAATACTTCATGAACTCATGGAGTAAGTGAGTCTAAGCGCAATTTGAAAGCATTTATGAATTTATGAAGCCTAAGGGCAATTTGAAAAAAAAATGTATTTAGGGAGGGAGTCTTAATTGGATTTGGAAAATATATAATAAATTTAGGGATTCTAAAGGCAAATTCAAATCACTTATGAATTTAAAAAGTCGAAAGGCAATAAAAGAAAATAACAGCATTGAAATATCATTTTTGAAAAAAAAAGTCAATGAAAAATATTTAAAGAAAAAATGAAATCTCTCTTGCTAAAAATTATTTGAAAAGCATTATATTGTAAGATAATGAAATCAGAAATACAACATATATCAAGAGCTGAAAGGAAAACACGGCGATGTAACATTTTTGTCGCTTTGGAGAGATTCAAATTTAAAAGTTCAAAATTATATAGATTTCTTATAAATTAACTAAATAGATTTGAATTTTTAAGTGTCAGAGACATAATTTTTTTCATAAAATCTCTTTCAGCGCATTCTATCTTTGATACTCTATCAGATACATGGGATAACTAAACAATTTCAAAAAATGTCACATAGCCGTTTCTACCCTTATCTAATATCCCCTTTATCATTCTAGACTTGCTGATGCTGTTCGATGGCAATCAATTCTCAATGAGAAATCTTACGAGATTTTAGACAATTGCGAAAATAATTTCGTGGACCACAATTTCTTAACATTATGGAGAATGAAGAATATTCTTAATATATTCGAAACTGAAAATAAACTTAAAATGGGTTTTCAAATTTAAAGAGCCATATTTTAAAACTTTTTTATAAAAAAATCATAATACAAAATTCTGAGAAAAAGCGAAATTATTAATCTATCAATAACATTGATTCAATTCTTGCTGTTTAATCTAAAATATTTTCTTGGTACTCGGAATTAAAATAAAATCATTCGTATAGTATTATTAGTATTATTATACGCTAGGTACACAAAACAAAAACAACACAACAAACCACTGTCTTATGATAGTTTCAATTAGCCTGACACTTATTAAAAAAAACAACACACACACACACAAACCCTCTTTAATTATCTCGAGATCTTCCCAAGCTGTTCAAGAGAGTCGAACTTCTTTTTTGTTTTAAGAGAACCACCTCAAGTATTAAAAAAATAACATACTGAAATTATTATTATTATTTTTTTTACAAAATAAGAAATAAATAGATTAAAAAATAAAGTTGAAATATTTTTGTCATGAGGTAAAATAATAGTAAACTGAGCTTACTAAATTATTCATGTACATTGGCGATTCATATTATTTGTGTTTTGGCTTCACATTTAAAAAAAAAGTAAACGGCAATGAAATTTGTTGTCATGGAAACGACAACAAATGCCTTTAATCACAAACAAAGATTTGTTCACGATGAAAAGGCTAGTTGACAGCACAAATATCTTAACTACAGATAAAACAACTCAAACAATTTCAGACGTCAAATACACGTTCATATTTTGTCCCTACTGTTTCAACTCCATACTTTAATTTAAAAAAACCCGTAAAAAACAAGTTTTTCAATATAAATCCTTTATGTACGAGACGTAACTAAAAGAATGTTCATTATAATACGCAGCGCAAGACCATCCAGAAATACAAAATTGCAGTTGTGTCGTGAAACATGTTTAATATAATGCGCACCGATCAGGAATATGGTTATAAAAAGTGTTGTCAATAAAATACGCACCTTATTGCGCGACAGAAAGGTCGTTCAATATAATACGCACCGCGACACTCTATCTCAAAAATTTAACATGATACATTGAGATAAATAAATTAAATTAAAAATTCAATAATTTAATTACAGTAATGCGATCGATCTTAAATTTTGATACATCGTTTTTATTATCGGTACGAAACTGCCTGCAAAATTTCAGCTTGCTAGCTTACGATGAAGTGGGTTAAAAAGCGATCCAAAGTTTTTTCGAAAAGGGCTCAAACAAACAATCAACCAACCAGACACCACAATTTAATATAAATATAAAGGATTAAAACAATTCTTTCTTGCAAAAAATATATAAAATATATATAGAAAAGAAGTCAAGCTTGTTGACTATTACTATTTTATTGGTTATAGACAATACCATCGCCAGAGTATCGGGCACCTAGGGGGCCGTCCATAAAGTACGTCACGCTATTTTTGACCATTTTTAACTCCCCCCTCCCCCTGTCACAAACTGTCACAAATCTCGGACCCCCCTCCCCCTGTCACAAACTGTCTCAAATCTCGGACCCAAAGTACGTCACACTTTCGAACAAAAATGTTGTTTTTTTATTAACAAAATAATTAAAATTTAATATAAAACAACGTGATGTCACACATGGCCGGACCCCCCCCCCTCCCCTCTGTCACAAACTGTCACACTTTCTTACACCCCCTCCCCCCCCTCTCTGGAGCGTGACGTACTTTATGTACGGCCCCTAGGCGAACCTCCTACCATGCTCCTACGCACTCAAACCAACTATTTATCTATAATTAATATTAACTTGAACAAAGAAATGCAGAATGGTGAGCTGCCATTTGTACTAGCCGGTATATGTTAACATTATATTCGTACACAATGGTATAATCATATATAATATAATTTTTTTTTAAAGTTAGTTTTATCGCTTTAAATTGAACAAACGTAGAAGCGAGTTCTATCACTTAAATATCTCTAGCAACATCATGTTCAATTGAAAGGGCGGCTAGTCCGAGTCTTTCTTGTAGCATGGACGTTCGCAAATATGTTTTTATCAGCAGGAGCCTTGGGGATGCTTCTCTCACCACAAGTTACATAAACTGTCAAGGGATTCGCAGAGCTATAAAACTGTGTTGGTGACAAGTTGGTAACACTATCCGTTAGATTATATTTGAATATAACGTTTAGTACTGTGTCGATGTACACACTGCAAATCGTCTTGAAAAGTCTTTCAGTTCACTGCTTAGGTCAACTGAATCAATATGTCCATGTTGAAAAGCTTTCCCAAGATTCAATGTTCCATTTCTTTCCGGCCAGTTTTTTTTTCTTCTGCAACCTGTGAAAGCCACAAAGGAAACCAAACACAAAACTGAATGCATCATCTTGAATCTATATCTCCAATCAACTGAGTCACCATGTTAAGAACAGCGAAGTAAAAGTTCACTTTTAATTTGTGTTTTGGATCTTGAATAGCTTCGCCACCATCTCCTTTGCATGATAATTGCTTCTTCCTTCTTTTGTCACGGGTTGGTTAGGGTTCGAACAGAGCTGGTATCTCTATGTTGACTGCAGTTTAAGCTGCGTCTACAAGTTACTTCCTCAAACTCTGCGGTTTACCAGAAACTATTTCTTTTTTTTTCATGCTTACGATTGATGGCGCCACGTATGTCTAATTCGTTTGCCTGTTGTTTACTTGCCCATGTCGATCTCAAGCAACACTTCATACGACACACAACCAGAGAAACGACAAACTTATAACTAGAAATCGTCTTAGCAATAACCCGGGCAGCTGTTGGTGATGTATAGCCAGATAATTCTGTTAAATTGTGTCACCCGCAATCTCAACCAGAGCATCCTTGATATCAACCAACTGATAACGAAGACGTTTCAAAACATCAATTCGATTCTTTGCTATCTTGTTTCTCTCAGGTGTTTTACAGAAAGATGAGAAACAAGTCCATTTAAATGTTACCAACGACGAGTAGATGTTGAAAATAATACATAAACGCGTTGCTCTTTACCAAAGAATGCCCCTAAGCAACATTTTGCAGCAACGTTAACAGCCAAATTCAATGCAAGTGAACAGAAATGAGAAGAATGTAAGAACAAACAATGGTCGGGGATTGACATCTAAAATTCTTCGTTGGGCACCATTGTCTTTTCCATTCATATTGCTTCCAACATCATATTCTCGACCACGTACATTTTTTATAGATAAAATGTGCACACTTTACTTCCATGTTTACAGGTTTGCGTAAACTAACAAAAATTCTTCAATCCATTTATTACCAAGGGGCTGAATTAAAGAACAAATCTATTTTTTTTTAAAAATAAAAAATAGAATCGTCTAATTCAGTGGTTCCGAAGGGGTCCGCGGTATCTTTCAGGGGGTCCGTGGAAAATTAAAATTGATTTGGGAGTCCCTGAACAACGTCAGGGGGTCCGCGCAAGGTTTAATATAAAACAATAAAACGGTGATCAATTTTTATTACTATGGAAATTAAAATAAATAACAATAAATAAATAGTATTTTTTTCAACTAATGAAAAACGATCTTAGGTGCTATCAGTCATGGAGTACAATGTTGTTTTACCAAGAAAAGGTAGTACAACTGAGGTAATTTCCCCAGCTGTAACCAATCAAAATACATGGTTTATTGAAATTGAAAGGTCTAGCTTAATGCGTTAGAAATGCGGAATTCCAATAAGTAGGTCAGAGAAATACAAGTTGTCTACTGGAATCTACGAGGGTTGCAAGGTTGGGTATTTTTTTATGTGTCTGGAAGTTATATTTATCTAAATTGTATCCTATCATCAAATATTATTTTCTATAGTGCTTTACTGTAACATGGCATTGAAAACGTTAATAATTATCAACAGTGGTTTGTTACAACACATAAGAGAATGAGTGAGCTCTGTGCCAGTTTTCGACTTGATGGGGACCTAGGCTATTTGAGATATGGGGGCCTTAGGCTATTTGAGATATGGGGGCCCTTTTGAAGTCCAGATATTCTATGTCAGTGATATGAAAAAAATCCCGGGGGCCCCCAAAAAGGCGGGGCCACTAAACTATAGCTTGATTAGCAAATAGGTAAATCCAGTTCTGAGTGAGCCGAAGAAACAATGCCGACAAAACAGTGTTGTTGAATATTTGAAGTACTAGCGTATCACCCGTCAAAAATGACGGAAGTTTTCAGCTGAAATCTATTTATTTTATCAAAAATGCACTTTTTTAGGGCGCCTACGGCGCCGACATTTTCAAAAGTTCAACTAACTTGTCCTTGTTTGATAAATACGAAATATTAAACTTTCTGAAATGTACATATTTTATAATAGGTGTTGTAGGGCGCCTACGGCGCCCCCTTTGTTTTTTGATTTTATAATTTACCATCATCAAATCCTCTTTTACATTGATCCCTTTTCCAAAATTAAAATACATGTATGAGCGAAAACAATGACGTCATATAATATTTTTAGAGCGCATATTTAATTTGCACACCTTTTCATGCATTGGTGCAGTAATTTGGTGTTCCCTGCTTTCTAAAATTAGTAGCGTCACGGACAGACATTGAAAATTATATTGTTTAATGGCTAAATGTTTGGAAACATATACAAAAATGAGGAACGTTATTTTCTGAATTAAAAAGATTTTTGAAGTTAAAGCAATACCATTGAATTTCTGGCATACTTAAAACAACCCGTAGCAAATGAATTTTCAGTAAATTGTGTCATTCATCGACATCATTTATTGGTAAAAATATTTTAGAAAGTTTGCATGGATTACTAGATTATGTCATTAGCGCAGTTAATAAAAATAAATAGAAGTAAAAAAAAGATTTTTAAAAACCACGTTTTTACAAGCGGACTAAAAAGAAGAAAATAATTTAAAACTTGTAAGTTCAAGTACTTCGATTTAATATGACTAAAACGTGGGGCGGGCGCTTATGAGGTTTAACCTATGCGGTTCACCCATTCTCTCACTTATAGATCTCTCTTTTGCCTTCTAAATTAGAAATCTTTAATTTTTATACCAAACACCCACCCCACGTTTTTAGTCATATTAAATCGAAGTACTTGAACTTACAAGTTTTAAATTATTTTCTTCTTTTTAGTCCGCTTGTAAAAACGTGGTTTTTAAAAATCTTTTTTTTACTTCTATTTATTTTATTCTTTTTAGTCCACTTATAAAAACTTAGTTTTTAAAAATATTTTTTTACCTTTATTTATTTTACCAAACACCTCACAAGCGCCCGCCCAACGTTTTAAAATATTGTGATGTGGTCACGGGGCGAACTCACGGATGTCAACAAAAGCCGACGGTACAGATGCTTTTATATAGACTATAGATAAACTAAAAAGTTTAATAATTTAACAACGGTACATTCGATCGATCTGAAATTTTAATACAATGCATTGTCATCCAAGATCTATCTGTGGTAAAATTTTCAGATCTCTAGGACTATCAGAAGTGGTTCAATTTTACGTTGGCAGATTTGAAAAAATCTTGGACAAACAAACAATGTCCAACGAAAGCGAGTTAATAAAAACGTGGTAATAAAAGGAATGCCTTGAATGAGAGATTATTTACTCAACATTGTTTGGAAAATGAAGAAGACTAGAATTGTTTACTTATTAACACAGAAGTACGTTGATTATCAACAAGCACGTTTTTAAATCGATTTTATGCTCTTTTTGATTCAGTGTTGGAATTCCTGGGAAAACAAAGATAATCATTTGCGACAGAATTAACTAAAAAAAAATGACATATCCTTTATGAATGATTTATTTATCAACTTTGACGAAACTAATTTGAAATTGCAAGTTAACCAATTAAATCAAAACTGAAAGCGTAATATCTGCGTTTGTTGCAAACCTTTTTCTGTACAAACAAAACTTAGAAACAGGAATATGTTCTGAGTTTTCTAAATCTTTCAAATTTGTAAAGTAGCGATAAAGATTTCCTGGCTTACTGTCAAAACGTAACAGCTCTTTATGCTGATTTAACCAAAGACTTGAAGACATTCCTCACTTATTCCCGACTAGCAGTTGAACCCTTTTGCACGTGGACAAACTCAGATCCCAAATACAGATGAATCCATACTAATACAGGAGCAGCTTATTGAAATGAAGAACTTGAACCAATGTTTGAACTAGGATACCACAAATTCTGGTTACAAAATCAGATACCAATTTTATATCTTGCATTATGGGTTATTGTACAGAAGTTTTTGACTGCTTTCCCGTCTTCCTAATTGGTAGAACAAAAATTCAGTGCCTTATGAACGTAATCATAAAAAACAGAAACCGACTAGAAATTGGTGCTCCTTGGGATTTGAGGTTGCTGCTCAAAAACATTGAGTCGGACATAAATACACTCATAAAATCACATCACGTTCATCAAAGTTATTGTTTTCAATTTTATTTTAAACAAAAATTATAAAATTCAATAAATACTTCTTCAACCAAATGTTGCTTTTTGGGTTTGTAAATTTTGTACTATACATTTATGTAGTTTTTTCACATGGGGGGGGCCGTGGGGGAAGTTTTGGCTATAAAAGGGGTCCATGGGTCAAAAAAGTTTGGGAACCACTGGTCTAATTCCACCCTAGAAATTTGCCACCTTTGGCGGCCGCTTAGTTGTTCGCCTAGTGGCTTAATCGGGCCTGCTTGCAGGTAAAGGATGTATGATGTATTCTGAAAAAGATTGAAACTACAACAAATGTCAAAAATAAATTCATAAATTAAGAATGAATAAATTAAACTTTAAAAAAAAATCTTGAGAAACATGAAAGCATTTACCCTTTGTGATACAAGAACGAAATGGAAGAGGTTGCCAAAGCCAAGATAAGGATGGCAACGAGAGAGAAATAGACACGGACTTGAGTTATGAGAATGTGCACTCGGAACGGATGGGCTATCCGTATGTACCTGGTCACCGCCACCAGGGCAAGGGTACAGTTGACCACTGTGGTACTCAGAAAGTGCCAGCACTTGTGAAATCTGATGAAAAAAAGTATCAACGATGAGATTGAGATGGTTGATGGTGTGTCGATGGGTGTGCTTCCGTCGTGGCCCCCACCCCCCCCTCTCTCTCTCTCATGACAATTCGTCATCTTCAATATCTGGCATGCTGATAAAATCTCTCGTAAGCTTTAATAGTCTCTCATGCCATCCGTCCATGAGATCTCGTATGTTCAATTGCCGTCCCATGCAAACTCTCATTCACTCATTTCTACCACATGGCTCAACGAACCTCCACCTACTCTTGACACACTGCATTCACAGGAAGCTATTTTAAAGTGCACCCCCCCCCCACAATAATACGTGACTGGTACATGGAAGGCAGACAAAACAATTTCCTTGTATGATTCGGAATATACAATTACAAGTGAAACTAATTGACGTCTAAATTCACATCAAACCCAATGGCCTTTAAAATAAAAAATTTGACAAAATGTCTTCTACGCTTAACTCGGCGGTATTGATTCAAAAAGGGGGCGGGTAGAATTGGTTTGCTCCGGGCGACAATCTCTTACATAATTATCGGCGTAACTTTCGGGAAACGTCTTAACCCGTCCGGGGGAAAGCGCCGGCTTCAGCCAGCGCTTAGACCAGTGGTGCGCAACCTTTGGGCTATTCACGGCCGCATTAAAAAAATTACTTTTGCTACGGCCGCCAAAGATTTTTCACTGAAAAACGAAACTGTCCCTATAAAAATTTACCTCTCGTAATAGTCAACGCGAGATAATAATGACATCATCATAATGTATTGTAGGCAAACACATTGCTTAATTAAAAACAAAAACATTTTAACTGATAATCTCTTACATTTCTACTTTATTGAACATTGTCATTTAAACCTAACATCATAACACACCAAGTACAGCATGAGTATATTTTTAAGTGGCATTAGTACACTGAGAACATAATAATTGAATAAGTGAGAATCTGCTTCTTTAACACTGTCCATGTAACTTAGCAGTCCAGAGTTCTAGAAATTAGTGGCTGCCTTGGTCTTGGATGTTTGCAGAGAGTCGCGCAAAGTCCGGCCCTCACAGGAGATCATCAGTCGTATTCCTAACGCCAGATTGGTGTCTACCAGTCGGGTTCGATATTTGTTCTTGAGATATTTCATTCGTGAAAATGACACTTCGCACATGTAAGTGCTACCAAACAGCATTAGAGTGTTTCTTGATATTTCGCTAAGCTTGGGATACTCCACAGCTACTTTCCATGTTTCCAGTAGAGCTCTTTTGTCCTCAAATTTCTTCACAAGCAGCGCGTTATTTTTTTTTAGTTCGATCAGTTTCATTTGGACATCCAACGGCGCACTCTCTGTCTCAACCAAATGTGGAGAAGCAACGAGTCTCATATTTTCTGAAATCTTGTCGCAATCCTGAAAACGTTCTGAGAATTCCAACAACAGCGCTTCGAGGACGCCTGAAAAGGACATAGTCGGAATTTCATCTTTTCTTATTTCATGGCTCTCGATTAGAGCGGTGAATTGCGGGAAATGATAGAGATTGAGCTGTTGGAAATGACTTTGTAGCAGACAACATTTGTCACAGAAATCCTGTACTCTTCTGTGCATGAGGCAAACTGTTGTTCTTTTGCCTTGCAGAGACTCGTTGAGGCAGTTGATATAAATTAAGAAATCTACAAGGAATGCTAAAGATGTTAAGAAGGCCTGGTTTTGCAGTGGCAGTCCTTGTTTATCATGGCATAAAATTCCAGTATTTCTTTTCGTAGCAGCAATACACGGCGAGATGTTTCTCCCTGAGACAACCAACGAACGCTGGTGTGGTACAGAATATCTTCAGCCGACGAATCATTTGTGTGAAGAATTTGTATGAATTGGCGGTGGTGAAGAGCATTCGCGCGAATGAAAAGGATAATGCGATTCACATCCTTCAGAATGTTATCCAAATCAACAGATTTATAACACAGCACCTCCTGGTGAATAATGCAGTGCAGATTTATGAGCTGGTCATTACCATGATCCTTCACCACATAATCGGAAAATCTAGCGAAGAAGCCATTTTGCTTACCAACCATCGCAAGCGTGCCTTCTGTACAGATGCCTCGCAGGTTCTTCAGATCAACGTGCGATTCGATGCAAGCTTTTTAAACTGCCAAAATATGTCTTCTCCTCGAGTTTGAGTAACGAGTGTCTCCATGGAGAGCAGATACTCGCACAATTCAAATGTTAGGGATAAGGAGCGAATGAATATGAGTAGCTGCGCTATTTCAATGTCTATGAACGCTAGAGACTGCAGCTAACGCTACAGCTGCCGGAGTCATAATTTGTTTCGCAATAACAAGTGCTTAAGAGTGTAAATGCATATTCGATATTTCGTTTACAACTTTAAATAATATATTGCCTAATGGCAAATATGTGACGGCCGCTGGTTATTATAAATTAAAGAGATTTCAACGGCAGCAGGTTATTATAAATTAAACAGATTTCCACGGCCGCACATTTTCGTGCCCACGGCCGCACATTTTCGTGCTCACGGCCGCACATTTTCGTGCCCAAGGCTGCATGCGGCCGTACGGCCGCGGGTTGCACACCCCTTGCTTAGACAAATACAACCGTTAACCCCGGCTGCGAGGTCTGTTTCCATCCCACCACACGAGTCATCAACTCACCTACACACGGACACCGACCCTACCACACGAGGCATTAACTCACCTACACACGGACACCGACCCTACCACACGAGGCATCAACTCACCTACACACGGACACCGACCCTACCACACGAGGCATCAACTCACCTACACACGGACACCGACCCTACCACACGAGGCATCAACTCACCTACACACGGACACCGACCCTACCAAACGAGGCATCAACTCACCTACACACGTACACCACCGACCCTACCACACGAGGCATCAACTCACCTACACACGGACACAGACACTACCACACGAGGCATCAACTCACCTACACACGGACACCGACCCTACCACACGAGGCATCAACTCACCTACACACGGATACCGACCCTACCACACGAGGCATCAACTCACCTACACACGGACACCGACCCTACCACACGAGGCATCAACTCACCTACACACGGACACCGACCCTACCACACGAGGCATCAACTCACCTACACACGGACACCGACGTGTTTCGGAGCTCGTAGCCGTACACCCCCAGAAGAAAAAACCGACCCACCACGGTCCACAGCACCAGGAGGTCCCAGTAGGCGAGGAACCTCAGGCTTATCGCCGTCGAGGTGATCTTCTTGGAGAAGTTGTGGCGGTACAGCACCGAGAGGTTGACGAGGTTCCCCACGGTGCCGAACGTGATCAGGAGTCCGGAGCAGGTCTTCATGATGACGGCCGTGACGTACTTGTAGCTCTGAGCGATGTCCTCGGTGGTCGTGTTCTGTGAGGTTGTGTCCTGCTCCAGACAGAGGCTCATTGCGAGCTGTGGGGAACTGCGACACACAAGACCGCCGGTGAACAACATTGGTTAAAGCAACGAATGTTAAACTACTTGTAAAATAAACGGGAAATGTGACGAAGAATTTGAAATGATTCCGATTTTATATTAGTAGTGTTAAAAAATCTCTTGGCGAAGTTTAAAATTTTTTTTTAAAAAATGTGTATTTATAAAAGAAACCAAAAATACATATACTCGCGTTTAAAAAAATCCGATGTTTTAAAATGATTAATCACAATCGTCTCTATTTACACTGGAGGCCATAAGACAAAGATACATGAACTGAATGGGGCAGAAAGATGTCAAATATTGCAACACTAACAGTTTCTCTTCATCAGGGGCGTCACTAGGGGGTGCGGTGGTAGCGGGCCGCCCCGGGTGACACCATCACAAGGGGTGACACCAAAATATAAAATTCTGTATTTTCGCGTTATTTTTGCACTGGAAGTCTCGAAGGAGTTCTATGGGGTAAGTCGTGAGGGGTGACACCATGAGTACCGCCCCAGGTGACACCAATCCTAATGACGCCTCTGCTCGTCATCAAAATATTTCGCAACAGTTTAAAACGTGATTAAATTTTTTATTCATGTATTGTGTCATGAAATCTTGATTGAAATAGTAATGATTCAAGCTCGTTTCGTTCTTTTGTTTGTCAAACCATTTGTCACAACTAAGAAAATAGCTTTTTAAGCAATAAAATACTGTATTCAAACATCATTTCTCACCTTTTTTTTTATTTTTATGGAGAGTCCGCTGAAGGTACAGCGAGCGGCCCGCTGGACTGAAGGAGAAGATATCACAAGTTCAGGCCACGTAAAAGTACAAGTTGCATTTTGTCCGGAGTAAGGAATTTGCAACGTGGTATTTCTATCATCATTCCGAAATGAGCGAAATCTTTCATGAGACGATACTTTAAATGGGAGAGAGGCACAAGAAATATTCAATGAAACAACATTTTAAACATTACTTTATGGAACATAATTTTTTTCCGACATTTCAATTGATAAAAAAAATCAATCAATGGGGAAAGAAGAGAGATATAATGTTTTATAATCTAAATATATGTTAATTCAGGATTAAATAGGAATCACAGTGTGGGAATTAAGGATTTGTTGTACTTTGATAGCTCAATAGAAAAAAACAACAACAACTTGTTACTCTTTTTTGCCCCCCCCCCTCCCTTTTTCAAAATTAAATTTGAAATAAACAGTACGATAAAACACACACTCACACTTCTACTTATTGAAATTGAAACAAAGAAGTTGTTACAGTTTGCAATACATGTCAAGTGTACACTTATAACCTGTTGACACCGATGGTAACCAATTCTCTAGTCACCAAGTTTTTGCCCACTTATTATTAACAAGCATTTTTTTTTCTACTTCATTCAAAACAATCAACACAATTTTTAAAAGGGCGTCTTCAGAATAGCTGAATGGCTCTTTTGTACGCTATCTGAGTGCACATTGTGTCTAGTACATTGTACTTGCATGTGTCCCTCAAAGTTAGCAAGTTGATTCCAGGATTTAGAAAAGAAAAGGTTGCGGTTGAGGAGGGGATTTTTTTCATTTGTCACTGAGAGTTCTATTTTTTTTTAATTTGAAAAAAAGTCATCTTAAAAATACTTTCCGTCGAGGACTATCTAATTATTATTATAACATATTTTAAGAAAGCAAGATGGTGCAGAAATGAGCACTACCTAAGGACGGGATTGAATGTAGACGAAAGTAAAATAACTTCACATAAAATTTTAGGGCAGACCTCTTATGGGTAATGTAATTTAAATTTTACTTTTAAGTTTTTAAAAATCCTTTATATTAACTCGTGGCGTCTGCTTGATGCCTTGCTTGATTGTTTGCCGAAAAACTTTGGATCGATTTTTATCCCACTTCCCCGTATGCTAGCAAGCTGAAATTTTGCAGGCAGACTCGTACCCACAATAAAAATGATATGTTAAAAATTCAGATCGATCGAATGTATTGTAATTAAATTAATGCATTTTTAGATTATCTCTATTTAGCATGTTAATTTTTGTGCTAGAGTGTCGCGCTGCATATTATATTGAACAGCCTTTTTAATATTTTCCTGTCGTGCGGTGCGTATTATATTGACGATACTTTTTTGAAATATATTCCCGATCTGTAAATGTAAATGCTAGTAATTGCTAGTCTGTCTCGCGGTGCACACTAAATTAAACATGTTTTTATAACCCTCTTCCCGTGATCAAATCGAGCTGAAATTTAGGAGTCAGACTTAAGTAGTTTTTCTACTGTAAAACTGTAAATCCTTTATATATGAGACATATCTACAATTTTGGATTTTTGGATTGTCGTGCGATGCGTATTATAATGAACATACTTTTAGTTAAGTTTCGTAAATAAAGGATTTATAGTAAAAACTTGTTTTTTTTTACGTTTAAAAAAAAATCCTTTATATTAACTCGTGGCGTCTGGTTGCTTGCTTGTTTGTTTGCAGAAAAAAACTTTTGATCGATTTTTAACCCATTTCCCCGTAGGCTCGCGAGCTGAAATTTTGCAGGCAGACTCATGTCGACGATAAAAATGATATATCAAAATTTCAGATCTATCGACTGTACTGTAATTAAAATAATGAATTTTTAGATTATCTCTATTTATCTCTATGTAGCATTTTAATTTTTGTGATAGTGTCGCGGTGCGTATTATATTGAACAACCTTTTTAATACTTTCCTGTCGCGTGGTGCTGTGCCTATTATATTGACGATACTTTTTAAAAATATATTCCCGATCTGTAAATGTAAATGCTTGTAATTGCTAATCTGTCTCGCGGTGCGCACCATATTAAACATGTTTTAACCCTTTTCCCGTGACCAAATCGAGCTGAAATTTAGCAGGCATACTATAGTCGATTCTTTTACTATAATTCCCTTATATATTTGAGACATAACTAAAATTTTTGTATTTTTTGGATTGTCATGCGATGCGTATTATAATGAACATTCTTTTAGCTATATCTCGTAAATAAAGGATTTATAGTCAAAAACGTGGTTTCTTACGGGTTTTAAAAAAAAATTTTTAGTTCCGAAATGCTGTATGCTGTATGTATTTGAGACAAATCTAAAATTAGTTTATCTTTTAACATAAATAAAGGTAAAAAAATGTTTTTTAAAAACCACGTTTTTACAAGTGGACTAAAAAGAAGAAAATAATTTAAAACTTGTAAGTTGAAGTACTTCGATTTCATATGACTAAAAACGTGGGGCGGGCGCTTATGAGGTTTAACATATGCGGTTCACTCATTCTCTCACTTATAGATCTCTCTTTTGCCCTCTAAATTAGAAATCTTTAATTTTTATACCAAACACCCGCCCCACGTTTTTAGTCATATTAAAATCAAAGTACTTGAACTTACCAGTTTTAAATTATTTTCTTCTTTTTAGTCCTCTTGTAAAAACGTGGTTTTTAAAAATCATTTTTTTACCTTTATTTATTTTCTTCTTTTTAGTCCACCAATAAAAACGTGGTTTTTTAAAATATTTTTTTACCTCTAATTATTTTACCAAACACCTCATCAGCGCCCGCCCAACGTTTAATAACAAAGTGATGAGGTCACGGGGTGAACTCGTTGACATATATAAGTAAACTACGGCAGGCGGGTACAGAGGCTTATATAAAGATAAACTAAGAAATGCATTAATTTAATTACGATACATTCGATCGATCTGAAATTTTGATACAATGTATTGTCATCCAATATCTATCTGTGGTAAAATTTTGAGCTCTCTAGGACCATCAGAAGTGGTTTAATTTTACGTTGGCCGATTAAAAAAATTGTGGACAGACAAACAAACAATGCCACAGGAACGAAAGCGAGTTAATAAAAACGTGGTAAAAAAAATGCTTATATAAATTGTGTTAAAAGTCGTTTTAAATTAGCTTAGATGAAAACAAATCCACTATGATGTTTCACAGCTTTGAAATAAACTTTTTTTAAATTATAGATGGGCCTCGGCCAGTGGTGGCGAACCTTCTTGAGGCCGCGTGCCAAAATTCAACAAAAAGCCACTTATTTATTTAAATAGTCGCGTGCCGGCTGATGAGGCTCTGCGTGCCGACTGTGGCACGCGTGCCGTAGGTCCGCCATCGCTGGTCTAGACAGATTATCCAAATCTTTAAAAGCACGAGAAACAACTGCTCGAGAAGTCAAGTAGAATAAACACACATTATCACGTTTGTCAAACAAAGGAAACAAAAAGAAGATATCTTATTTCAGTGTAAGAGATTATGGGGCATTTTATTTAAATGCCACACACTATTTATGAAAATACAGATATATATCCTTAAAGTAGAGCGAACCAAGTAAATTTCAGATCTCTGTGATAAATGAGGCTCTCAATAAGTTTGTTGCGTTATAATGTCTTTTGATTTAATGACTTAAAAGTAAGTAACAAAGATCGGGTATTAAATATTCAAGTAGTTCAGAGGAGAAAATTAACTTTTATGGGAAGGCAGACCTAAAAATCGTTGATTTGTGGATTAATGCTAAAAGTGAATGATTAAAATCCCAAAGCGAAAACTAGTTCATCGCATTGTTCAAAGTGAGCTATGTAAATAGTTGAATCACTCAAAGCAATGGCATAAAATGCTAATTTATTTCGTATAGTATTTTTCGCTTTGCGCAAGAATCCACCAATAGTTCATGACATTTCCTTGTATGTCACCGCAGATTCCATGGTTGCTATTACTCGATAGCAGGCGCCCGGACATTCAGATAAGTTTATCTGGCATATTGGAGCACGCGACCCGATCAATTAGAAAATTACAACGTTCATAAATATCCTATCAAGGACACGTGATTTGGGGAGTGGGGAGTCGGGGGAAAAGTGGGGGGGGGGCGTAGGATGGAACCCTGTCTATTCAAATCTATGTTTTTATCGTGCATAATGAATGAGAAAATAGCAACCTCTTAAACACACGCAGAAACAAATCGACCCCCCTCCCCCCGATCGCGATCTAGGCCTGTTCAACGTAGTGCAGTAACATAGCAAGAACGAATCAAAAGGAGTTGGGGTGGAGGGCTATTAGTAACGATTACTTGCCTTGTGATAATTTTTTTTCTTCCTGGAAACAGGCTTTCTTCTAATATTATTTATTTTTTCTGTAGTTTGGAATTAAATAATATATATCCTTAAAAACTGATTTAAATGGGTTTTAAACAAATAACTTATTTAAAACAAAAACAATGAAACATCATCACTACATAAATACAGCAAAAATATGAAGTCGCTCCTAAGTCTCTTTAGTTAAATCACAACAATGAACCCAACTTACACGGGTTTTACACTCTTATACGAATTTATGAAAACCTTCGTAATTTTCATTTTTATAACAATTTATAACATAGTTTTCCTTCTTGAGTTTGAATTTTTAAAATAGATCAATGCAAATTAAAATAAACATGGTGCATTTAATTTCATTGGTTTATTTTTAGGTTTATTGCACGGGATTTAAGAGCCATTCTTGATCTAGATTTTTTAGTCAAAGATAGTTGATTTTTGGTGGGTTCATGAAGATGGATGAACCGTGTTGATGGCTGGGTGAGGATGACATCAAATGAATTGGCCATGATGGAAAACCGAAAATTGATGGTATGAAGCTGGTCTTACAATGACCGATGGTGGAGGGTCAGATAATAATTTCCTGCGGTAGATTTCATGAGAATGACGTAAGGATGAATAGCTAGAGGTTCGGAGCATATGTGGATGGCAGGATGTGGATGGCAGGATGTGGATGGCAGGATGTGGATGGAAGGATTTGGTTGCATGAGGAGGATGGCAGGAGGAGGGTGAACTGAAGTGGATAGTCACGTGGATGTTCTGATGTAATGACATGATATCGACGACATAAAGTTATTGGTCAGAGTCGGTCAGGAATATGGCCGGGCATTGATGACATGTAGTTGGATAACCTGATGTGGATGGCCGTGACGTCATGAGATATAGGGCAATACTACAGCTACACATATAATGAAAAAGATTTATCAATCAATCGTGATTTCTTGAAGGTATGGTTAAGTTATTTTTAAAAATGCGGGAAATCAAGGAATCGAATGTAAAGGGATGTGGAATAAATTAAAAACGATTTAGAAATTGCATTGAAATCTTCAAGTCCGCGTTATTTAATTTTCTTAAACACAACCATCTTGTAAACCAGGGGTCGGCGAACTTTTTTGCCAGTTACCCCAAAATATAAAATGTTATGTTGCCGTTACCCCCGAAGGTGCGAGGTCCTGCCCACACCATTTGGGCGTTTGGTGTGCGTTGTAGCTCCCCCCCCCCAAATGGGTCTAGGGCTAACTAAGCCCCAGCCGATAATGCATCTGTTGAGTTTTAGAAGCCTGACAAGTGTCAAAAAATGACTCGAAAAGGATTACGCGTATGATAAAATTATAAAAGTTAACAGTCGAATATAAATATTATTGTTTTAACGGTCATATGTCTAACGGCCCTAGCCATTCTAGACATAATGGAATAAAGTCGGATAAACACAAATTTTCTTTAAAAAATAACATAAAATTATAAATTTAATATAAATTAAAGTCATCAATTTTTATTATAAAGCACAGAGGTTTTTTCTTTAAATCTCATTTAATTTCAGTGTTTTGGAAAAATGATGTTGTTTCATTTTTAACAATTTCATCGAAATGTTGTCTTTTTGATGTCAGGGCAAGTTGGATGCCGTCTTCAGGGTCCAATCCATTTCGCAGCTTTGGTTTTATTTTCACTCGAGTGGAAAATCCTTGTTCACAAAGCTACTTTGTTGCAAAAGATAGCAACGTCTTGACGGCCTCCTCATGGGCAGTGTTGAAAGCCTTTGCGGCATTTGACATCCAAAAAATCAGTGCTGTTAACACAAGGTGCGAAATTTTCCCAGGCAGGAGTAAAAAAATTCCCAAATTAGACTAAAAATTCCCAAATGCATTAAATTCTGTTGGCGAAGCAATCTCAAATATTCCCATATTTAAGGCCAAATCCTCATAAATTCCCATTTCTATAAATTTGCCCAATTTGGCTTTAAAAAAAGTTCCCACGATTTGGGAAATTTCCCAGGAGTTAACAGCACTGCCAAAAATGTGTCAGATCAGCTGTGCTTGCAAATTCAATACGTGCCTCGTTATTAGACTGAAGTTCAAGAAGTGCCTCTGCCAACCCTTGAGGCGTATCTGGTACATCCTCAATGTCACATCAAAATGGATCTACACCACAACTGATTTTATGCGAATCAATAACTGGAAATTGAACAGTGAACCGCTCTTTGAGCTTGGTTACATGTCTGATAACCATATCCTTGATGGGGTCAAAAGTTATATTTCTACAATCTTCCAAGTACAAGGCCACCTTTGAAAAAAAACACTAACTCGTTTCCTTCTGCTTTTTGTTTCCAATATGAAAGCTTTAATCCAAATGATGCAATCGCTTCTCTGGCTGTAATTATATTGATATCCCCCCCTGCAATTCTTTGTTCAAAGCATTCACATGCTCAATAATATTGAGCTAAGTATTCGAGATGTCCAACCCATTAATAATTCGTAAACTTATCCGCCAGTCCATACTTTTGACCAGCCAGAAATGTTTGAAGTTCAGCTTTCAGAGCCCACACTGTTCAGAACATTGCCGCGTGAAAGCCACAGTATCTTGTTGTGAGTCTGTATATTCAGCATCACCATCTTTACATAAACCACGAAACAGTCGTGTTTGCAGTGCATGTCCTTTAATGAAATTTACAATCTTGATAATATCATGCATGACGACCTCCAGTTCATGTTCCAAATGTTTCACAAGCAGAACTTGGCGATGGATCATACAGTGGTTAACTTCAATTTAGGTAATCCTCTCTCTTGCAAAAAACGAAAAACCACTTAAACGACACAACATAGCTGGAGCACCATCAACAGACACAGCAATACAGTCTTCCCATTTTAAATTACATTTTTCATAGTAGTCATTAACTTTATTGAATACATCAATTCTTTGACAACGCAGTTTTAGGACAGCACAACACATTTACTCTTCAAATGTTTGTAAACCTTTGTATCGAACATATACCATAAGCTGCGCATTACTACTTACATCAGAGGTCTCATCAAGCTGAATAGCAAAGAATTTACATCCATTTATAGTAGAAAATACTTGTTCCAGGACATTTTCGGCCAAAGTAGAAGTTCTGTCTTTCACAACTTTTGGTGCCAAAGGTACTTAATTTTGTTTCATAAATGGATTATACAGTGGTTAACTTCAATTTTGGGATTCCTCTCTCTTGCAAAAGCCGCAAAATCTTATTAATAAACCTTTCCTTCTGTAATTTATACGTACATATGACGGATTTTTATGTAAAAATCAATTATAATTAAAAGATTAAAATTTGGCGGAGTTTATATGTACCAGGCTGTTTTTTAGACTGTTTTACCCCCAGGAATTCCCTTTTACCCCAAATGGGGTAATTTACCCCTGTTCGCCGACCCAATTGAAAACATTTGTAAACAATTGAAAATATTTTTTGTCGATTTTACATTAGCGCAGCAATGAGACAATTAATAATTGAATTATATGTATCAAATTTTCTAGCGTTTACACTGACAAATATATTATCAAATTTACGTACCAGATTCAAAGAAAATTTTATTTTCGAAAATGAAATCGGCACAGTTCAGTCTAATTTATCACGAGGCAAACATTTCTAATTTTGTTGGAATTTGGGCAAAGCTCTTCACTTCTGTCTAGGATGAAAATTGTTTGTTTTGTTTTTTTGTTCATCCTGCCTGTGGAGTTATCTTATCTTTTGAAATACAGCACGATTGATGACGTACCACACAAACAAATATATGTTGAGAAACTTGCGAACACAAAATTTCATTCCCTTCTCCTCGTTATTTTGAGAAAACAAATATAAATTTTTAAAGAACTGTTAGGGGTTATGGAGTGGTTTTTTTTTCTCCAAGAGATTGAATAGGAAAATGCCATCCAACATTCGCGTACATAAATAATTAAATTCTGCTTACAATGAATAACTGCATCTTTATCAGCATAACTTTAAAAGAATTGTTACTTTTTATTTGCTTGAATACACAACAGAGTTGCTCCCGAGTGTGGCAATTTTTAAATTAAATTATGTATTTTGGTGGGTGGAAAATTTGACCCCGGACGATTCGACTCCGGACGGTTCGACCCTGCCAGTTCAACCACAGGACGTTTCGACCACAGGACGTTTCGACCCCGGTCGTTTCGACCACAGGACATTTTGACCCCAGGACTTTTCCACCCCGGACGTTTGGACCCTTTCGTTTCTACCCCGTGAAATGTTTTTATTTATTCATTTTTAAAATTATTATTTAAATAAAATGAACAAAAACTTTTTTTAAAGAATGAGGCCCATCTGCAGTGAGGAATGTAGAATCTCGCATGAAAAAGCAGAAAATTATTCTTTAGTCACAAACTAAGTAGTCACACAGGGGGACTCAGAACTCTAAGTTTTATTGATATTTATTGTGATCGATTGTGGGATTTAATGCGAGATATAAAATTTGATCAACTAACACAAAAGTTCTGAGTCCCCCTGTGTGACTACTTAGTTTGTGACTAAAACAATATTTTCTGCTTTTTCATGCGATATTCTACATTCCTCACTGCAGCTGGGCCTCATTCTTTTAAAAAAGTTTTTTTTGTTCATTTTATTTTCTACTTTTACGCGTTCACAAAAAATTTGTAAAACTTCATTTCATTCATGAAGTCCTGTTAAATGTCCTGTTAGCCAAGTTCATCTAGAGACGAAATTTGTGAGCAAAATTTGACATTTTCTATAAATATAAACTTACACATTCTTAACTCCTTTCCATATGTGCGCTGATCAACTTAGCAGAAAAAATATTTTTTTCACAACACATAGATTGTCTATAGAAGACATTCTATGATTTCGCTTGTTCTATTTGGAATGATTTTCTATACACACTACACATATCATATACACAACACGATTATGCATCACGGGAAGTGTGTGATTTTTTACTTTTGATTTTCCGCCCGACCGACCGCCTGTGAACCCAAGAGACGACGGTGAAGTTAATATAAGGGATTGAATTAGACAACCCCGTAAAAACAAAGGAAGTTAATATAAGGGATAAAATTAGACAACCCCATAAAAACAAAGGAAGTTAATATAAGGGATTGAATTAGACAACCCCGTAAAAACAAAGGAAGTTAATATAAGGGATTGAATTAGACAACCCCGTAAAAACAAAGGAAGTTAATATAAGGGATTGAATTAAACAACCCCGTAAAACAAAGTTTTTGACTATAAATCCCTTATATATGAGACATAACTAAAAAGTATTTATCATGCTTAAACGCGATAAACATTTACAGACTGAGATTGCCTTAAATACCCTTTGTTGTTTTACGGAAAAAGTTTTGGTCACGGATGGTTGAACTTAACTCAGCGTGACGCGTAAAATGTCAACAAAAGCTTGCCACTACATATAGAGATAAATTAAAAATTCATTAATTTAATTATGGTACATTCGATCGATCTGAAAATTTAGCAGGCGCTGAAACATTACAAATCCGCACCCTTCCATTCACTTCTGTTTCTTGTATTCCTTAACTCGTGAAGACCTCCCTCGTAGAAATACTGATTCTAATAAGACGTACAAAGTCGCCAGTATTTGAAGTTAATAAATTTCAATAGTTAATACCGCCGCCTAGCAGACAATAACATTCAAGCTGCTGGACTTGTATGACCTTACTGAACGATACTTCATTGTTGTTTACATTTTGTCCGAGGGTTTGATTATGAGATGTTACGAAGGCTAAACTCAGTGACCACTACAGCACGCCATGTGCTGGCGAGGGTTATAAGTTATGGGGTAGGTAAATAGAGTGAGTGGGGGCAGAGAGAATGTAGGCACCTTTAGAAAGGACTATCTGACCACATTGCCTTTTTATTGTCTGATTACATCGGACGGGGAGGGGGTGGAGTTAGATAGGTTTGGAAGGACCTCAGAGTTAGAGGAATGGCACATGTATGACTATCATGAATTCGCGTTGAATGTTGACTGGTTGTACGTGTATATACTTTTTTCAAATCGTCGTAAATTAAATGTTACAAATAACTATTTCAAACTGTATTTAATTTTTAATGGATAATAATATTGAGTTAAATTATTTTTATACCAAAGATTATTTAATTTTTTTTAAAAAAAGTATATTTAAAAAAAATAAAATAAATAAAATTACAATTTCTACGGTGTAGATACAAAGGGGTCGAAAAGTCCGGGGTCGAAACTTGCTGGGGTCGAAACGTCCTGTGGTCGAATTGTCCGGTGTCGAATCGCCGGGGTCGAATCGTCCGTGGTGGAACCATCCGTGGTCGAACCGACCGGGGTCGAAACGTCCAGTGGTCGAACTTGCAGGGTCGAACCGTACGAATTCGAATCGTCCGGGGTCCAAGTGTCCGTAATTCATTTATGTTCAGAACAAATCTAATTAAGATTAACTAATCTATAAGTAGATATCCTAATAGAGTTTGAAAGTTTCTTAAACAGAGTTGCTTTGTTTATTTAAAAAAAAAGAACTTAAAAAAAGTCATTTCATTTATGTAAAATTTAACAAATAACGTACACTTTTTTAACACTTTTTTAACACTTTTTAATTATTTTTTTTTAAATTCGATCCACAACGAAAGGAAACTGACTTCAGCAACAAACAGTCTAATAATAAAAATTATTTAAAAGCCTTCAGCATTTTAAATAAAAAAAGTATTTTCAATACTGTTTCAGTTGATATCTTCAAGGTCACGTCCAATGTTCCCTCAAATGTTCGTTGATCCGTGTGCTAAGTTAAAAAAACAACAACAACTCGTCTTACATAAGACATTCTATATAATGTTCATAAATTGTAAGTTATTTGTATTCAGTAGGGCATTAGCCGAAACGTCTACTTTCGTGTTATTCAATTAATAAAGCTTTAGTCTGTTGTTCTCATCACACAATGCGTTTGCGTATCTTGCATTTGGTCTTAAAGCTTAATCGCAGTCACCTTCTCAGCATACAAAATAAAACTCACGCTCCTTACATCAAACGTTAATTAAAAATCTCTTGAGTTAATTTCGTGCTTTACATCTCCAAGTCTGCATCGTTGTTATCGGCGTTAGGCGTTTTATGAAATATTTTATTTATTTTCTACTATTTCTTTCTGTTCCAATGGGGTCGTCCATAAAGAACGTCATGCTATTTTTGACCATATGTAACTCCCCCCCACCCCCGTCACAAAATATCGGACCCCCCTCCCCCCCGCTAAAGTAGGTCACACTTTCAAACAAAATATTTTTTATTTAAAAAAAATAATTAAAATTTAATAAAAAACACCGTGACGTCACAAATGGCCGGACCCCCCCCTCCCCCTATCACAAACTGTCACACTTTCTTACACCCCCTCCCCCCTCTGGAGCGTGACGTACTTATGGGCAGCCCCAATTTTTTTAATATAAAACTTATTTTTATTATAATCTCACACACACACACACACACACACACACACACATATATATATATATATATATATATATATATATATATATATATATATATATATATTTATATATATATATATATATATTATTAACTTGCCTTATTTATGTGTGTGTGTTTGTGTAAGTACATAATACTTGAATCTTAATTTTGAAATCATACAATTGAGTTAAAACCTTGCAAACGTATGCAAAAACAAACGGCAATACGATCCTTAAAATGATAATAATAATTGCAAATAAAAAATATAACATTAAAAAAAAATCAAAATCGGGGCGTAGCTTGGGTTGGTGTCACCCGGTGCTGTTAATTCATGTCGTCACTAGCTTCTTTAATCTGTTTCAATATTTATTCTTGTTAAATTAATTCACGGTAAGTCAAAGACAAGAATAAGAAGAAATTAACTGAAATTCAGAATAAGAACTGGAAGAAAAGAGGAGTTGTGGTTATTTTTCTCTTAAATTTATTCTACTTGAAATCAAATTCCTGGTCTTTAAAGCTGCAGGAAATGGCAATAAGTTCAGCAAAATCAATATTCTTCACCGCATCACTTTGAATTGTAGACGTGTACGTCTTTATGAAACATTCAAACTGAACTTCTGATACCAGGAACATCTTTTATAAACATTTAGGTGACCAATCATCTGAACTTGACATTGCAAGACCTCGTTTTACCCATGAGGGCAAGCGTATTTATATAACAAAACAAATTAATATTTTATTTCCTTTGATGCTCCTAAGGAGCCTTCTATAAATGACGCCACGCACCTAAAAAAGGGCGGGGGGAGGGGGTCACACATTTGTGACGATATGTGACGAGGGGGAGGGGGTTGTTTAAGAAATGTTACGCCACATCAAAAACGAGCAACTTTAAATAAGAGTTCCACTTAAATATTTGATTGTTTACAATTTATTTAATGACGTTATACATGGCTTCACACGTGTTACGATAACAAAAAGGGATTTGAAACATTCTCATTTTCATATAGAAAATACGGCTTTTGGTGGTAAGGTAACACTTTGAGACGTCATTTTGGAGTGGGGGATCTAAGTTTTGTGACGACGTGTGACGAGGGTTCAAAAATCGGCAAAAATCGCGTGACGTCATTTATGGACGGCCCCTTAGTCACGACACTCGTTTTTATTTTATCCCAGTTTTACTCCAAGATTAAAACCAATTTTGTAATCCGTGTGTTTGGTATATTCAGTTTCAAATGTTGCATAGTCCATAAATGACGTCACGCACCTAGGGGGGAGGGGGGGTCCCCACATTTGTGACGATGTGTGACGCGGGGGAGAGTGGGAGTTTAAGAATTGTGACGTCACGTCAAAACACTCTGCTTTCAACCAAAAATTTCCTCTTAAACATTCGATTTCTTACTATTTATTTTATGTAGTTTTATATGGATTCACGCGTCTTACGATATTAGAGTGCAGCCTTACACTAAATACAAACTAAATTTCAATAAAGTGATGTCAAACATGCTCATTTTCAAATAGACAATACCGCTTTGGGGGTTTGGGACGTCATATTGGATTGGGGGAGGGGGTTAAGTTTTTGTGACGAAGTGTGACGAGGGGGGAAGGGGGGGGGTAAAAATCGGTCAAAAGCGCGTGACGTCATTTATGGACGGGGCCTTATTAAATTTTTAAAAATTAAAAACAAAGAAAAACAAAAAACAACCTTCGCCTGTTCCAGAAAATTGTAGGACCCGTGAGTTTTGTTTTATATACAGTAAATCAATCCTAACCCTAACACTAATTGCGTAGCCAAAAAGTCTTTACAGGTTTAAAAATAACATCGAAAACAGTTTGATACATTATATTTCATAACTTCATTTCTGCCCAGTTTTATGAAATATAAAAATCGTTCACGATTTACAATCATCTAGAAATGAAGACACGAATGGCAGCCTTATAAAAACATTGTGTAACTTTCAGAGATGCGTAAAGAAATTGTCTGGTTTTAAGGTAAATGTCAATTTGTATAAGACCGTGAGAAATGCAACTTAATAGAGTTCAAACAGTGGAAATGTTAGTGTACTGGATTATCACAGTTCATTGCTTTCCGCCACGTTTGAGTTTTATTGTGTTACATTCTCCAGGTGATCAATATAAATTCTTTCACCCCTTTGTCCCCAATCTTTTCTATTCAATACATGCTGCCAGGAAAATAGGTTCTTTCCACTTGTAGTGTATGAAGAATTAAAAAAACAACAAATTTGAATGAGAAAATGGTGAATAGTTTTGATCAAGTCTTACAGATGTATACAAGTTCAGAATCCTCGACTTCTAATACACTTGGTGCCCATCGTTGACGAATTGTTCGAAGTCATTGAGTTAATCCTAAATTTGTTCATAAGCATAATGTTTATTTAAACAAACGGTCGATACGAACTATTAAGATTGAATCACTCGTCCCTAACAGGAGGCACTCGACGGGTCTTGTTGGCCAAGTTTGTACAGGTATTTGATGTCAGGTAATGCTGGATGTTCGGCTTCATTGCACCGCCATTAAAAAAATGCAACGTGGCAGTTGAAACATCATAAGGCTTTTAAGGGTTAGGAAATATCAAGCATGAACTTGGCGAAAAAATGGGTATTGAAAGACAGACAGACAAACAGACAGACAGATAGACAGACAGACATACAGACAGACAGACAGACAGACAGACAGACAGACAGACAAACAGACGGACAAACAGACAGACAACCAGACAGACAAACAGACAGACAAACAGACAGACAAACAGACAGACAAACAGACAGACAAACAGACAGACAAACAGACAGACAAACAGACAGACAGACAAACAGACAGACAAACATACAAACAAACAGACAGACAGACAAACAGACAGACAGAAAGAAAGACAGACGGACAGACAAACAGACAAACAGACAGACAAACAGACAGACAAACAGACAAACAGACAGAAAAACAAACAAACAGACAGAAAAACAGACAAACAGACAGAAAAACAGACAAACAGACAGAAAAACAGACAGACAGAAAAACAGACAGACAAACAGACAGACAGACAGACAAACAGACAGACAGACAAACAGACAGACAGACAAACAGACAGACAGACAAACAGACAGACAAACAAACAGACAGACAAACAGACATACATACATACAGAAAGACAGACATACAGGCAAACAGACACACAAACAGACACACAAACAGACAGACAAACAGACAGACAGTAAGACAAACCAGCAGACAGACAAACAGACAGACAGTCGTTGACATGTTTGTATTTTGTTCTATTTTCTCAAATTTCCATCAACATGAATTTATGATTTATTTCTATATGACCACATACGGTAAGAGAATTTAGTCATTTAGCTAACCATTGAACCGCTTTTATATGTTGTTCGTCCGTCGATTCGACGAAGACCACTCTAGTCATCCGAGGGTTGCTGGGACTGGCTTTGTTTGTGCGTGCGCAGATGGCTGATGAGGCCGATCCTAGCACGGAAGGTTCGGGAACAGAAGGGACAAGGGACGAGTGGGACATCTCCAGGAGGGTTGACAGCACGGGCCTTTCGGGCTTGCCTCTTCTTTTCTGCGGAGGTGATCCTGTTTGCCTCGCATGACCTGGCACCTCCGTGGATGGAAGAACGCCAGGTGGAACGGTCCATTGCAGCAAGTTCCCACGTGTCTGGGTTTAAGGCAAACGCTTTCAGTGAGACTTTCAGTGTGTCTTTGTCGCTTTTCTTTTGCCCACCGTGGGACCGCTGGCCATGCTGGAGCTCGCCATAAAACAGTCTCTTTGGCAGTCTCTCGTCTGGCATTCGGACCACGTGCCCTGCCCAACGAAGCTGGGACTGCATCAGGAGTGTGAATATGCTGGGGAGACCTGCCTCGGTCAGTATCACTGTGTCTGGTATTTTATCCTGTCACTTTATGCCGAGGATCTTCCTGAGGCTTGTTGAATGAAAGTGGTTAAGCTTCCTAGCATGGCGCTGATACACAGTCCATGTCTCACACGCATATAGCAGTGTGGGAAGCACCACCGCCCTGTACACTTTCAGCTTGGTCTGGATGGTAATGCCTCCTCTATTCCAGACATTTGGGTACAACCTGCCAAAAGTGGAGCTGGCTCTGGCAATTCTGACGCTCACTTCGTCATCGATGGTGACATTTTGCGACAGTGTGCTGCCTAGGTATGAGAACCGTTGCACTGTGTTGAGTCTCTGGCCGTTGACAGTGATGCTGGGCTCAACGTAGGGCCCTCCAAGCGCAGGCTGATGGAGGACTTCAGTCTTCTTGGTGTTGATCGTCAGACCAAAGTTTGTGCAAGCGCTGGAGAAAGGTTTACGCTGCGTTGCATGTCGGCTTCTGAGGCAGCATTGAGGGCACAGTCATCAGCAAACAGGAGGTCTCTGATGATATCTGTCATAACCTTGGTTTTTGCATGGAGCCTCCGAAGGTTGAACAGTTTGCCATCTGTGCGGTACCTCAGGTTAACAACAACACCCTCGTCTCTGAAGGCCTCTGTCAGCATGGCGGAAAACATGAGGCTAAATAGTGTTGGTGCCAGGACGCAGCCCTGCTTGACCCCGTTGAAGACTGTGAAAGGATCAGAAAACTCTCCGCTGTCCTGGACTCTGGCCTGCATGCCCTCGTGGAATTGTCTCACCAAGACGATGAATTTCCTTGGGCAACCGTACTTGGCCATTATCTTCCACAGACCCTCTCTGCCAACGGTGTCAAAAGCCTTGGTCAGGTCGACATAGGTGGAGAACAGGTTGACGTTCTGCTCCTGACATTTCTCTTGCAGCTGCCTGGCAGTGAACACCATGTCGATGGTCCCTCGCTCTTTTCGGAAGCCACACTGACTTTCAGGCAGGAGTCCTTGGTCAAGGTGGACCGTGAGGCGGTTGAGCAGGATTCTGGCAAGGATCTTACCTGCGATAGATAGCAGGGATATGCCACTGTGGTTGTCACAAGCCTGTCTACTTCCTTTTTGTTTATAAAGATGTATGATGGAGGCATCTTTGAAGTCCTGCGGGATCGCCTCTTGCTGCCACACCAAGAGAAATAGATGGTGGAGCCTTTCAGTCAGGACTGTTCCTCCCTCCTTGTAGACCTCCGCTGGTATGGCGTCAGAACCAGGTGCTTTGCCACTGGAGAGAAGATAAATTGCTTTCTGGGTCTCGAGCAAGGTTGGGGGGTCATCCAGTGCTTTGCTTGTGGGCACTTGGGGAAGACGATTGATGGCTTCTTCGTTGATTGTCGAAGGGCGATTTAGGACGCTTTCGAAATGTTCGGCCCACCTCTTCAAGATCTTCTCTTTGTCTGTGATGAGAGTGTTACCGTCTGCGCTGATGAGGGGGTTTGATCCTGAGGGTGTGGGGCCATACACTTCTTTCAAAGCGTTGTAGAAGTTTTTATAGTCACGCTTGTCTGCATAGCCTTGGATCTCGTCGGCTTTGTTGCTGAGCCAATCGTCCTGCATCTGACGGAGCTTTTGCTGTACAGTCCTGCGTATGCTGTTGAGTGCATCTCTCCTTGCCGTGGACCTGGGATTATTGAGGTAAGCTTGGTGTAGGAGGTGTTTCTCATCCAATAATTGCTTGATGTCTTCGCAGTTCTCATCGAACCAGTCCTTATGTTTCCTGGTCTGGTGCCCCAGAGTCTCTGAAGCTGTGGTGTAAATAAGCTCTCTGAGTGACGCCCAGTCTGCCTCCACGTTCTGGTTGCCTGGAGAGGTGGCTTTCAAGCGCTCTTCCAGAACATCCACCAAGGACTGCTTGCAGCTGGCGGTCATTAGTTTGGCAACATTGAGCCGCTTGGGGGCCTTCTTCCCTTGCGGGCGCCGTTTCGGCTGAATGCGGATGTTGAGCTTGGTGATGATGAGGCGGTGGTCTGTCCAGCATTCAGCGCCGCACATGGACTTGGTCACTCGTACATCCTGCCTGTCCCTCTTCCTCACGATGGCGTAGTCAATAAGATGCCAGTGCTTTGAGCGGGGGTGCATCCATGACGTCCGGTTACGGGTTGGGAGGCGGAAGATCGTGTTGGTGATCAGCAGTTCATGTTCAGCGCAGGTCTGGAGTAAAAGAAGACCGTTGCTGTTGCAGTGACCCACTCCATGATGACCAAGGACTCCTTCCCAGGCAACGTTGTCTTTGCCAATTCTTGCGTTGAAGTCGCCTAGCAAGATGAGTTTGTCCGCCTTTGGAACGTCGGCAATGACAGTGTGAAGTTCTTCATAAAACTTTGCCTTCACTTCATCTGTATTGGTCATGGTTGGAGCGTAGGCACTGATGATAGTGAGGTGTTTCTTTCCAGCCAGTGGGAGTTTCATGGTCATGAGCCTGTCGTTCACTCCCTTGGGAAGTCCAGCCAGCTTTCCGACAAGAGTTGTCTTAACTGCAAACCCAACGCCTGCCTCACGCCTCTCCTCGCTTGGTCTGCCACTCCAGTAAAATGTGTAGCCAGATCCTCTTTCACAGAGCTCTCCTTCTCCCGCGAGCCTGGTCTCGCTCAGGGCTGCGACGTCGATGCCGTATCTAGCGAGTTCTTTTCCAATCAGGGCTGTTCTCCTCTGGGGTCTGTCCGCATCGTCCCTGTCCATGAGTGTGCGCACATTCCATGCGCCAAATATAAGAGGAACTATCCTCGTTTGCTTTTTTTGGTTTCGACCGCTGGTATAGGGTCCCCGCCAGCCGTGGTATGCTGGCTAGGGTAAAATACAAAATACACAAACAAATTGTGCAATTAAAACAATAAATTTGAGCTTTATTTTAAACTAAAACGACAATAGACGTTTCGGCTAATGCCTTCATCAGTACAATAACATAAAATAGGTACTTACATATATTTAAATTCTTAAAACATGTTATATCATAAAATAATTTAAAATATTCATGTAAAATAAAAATGAAAGGAAAAACAAAAACAAACAAGGACACAGGATGTAGGAAAAAGCTTTTTCCTACATCCTGTGTCCTTGTTTGTTTTTGTTTTTCCTTTCATTTTTATTTTACATGAATATTTTAAATTATTTTATGATATAACATGTTTTAAGAATTTAAATATATGTAAGTACCTATTTTATGTTATTGTACTGATGAAGGCATTAGCCGAAACGTCTATTGTCGTTTTAGTTTAAAATAAAGCTCAAATTTATTGTTTTAATTGCACAATTTGTTTGTGTATTTTGTATTTTATTTAAAAGCTTTATCGCAGTCCCATTCTGTATGGCTAGGGTAAGCTGGAGCAGGCAATGTTTAGGGCACCTTTTCTAGCCCCTTCCTCATGCCATGGAGGTGAGCAGTGCATTCCTGAAGAGGGCTGCTCAGTCGCCCAGGGGGCTGCCGGACTCCACCGCTGCTCCGTGTCAGGGAAGAACGACCCAATGCCCTGGGCCGCCTGTGTGCAGGGTTGCGGCTACGGCTCCCAGTGTACCCACACCTGCCGCTTCGTCGCTTGCCTGGTGCCACAGGACTTGTCGGTGACTGATGGGATGGGATGGATGACAAAAGTGACTTGCGCGATGACTTGGATTAAAGTGAGAAAGAGTTGCGCAGTTCGTCGATCTCACTCTCTCGCCCGAGACCATCTTGATCCAGCGGCAGGACGAAGTCGAGACGGCTGGTGATGGAGACGGGTGCAGTGGATGGCCATGATGTCCTGTGTGTCTTGTCATGCCCTTAGCGTTCCACAACGCTTTGCTGAGAATCGCCTTTTTGACCGTTGACCAACTAGTGGTTCCTCCGCTCTGTCCTACGAATCCAGTCTTTACCGCTTTTATATACAAATATTGACACAAACGATTCACTGATGAAATATGAGATCTGACCCATTTTTTAAAATTTTCTAAACCTTACCATTCGAAAGGGCAACCACGAAAGGATGTTGTGCATAATTGGTCTGACCGCGAGGGGTCTTGGGCAAATATATCGGAGTACTAACAGCTAGCAGGGATCTTTGTGATTAAGTTTAGAACAGTTTAGAAATCTTGTGATTTCAGATAACTTTTTAAAAAATCCCTTATATTAACTTCACCGTCCATTCGTGATCGCTCTCCTGGTCGGGCGGAAAAAACAAAAGTAAAAAAATGACCCACTTCCCGTGATGCTATCGAGCTGAAATTTTGCACATAGACTTGTGTTACCTAACAATGCATTGTATTAAAATTTCAGAGCGATCAAATGTACTGTAATTAAATTAATGCATTTTTAGTTTATCTCCATGTAACTCTATGTATCCGTCTGCTATTGTTGACATCCACGTGCCACTGGAGTTCACTCCAGCCATCGATGACCACACCCCTGTTTTACAGCAAGGGGAGTTCAGTCAGTTCAGTCTGTAAATGTTTGTCGCGTTTGAACATAATAAATACTTTTAGTTATGTCTCCTATATTAGAGATTCATAGTAAAAAACTTTGTTTTTTTTCGGGGTTGTTTAATTTTCAAGTTATGCCGCTCTGTATGGTGCTTGTTGAAAAAAAAATCCCGTGTAATATATTAAACACACATCCAGCACCTTTTAGCCACACTGACACTGTTTTTGTAAGACTGCCATCATTGCTTTGCCACCTTCACAACATTTTTTCCCCTTCCCGACCAGGACAACAAAAACCAGGGTCGGATCGGGTGGTTGGAATTATTAATGGGCTTGGCTGTGAGCCTGAGGCACAGACCCGTATCGTTTCTATTGTTGAACGCAGTGAAAGAACCAACAAGGAAGATAGGCCACAAATCACTCTTATCGTTTATCAGATTTCGACGTGCGTTTAAATATCAGCATCAAATCAATATCAATTCCCATATATAATACTCAATCCCATCACATATTTAACTTTTCTCTTATTATTTTTTTTCGTTTGTAAAATTTCATCCAGCTCCTCAGCCCTCCCTGCCACTCTCTGATCCCATTATTTCCCAACTTCACCCCCCCCCTCTCCAAACAACTGAATTTATTCTAACACATTAGGACAACATTGCACACGTCCAATTGTCATGTTTATCTCGCCCCGTCCGTCCCACCCGCTGGGCACACGAGGTGTAATACACGAAAATGCAGATGAGAGTCTGCGGAATCTGAGGGTAAAATCTCTGGTAAGCTTCTCAAACGTTATTGTTTCACGACATTAAAAAAGAAAATAAATCAGAGCATTAAGCAGAAGACATCATAAAACTTGGATCGCAGTCATCGACTCAGTGTTCCCTTTTAGCTGCGCGGCTGCGCATATATCTGACCGTTGCCGCAAAGCAGTTTAGAATTACCGCGCAGCAAATTTGGTAAAATATTTCTTTAAAATGGATATTTGCACGCGAGTTGTTGTTTTTTTTTACTTAGCACGCGGACCAAGGTGTAACATCTTTGTGATGTTTTACTGATTAATATATCTTGTAGGCGTTCTCTCAATACGTAACCTTGCATACAATAATCCTCTGAAGAATTGCTTTCAATAAAACAACTTTAATATGTATACTATGTACAGAACATATTTAATTTGAGGTTATGCAACGTGGAGTCCTGAGCCACAAAATCCGCCATTACCCACGGAACTTCTCTAACAACCCCTCTTCCCGCGCTTTCACTCACGTGACCGCTCCGTCATCCAACTCGTTATTCACACGTGACACAAGGAACCTTAGAGGGAACATTGGTCATCGGTGTGCATTAAACTATATTTGACAAAGAGATGCTCCATGTTAGGCAGCTGTAGATCCAAATCAAACCTTTTTCTGAAGGGTTTTCCTCAATCAACGGTGGATCGCGAGCCGAATGCGGCTAATCTGAGTTTACAATGCGGCTTTAAAATTTTTTATTTAATTGAATTGTTTCGTTTGAAACATACCAATAATCATTACCATACATGAAAATTATTTTTAAAAAAAAACAACATTAAAAAAAACAACAACAAAACAACTCTTTAGGGAAATGAAGGTTTGAAAATAATTCAGACTTGTCTGAATTACGATTAAGAATAGCAAGCTTGCTGAGTTGAAGTCTGGAATGTGTCAGCAGCAGACACTACCGTCTGCTTTCAACAATAATGGTTTCACTTAAACCGAGGCAACTTATGCCATCACTTGGAATATTGCTCGTGCTAAACGACTTGATTTTGATAGAACTTCGCACCACAACTATTATCTAACAACCAGATGTAAAGAAATTTGCTTCGCAGAAGATTTCTCACGAGAGTCCTAACATTTGATGTTGACTGTAATTATGAGTCTACTTGCAGTGTGTTTCTGTTAATAAATTTTACATATTTAAAGTATTTGTTAATTTTCTAAATGTAACGAATACATTTCTTCAAAATACGGTTATTGTAAAAACATTTAAAACGTCTAAATAATTAAATTCGGATAAAAAATAACTTAAAAATATATCACAAAGGGAGTTTTCCAACGTGAGTGAGGTCATGACCCACACTGATTCATAGCGGCTCTCAACAGTTTTTTTTTAAAATATATATTTTAAAAATGGCTCTCAGTTACTAAAGGTCTGGCCACCCATGATCTAAAACGTGGTACTTACACTCATAGACTTGCTGGTCTGATTGTTTGACGGACATGTAGAAAGCAATAAAAATCCTACTCACAACGAAGTGCACACAGGGAAACATGCACCTCGCGTGAATTTCGAATATCAGCTTTTGATTGAGGTTTGAAAAGAAGGAACATATCCAACGACAAGACTTTCTTGTAAATAGAATTTGCCTTTTATGTTAAAGTTACGTTTATCAGCTCGATTATTAATAACTAGGGGTTGTAGGGCACCTACGATGCCAAATTTTTTCAAAAGCCCAAGTAACTTATCCTTGTTTGATAAATATGAAATATTAATTTCCTGAAATGTACACAAAGTATTTTATAATTATAAATCGTCAAATCCTCTTTTTACATCGTTCCCTTTTACAAAATTAAATATAAGCTAAAACAATGACGTCATATAAATTAATTTTTTACGGCGAGAAACACCACACGCTTTTTTAACTGCTATGGACTGTTGTACTATTTCAAATAATAATCTTTAATTTATAATTATTTTGTATTTTGCACACCTTCTGATGCACACCTTGTATTAAAATATCAGCTCAAATAATGACGTCATAGCATTACGGATCCATCCAGCCAGTGAGTGACTTGGGCTATTACATTGTTTATGTTAAGGCCTGGACATTTCGTTTTGGTAGCACGTTGCAATCAAGAGCAACATTCATGTTTCAGACTCATGCATATTCAGTTGTGAATGAGTGCTATTTGAAATTACAAGGGGTGGGTAATCAAAATAATGTTCACAGTGAAATGTCGAGGCTAGATGTGTGAATTTTTATCGCAAATTAAACTAAAACCTTAACTACACCTTGGCGTGTTATTTTTGGTGCACTGTTCGCGGAAATTTTCTATTTCTCTATTTTATAAGATAGTCTTTCCGATTCTCTATGCTCTTAAATATTGTTCCCATTTCTCCATACTCGTAGATGCTGTTTCCATTTTTCTATGCTCTAAGATATTCCTCCTGTTGGTCTATGACCAAAGATTTCCAACGGATTTAATGTTTTCCGTTTCTGCCGCTGTATTTGTGATTGTTGAAGTCCTTTCCATTTCGTTAAGGTTTACTACTTAAGGTTTCCTCTAACTTCTAGTGGATTCACGGGCAGCAAATAACTTACTTGTAATGTATTTCAGATATTAACAATAACTTCCTTATCTTTTCAATCAAAACTTATGTGTCGTATTTTCAAATACGGTTTTTTTTTAAAAAGTATCTAGAGATACTATTTCTAGTCTATTTGAATGATGAAAATGGTAAATGTATCGGTGTTTAATGTGCGTGAATTCATCTTTTTTAACAACAACAACAACAACAAACAAACAAACAAACAAAAAAAAACCAAAAAAACGAACGATTAATTTATATGTTATATTTTATTACAAAATTTAAATTTATATTTATAACTGGTATCCTGTACCCAGTTTATGTGTCAAAGTAATTTTGACATTATAATAAAATATTCAATCAAGTTATTTTATATTGTAACGTTATCCATGTTATCTTGTTACTTTACAGAGCCTTAGGGAAATAATTTGTTAACATTTGTTAAATCGATACACGATGTCTGACATGCATTTATCACATTAACCACCGCAACCATTGGAATCGTGAAGTGCACCTAATAGTTTATTTCAGGGGTCACCAAACCACGGCTCGCGGGCCGAAGCCGGCACGCCACATCATTTTATCAGGTTCGCTGACAGTATATGCGTTTTCTTGATGAATTTTGTATTTTCAAAAATTAAAATAAGTATCTAGATTTTCTTGTTGTTTGAGATAAGTTCTTAATTGGCGCGATTTCAAATCCTTCTCTGTCTCAAAATTAAGAAAAAATAAATAAATTCATAAGATGGCAGAACAAGAAATTAAAGGCTAATTCATTAAAGTGTCTATGAAGGTAGCAGCATGCATGGAACACAAACTGTAAAGAAGAAAGTACAAAATTTTCATGAAAATGCAGAATCAAATTACCAAGGCTATAACTACCAGTAATACAACCTTTGAGTTGTTAATGTTGATGGAGCAGAAAACATGACTGGAATAATAAGGATCACATGAGAAAGATTAGGACATTGTTGGACGATTTTTCAAATTTCCGACTCATAAACCGTACCATTCACACAAAAAAAAACAAAAAAAAACAAAACAAAACATTACTGATGCTAGTCGTTATCGCATTTGCGAAGATGCACTCAATTCTAGACTTTCTGAAGAAATTGATTCTGAATTACGTAGACCAGGGGTCTCCAAACTACGGCCCGTGGGCCAGATGCGGCCCACGAGGCCCTATCATCTGGCCCCTGGAGACCTTTTAATCTCCCAAAAAACAAACAAACTATTTTTACCTGTAGTTTAATACAAAACTGTGTGTAGTCGACCCCCAAACTGCTGTTTGACAGTTAATGTGGCCCTCCGGCAGAAAAGTTTGGAGACCCCTGACGTAGACTCTTCTCTAAATGAAAAAGATTGAGCTAATTCACGGCAGTTGAATCCCACCTGGCTGACGGAGTTTTTATTTTTGGACATCCCATCCATTTAAATAAACTGAAGTTGAAACTTCAAGGCAAGGATAACCTCGTCTGTAATTTCTACAGTACCATCAAAGGATTCTTTTTTTTTATCTCGACCTACTTGAGACTGACATTATTCATTTCAAGTATGCGTTTGATTGTAACCTCGATTATCTACCCCTTGAACTACTGCTGGAGCTCATTGATTGGCCATCACATGACTTGTCGAAGCTCAGAGAACGATACCTGTTGAATTCTACAGCTTCTCACCTGATGTGTCGTTCCTGAAACTGAAGGAATGTTCCGCTAAGAGGACATTAATGATGGGAACAACTTATGCCTGTGTGGTATAAAAAATTTTAAAAAAAAACACACAAAAAAAAACAAGAAGTAAGTTAAATGAACAAATAGAACAAGATTGCCTGAGGAAGATTTGAAAGCGATGCTCTTGGTGGAATGCAGTGATACCAAACTAAACACTGGTGGCGTCTTGATCTATCATTTAGGCTGCTTAGTTTGAGAAATTCATATTCAGTATCTCTAGGTCTGATGTTAATATTTTGCTAACGTCACCTTCTTTCATATTTAATTTATGGTTAATTAATATATTGGATGCCTCTGTTTTTGTGCGTTACACACCGCTCAGCCATGAATAACACAGAAAGGTAAACGTTTTTGTCTAATTTTCCCCATAGCTTTCGCTCTTGCTTTCGGACATTAGACGAGCTGATTTTACAGAACGCGCTAAACGTTATCCGGCCCACTGAACAACTTTTTGTTATTTAAAAAAAAATTTTTTTTGGTTCAACCGTTTTAAAAATGAAGTGCGCTAAATACCCATCTTTAACGTCCTAAACATGTTCACATCGTACAGCTGTTAGTGTAGAGTCTTGAATATAAGGTATTAACATCTGCTGGGGCTGCTCAAGCATCTTAATGCGATAGTTGTTTAAATTGATTTAAGGGCCGTCCATTAAGTACATCAAGCTATTTTTTCCATTTTAAACTCCCTCCTCCCCCCGGTCACAAACTGTCACAAAATATCGGACCCCCCCCCCTAAAGTACGTCACACTTTCGAACAAATTTGTTCATTTTTATTAACAAAATAATTAAAATATAATAGAAAACACCGTGACGTCACACATGGCCGGACGCCCCTCCCCCTTGTCACACTTTCTTACACCTCCTCCCCCACCCTCTGGAGCGTGACGTACTTTATGGACAGTTATTTTATTTAACTTCAAAACTCTATCCGTCTCCCCGGGACAATTCTTGTAGTTGTTTTTTAAGCAACTTTCCGTTGATAGATTTGTTTCAAAGTTTGCTCACTTTCGTATCTTTCATATAGATATACAATTAAGTTGGTAAATTATTGCTGAAAGTGTAAAATAATATATACATCTATTCCAATATTTCAGTAATATTTAGTGCTTACCTCCAAGCAGTTTTTTAAATTTCATATTGCTTTTTTAAAATGACCTTTTAGCTCATTCGGTCCCTTTTCTGTCTGTCACTGATATAAATATTTCTAATAATTTAAAAAAAAATAGATTTGTCAATTTGAATTATAAGTTTTCTACTCTATTTTTCGAAATAAAAAAGATAATATAAAAGCTAATATAAATGGGTTAAAGTTTTCCTTCAAACTTCCAGTTATAAAGAAATTTTCATACTAATTAATCACAATTATAATAATTTTATAGTTCATATTCAACGACGCAATCTTATTGGACATTTCTAAAAAAGTCAAAACGTAAAGATTTGGTTTGGTACCAGCGCTTCTCAGTAATCTGGTAGCTGAAATAAATCCGGCAAATGAGCGTTCTGACATTTTGAACGCATAGTTTATTGAACAAATATTTGGAAAAAACAAAGTTGCAGCTCTTGAAACTTTCAGATCTCCACTAGCCCTTGAACCTTTGCCACATAAACCAGCGCTGCGAACTACCATTATCGGCGATGAGATTTAGCATAAAAACTTCACCGAAACATTAGAGAACACAAAGAGATATTTTTATCCAGAGAAAAAAGCTCTCCCGTGCTGTGTGTTTAACCTGCTTTTAAATGAGGTTGTAACGTAGCGGGCGATCGTGGAAGATAATGTTCTAATTTTTTAACCTCTTCTATTCTGTTCGCAGATCTGGTATGCATAATTTCCCAGCGATCTCGTCTGCTGGCTGTGAAACCTGACACGCATAGTCATTCCAGGCATTCATCGTTTATTTTTTATGGAATGTATTTCTTTTTAACACAGGAAGAAATACACCAAACCACTTTTATATAAAGTTAAAGGCGCACTAAATACATTGCGGAATCGAACTCTGTGTACAGTCGTGTACTGCACTGTCTAGCCACACAGCACACACCGCCTGGCCTCCAGTGATGCGGTGACGATCAAACTAGAGGGGGAGAGATTGGGCGGCGTTCCTTGGGTCTGAACCTGTTCCATTCTGTAGGTCTGGAGTCTGAAAGGCATAGTAGTAGTAAACGAAATACGTTTATCTCCCCTCTGAAATTATTTTCTTCCATACAGCGAATAGTTACTCTCCTTCAGCGAATAGTTACTCTCCTCCAGCGAATAGCTACTGTCCTCCAGGGAATAGTTACTCTCCTCCAGGGAATAGTTACTGTCCTCCAGGGAATAGTTACTCTCCTCCAGAGAATATTTACTCTCCACCAGGGAATAGTTACTCTCCTCCATGGAATAGTTACTTTCCTCCAGGGAATAGTTACTCTCTCCATGGGATAGTTGCTTTCCTCCAGGGAATAGTTACTCTCCACCAGGGAATAGTTACTCTCCTCCATGGAATAGTTACTTTCCTCCAGTGAATAGTTACTCTCCTCCAGGGAATAGTTACTCTCCTCCAGGGAATAGTTACTCTCCTCCAGGGAATAGGGCATTTCTCATCCTACTCTAATCCAGGGAATTATAGTTTATTTCATACAGGAAGTAGGGTTTCTCTCTGCTTGCGAACAGGTACTCTCTGATCCTGGGAATACATTTTCTCTAATCCCGGGAATAGATTTTATCTCATCCTGGGAATAAATTTTCTCTCATCCTGGGAATAGATTTTCTCTCATCCCGAGAATAGATTTTCTCTCATGCAGGGAATAGATTTTCTCTATTCTTGGGAAATTGCTTCTCTCACAAGGGGAATAGGATTTCTCTCGTTCTCGCATTTTATTATGTATTCCAGGGAAACATTTTTTTTGGCAGAAAAGGTGATTGGTACAGTTGTTAGTTAGGTATGTAGGTAATGTATTTTAAGAATAATTTAATTTTTAAGATTAAGAGGTTATTCCATCGCCACCAGTTCTAATTTTCCGAAGGGCCCCCCTTTATTAATAGATAGTTGGCTAATAATTTGCTGAGCAAGAGTTATACATAACAATATGTAACGAAAGTAATAACTCAAAAAACTTTAATGAGATTGATACAGTGTGCGGGCAGTCGATTCTTCTTATTTCAAATCTTTTCATTCGTTGTCTTTAAGTACATGTAAATAAATATATCTTACAACTTGCAATACTGGATTGGTTCGAGTACACACATAATTAAATCGATTACGAGTGTTCTAAAAAGCCACTCTATTTGTAAAGTTTTCGATTTTTCGCTGAAATAAAAACCATTTATTTTGATGGACTGAATAGGTAACTTAAGTCTTTGCATAGTCAAAATCTCAAAACACGTTTAAAACTAATGATAAATGATCTTATTTGGTGTAACAAAGCATAGATTAAAGGGGTTGAAACAATGGAGTATAGACTAAGTGGCCTATTGACTACTAAGTCAAGCTATGCAACCGAATCTTATTTTTTTTATGAGGTTACTTAATACAATTTATCCAGCCTTTGTTCATTTCATCTCAGTGTGAATTCCTTCATTGGCCGTTGCGAGTCTACATCTTAGTAAACCTACATGTGGAAGAAAATCAGCAGTCCCGAGCTTAGTGCTCTTCATGGGTCTTCCCGGAAAAACCCTCTCAAGGGAACCCAATAGCTGGTGGACCCCTCCGGAACGGTCACCTCTGAAGCGGTGACGTCGTGGCTGTGATTACTTCACCAGAACTTGCTGTCCTGTAGCGGATACAGGCTTCCGAGATGGCTTTTGGGATGTCCCTCTCTGGTTTCAATTGGGTCGCGCCGTTCCAGTACGGCGATACGAGTATCATTAGCCATCACGACAGCAGTGGTGACAGCAGCAATCAATAGCAACAACAACGACAACAAGAACAACAGCAACAACGACACCAAAAGTAACAGTAATCGTCTCGGTAGACTAACAGTGATAAAAATCAAAACAAAAAAAAAGTTTAAAGTCCAAATTTCCCATTGTTTGTTGCTAACAGTTCCCCTCTTAACAACAAAGAATTCAGATGGAGGGTAAAAGGCGCATAGCTTAGACATAAACATTCATCCATAGTAAGGATACGTCTGTCAACCCAAATCACTTTGTGTTGCAGGAGATTTCTCCTCTAAGGTTCTTTGGCCCGTGTGCAAAATAAAACAACCCGTGGGCATAGTGGCACGGAATTGATTTTTTATGCAAAATCGTCCACCCCACAAGCACAGATATTATGCTATCCTTATAAACATTTGCTGCGCGGTAATTCTAAACTGCTGCTGTGGACACTGATGCCGATCTGTCAGCCAATGTCCTTGACGAATCTCATTGACTCTCACAATTTTTTCACCCCCCCCCCAAAAAAAAAGCGGGGATGGGGAGGAGGGGGGATGCTTGTAAGAAAATAATTTGAAACTTATAAGTTCAAGTAATTTAATTTAATAGGACTAAAAAATGTGGAGCGGGCGCTTATGAGGTTTAATATATGCAGTTTCTCTCACTTATATATATGTAGATCACTCTTTTCCCTTCTAAATTATAAATCTTTAATTTTTATACCAAACACCCGCCCCACGTTTTAGTCATATTAAATTAAATTACTTGAACTTATAAGTTTTAAATTATTTTTTTCTTTTTAGTCCGCTTATACAAACGTGGTTTTTAAAAATATTTTGTTTAAACTTCTATTTATTTTATTCTTTTTAGTCTAAGTGTATGCTATGGTGAGTTTTGAAGTATTGATTATGTTCAAATATAATACGCATTGCCCGACAAACATTTACAGACAGGAAATGACTGATCTCCCCTTGATGTTAAACATGGTTAATGTAGTCGGGGTTGGTGTGAACTCGGCACGTGAATGTAATGTAAACAAGAGCAGACGGATAATACATATGCTTATATATAGATAAACTAAAACGTTCAACAATTTAATAACGCTACATTCGGTCGATCTGAAATTTTGAAACAATGCATTTTCATCCAAGATCTATCTGTGGTAAAATTTTGAGATCTCTAGGACCATCAGAAATGGTTTAATTTTACTTTGGCAGATTTCTAAAAATTGTGGACAAACAGGAACGAAATCGAGTTAATAAAAACGTGGTAAAAAATGACGCACTTCCCGTGATGCTATCGAGCTGAAATTTTGCTCATACTCCCGCCGTGTCATCCAACAATGCATTGTATCAAAATTTCAAATCGAGCGAATTTGCCGTAATTAAATTAATGCATTTTTAGTATATCTCTATGTAACTCTATGTAGCCGTCTGCTATTGTTTACATCCTCATGTCACTGGAGTTTACTCCAGGCATTGATGACCACATCCCGTGTTTGACAGCAACGGGAGTTCAGTCAAGCTCGGTCTATAAATGTTTGTCGCGTGATGGGTATAATACTGATCATAATCAAATACTTTTATTTATGTCTCATATATACGAGATTTATAGTCAAAAACTTTGTTTTTACGGCTTGTTTATTTTAAATCCCTTATATTTACTTCACCGTCTTGTCGTAATCGCTCTCCTGGTCGGGCGGGAAACAAAAGTAAAAAAAATGACCCACTTCCTGTGATCCTATCGAGCTGAAATTTTTCACATAGACTTGTGTCCTCTAACAATGCATTGTATCAAAATTTCGGATCGATCGAATGTACCGTAATTAAATTAATGCATTTTTAGTTGATCTCTATGTAACTCTAAGTAGAGGTATGCTATTATTGACATCCACGGGTCACTGGAGTTCATTCCAGCCATCGATGACCACATCTCGTGTTTTACAGCAAAGGGAGTTCAGTCAGTTTCAGTCGCGTTTGAACATAATCAATACTTTTAGTTATGTCTCATATATAAGGGAGTTATAGTCAAATACTTTTTTCTTACGGGTTGTTTATTTAATGTCACTGTCATTTTTGTAGTATTCAAGCTGTAGAAATACCCGTTTAAAACTCAAATGTGTGACTTTTTATTAATAACGGTTTCATTTGTAGCTATTTTGACATGCTTGTCCAGCTCACCCAAAATGCTTTGATGTTCATGATAATTTTTAAAGAAATAATTCATTATTATTATTATTATTATTATTATTTATTTTCATAGATTTTATTTTTGTCATTAAATTTTCTCAAAGATTTTTGGAGACTTATCCATAACCTAGGTGCATTTGGATCAAAGAAAAGACGAAACTTCGCAGGACTTCTTTCTGTGTTCATCCACACTGGGAATTTATAGAATTTATTAAATTAAAAAAATATATTTTTTAAAAATCTGGTGCAGAAAAAAAGGAATGTATTATCTCCGGCATCTTTTACCGCAGATCGCGTGTTGTCCTTACACTGGGAAACTAATTGCATTGTGCCATGCACCCAATCCTTACAGACTTCTCTCCCCTGAATCCTTAGAGTCACAAGAGACCCTACCACCTCCCCCCTCCCCAAACAAAAAAACAAACAAACAAAAAAAAACCCAAGCAGACGCAATCGACCGAGTGAGAGGGGTCACATGCGACAACACAAATGATACTACAGCTATTAATCCCCACGGATAAGCAGTTGTTAAAGATATTTTTTCTTCTTCTTTTTTTTCCTTCTTCATCTACCACATGCCATAGCTGGTACCAGGCAGGGACCCGAGTTGGATATTTTGAAATTGTATGGAAATAGAGAACTGAATGTCACGAGTGATGGTGTAAGACAAGTACCGCCCCCCAGCGGCGAGAATTGTTATTGCGCCAACGATGATTACAATAACGCGTGTCATTGGGACGATCGTTTCTGAGCACTTATTTCCATGACGTTGTTGGTGACCCGTGGACGAAGTAAATGTTTAGTGCTAGTCAGGGGTAAAACATCATCGATCGAATGTGGCTGGATACCAGGCCTTATACAGGATATAGGTTTGTAAAGACGCAGTCAGGGATATACGACCCTTCATTGGTTCTAGACGTGTACAGACAGAACAAAGAAAGTAAGACCTCGTCTATCAGGTTCTGGGTTCATAGGAAATATGCTTGAAATACGAATTTGTGGACAGCTAAAAGTAAGACTTCGGCTAGATGCCGTCGTCTGGAAACAAAGCAAGTAAACCTCAAATACTGATGTCTGAAGTAAAAAAAATTATTGGAAAAACTAAATAAATTCACTGAAGCTCAGTTATTTAGATATATTTGGGAATCTTAAGTTTTATTCCATGATTTGAAGAATCTTTTGCTTATTTTTTTACAGAACTTAACAGCACAAAAGTCCTATTATCTGGGGATGCTGTCAAAAATAACAAGAAAAGTCAGCAGGGGCGTCATTAGGGAGGGGGCGGGGTTGCGGGAGTTCGGATCGCACCGGGTGACACAATCACGAGGGGTGGCACCAAATTGTAAAATTCTCTATGGTCCCGTTATTTGAACTGGCGGACTCAGAATAGGTCTATGGGGTAAGTCGTGAGGGGGTGACATCATGAGCTCCCGCACTAGGTGACAGCAACCTTAGCAACGCCTCTGGAGGGTTTTTAATCAAGTCTAAATCCCACACTGTATGTGGTTATTAGGATTTTTTTAAAACTTGAACAATTTCTAGGAAAAGCTTCGCGGATAAAAATAATTACTTCGCGGAACTAAATGAGGTACTTCGCGGATTAAAAACAACAGCAAAACAAACAAAACATTTTCCCACTAAAAATTTAGAAAAAAATGGCTCGTCTTTGCGGATCACAATATTTTCCTTCATTAACAAATAAACACATTTAGAATTGTGGTGAGGGAGGTTCAAATATATTTTCATAAAAGGATTGAACATATAAATAAATAATCTTTTACCGATTATGTGTTAACTCAGCGGTTCCCAGCCTGTGAGTCGCGCGGGTTTTCTGGGGGCCGCCAACTGTCGAATAAAAATATTCACTATAATGCAAATTTGATCTATTTTGTAAAAACATTTTTGAAAATGACTTATGCAAATTTCATGGGGGTCACGGGTAGACCCCTCAGCTGACGCCGCGCGCCAAATTTTCGGCCTCCAAAAATCCGAGGAAAATATGAGCCGTATTTTGTCCGCCGCAAATCCACTGGAAAAATAAACGAGCCGCCCTAACGTATTGTTTTTATTCCTTAAATTTGAAGATGAAATTGACTTTTTAAGTGAACTCGTTACCTTTCTGAAACCATTCCAAGACCTAACTGATCTCTTCAGCTGTTCAATGCCAACCTTATCAACTATTCCACTGGTGAAAATGCACATCAGAAAGATCACACTGCATCAAATGTCGATGATGACAAGATACGAATGATCAAGCTTACAGTTCTCAAGCAACTTGACCATCGATTTCCTGTCAACGATCACATCAAGCTGCTTGAACCAGGTTCCAAATAATTGATTCCACGGTCAGAAGCAACCACAATTCTGGAGAATGCCATACAGTCAGCAGTGCCCCGTGGATTAATCATGTCTGAGGCTGATGTATCGCATTCACTGCTGGTCAGTGAAGATGTTTCTGAAGAAAGCCGATGTAAGCAGTTGAGAATTGCGCTGATGAATGAGCTGAGAACTGAGCAGTCCCCTAACGATTGTACTGATAAGGTATTCCATGTTAATTTACTGGCATTGAAACAGTTTTCGTTTTACTTTGCTCTCAATAGACCACTCAGTTTGCAGTAAAAAAAATATATTTAAAAATACATACAGTATTTAAATACTGAGCTATTTAAATACTTTTAGTGACATTTAGTATAGGTTTTTATTTAAATATTTTTAAACTGGTATCTGTTAACTGAACAAACTAAATATTACATCTACTGGGTACTATAATGAAATGTTATATAACCTAGCAGTTAGTACTGTTATGTTTTGATTATTTGAACATTTATTTCAGTTAGCTGTGGAAATTATTGCAAACTATTTGACGGCGCCTGTTGTTCTGTTTCATGATGTTCTCGCTTTCTGGCGTAGCAGTGCTGCATCATCCTCGTATTCACAACTTACTCAACTGGCAGGTCTTAACCTATTATCATCAGCATCATCTGTACCGGTGGAGTGCATGTTTTTGGTTTCTGGTTTGATAATAAACAGCAAACAATCAAGCCTAACAGCTGATAAACTACATCGCGTTTGTTTCATTCATGACAATTATAAACAGACGAGATACGACCCGCGGCGTAACATATGCCGCAGACATGCTCATCATAGATAGTGCAAAGAACCGTTGAGAGAAAGGACGCAAATAGCAGCACGAAGTAATGGGAAAAAAGCAGAAACAAACATTTTTGAAAATTTAAAATAATAAATTGTTCACAAAGGGGCTTGAACTCAGGACTTTCCACGTGCAAAGTGGACGTGATAACCACTACACTACGAATCATGTTATTCTGTGAAGGAACATTGGACGTGAACGCAAGAAGAATCGTTGCCCCCCCCCCTTACTTTAAAAAAAACAACAACTTTCTTTTCATCCCACTACGCTGGCCAACAGTGATCGGTCAACCGCATCCATCGAGGGTCATTCGTCATGCTTACTTGCACATACTCGTTTAGGTGAAATATTTATATAGATAGATATTGTAAGTGCCTATCAGGTATTGAGTGACAGAAACTGAATGAGTGGAATGCATTCATGCACTGTATCAGTAGGACAGCATAGAAAACTGGTGTTTTTTTTGGTTCTATTTTTAAAAATAATAAAACTTTTTCTGAAGTATTGTAAAAGTGTTTTATTGCTGAAGTTTTATTACTTCATTATGGGCCAGGCTTCAGCCGAATATTTCGTAATCAGCCGAATTTCAGCCGATAATCAGCCGCAAATGTCAATTTATGTAGATAGCCGGCTAATCCGGATATCAGCCAAAAATTTATGTCAACCAGCCGAAATTTAAAAAAAAATTAATTAATAGTCTTTTTTATAAAAAGGACACGCTTTTATTTACATATAGAAAGTGCACTGAAAAGAAGAAAATATAAAAAATTCTATGATAACAGGTGAAATCCGTGAACTTATCTACTGCACATAAAAGCTGATAATTGAATCCCGTACCTCCAGGTCAGCTCGATCACACTAACAATTCGACCAGGAAGGCTTGAGGAATTGCGTCCTTTTTAAACTTAAAATAAAAACTCTTTACAATCCACAATGTCAACACATTGAAATTAGTTGTATCCCTCTAGGGCGAATTTAGGTGTGGTTCATTGATGTGAGATAATATAGACATAAACGAAAAACTAAAAATACATTAATTTAATTACAGTAAATTCAATCGATCTGAAATTTTGACACAATGCATTGTCATCCACGATCGATCGGTGGTAAAATTTTGACATCTCTAGGACCATCAGAAGTGGTTTAATTTTACTTTACAAGATTTGACGGATACAACATACAACATACAAACAGTGCGACTTAAATAAAAGCGTGTAAAAATTCGGATGGCAGGTCTAGTCGCGGGTCACATGGCTTTTATAAAATGGGGTCGCCACCCAAAAAAGGTTGGGAACCACTGTGTTAAGAAACTGTATTTCTTATTTCCTTTTAAATGTATTTTGTATATTCATATCTGTTGTAGGTCATTATGATTGTTAGCCACTCTTCAAATGTTTAAACTTTTCCAAATTTTTCAATCGACTTTATTTTCAAAAAAAATTTCCTTAAATTGGGCACAATTATAATTCCGGTAAATAATCATATAGTCAGAGGCGTCAATAGGGTGTGCGGGTGGTGCAGACCCCACTGGGTGACACCATCACATGAGGTGACACGAAAACGTAAAATTATGTATATTCCCGTTATTTGGCACGGGCAAACTCGGAGGTCTATGGTCTGCATTATTTCACCTTTACTGACGTAGTAGCGAAATGTAATTTATTTTATTTTATTGGTCTCATTTTATTTGCTCATATTCGAAAAATTGGCATATTCTATAGGGTTAGTATTGACATATTCTATAGGGTTAGTATTGACATATTCTATAGGGTTAGTATTGGCATATTCTATAGGGTTAGTATTGACATATTCTATAGGGTTAGTATTGACATATTCTATAGGGTTAGTATTGGCATATTCTATAGGGTTAGTATTGACATATTCTATAGGGTTAGTATTGACATATTCTATAGGGTTAGTATTGACATATTCTATAGGGTTAGTATTGACATATTCTATAGGGTTAGTATTAATGATTGCATGTGAAGGATTATAATTATATTTTCTGTTCCTTTTTTTAATAAGTTTTGGGGACCGGTGGTGTATGGCCCACAGACCAGCACCGGTACGAGGGCCACCACTTTGATTAGCACAGGTAGACGTTTCTAAAGATGCCTATTTTAAAACGCACACCCTTTATTTCTTATTGGAAAACAACATTAAGCTGTAGTGATCAAACATTGGGGGAGGATTGCATGAGTGGGTCAGGAAACGTCACATGGACGCATCAGTGGGTCATGAAATGTCACAGGCCCGCCTCAGTGGCTCATGAAATGTCAAAAGGCCCCATTAGTGGGTCATGAAATGTCATACGCCCGCCCCAGTTGCTCTTGAGATTTCACAAGGCCGCATCAGTGGGTAATGAAATGTCACAGGGCCGAATTAGTGGGTCATGAAATGTCACAAGGCCGCATCAGTGGGTCATGAAATGTCACAGTGCCGAATTAGTAGGTCATGAAATGTCACAAGGCCGCATCAGTGGGTCATGAAATGTCACAGGCCAGGCCCGCCCAGTGGATCATGAAATGCCCCAAGGCTGCATTAGTGGGTCACGAGTTGTCACAGAGCCGCACCTAAAAAAAAATCAGCGTCAGTTTAAGCCGGGCCGCAGTTTGCTTACCCCTGACGTAAAGCATTATGTATTACATACATTGTTGCTATTCGGACGTATAGAATACATTTATTTGAGTCTCCATATTAATAATGAAGATAATTTGTTAACAATTTGTTAATTTGTTAACAAGTCTATTTTCTTTAACCCTACAATCCAGAGGCAAGGATTCGGAAACTAAGCAAACTGACATCTTAGACGAGGCTGACAATTATTTGGTGATTCTCTATGTATTCTCTTTGTGAACGCTACATCACTTTCCCCTTAGTCCGTCATGGACTGGAAAGGGGGTCATCATTTAAAAACTTTTTCAAGTGCTCATTAGATAAAAAAAATTCTGCTAAAACATTTCTTCTCACTGAGTACGTGTAATAAAAAGTGAAAGGTGTTTGACCTTTAACCCCATTCAAAATTTCAATAAGCAGTCGCCGGGCTCTCTATTTGTAAAAATTGAAAACAATTTCAATTTATATCATAAATACTAAACATTCTCTACCTCATCAATATCACCCGAGACTTTGCTTCAGCCAGATAACACTAATTCGCGGGCCGGATTCGAAACCGCGGGTCGTCTTAATTACATTCTCTGACTACACACAAGAACAGAAACGGAAACAAAGGGGTAAGAAATAAATTATATAGTCTTCATGGCATGCGAAACAACACGAGAGAACAAAAAGAGACACCCCCCCACGCACACACACACACACACACACAAACAAAGAGACACAATTTACTCAACTTGGGTTATAATGAATGGTATTAACAAAAAAACAAAAACAAAAAAAAAGTTTAAAAAATCCGGTCTAATCTCGAGTTATAAGGAATGAATTCCTATCTTAGCATTTATAACATTGTTCAATTTGATTTTGTTGTTACACCGCCTGAAACTAAAAGTACTGAAAGAGCAACGTCCAAACACAACTATTACAGTGCCAAGTCGTATCTTGATGCCCTCATTGAAATACATCACGCTGACAAGACAGCGTTGTATGTTTTCAGCATCACGCAGTGTCATTTTAAAAAAAAGGAAAAACTCGGTCACTGTGTTATGTTCAATGTCATCAAAATCTGGAGTAAAATAACTCAAATAATATTTGGTGTTTGAGGTATCCGATCTCAGTTGATAATATGTGGTGTTTGAGGTATTCAATCTCAGTTGATAATGTGGTATTTGAGGTATCCAATCTCAGTTGGTAATATGTGGTATTTGAGGTATCCAATTTCAGTTGATAATATGTGGTATTTGAGGTATCCAATCTCAGTTGATAATATGTGGTATTTGAGGTATCCAATCTCAGTTGATAATATGTGGTATTTGAGGTATCCAATCTCAGTTGATAATATGTGGTATTTGAGGTATCCGATCTCAGTTGATAATATGTGGTATTTGAGGTATCCAATCTCAGTTGATAATATGTGGTATTTGAGGTATCCAATCTCAGTTGATAATATGTGGTATTTGAGGTATCCGATCTCAGTTGATAATATGTGGTATTTGAGGTATCCAATCTCAGTTGATAATATGTGGTATTTGAGGTATCCGATCTCAGTTGATAATATGTGGTACTTGAGGTATCCAATCTCAGTTGATAATATGTGGTATTTGAGGTATCCAATCTCAGTTGATAATATGTGGTATTTGAGGTATCCAATCTCATTTGATAATATGTGGTATTTGAGGTATCCAATCTCAGTTGATAATATGTGGTATTTGAGGTATCCGATCTCAGTTCTCAATATGTGGTATTTGAGGTATCTAATCTCAGATAATAATATGTGATGCCTGAGTAATATTGAGATGTGATGTTTGAAGTATTCAGAATTAATGAATTATCATTATCTGAGGAATATACACTGAATTTGTGGTGTCTGAGGTACACAAACTCAGAGAATGTGCGTCATCTGATGAGTACAAATTGTGAATTTGTGTTATCCGAGGTTTACAAACTCAGTGAATATGTTTTATATGAGGCATACAAACTCAGTGAATATGTTTTATATGAGGCATACAAACATACAAACTCAGTGAATATGTTTTATATGAGGCATACAAACATACAAACTCAGTGAATATGTTTTATATGAGGCATACAAACATACAAACTCAGTGAATATGTTTTATATGAGGTATACAAACATACAAACTCAGTCAATATGTTTTATATGAGGTATACAAACATACAAACTCAGTCAATATGTTTTATATGAGGCATACAAACATACAAACTCAGTGAATATGTTTTATATGAGGCATACAAACATACAAACTCAGTGAATATGTTTTATATGAGGCATACAAACATACAAACTCAGTGAATATGTTTTATATGAGGTATACAAACATACAAACTCAGTCAATATGTTTTATATGAGGTATACAAACATACAAACTCAGTCAATATGTTTTATATGAGGTATACAAACATACAAACTCAGTGAATATGTTTTATATGAGGTATACAAACATACAAACTCAGTCAATATGTTTTATATGAGGTATACAAACATACAAACTCAGTCAATATGTTTTATATGAGGTATACAAACATACAAACTCAGTGAATATGTGTTATATGAGGTATGCAACATGTGAATTTCTGTTATTTGAGATATACAAACTCAGGGATAGCACGGGTAAATAGACTCATTAAATAGGTCAATTCTTAAGTGTAAAAAGGCTCGTGAATATGTTATACAATATCTTAGCTCAGGAGTGTCCAAACGTTTTGCAAAGAGGGCCAGATTTCAGGAAGTAATAATATGTCGGGGCCAGATTAAGATAATAAACAAAAATAATATTCTTTTTGACCGAGTTACAGGATTTTGATTTTATAATTGTTTTTTGTATGTAATTTGTAAGAGGAATATTTTGTGGGGAAAAAGAAGACCATAGTATTGCAATTTTTTAAAGTTCATAAACATCTCACTACAGCATTAGAAATGACTGAAACTGGTTACGTGATGGCCGTTTAAAAGTATCAAAAATGTTTATTTTAAAATAGGGACCTTACACAAAGTTATATGTTTTAAATAGGGCCGCGGAAATTTAATTATTAATTAATCCATTAATCATTAAAAATGTTATCGATTAAAATTAATTTGATTGATTAAAATTCTATTCAAATTTAAGAAAATATTTCTAATATTTTGTTTTTTCCAATTTATTAATAATTTATATTTTTTGTAACTTACATACTTTCCCCTCGTATTATAGATCTATATTAGTATTATATATAATATATTATATATTTTCGCTCAATTATCACTGACGCCTAACGCTAAGGGAAATCACTCTGCTTTTTTTTTAATTTTGCGTTGTAAGCAGTGCTGATTGACTCAAATAGTTATTTTTTGGTGCAGTAATTTGGTGCGCTGCTTTCTAAAATTAGTTTAAAAATCGTGTGGTGATTAGCACTGTAAAAATTATTATATAAAATGCTTTGTTTAATTTTCAGGAATATTTCGTGTTTATCATACAAGGATAAGTTACTTGGGCTTTTGACATAAAAAATACAAAAAATAAAAAATAAAATAAAAAACCATTATAAAATACTTTTTGTACATTTAAGAAAGTTTAATATTACGTATTTATCATACAAGGACAAGTTAGTTGGGCTTTTGAAAAAGGTGGGCGCCGTAGGCACCCTTAAAAAAAGGTGGCGCCGCAGGCGCCACGGCGCCGCAGGCGCCACGGCGCCGCAGCACAAACTAGTTATTATAGATTTGGACGTGCATAGGTAACCACAAAGGTTTTTCTTCCTTATTTCTTGCATAGCAGAACGAATTTGCCGTGTTACGTCACAAAATTAGGGAGCCATGGAATTACCGCGACTTAACCAAATTCGCGAAAATATTGAATCGGGACTTAACGGGATCTATATAAACGTTGTACAAATATAATTAATCGAAAATAATCGATTAATCAATTAAAAATTCCCCGATTAATCGAACACATTTTTTTTTCATCACTACCAGCCCTAGTTTTGAAATATAACTGGAGCTGGAAAGGTCGAGTCAAAAATGTGATTTTAAAACTGTCTTAAAATTACAAATACAGCAACGCCATATTTATTTCTTTTTCCAAGTTTGCAAAATTAAAAATTGATGATTGCAATCTTGCGTCGTGGAATTTCGTACCCATAACAGCACATAACTTAATTTGCTTTTTAAAAAATCAAATGTTCACGATAAAAAAACATCAGTTTTTGTCATCGTTGGATGTCATGGTATTTAGTCCTCAAAAAGGGCACACAATTTCCGCCTTTGCAAGAATCATTATTTTTATTCTTTTAAATTGTAATATTATTAGTATTTGTATTATTTATGTGTAAATCCAGGAACCAATTAATCATATAAAATGAAGAGGATGTGGGCCAGTTAATATTTCAACGTGGGCCGTATTGGGCCCGCGGGCCATACTTTGGATACCCTTGTCTTAGCTATACTTACGAAGTGAATGTTTTGTCATGGTTACACAAATAACAGTGACGGCTTTGGGTCACATGCATAAAAAAAGTGAGGGCGTCACTTGTTAAATTTTTACGAAAGCAGTGAAGCTGTTATATTTATCAAGTACACAACCGCTTTCCATGTGCCATTGTCCTCACTGTAGGGGGTACTTAATGGGAAGTAGTGCAGAGTCGGTCAATGTGATGGTTGTTGTGAAAACATTTGGTTTTTTAGCTGTGCTATTGAGGTTGAAAAGTCATTTCCCCTCTCTATCGCTGCATATAAACCATTAAAAAAAAATCGTGAGTTCAGTAACCTCCAACCTCCATGCTATAGATCGTCATACTCTGTTTCCCGGGGCACCCTCTTTATTTTCGCTACACTTACGGGTTCTGCCCATGCGGTCTCTGCCTTCTCGGTCTCTGTAATGGGACAGTTTTAGGGGGGGTCGGGGACATCCCACTGCCACTGCTTACCAGATTGTGCTGCCAGGGACGCCCCCCCCCCACCTTCTTTTTTGGTACCCTTACGGGTGCTGCCCTTGCAGGCTCTGCCCTTTCAGGCTCTATGAACAAACAATTATTATGATGATAATTTTGTTGGGCACCAGCTGCTACAGCTTGCCAGAGTTTCGCTTGTGGCGCTCTCTTCCCTTGCGGGCTATGCTCTTTCGGGCTCTGTTGACGAACAAATATTAGTTATAAGGTACAGGACACTCGTGATCCAAGCAGCTGTCAATATTAGTTTTAAACAACTTTAAAATAACTTTCGCGCGCTATCTAATTAATAATATTAATGAGAGTAAATTTATTAAACTTAAATACATTAGTGGGACAGAGCAAAAATATATTTTAAAATATAAATTTAAAATTTAATTATATTTGTTACTAATTATAATACAAAATTACAAAAGCTATATATTTTAATTCGGAATTAAAAATATGTCAAAAAATGTATGCGCTCATCTCCTTTCAAATGTAATTTTTCTCTCTCTTCAAAATTCTTTCTGGGGACATTATTTTTTAAACATATATTATTCGCAATGAATTTGTAAATCACACAAAAACTATTGAAAGGAACTTAAAGCTAATTAATAGATGTGTGTTAAAATTGACGTGACGCCATAGAATCAACATTGAAATTCATGCAAATGCGTCGCTAGTGTCTGGTTGTCTTGGGGCCCTAGTCTTTCCTACGTCGCTAGTGTCTGGTTGTCTTGGGGCCCTAGTCTTTCCTACGTCGCTAGTGTCTGGTTGTCTAGGGGCCCTAGTCTTTCCTACATCGCTAGTGTCTGGTTGTCTTGGGGCCCTAGTCTTTCCTACGTCGCTGGTGTCTGGTTGTCTAGGGGCCCTAGTCTTTCCTACATCGCTAGTGTCTGGTTGTCTTGGGGCCCTAGTCTTTCCTACGTCGCTAGTGTCTGGTTGTCTAGGGGCCCTAGTCTTTCCTACATCGCTAGTGTCTGGTTGTCTTGGGGCCCTAGTCTTTCCTACGTCGCTAGTGTCTGGTTGTCTTGGGGCCCTAGTCTTTCCTACGTCGCTAGTGTCTGGTTGTCTAGGGGCCCTAGTCTTTCCTACGTCGCTAGTGTCTGGTTGTCTTGGGGCCCTAGTCTTTCCTACGTCGCTAGTGTCTGGTTGTCTAGGGGCCCTAGTCTTTCCTACGTCGCTAGTGTCTGGTTGTCTTGGGGCCCTAGTCTTTCCTACGTCGCTAGTGTCTGGTTGTCTAGGGCCCTAGTCTTTCCTACGTCGCTTGTGTCTGGTTGTCTTGGGGCCCTAGTCTTTCCTACGTCGCTAGTGTCTGGTTGTCTTGGGGCCCTAGTCTTTCCTACATCGCTAGTGTCTGGTTGTCTTGGGGCCCTAGTCTTTCCTACGTCGCTAGTGTCTGGTTGTCTTGGGGCCCTAGTCTTTCCTACGTCGCTAGTGTCTGGTTGTCTTAAGGCCCTAGTCTTTCCTACGTCGCTAGTGTCTGGTTGTCTTGGGGCCCTAGTCTTTCCTACGTCGCTAGTGTCTGGTTGTCTTGGGGCCCTAGTCTTTCCTACATCGCTAGTGTCTGGTTGTCTAGGGGCCCTAGTCTTTCCTACATCGCTAGTGTCTGGTTGTCTTGGGGCCCTAGTCTTTCCTACGTCGCTAGTGTCTGGTTGTCTTGGGGCCCTAGTCTTTCCTACGTCGCTAGTGTCTGGTTGTCTTGGGGCCCTAGTCTTTCCTACATCGCTAGTGTCTGGTTGTCTTGGGGCCCTAGTCTTTCCTACGTCGCTAGTGTCTGGTTGTCTTGGGGCCCTAGTCTTTCCTACGTCGCTAGTGTCTGGTTGTCTTGGGGCCCTAGTCTTTCCTACGTCGCTAGTGTCTGGTTGTCTTGGGGCCCTAGTCTTTCCTACGTCGCTAGTGTCTGGTTGTCTTGGGGCCCTAGTCTTTCCTACATCGCTAGTGTCTGGTTGTCTTGGGGCCCTAGTCTTTCCTACATCGCTAGTGTCTGGTTGTCTTGGGGCCCTAGTCTTTCCTACATCGCTAGTGTCTGGTTGTCTTGGGGCCCTAGTCTTTCCTACATCGCTAGTGTCTGGTTGTCTTGGGGCCCTAGTCTTTCCTACATCGACCTTCAACTCTAAAAATCAATATTGTTTTCTTTATCTTCAAAAATAATAATAATTTTCGGGGACTCTGTATCTTATGGCGCCTGAGAAAAAAAATTGCCCCCACTCCACTCCACCCCCCCCCCAGCCTTTACTCTTATTTAAAACACGACTTGTTGGGTAATGCTTCAAAATATATTTAGAGTCTCGTGTCTGAAAATGCTTTAAAAAACCTGTAAATGTTCACACTTAGCAGTGGCGTAACTCAAGAGTTTGTATTACCTAGGGCCTAGTAGGGCTTGCCAATATAAGTTTCTCTAATAGAGAATAACCTGCAGTTAGCATGGAATGTGGCTCGAACGGGGACCTAAAATTTGGCACCTTGGGTGGGTCGCCCTCCACTACCCCGCTGCTATTACGCCACTGAGCCCGAGACGGCCCGAGTGATCTAACGAGATTGAAGAGAGGGCCGAAAATTGTGTCAAGGGGGCGTGTTCACAAGGACGAGAGAGGGCCATGACCTCAGGAGCAGCGAAGCCGTTGACTTGGTGTGTCATGCACAAAATACAAGGCGCATGTGAGTGGTGATTGGTGCAGGCGTTTGACCCGAATCCCCGTCTTTTGTTTGGGGAAAACAGAAAAGGCGAGTCAAAAAAAGAAACGAATTTAACCAAAACAATAACCCTTAAGAAACGCTAACTTTATTTTTTTTAATTGATGTAATGCAAGAAAAGAAGACACACTTTTTTAAAGGATTATTTTGTAATAATAATATATTTTGAAAAAAGAAAGATATTCAGAGGGCCCGGGGTAGAAAGAAAAGAGGTAAAGAGAAAAAAACCCAACACAACAAAACAGGAGACAAGCGACTGATCCTATATTTTAAATGTAAACAAGTCTTTTTTGTTGTGAGACAAAATTCTACGAAGGGTTGAAAGATGTCATTGTGTCAGTTGTGTCTATGGTCTTAAAGGAAAAAAAAAGGGATTTTGGCGTGAACACCAGCCCAGCCCTTCTCTTCTCCCGTTTCAACCAGGAAACGAGAGCTCTGTTAAAGCAGGCTGGCTGCGAGACTGTCCCACAGATCGCGGTGTGACGGCGGCAGACAATTGGCGAGTCCTTGAATTCGCCACGTTCAATTTTCTGGCTCGGATTTGTGATAACAATTTTTTTTTCATTATCCATGTGTTTTTTTCCTCCCCCCCCCTTTTTTCCCCCACACATTTATCAGTTTATCAAGTGAATTAAAGTGAAGGTTCTACAAAAAAGAAAAAAGTAAGCTGAAATCTTTTTTTTCATGAAGAGCATTAAAAGAATTTTTGAGTTCTCATTAGGGTACATCCTGTTGACACGGAATGACAGTGAGACTTAGTGAGAGAGATGATTCGGAGAGATGATGTTTATTGGGGTTAGCGCCGGGCAGTTCCCAGTGATCATGTCTCAATAACTCGTCACTGATTACGGCGAATGTGACAAAAATATATTCAGATCGGATTTCTCTAATCGGATACTTCTGACACAGTGACACAGACATGTCAACGTAAGTACATTGTAAGCCTTCGTAACTTAGTTACGTTACATAAACTTAAGACTTATGATTATAAATCATATTAATATTTCACCAATTTAATTTTAACTCACGACTTCAGATATTAAAGCCTAAGTATAGCTCTTTAAGTACAATAAAACTAAATAAAAATAAGATTGGATACCTGGGCATAGGCTAGTTTTTTAAAATTGTTATTGTCATTTTTGTTACGTTACTTACAATACTGAATACTTTGACTTTGAGAGTAGGAGCCTATTCAAATTCAAATTATATAAATTTAGGTCGAGGTTATTCAAAGTCAAAGGCACATAATATAAATCTTTACTTTGAGAGTATTCAAGTTATTTAAAGATTTACTTTGAGATTAAGAATATTCAAATTATATAAAGTTTTACTTAGGGAGTATTCAAATTTTTCAACTATATAAATATAACTTTTTTATAGGGAGTATTCAAATTATTCAACTATATAAATATAACTTTTTTAAAGTCGAACATATATATTTAGACAACTAGTCACTTGGTTGAATAAAATATCAAGAGATGCTTAGATACTTGTGTGAATGACACCCATGATTAGCTTACATGGAAGTAGGATTATGACACGACTTATATAATATATGTTGTCTAAGATAAGGATCGGAGAGAAGGATGTAGTTTTCCTAAGAACCATTTTCCATATATTTGCTTTTACTTAGAATTGATATTTATAAGATTAATCATAATCATATAATTTAAATGTATCCAACATGTGAAAGATGATTATAAGTTTAATTTGCATTTAAAATATTTCAACAATGATAGGATTTTCAGTATTTGAAAAACGTATTTACACAACGATGGAGCCATATGACACAGAAATCTAGAAATTAATAGGGCATTATTAAGACGACAATAGTACCGTGTCAGACAATATGCCATACACATTCAGACAGTTACAAGTTACAGCCACGAAAATATAATATAATCAAATAATGATTATATCATATGGCAATATGCCAACTATTCTGAGACAATGACGGGATCATACTTATAAACTATAAGAAATATACATATTAAGAAAATGATCAGAAAATGATTATGTGGCACACAAATTAAACAAATATAAGGCATTACAGAGGCGTAGCTAGGATATTTAGCGCCCGGGGACTAACTGTAAAATTGGTGCCTTCCTGATTATTAATATGTCACCTTTGCTCACTTATTATAGCGTGACGTTATGGGCCTCGTTTTTTGCACCTTTATAACTAAATATTTATTTACTGATTACAGTTCATAGAAATCTATACCAACGCCAACATATCATAAAAATAACACGTAACTAAGCCATGCAACTTAGTACTAACATTGCACACAACTTCATCTGACATAACATACCTCTTAATTGTTCTAACAACATACACCTTCATACTAACGTAACATACCTCTTAATTGTTCTAACAACATACACCTTCATACTAACGTAAGAGACGACTTCATTCCAATACAACACTTTACTTTAAACTAACATTCAAGGTAATGCTTGTAAAATGTAAAACATACTAACATACTTCTTTAATGTATTATAACTGGCAGCCTACAGCAAACATATTGTTCAACTTAATGCTAACATATAGCATACAACTTCCTACTAATACAATATTCTACATTAAACTAACATTCCATTTCATGCCAACATAACGTACTCCGTTAATGCTAACATAACATACTACTTCTTACTAATACGATACACTACTTAAAACTAACACCATTCCACTCATTGCTACTAAAATAAGCCATCATAACATATGGGTTGATATTTACAGCCTACAACTTAATGCAAACAGAACTGAACCAGAACACACGTCTTAAGTTACCTTGCATATGAGATTTGTTACACAACATTGACCGAGTTACTTAATATAGAGTCACTCCACGCAGCACACACACGATTGCACACTTGAAAAACGTAAAGTATTGGCGATACCCCATTTTGAACACGGTAACTCTGTTTGCGGGGTATCGGATACTTCTCTTATTGGAAGGAGACGAGTATGTACATTTTAACAAGTGATTAGAGTAAAGTTAAATAACATACAGGTGTGACATACCTTAAATACCGTTATTGATTGGGTAATTTGGTATCTCTTTTTAGCGTAAGCTACCAACAATAGCAAATACGTATCGAATTCAGTAAATAGCTAAATCGTACATAGGTTTACACCCTCGTTTTATCTCAGCGTATCTGATCTTATCTATTACAGACGGCCCTTCCATACGGAAGATTATTGCGTCCTACGCATATCCTTGGTTTATATATGGTCTTGCATTTTTTAAATTATAGTTTTAAATGTTGATAGAGTGTTTGATCAGGCAAACCATTCCACGCCCGAATTCCAGGCGGGAATAACGAGAATGTGAATGTGTCTGTTCTTGCGTACGGAATAAGACACGTGTTTTATCACTATGTCTATCTGAGGGCTGTATTAGATTATCGTTGTGTCATTTCCAAGTCATAAAGAATTGCGATAAGTATTATTACTATTTTACTCTTTGTGTTTCTATCCTCGAGTGTTCCTTGGTGTGATGATTTAAACTAATGGTGTTACTCTAGTCACTTTTGAATAACTGGAGATGGATCTAAAATATATATTATGAACATAACCGATGAATGTGTCATCGTGTAAATTAATGCTAAAGACTTTTTTTTTACTCCATGACTTAAGTGCAAGGAAACTTAGGACAGTTCCACTGGGACACACTAAATCTAATGGCAGCATTGGTGTGACTTACCAACTCTTAATACTCGTGTGACTTATGCTTTAAAGTACTGTGACAAACTAACTATTATGACTTCAATTTTGCGGCACATTAGTCACATTGTGCGACACACTTGTGACACACTAACTTAAAGACTTTGGTACTGTGACACACTGACTTAAAGACTTGAGAATTGTGACACACTAACTTAAAGACTTGAGAAGTGTGACACACTATCTTAAAGACTTTAGTACTGTGACACACTATCTTAAAGACTTTAGTACTGTGACGCACTAACTTAAAGACTTTAGTACTGTGACACACTAACTTAAAGACTTTAGTACTGTGACACACTAACTTAAAGACTTGAGAAGTGTGACACACTATCTTAAAGACTTTAGTACTGTGACACACTATCTTAAAGACTTTAGTACTGTGACGCACTAACTTAAAGACTTTAGTACTGTGACACACTAACTTAAAGACTTGAGAAGTGTGACACACTATCTTAAAGACTTTGGTACAGTGACACACTATCTTAAAGACTTTAGTACTGTTACACACTAACTTAAAGACTTTAGTACTGTGACACACTAACTTAAAGACTTTTGTATTGTGACACACTAACTTAAAGACTTTAGTACTGTGACACACTAACTTAAAGACTTTGGTACAGTGACACACTAACAGAAAGACTTCCACAAACTCTGTCGAGTCATTGCAACGACAAACAGTTATGACCAGGGGCGTTACTGGGGGGAGGTGCGGACCGCACCGGGTGTCGCCATCACAAGGGATGACACCAAAGTGTAAAATTATGGATGTTCCCGTTATTGCGCACTGGCAGACTCGTAGGAGGTCTTTGTGGTAAATTGTGTGAGCGTGGGTGGGGAAACTCCATGACTGCAGTGCTGTGACACACTGACTTTCATGACTGCAGTGCTGTGACACACTGACTTTCATGACTGCAGTGCTGTGACACACTGACTTTTCATGACTGCAGTGCTGTGACACACTGACTTTCATAACCTCAATTTATTGACAAACGAACTCTCATTATTTGTTGTTGTGATACACTCGCATGACATTATTGCTGCGACACACTGTATCGTAAGACTTAAATGTTGCGACACACTATATCTTAAGACTGATATGTTGCGACACACTATATATTAAGACTTAAATGATGCGACTCACTAACTCTCATGATTTTATTTCAGTTAACTCGACTTACTTTATTAATGTGACACACGCGTTCACTCGACTTTATTAATGTGACACATTCATTCATTCGACTTTATTGATGAAACAGTCTATTATGTATAAGTATTGCTTCGACACTAAATCACAGGGCTTATTTTCTGTGACACGTGCGATTTCAAATCTGGGTCATTCTAGCCCCCTCTCCCCACCCCCTTTTCGACCCTGTGCTGCATCACTGACACTGTTGACTTGAATGCAAGAATGTCAAACTCATTCGCTTAGCGTGCACAAACTCAAATCACACGAAAGGCTGCGGACTCAAGGGAACAAAACATCTAAGAGGCGGGTAATGAAAGAAATTATTTAAAAATCTTCAATATAAACTTTAAATAAGAAAAACATTAAATAAAACTTTCTGTAAAACACGGGGATGTGGTCATCGATGGCTGGAGTGAACTCCAGTGACACGTGGATGTTAACAATAGCAGGCGGCTACATAGAGGTACATAGATATAAACTAAAAATGCATTAATTTAATTACGGCGCATTCGATCGATCTGAAATTTTGACACAATGCATTGTTAGGTGACACGAGTCTATGTGTAAAATTTCAGCTCGATAGCATCACCGAAAGTGGAACATTATTTACTTTTGTTTTTCCGCCCGCCCACGACAGACATAGGGAGAGACAAGAAGGTGAAGTTGATATAAGGTATTTAATTAAACAACCCCGTAAAAACAAAGTTTTTGACCCATAAATCCCTTATATATGAGACAGAACTCAAAGTATTGATATGTTCAATATAATACGCAACACGCGACAAACATTTACATGCCGAATCCGACTAATCTCCCATTGCTGTAAAACCGGGGGAGGTGGGGGAGGTATGGTCATCGATGGGTGGCGTGAACTTAAGCAAGGGACGCTTGATTGTAAACAAAGCAGACGGCGACATAGAGTTATACAGAGATAAACTAAAAATGCATTAATTTAATTACAATACATTCGATCAATCTGAAATTTTGATACGATGCATTGTTAGGTGACAGGAGTCTATGTGCAAAATTTCGGCTCGATAGCATTACGGGAAGTGGGTCATTTTCTACTTTTGTTTTCCGCACGCGAAAGACAGAGACCACGACAGAGAGACAAGATTTCGAAGTTAATATAAGGGATTTAAAAAGCGCTGTCTAATCCTCGTCCGGGCCATTGATTGCGTGTCCAGTAATTATACGGTAACTTTCAAACTGAAGTCCATTCCGGGGGTGTAGATGGTGCAGTGTCAGGCGTGTCATTGATCTCAACGAAAGCAGGTCAAAATGACCGCTAATTAGGGATTTGGATTTGCACTTTACATCGTTAAGCGATTGAGAAGGAAAAAAAAATATGTTTGCCTAAAATTTCTCCCGGGCCCGGATATAATTGTGCACCGGTCGAGACCTCTGCGATGTGATATAATAGTATGGCCGGCCTGGTGAGTCCCGCGGGGCTTGGCTTCGACACACTCGGTTTAGTGCAGGCCAAATTTTACGACGTAGTGCCACGACACACTAACCCGTAACTCAGACATTCCTGGAAACATTTTAATTCATGAGTATCTTCTTATCTTATCTATACAGACGCTCCTTCAATGCAGAAGATAGTTGCGTCCACAGACCATGACAGATGATCTGTTGGCAAGTGATGCAGCATTCACAGGCCACGGCTTTGTGGGTTCCACGCATTACCCAGCCGCCTAACACTATGTAGTTAGGTACCCATTCGGAGCGGGGTGACTCAGGGACGCCCTAGGCCCCGGGAACAAACCCTTGCCTTCACACGGATTCGAACCCGTGACCATCGGTACGACAGTCCAGTGCGCTGCCACTCGACCACCACGTCCCCATGAAGTAGCATGAAGGGACACACTCTTTTAAATAGGAAAATATACTTGTAACTTGTAACAACATCAAACCTTTGGGATTTTCGACGCTAGTCGGGGATTCAACTATTGCTGATTATTGACAACGTTTATTATCTTATCTTATATATTGCAGACGCTCCTTTCATACAGAAGATTATTGCGTCCTACGTTTATCCATGTATGAGTTTTGATTGTTCATAGTGTGTTTTGGTTTTCCTGGTTTAATCAGTCAACCCTTTCGTTACGCGGGGAATCCTCCCATTCAGGCTAATCTGGCGAACGAACAGTGTTTATATTTTTAATTTTAAAAAAATAGAACAACTTACAGATTGTCACAGATTGTCGTTATAAGTCACTATCTGTTAAAAGTACCAGAGCCATGATAGTGGGAAAAAAGGGGGATTTTAATAAGGTGCATTCCGATAAGAGAAAATGCAGAAAACCACAGTTACTGGTTAGTATTATTTTAATTATGGACATATTTGTCACTGTTTATCTGTTTTTTCAACACGGACACTCCACATAAATTCCCTGGCAGTCGCGTCTCACGTGCAGAGAACCCTTGCTATATTAAGTAAATTCTAAACATCTTTATGTGCTCATCAACTTAAATTATTGTAGTGTTTTTTATTACTACATGCATTTATATAAAGATTTATAAAGCCGTATTAGCCTCGATATTGTTTTATTTATTTTAAAGATCATGAAGAACCTCGTATCCCCATTTGCTCAACACTCAAGCGCAGATAACTCGAGACCATTTCGAAAACATCGTTACAGTTTTGTTAACAGATGCCTGACTCAAAGAAAGTGTAAATATCTTTCTGCAGATATCTAATAGAGTTTGCTGTAAAAAGCACGTGATCGTGTATTTTATCAATAATTATTGCTAGTTGTAAAATAATTTATCACTACTAGCCAGTGATAAAGCTCTTTAAAAAAGCTTCATATTCTGTTTGAACATTTTAAAGTATATGAATTTAAGAGAATATTAAAACGGCCATCTTCAGTTTTGTATTTAGTCGATAATATCTATCATTTCGCCAAACTTAATATCAGGTGATTCGGCTCTAGGAAGTCAACCTTGAAATGAGAAATCATATACGAAACCAATGCGCTTTCCTTTTTGTCCTTTAAAACAAAGAAACAACCTTTTCATTTTGCAACGTTCATTGTTTAAGAATTATAGGCCAAGTCGCTGTGGTTTGTAGCAATGCCAATATTTTGATTATAGAAAGTGTACACAAACATATTAATTTATGTTTTAGTTGATATGTTAGTGTGCATGAAAATAAGTTAAGTTCTAGTCGAGATGTTAGATGTGACACTAATTTAGGCTCTAGTTGATATGTTAGATGAGACACTAAGTTAGGTTCTAGTTGAAATGTTAGATGTGATACTAAGTTAGGTTCTAGTTGAGATGTTAGATGTGACACTAAGTTAGGTTCTAGTTGAGATGTTAGATGTGGCACTAAGTTAGGTTCTAGTTGATATGTTAGATGTGGCACTAAGTTAGGTTCTAGTTGAGATGTTAGATGTGATACTAAGTTAGGTTACTAGTTGATATGTTAGATGTGACACATAGTTAGGTTTTAGTTGAGATGTTAGATGTGGCACTAAGTTAGGTTCTAGTTGATATGTTAGATGCGGCACTAAGTTAGGTTCTAGTTGATATGTTAGATGTGACACTAAGTTAGGTTCTAGTTGAGATGTTAGATGTGGCACTAAGTTAGGTTCTAGTTGAGATGTTAGATGTGGCACTAAGTTAGGTTCTAGTTGATATGTTAGATGTGGCACTAAGTTAGGTTCTAGTTGATATGTTAGATGTGACACTAAGTTAGGTTCTAGTTGAGATGTTAGATGTTGCACTAAGTTAGGTTCTAGTTGATATGTTAGATGTGGCACTAAGTTAGGTTCTAGTTGATATGTTAGATGTGACACTAAGTTAGGTTCTAGTTGAGATGTTAGATGTGGCACTAAGTTAGGTTCTAGTTGATATGTTAGATGTGGCACTAAGTTAGGTTCTAGTTGATATGTTAGATGAGACACTAAGTTATGTTCTAGTTGAGATGTTAGATGTGGCACTAAGTTAGGTTCTAGTTGATATGTTAGATGTGGCACTAAGTTAGGTTCTAGTTGGTATGTTAGATGTGACACTAAGTTAGGTTCTAGTTGAGATGTTAGATGTGGCACTAAGTTAGGTTCTAGTTGATATGTTAGATGTGGCACTAAGTTAGATTCTAGTTGATATGTTAGATGTGACACTTAGTTAGATTCTATTTGAGATGATAGAGTTGATATGTTAGATGTGACACTAAGTTTGGTTCTCGATAAGATGTTAAATGTGATAATAAGTTAGGGTCTAGTTGAGATGTTAGATGGGAGCATTAGTTAGGTTCTAGTTGATATTTTAGCTATTGTACCCCGTGATCTGCTGTTTTAGCTGATCTCCCAATATCCGAGATGCTAGACGAGATGCTAACGAATTGCTTTTTTTCGATGCTAACAGCTGCTAGTTGACATTTCTGTCTACATAATTTTGAGATAATTAGATCATTTTTTAAAAGTCAAAATCCTAAGCTATACGCCTGCATTAGTGCTAAGTGATTTTCTTTCAAAGATGTCGTGATAATGTATTTGATTTTAGATACATAAATGCCAGTGGGCTGATCGCCGAGTTATCAGATAATCCCCCTTTTAATACCTCGGAGTTAACGATCAGTCATTCGACATTAGTTAACGCCACTACGAAAGGCTTTGAAATCAGGTTTAGTAATCAATTCAATTCTGTGTTGAGCACCACCGCTGGAAGTAAGTGTAACGAATCATGCCAAACTTGCCTTCAAGAACTGGATTTATCTGTGAAGATCAAGCGAGGATTACGGTAAATTGTCAAAAGAGTTATTAGAAACAACTGAAAAAGTAACAGCCCGCACCCCGTTTTTTTCGCATTATTTAATGTTGGGAAACATAAGTTGATTGTAGAGATTGTAACAGAAATTACGGGTAGCGATTTCTAGATAATCAAGTTTATACTTCTGCTTTTAGGGACAAAGTCGATGAAGAAGAAATAGACAACAGTAGCACATTATGCATCGATTTTTTTTTCTCATATAGGAAATCACCTCGCGACACACATGTTGTTAACCTTGTCTAACACAAGAGTTTAAACTGCTGTTATTGGCTGTACATACCGAAGTTAATTTTTAATAACAGTAGGCGGTTGGTTTCCCCGTGTAAACAGGTTAGCTAATTTTCAACATAACGAAACAATGCTATAGTTAACAATACGATGCTATAGTTAACAATACGATGCTATAGTTAATTGCCAACAAAGCAACACGATGCTATAGTTACCAACACAATACTGTGTTTAATGGTCAACATACCAGCACAATGCTGTGTTTAATGGTCAGCAATACCAACACGACGCTAAAGTTAATTGACAACATACAAACACCATGTCATAGTTAATTGTCAGCATACAAACACAATGTCATAGTTAATTGTCAGCATACAAACACAATGTCATAGTTAATTGTCAGCATACAAACACAATGTCATAGTTAATTGTCAGCATACAAACACAATGTCATAGTTAATTGTCAACATACCAACACAATGTCATAGTTAATTGTCAACATACCAACACAATGTCATAGTTAATTGTCAACATACCAACACACATGTCATAGTTAATTGTCAACATACCAACACAATGTCATAGTTAATTGTCAACATACCAACACAATGTCATAGTTAATTGTCAACATACCAACACAATGTCATAGTTAATTGTCAACATACCAACACAATGTCATAGTTAATTGTCAACATACCAACACAATTTCATAGTTAATTGTCAACATACCAACACAATATCATAGTTAATTGTCAACATACCAACACAATGTCATAGTTAATTGTCAACATACCAACACAATGTCATAGTTAATTGTCAACATACCAACACAATATCATAGTTAATTGTCAACATACCAACACAATGTCATAGTTAATTGTCAACATACCAACACAATGTCATAGTTAATTGTCAACATACCAACACAATGTCATAGTTAATTGTCAACATACCAACACAATATCATAGTTAATTGTCAACATACCAACACAATGTCATAGTTAATTGTCAACATACCAACACAATGTCATAGTTAATTGTCAACATACCAACAACATATCATAGTTAATTGTCAACATACCAACACAATGTCATAGTTAATTGTCAACATACCAACACAATGTCATAGTTAATTGTCAACATACCAACACAATGTCATAGTTAATTGTCAACATACCAACACAATATCATAGTTAATTGTCAACATACCAACAAAATATCATAGTTAATTGTCGACCAGGACAGAGGGAAGGGGGGGGGGTTGCGATAAGACTGAACATTTTCAGACAGACGTAAAAATATATAATTTTTTTTAATTTTAAATTTTCAAACAAAAATGAACTGTATTATAATACTCACTTCCTTTGTTTAATTTCCAAGTTATATTTTGCTAAATGCGCCTCAATTTTGAATATATGCTTTTAAAAAGAAAACAAATATAAAATGCTTAAAACATCAAACCGTTTCCCCCATAGTATTCATTGTCTATAAAAACTGTTAGTTCCTACGTTAAAATGAGAACAGTTACTATTTACCCTTGTTAAATCTTTTATATTAACTCGTGGTGTCTGAGACCTTGCTTGCTCGATTGTTTGTCGAAAAAACTTTTGATCGATTTTTAACCCACTTCCTCGTAAGCTAGCAATGCTGAAATTTTGCAGGCTGTTTAGTGCCGATAATAAAAATGAAGTATCAAAATTTCAGATCGATCGCATGTACTGTAATTAAATTATTGAATTTTTAGATTATTTTATTTATCTCCATGTATCATGCTGTTTTTAGATAGAGTGTCGCGGTGCGTATTATATTGAACGAACTTTTTAATACGTTCCTGTTGCGCGATTTGGTGCTTATTATATGGACGATAATTTTTAAAAATATATTCCCGACCGGTGCGCATTATATTAAACATGTTTTATGAGACATAACTAAAATTTTGGATTTTTGGATTGACGTGCTCTGCGTATTATAATGAACATTCTTTTAGTTATGTCTCGTACATAAAGGATTTATAGTAAAAAACTTGGTTTTTACGGTTTTAAAAAAATATATATAATCTGTTTAAGGCTAAACAATTTTTACAACATATTTCTTCACAATCGTGTGTGTGTGCGTGTGGCGCCATAGTGCAGCATACAATTTAGCATAAATATTATGAATAATTATGAATCCTGACAAATATTTTGTCTTTTTCCCCATCGTAACCATCATTGTCTAAAACTACCATCACCATGTCTAGCCTGCCCTCTCTAAAATTATAAGTGTCCATCTTAATATCCTGGCCTATCAAGCTTACGCCCAAAACTACCATCTCAAATCTTAAAATACTATCTATACATCTGAACCTTAACCCTCTATAACAGGGGTCTCCAAACTTTTCTGCCGGAGGGCTGCATTAACTGCCAAACACCAGTTTGGTGGCCGACTACACAAAGTTTTGCGGTAAACTATAGTTAAAAATTGTATCTTTTTTGAAGATTAAAAGGTCGCCAGGGGCGGGATGAGAGGGCCTCGTGGGCCGCATCTGGCCCGCGGGCCGTGGTTTGGAGACCCCTGCTCTATAACATAAACTATCATCTCTACACCTAAAAACAAAAATTCAGTTACCATGTCATCTACCAAAACTGCCATCCCTGGGTAATAAAGTACCAATCTCTACATCTTAAACTAAAATGCCTACATCTTAAACTAAAAAATGTCTATATCTTATACTAAAATGTCTATATCTTAAACTAAAAATGTCTATATCTTAAACTAAAAAATGTCTATATCTTATACTAAAATGTCTATATCTTAAACTAAAAATGTCTATATCTTAAACTAAAAAATGTCTATAACTTATACTAAAATGTCTATATCTTAAACTAAAAATGTCTATATCTTAAACTAAAAAATGTCTATATCTTAAACTAAAAATGTCTATATCTTAAACTAAAAAATGTCTATATCTTAAACTAAAAATGTCTATATCTTAAACTAAAAAATGTCTATATCTTATACTAAAATGTCTATATCTTAAACTAAAAATTTCTACATCTTAAACTAAAAAATGTCTATATCTTATACTAAAATGTCTATATCTTAAACTAAAAATGTCTACATCTTAAACTAAAATGCCTATATCTTAAACTAAAAAATGTCTATATCTTATACTAAAATGTCTATATCTTAAACTTAAAATGTCTATATCTTAAACTAAAATGTCTATATCTTAAACTAAAATGTCTATATCTTAAACTAAAATGTCTATATCTTAAACTAAAATGTCTATATCTTAAACTAAAATGTCTATATCTTAAACTAAAATGTCTATATCTTAATCTCAAATGTCTATATCTTAATCTAAAATGTCTCTATCTTAATCTAAAATGTCTATATCCGCATCTATTGAGCTTTTAAAGTTTTGTGCTTGCATATAGAATGTTAAAAGAGTTGTTGAATGACACACGCCACCGGAACGACCAGCCGTTTTGGTTTAAGAACCTCACTATGAAAGCTAGTAGCCTCACCAATAGACCTGCACTGAAGAAGACGTTTGCCTGTTTTCCCTCACAGCTATTTGGGCAATGTGTCAAGAGAAGGTGGTTATTTTTGGAGCAGCGGATTTAGTGGAAATTTTAAACAATGCATTGGGCAGATGATATGCATGTGGTTAACGTTCATAAATTTGAGTTCCTTTGTCGATTCGTCGATGCATTGGTTCCTCCACATTCTGCAAAAAAAATTTTTTTAAATAAAAATACTAACTCTTAATCATAAACCACGATCTCAAAATCTAAACTAAGATTTTGAAATCGTGAAACGAAATCTGTTGATCATTAGTAGCTATCTCTGCTATCTCTATTTTATCTCTGTTGTCTGTTATCTATGTTGTCTCTGTTATCTCTTTTATCTATGTTTTTGCGTAGATAAAGGGGAGGTTCTCAAAATTTTACCGGGACATCTCTTTTGGGTTGTTATATCAGCATCCGCGCCCCCCATGTGCCCCTGCTGTCTTAATATAACCAGGTCTTATCTCATCTTATCTTGTTTTAATAATATTTTACCCGACCCTGAGGTGCACTATTGATTTGAGTGGGGGGGGGGACCTATTGTTACAATATCTAATCGCATCGCAAATGAGACTTTTCAAATTTGTCCATTCACAATCCAAACAGGAACACATGCCAGTAGGATTTAACTAGACTTATCGTGTGAAGTAGGGACATTCTTGTATGAACGTTAATTAAACAAGACTTATGGTGTGAAGTAGGGACATTCTTGTATGAACGTTAATTAAACAAGACTTATCGTGTGAAGTAGGGACATTCTTGTATGAACGTTAATTAAACAAAACTTATCGTGTGAAGTAGGGACATTCTTGTATGAACGTTAATTAAACAAGACTTATCGTGTGAAGTAGGGACATTCTTGTATGAACGTTAATTAAACAAGACTTATCGTGTGAAGTAGGGACATTCTTGTATGAACGTTAATTAAACAAGACTTATCGTGTGAAGTAGGGACATTCTTGTATGAACGTTAATTAAACAAGACTTATCGTGTGAAGTAGGGACATTCTTGTATGAACGTTAATTAAACAAGACTTATCGTGTGAAGTAGGGACATTCTTGTATGAACGTTAATTAAACAAGACTTATCGTGTGAAGTAGGGACATTCTTGTATGAACGTTAATTAAACAAGACTTATCGTGTGAAGTAGGGACATGCTTGTATGAACGTTAATTAAACAAGACTTATCGTGTGAAGTAGGGACATTCTTGTAATGACGTTAATTAAACAAGACTTATCGTGTGAAGTAGGGACATTCTTGTATGAACGTTAATTAAACAAGACTTATCGTGTGAAGTAGGGACATGCTTGTATGAACGTTAATTAAACAAGACTTATCGTGTGAAGTAGGGACATTCTTGTATGAACGTTAATTAAACAAGACTTATCGTGTGAAGTAGGGACATTCTTGTATGAACGTTAATTAAACAAGACTTATCGTGTGAAGTAGGGACATTCTTGTATGAACGTTAATTAAACAAGACTTATCGTGTGAAGTAGGGACATTCTTGTATGAACGTTAATTAAACAAGACTTATCGTGTGAAGTAGGGACATTCTTGTATGAACGTTAATTAAACAAGACTTATCGTGTGAAGTAGGGACATTCTTGTATGAACGTTAATTAAACAAGACTTATCGTGTGAAGTAGGGACATTCTTGTATGAACGTTAATTAAACAAGACTTATCGTGTGAAGTAGGGACATTCTTGTATGAACGTTAATTAAACAAGACTTATCGTGTGAAGTAGGGACATTCTTGTATGAACGTTAATTAAACAAGACTTATCGTGTGAAGTAGGGACATGCTTGTATGAACGTTAATTAAACAAGACTTATCGTGTGAAGTAGGGACATTCTTGTATGAACGTTAATTAAACAAGACTTATCGTGTGAAGTAGGGACATTCTTGTATGAACGTTAATTAAACAAGACTTATCGTGTGAAGTAGGGACATGCTTGTATGAACGTTAATTAAACAAGACTTATCGTGTGAAGTAGGGACATTCTTGTATGAACGTTAATTAAACAAGACTTATCGTGTGAAGTAGGGACATTCTTGTATGAACGTTAATTAAACAAGACTTATCGTGTGAAGTAGGGACATTCTTGTATGAACGTTAATTAAACAAGACTTATCGTGTGAAGTAGGGACATTCTTGTATGAACGTTAATTATGTTTGTTTATAAATCTCCGCAAGTCAACCAAATATTGAGGGGCTTAGTCAGATGATAGCGTTTTGAGTTTTAAATGCTTGGTTCTACTAAATCTTTTAAGTTAAACGCAATTCACTACGCCCCCCCCCCATTTTAATGCCATTTCCATCGGTTGTAGCGTAGGGGGAAACAGAAGGGAATACTGAGTCTGCGGAATCACCTTTTTTTCCATTTTGAGACGAAATTGTCTGCGCTTAAATGCACATGTATGTTTGTGTGTGTAGAAAATAAGTTGCAGAAATCTTAGGCAGTACCAGCCCTATTTGCGACCCTGGCTTGGAGCAGCGTTAGCAGACCGCTTTAAAATGATCTTACACCAAATAATATAAGAAAACAGTTCGGATACTTTTGTCAACGCCAATTATATCCTTAAAAAAACCATTCTGCTTATCCTAGACGACAAAGGCAATTACACTAGACTATTTGAGTATTTCCTAACGTAAAAATCACCCTTGTAAACAAATATAAAATTAATCACCTCCCTTGGAGAGAATAATGTGCTTTACATTCTAGGGTTGGCAAAAAGCTTTGGGAAAAAACGTTTGTTTTTACACTTATTCCTCTACTGGGGAATTCCAGGCAAAGGCTCCCACACTGTCAGATGTTACATTGGAGGTTATGGAAGAGATGCGAGGAAAAACTATTATCCGGCAATTAGTATTAGTCAATGACTTATAGTGACCTATTCGTCTTTCAATTGCCATTTCTAAATACGTAAAAGAAGAAAAATAAGCAACTAAAAACTAGACGAAGGCAGCTGCGTGGACCTTATGCTGATTGTGACGCTATGCTAAAACTCTAAAAGTTATTATGGAATGTCACGTAACTTTCATATCTGTTCTTTTACGTGTCCGGAATGTTGGCGTACTTAAAATTGATCGAACGAATAAGTGGATGAACGAATATTTGTACGAAAGGAGGTTAACCCGATTACATTTTCTCGTCAAGTTCACGTGCGAAACAAAAACAAAGAGATTGTTGTTGTTTTTAAAAAAAAATTACTTCGTTGATTTGTTTAAGAGATCAAACAATTTTAGGGTGAAATAAGTTTACACTTTTCATAGAAACGTCAGGGAAATAAGTTTTGTAAAAATTGTTGTGTATTTGCCTCCCAAGTGTTGTCATTATTTTAACTTCACTGTGCTTATCTCCCGCTTGAGTAGAGGTGGTATTTGGTTTGGGAATTTGGAATGTATCACTTTGGAATGGTATCGTGTGCTTTTAAAAAAAAATATTATTCAATAAAAGTCAGTGACTTTTATTGAATAATAATATTTTTTTTAAAGCACACGCACACATGACATTCTGTGATGCTGTGCAGTCTCATTATTATCCAATAACTTCTGATAGACACTGCTGTATGACACTGCTTTATGATACTGCTGTATGACACTGCTGTATGACACTGCTGTATGACACTGCTGTATGACACTGCTGTATGACACTGCTGTATGACACTGCTGTATGACACTGCCCAGCAGATGGAGCAGGTCACCCAGGTGTTGGCCGAACCTAAAAGCCAAAGCTTTAAAAGAGTAATCTCAAGCTTACACAATTATATAAGATTGGATTTAGATACGTTAATCACGTCATGCACTAGAAATTTGATGCTAACGAACTTCAGAATCCAGTGACTTGAGTTCGACGGTCCTCACGATTCTCACTGTTTGAGCACTGTTGCCCAGCACGCGTTATTCCCACAGGGACTGTGCGCACAAATTGAGATCAGTGTATCGGTAGCGGTATTGATTGGTTAGCCGATCAATGATTCTGCTGGCGGCTGGACGAATGGCGCAATCATTGGGCTAGAACTTTGGTACCCTTTCTTTAAATCTGGTGTCCCCCCCCCCTTTTTTTTTCCACGGGGGAACGCTCTTATTTTGTGTGTATTTATTTTTAAAAATGTTAACAACTCACTCTCGGCACAATCAAACGATTAAAAAGAAAGATTTCAAAATAAATAACCATAATTAAAAGGGTATCGACAAGGAGAGAAAGACAACTCTAAGATAATTTCAACTCTTGTTTACATCTTGTCCCTATTCTTAGCCTCGCGCCTCTGAACTCGGTAACGATTTTTTAGCGGCCAGAGATCGAGATGAGTTGGGATATTCCGGATGAAGCTGTCTACGGTGCATTGATGTATGATGCCTTTAGCCCAGTCGTAGGCCCATTGGTCCGTTCCAAATATCACGAGGAGTTATTAGGTCATATCGCCTGGTCGAGAATAAATTTTATTTTGTTGATCAAATTTTGTTGAGGCCTTGAACCAATGACCTTTTCTGTCTGTGTGGAAAAAAATAGTATGTCAAAATAAAAATTTGTTCTAGTTTCTTGATGCCAAACTACTAAAGAGTGTATCATAAGAAAAACAAGAAATTCTGGTGTAACACCCCACTCCCCCCTCCCGGTAACTCTCTTGTTAAGTCTCAGCCTCGCCTCAGCATTCCAAAGTTGTTTTTCAATAGAGCATACGGACATGTAACAGCCTCTTTTGGGCCTTACCACTCAGTTTTAGAACCGCCCGTCTAGAGCATGTAAGTCTTTGAGTTCGCCGCCCATAAACAGGGGAAAACCACCAAACTTACATGAGACAAATACTAAAATAAACCATACATAAAATATGACGTTAGCAGAAACTGGCAACCAGAGCAAGCGCCGGGCCACCTCGCCTATCTCCCCCTGCCCCTACGTCACATTTTGTACTCACTAAAAATAGCATTTTCATTGAACTTCACCTTTAAAAGCATGAACAACATGTTTTCGTTTTTTTTCTTCCAGATTTGTTTTTAACTTACCAGCTGTTAAAGTGATCATGGACTACAGTCACCACCCAAAGGTTACGGACACCATCGTTTATCCAATACTCCTCGGTGTAACACACTCCCTCGCAAGGGTCCAATAAGCCGAGATCACTCCCACGCCTCGGTCCAACAAGCCAAGCTCACTCCCGCTCATGGTCGTCTGGACTTGGAACCCACGCATCAGTGTCGACAGATGCTGCACAAGATCTGCTCACCTTGACCAGACGAGTTCAAGGTCAGTAACCAAACTTAGTATACCGCGCCGACCCCTGTGGCCGTCTGTGCGGCGTATTGATCGTCGCGCCGTTGTTGTGTTGTTGTATTTGTGTCTGTCGTGACCCAACACTATGGAAAGGTGCCCAATGACATTTCATTCCCAGGATGTGCCGTTTTTTAAATTTTTATTTTTATTTTTATAAACGAGTCGTCATTTGGGTTTTTAGAAAGATATAAATGTATGTTGTTGTTAACACATTCTCGTATTCTTTTCATGTGCCCATGCCATCATCAAATGCCCTATCGTGTGCCCTTCATCGAGTCACAAAACATGCCCCATGGTCCAAAAGCTCATGTGATTTTATTCTATTTAGTCACACTAATTTCAAAGGCATATGGTCTTATAACAAAGTGGTGCACATCATTGTAATACCTGTCGGTGATGTTCACGCAGTCGGTGCAGCGTGCCAAACTAAAATCTTAACATGTTTCCGACTATCCATCTTCCTTCCCTTCACGGCAAATCAGATTAATATCAGAAACTCGTGAAGGCGCTGTTGCGAGGAATTTTCCAGGTAAAGTTTGGGTCGCTGTAATATGAATATATGTATTGTATATACATTTATACATTTAACGAACGTCCATCTGATGTTTGGTAATCACACCAGGTACATCAATGGAAAGTTTTTATGAATTGATTTTATATTTGACAGTTGTAGCAAATAACGACTTCATGCACTGATCTCTTTGGTCTGGGATGATATTTTAAAATAATCAAAATAAAGAAATTCAGAGAGGAAAAACAAATCCCCCAAAATTGAGTTGTCAAGGATTGGTAAACGCAACACACTTTCTCCGTGCCTTAACTACCAAATATACTGTTTATTATTATTGATTGTTTGTGTGTGTGTGTGTGTGTGTGTGTGTGTGTGTGTGTGTGTGTGTGTGTGTGTGTCAGCGTGTGGATTTACCAAGGGAAACTTACGTTCAAATTTTTGCGGGCGGTTTGTAATAAAAGAGTGCGTTACCATTTCCCATTACATACTTAATTGTCGAGTACTTAAGTCAAGTATCTCAGAGTCCCTAACACACCGAGTGGAAGTTTAAAAAAAATATTTAGTCTCCGTTTTGAGACTTTAGTCTATGCTCTCCTGCAACAATTTAACACGATATCAAGAATAACAGAACATATATTGCATCGGGTCTATGCTCTCCGAAAATTATTAAACACGACATCAAGAATAACAGAACATACATTGCATCGGGTCTATGCTCTCCGAAAATTATTAAACACGACATCAAGAATAACAGAACATCGGGTCTATGCTCTCCCATAGCATCTTAAATTTTACAGTGCAGTCCGAAAATCAAGACTAGTGGTACAGTGGTACGAACTTAATACGATCCAGATGACACCCTTTCCAGCCTATGACGGACTATGGGGGCAAGTGATGTAGCGTTCACAAGTTTTTAGCCACCACTTAATGAGCAGGGGAATGTGTGGCCAGCACAATGCCACAGGGGCCTTGCCAGTACCTGGGCTCGAACCCAGCGACTCGAGATCTGCCCCGGATCGATAGTCCAGTGCGCTGCCACTTAGACCATCGCGCCCCTAATACGATCCAGATCTTGTTTCGTAACCGAAACGTTCGCAATTCGAAACATTGACATTAATACAACAATGATAAGCCTTTACAAAAGAAAGAGCCTTTCTTTTTAATAAGAAGTATCAATAATATCCGCTCTTTAAGTAAAAAAAAATTAATTAAAAATTCAAAGAATACGTGTACCTAGAGTATTAAATAAAGACAGGTGAAAATAAAATAAAATGTAAAGTAAATTTAAAAAAAATTGGTTTAGCTTTCTTATTAAAAAAAACAACAGCATATGGTAAATTTTTCCGAAGCCTTCGTAACCTATGAACCATTGCATAAGAGGTAGCTGAATAGGCTTTATTTTCAAGTCTTTAGTCTTTGCTTCTATGAGAGAAGGCGTGTGTGTTAACGTCCAGAGAGAGAGATAAGGACAATCTCAGTGCTGATGCCAAGTGGTGTAGCGCAGTGAATAGCAATGGCTTATTTGGATCAGTTGACAGTACTAACGGGCCCGTCGATATTTTTAGCGGTGATGCTTGCTGCCTCAACGGTAGGATATCGATTTGTCAATGGGATTCACCGCCCACTCACCAATGCTCAAAGGAAAGGGAAAAGACCAAATTAAATTTAAAAAAGGGATAAAAACACTATATAGAATGTATTTGGCAGCTGGATAGCGAAGTCAACAGTGCGCTCGCCTCGCAAGCTGAGGTGCGTTGAATCTAGCCCTCGTTAAGCCACAATAAACCATGTTGATGAATGACTATTGCTAAAAAAAGTCACCCGCTGACTTGGAGAGGAGATGGGCGCCGCTAAGTCTACCAAGCCCACGAGAAACATTAGAACCCCCTACGACCAATGTTCCCTTATCTGACCGACGCCGCGCAGCAGTTTAGAATTACCGTGCAGCAAATTTTGTAATAATATTGCACAAAAATGAAACACGAGTTTTTTAACTTTGCACACTGACCAACGATCCTTACAGGGAACATTGCCTAAGACCACGAGGTTATGGGACACCACAAAACAAACAAAAAAAAATCAAGATATACTTTACAGACACTCCTTCTATAGACACGAGTTTGTGCCCTACTCTTATCCATGTTTTAAATCTTGTCTTGCAAAGTAAACAAATAATTTTCACAGAAAGTATTTTCAAAGGAGAGAAAAATGAAATGAAGAGAGTTAAGAGACTGAAAATCTTCGACATACTTTCAGCTATAAATAGTTTTTATTGACTTAAGTTATTTATATCTAGTCATGTATTAAAGCTAGAGATTTCAAATATTCAATATGAGACTATCTTTGCTATGTGTCACACGAACACATACGTATTTAGATATGTGAATATACATATATATATATATATATAAATTTGTCACACGTATGTGTCACACGAACACATACGTATTTAGATATGTGAATATACATATATATATATATAAATTTTTTGAAATCATCCGAAAGTTATTTTTAGTTTTTAACTAAGATTAACGTTTGCTTAGATAATAGAAATAAATGAAATAACGGATTACTTGTGTGCTCATTTGTTTTAATATTGAGCCCAAAATGTATACACGATAAGGGGCCGTCCATAAAGTACGAGGGGGGGGGGAAGGGGTGTAAGAAAGTGTGACACTTTGTGACAGGGGGGAGGGGGGTCAGGCCATGTATGATGTCACACATTTATTATATTTTTTTTTCTAATTTATTTATATTTTTTTAGTAGAATTTAAATAGCTTTAAAAATAAATTTCACAAATTTTGTGAAACATTAGAATTAGTTTAATGTCAAAATAGCATTGAAATGCGTATCTCCTGAATGTGTTCATAAATCTGAATTGGATGCAGCAGGGCTGATATCGAAGGATCAGTAATGGTTTGACAATCATCTTCGCACCAGCCAATATTTCACTCAAATTGTTGAATATCAGGACATAAAATGTTGCGACAAAGCACGAAGCTAATATTATAACATTTTAAATTCACGATTCTTCCCCTCTTCCAACCCCAATCAACCAAACAGTTGATGGACTCAAAGATTTAGAAAGAGCAGATGCAGATTCTCATAAATTTCCTTCCTTGTTTGTAGCACAAACTCTCAAATTTGATGACATGCCAAGATCAACGGGAATTTTCAAAGTACAGCCATATGATTACCAGCTTATTTGATCGACTTTGCAAAGTATGTCACTTATGTTTTGCCTCACAATGTTGAAGAAATATACAGGACAACACAGAGCTCGGGCTCAGGAGAATGTGCCACCCAAACTGTTCAAGAATCAACTCAGATAAAACGCACCCGTCCGTTTGAGAATCGCTTCTAGAAGGCAAATAGAACCTATGGCAGTTATTTCCAGAAGAGAAAATTCACATACAGAGGCTGTTGGGTGGCTAGATGAGGACGAGTTGATCTGTCTGCAATTATCCTTCCAGGAAACGATGATGGTGAAAGATTGATGTCAGTCGTAACTATGAATGTACACTTCACTTCACAGTTGTAAGACGATGTCCAGTGAATATTTTTGAATGAAACATAATTCATAGGACCATACTAAACAGATTCAAAATAGCACAAGAGTTGGCCACATAATTTTTCAATCTAGTCGTTTTTAGTCAAATGTATTGTTTCCTTTTTATTATTTAATCACTGGTTGAGGTCAAGTTTCGCTAATTCTTATCCTACTTATTCTACTTCTTATCCTGTGTCAATAGAATGCATAATCGGAAGATTATCTAAAACTTGACCTCACCCATTGTAAATGAACAGGTAGCAGATAAATGATGTGTATTATATAATTGTCAAGTCTAATTCTTGGAATTTTTGTTTTCAAATTAGATTGAGTTACTGTTTCATTGAATTACTGCGACAACTTTTGACAATTAACTATTCTACTATTAAGGTCATTTTAATAATCTAATAGATCTTTCCAGTGGGGGTGTACGGGATTTAAGCTCCAGCTCCGGCAAATCCGGAATCCGGCTATTTTAAAAAATCCGGCTTTGGCTCCGGCAGGTTTCACTTCATAAATTCGGCAGGCGGTAGATTCCTAATTTATATATACATATATATTCATAATGGCTCCGGCAAATCCGGAATCCGGCCATTTTAACAAATCTGATTCCGGCTCCAGTTGGATTTCACTTCATAAATCTGGCCAAATTCAGCTCCGGCCGGATTTCAAAATTTTGAATCCGGTACATCCCTACTTTTAAGTGGACATTTTATATTTTAATACAGTTTAATAGTGAAGTGTAATTTAAGTACATGTATTAAATTAAATATTTTAATTAGGTGTTAATTTTATTTAAAAAATCGAAAGTGTGACGTACTTTAGGGGGGCGGGTCCCGAGATTTGTGACAGTTTGTGACAGGGGGGAGGGGGTCAAAAATGGTCAAAAATAGCGTGACGTACTTTATGGACGGCCCCTAGGGTGTTAAAAAAAAAGGCGCCCGCGGCATTTGGTCTGCCATGCTGTAGCAAAGTGTCGTTAAAAAAAAATTAAAAAAATTGTGAGGCACACTGAAAATGCTTGTAACAATTTTTAAATGGTCGGAGAGGGGATTTGAAGATCGCGATATTTGGTAACATATTGTTTCAAAACCTCTGTATAGTATTGTGCACAAAATTTGTTACAAAGTTTTTGCATCTGTGCAAATTGACTGTTGCCTATAAGTCGGGGCGACGATAATTCTAGACAGGCTCAAGCAGCTCACAATGGTTGTGATCTGAAGACCTTAGGTGAATATAGCATAACACAACGCTTGTAGCGGTAACTACTGTATGATAGCTTTTTTCTTTCTTTCTTTGTGTGTGTGTTTGTGTGTGATGAAAGATCTTATCACACCCGAGAAACAATTCACAAACATGCATCGAATCAAATAACGCGGTGCGGACAATTCCGTTTTTGAAAACCGTAAAGGCATCATTTAGCCACATGTAAATGTCGTGGGAATATCAACAACTTGCTCGACGGGTATCTTTTGACCGTCTTTTTATGGCAGAATGTCTGTAATGAAATATGGCGGTATCATATTTTAAAAATTTTAATGCATTCAATTACCCGTGCGTGAAGTAAATCCACCTGAAATGACATTAAGATGTCATGAATACAAAGTGCACGTGATGCGGCAAGCAGTGACGAATCTTGAAGATGACAAAGGAAGCGCGACCATTCTTTCCGTTTAGATTTCGTCATTAAAATAAAATAAAATCTTAATGCATGGCTTTTATGTTTGACAATGCCTTGCCGTTTTATTCCCTTTCTTACAACGACGGGTAATGTCCCACAGTGACGGGTAATGTCCGAATACGATGGGTTATGTCCCACAACGACGGGTATTGTCCCACAACGACGGGTAATGTTCCACAGCGACGGGTAATGTCCCACAGCGACGGGTAATGCCCCACAGCGACGGGTAATGTCCCACAGCGACGGGTAATTTCCCACAGCGATGGGTAATGTCCCACAACGACGGGTAATGTCCCACAACGACGGGTAATGTCCGACAGCGACGGGTAATGTCCCACAAAGACGGGTAATGTCTGACAACGACGGGTAATGTCCCACAACGACGGGTAATGTCCGACAACGACGGGTAATGTCCCACAACGACGGGTAATGTCCGACAACGACGGGTAATGTTCGACAACGACGGGTAATGTCCCACAACGACGGGTAATGTTCAAAAACGACGGGTAATGTCCGACACAGTGTTTCCTATCAATGGTTCTCTCATCAATGCGCCCACCCCCACCTCTTTATTATTTTTACATTACTTTTTTTTTAAACCCCATACCTTATCACCTTTTTACTTTTTGGTGATATTTACTATTTAATTTGTAATTAACAGCCAATAATACCATCACTTCTCCCCATTTGGCAACGTGGCTATTTATAATCTTATCAGATTCTTTTAAAAAATAATATGAATTATAACAAGTGTTCAGGAATAGAATGTCTTAAAACTTACCAGAGGAGCGCTAGATAGTCGTAAAAGTTTGGGAATCACTGCTTTACAAATGCCTTAAAGATCCTTTCGAAAATTGACCTCAAAATTCTAAGATCATAAAAAAATGGCATATGTTGAAAAGTTAACGATTGGTGACGAACGCTGAGGGTTATCTTGCTCCGTATTACTCGTCACAATCTGGAAATGAAATTACCAATAACACGAGTAACTCGGCAGTTAGTGAAGAATTAGTGTATGGTCAGTAGCTTTTAAACCTCAGTTATTCATCACGTACGTATGTTGAAATAGAGAAAAGCTGCCAGATACAGTTAGAAACTGAAAGTAATAATTGCATGTGTTCTCATCAATACTATGATTACACATGTAATTACAGATTCAAATAAAATATGAGCTAAAATGTGTAACTGCGTACATATATTATTAAGTATTACAAATCTCTACAACAATCAATAGTTAAACAAAATGTAATTTTTAAAAATATATTTTTAATTTAAAAAAAACCGCTTTCGCTTGATTTCCTTTGATATGGCCGTTTCCTCTCGCTTGAAAATCTTTCTTTAAAATTTCTTTTTTAACTTGTATTATTAAGTTTCTGCTGAGTTGAGCGTTAGATCCGTGTTCAATGGAACGCTTCAGGGGACCTGGAAAACATGCCGGAATTCATTTAACGAACTGAACACCAGTGGGCAATGTGTTTGGGGCTGCACTGTGCTAATAGGTTTACAATAATTATAGGCGTTCGACAAAGGGGCACTGTACTGTCTTTGGTCTTTTAGTTATAACAGGTTGAAAATATGTTGTTGTTTTTTTTTAATACTCTGTATAGTATAAATTTATGCACGCAATATTTAGTCACAGAATAATTTCTACAAAACTGTGGTTGAGCGGCATGCAAGCTCAACTGTGTTCGAGTCTAAGAGTCTAAGGGTGTCCCTGAGTCCATCCAGCTCCGATGGGTGCCAGACACTAGTTAGGGAAACAAAGGCGGCTCGGCATTGTGCCAGACAATGCCCGTCATAGCCGTGGCCCGTGGTAGCTGCGTCACTTGACAACAGGCCTGCGTGATCTTTGAGTTATTATAAGAACGTAGGACGCAATAATATTCTACAGAAAAGGAGTGTCTGTATTGAAAATATTTATTTTCGAATCCAGTTTTTAGCCTTCTTTGATACTAACCTATTGTTCTTGACTTATGGAAAAAAGTCATGTTTGTATCACGCCGTTTCCATGCTTGTGAAGTACAGTAGCTTTCTATCTTTGAAAATTTAATTGGTTAAAAAAATATATTAAAAGTTTGCATGCCTGTATGCGGGGAGATAGGGGGAGAACACCGTGATTGGTCAAACAAGGCGACACAACTGTCACCAACACCTGGGGCAACCTGACACGATCATTGTGTGATTGATTCACACACTCTCACTTTGGAATGTCTACTCTGAAATGAAAGTAAGACACCATAAATAAAATCCTTGTTGTTAACCGATGTCGATGAAATCAGCTGAGACGGGGACAACACGACTGGGACGTTGCTGTAGCTTGGTGGTGGTGGTGTGGTGGTGTGCCCCACAACCTTTTTTCGAGGTCGTAGGGGGTTCTAATGTTTCCATTAGAACATTCTCGGGCTTGGTGGACCTTGGCGGCGCCCCATCCCTCTCCAGGTCAGCGGAGGACTTTCTTAGCGTTGGTCATTCATTAACATTTTTATAGTGGCTTTAACGTGGGCTAGATCCCACGCCCCTCAGCTTGAGAGGCGAGCGCACTATTGACTTCGATATCCAGCCGCTGTAGATTACTCCCGGTCAATGTTCCCTCTTAGGGTTTTTGGTCCGTGTTCAAAGTAAAAAAGGTCGTTATCGAAATTGCGCATTCTTTTTTTTAAAATAGTTTTTGTGCTGCAATTTACAAAATTTACTGCGCGGTAATTCTAAACAGCTGCGCGGCGTCGGTCAGATATTAAGGGAACATTGCTCCCGGCGTATTCTCTGCCGGGACAGTACTGTATAGGTTTTCTAAACCACAATGTATCCAAACAGTGGTATCCCGTGAAGACCGGTTCATATCTCCCACGTCTTTAACTTTACATTGTTCAACCCATTTTGTTACCCACAATTCGTCCCACGTCATTAAATAACTCCGCCACCCTTCAGATGGCTGCCACATGTTTCAACATCTAAACGCACGGCTGCCCCGTTTAATCCCGCCTGTATCAATGCCATTTGGTGTCGATAAGCCTGTTTTTTTTAATGTTTCCAATGGTTAAACTGATCATGCCCAGCGGAACATGACAACCGGATCACGCCCCTGACACCAGACGGTGTTTTGTTACCTTGCAGACGTGTCGCTTGGAAGAGCTCAGCACTTTGATTTAAGCAAGGCAATTTTTGATGCCATAAAATATGAAAACTCAATACGCGAAGCCATTTTCTTTGGTGAAATGCTCATCGACTGAATCATCACAATTAATGTTGACCATAGTTATAAACTTACATACAGTTTGGTTCCATTCATACATTTACTTAATTAAATATTTGTTAATTGTGTAACTGTAACACATACATTTCTTCAACATACACTTAAATAATTAATTTGAAATATATAATTGTAAAAAATAAAAATAAAAGGAATTTTTCTTTGCGAGTGGGGTCGTGGCCATATTGTTTCAATGCGGCTCTCAACATTTAAAATTTTTTTTTAAATGGCTATCGGTTACTACACGTTTGGCTACCCCTGTTATTAATTAGTTATAGTCAATATGTATGTCAATCTGGTTGCACATTAACACGTTTTTTAAAATTGCTAAATCGTTAATAGGAAAGAAAAACGACAATTTTTTAAACCTGTAACATAAAGACTCTACCAAAACAACACAGATGATGGACCAAATAGCTTACGCGAGTCGCGGGGAAACATTCGGTCATTTTTGTAAGGGTTTTAGGTTTTTGAATCGTTAAAAATGTGTTTTACGTTCAGAGATGAAAGCAGTCTCTAATTCAAAAATATTTTTTTAAAGTTTGTTTTAAAAACATCAAAGAAAAGAAATTAGTTTATAGAAATAAAATCTTGGGAATTAAAGAAAAGAGATAAATGGTAAGGTCCATGTCAACGTTTGTGCTCGTGGAGCTTTCATCTCGACTATAGCTGATCTAGCTCATAGTTTTCAAAGATATTGCCGTACCAGCTCATAGTTTTCGGAGATATTGCCGCACCAGCTCATAGTTTTCAAATTGATTGCCGTTCTAATTAATAGTTTTCAAAGATATTGCCGTTCTAGCTCATAATTTTCAAAGATATTTCCGTTCTAGCTCATAGTTTTCAAAGATATTGCCGTTCTAGTTAATAGTTTTCAAAGATATTGCCGTACTAACTCATAATTTTCAAATTAATTGCCGTTCTAGCTCATAGTTTTCAAGTTGATTGCCGTTTTTAAATCCCTTATATTAACTTCACCGCCGTCTCGTCATCTCTGTCTGTATTGGGCGGGCTGAAAAACAAAAGTAAAAGATGACCCACTTCCCGTGATCCGATCGAGCTGAAATTTGGCACACGGACCAGTCTCAACTAACAATGCATCGTATAAAAATTTCAGATCGATCGAACGTACCGTAATTAAATTTATGCAATTTTAGTTTATCCTTATATAACGTAAGTTGACGCTTTGACGCGACCCATCGAAGTACCGGCGTGCTTTTGTTTACATTTTACGTGTCATGCTGAGCTCGCGCCCCCCCTAGGGTTATGAAGCAAATTTGAGTTAAGACAGATTCAGTCTGTAAATGTTTGTCGCGTTTGAAAATAATCAATACTGTTAGCTATGTCTCATATATCAGGGATTTATAGTCAAAAACTTTGTTTTTGCGGGTTTGTTTTTTAAATCCCTCATATTAACTTCACCGGCGTCTCTCTCTGTCTGTCGTCATCTCATGGGCGGGCGGAAAAACAAAAGTAAAAAATGACCCACTTCCCGAGATTCGATCGAGCTGAAATTTGGCACACGGACCCGTCTCACCTAACAATGCATCTTATCAAAATTTCAGATCGATCGAACGTACCGTAATTAAATTAATGCATTTTTAGTTTATCCTTATATAACGTATGTAATTCAAACTCACGGTTTGTTATTGTTTTTTTTTCCCACATGAGAGTTTGAGTTGACGTCGACCCATCGAAGTACCGGCGTGCTTTTGTTTACATTTTACGTTTCATGCTGAACTCGCCCCCCCCCTAGGGTTATGAAGCAAAGTTGAGTTAAGACTGATTCAGTCTGTAAATGTTTGTCGCGTTTGAAAATAATCAATACTGTTAGTTATGTCTCATATATAAGGGATTTATAGTCAAAAACTTTGTTTTTACGGGTTTGTTTTATTAGATATTTCTGTTGAGTCCAGACATGTGTAGAACCCCACGAAGAGTTAGAGTTATGTGATTTTACCGTTGGGGATGCACATCAATTAAAGAAGTACACACACATATTGCTAATGCATTAAAAGCACGAATTTAACTTCTATTTTTGTTTGCTTGTTGTAAATGTGTATTGTAGGTCAGGAAATAGCCCTTAACTCAAACAATGGATAGACTTCTTGCATGTTGTCTGGTTACTCCGCGTTCGAAACGTGATACGATTGTTGTTCTAGAAAAAAAGTGGGGAAGCGACGGCTAATATACAACATCAAAGACATAAATATTCCTTTGTCAAGAATCCCGCAGACAAGAATGGAATCCGACCTTAAAAAATATGTTTCTCAAACATACTGGAGGAGGAATGAATGCAATTTTATCGAAAACCAAACTACTTAAAATCAGCATCGATATTTTAATCGATCGATGTTTACAAAATTAAATATCGTTATCAATTATTGACCACCACTGGCCACCACAAGGGATTTTTTGTTTGTTTTTCCGTGAACGGAAAGGGGGGTGCAGTAAAATGTTGTAGTCATTTATCATCAATTTCAAACTATTTGCTATTTTTTTGTGTTCTATAATTTAATTTAAGAAATGAATTTCTGCATATGTTTTGTTTCATAATTTTATTTATAGTGCATCTTTTTGACACAACACTAGAATAGTCTTTAAACCCTACCTTACTGCAAAAGGCTTATACTTATATTTCAGAATCGTTGTTTATCTGGTTTGATATAAAATCATTTTTCACTCTCCTCAATTTCTCCATCTATACCCTCACCATTCCTCTTACCTTACCCACACCATTTCTCTTACCTTACCCTCACCATTTCTCCACCAATACAAACATAATTCCTCCACTCTTAAAACGCCATTCTTCTTACCTTACCCATACCATTCATCCAAACTTACCCAAATCTTTTCTCCACCCTTGATGATTCCGAAAATAATGATCATCATCTAAGAACCTTATAAAAATGTAAAATATTATAACGGTGACCCTGTGATCTAATAACACACTGCTTGTGACAAGTGATGCCATTGGTACAAACAAACGAATCTTCCGTGAAATAGAACGAGCTATGTCATTGATACAAACTATTCCATCCGTTAAACGGGACTAGTGATGTCATTAATACAAACATTTCCATCCGTGAAATGGGACAAGAGATGACGTCTTTTATGCCACTTCCTATTTTAGATATTTCTATGAGATTCCTATCATTGCGATTTAGATTTGATACATCCTGTAATTTGTCAAATATCAAAACAATAATTTAAAAAAAAACTCAGTTTATATTTGACGTATTGAATGTGCCGAATCGTCCCATTTGATTTTAGCCAATCAAAACAAACTACACACAATGATGATTGCTTTAAGAATGTCTTTACGTTTTTCCGATAATAGTCCCATTTTAAGGAACATCCATCCTGCGACATGTTCACTGTTAGCAATCAATATAAGAGAAGGTGTGGGGGGAAAAGTGTGTGTGTGGGGGGGGGGTGGCTGAGCAGGAAACGTGCTTTACGTCAAGGGCATAATTTGACACGTTTTCTGTAAAATGTTTCAGACATACTTAAGAGTTGCGGGAAAATTATTCATTTATTGATGTATACATCCGAGATTGGCGTCTTCAATTTGGTCTATTGATGTCTCCCTCGTTAGTCGTATGTCCCAAGCGATCATAGGATTTTTTGGTGTATTTTAATTTTGATTAAAAAAAATTTAAAAAAATAAAAATAAATAAAAAAAACAGAAAATATTGAACTATTTCTTGTTGGTTATGCACGGAAATGCATATTAGTAATCTGAAAGCCAGCAAATTCAAGATTTGATAGCAAATATAATGGTACTAGACGCCCCGCGGCGTAGCATACGCCGCAGACTTGTTCATGGAGAGTGCAAAGAACGTGGAGAAAGAACGGACACAAGCTACAGCATGAAGAAATCAAAATAACGCGAGTGAACGTCGGTTGGGGGGGGGGCTGCCGACTCATTATTGGTTTCGAGACATTCGCACTGTGGTTATCTACCTGCCCACCATCCTTTACCACATTAGCTTGCCAACCATAAACTGTGATTGGCCGACCCTAGCGAGGGTCAGCCATGTTGGCAATAAAGGGGTAAAAGAAGGGGCACAAGCAGACATTTTTAAAAATTAAAAACAACAACAATGTTTTCGCTTGGGCTTGAACCCAGTACCTTCCCCGTATAAGGCGGACGTGATAACTAGTACACTACGAATCTCACGTTATTCTGTGAAGGAACCATGCAAGTGAACGCAAAGACCATAGTTGGTCTCGAGACATTGGTCGACCCCAGCGAGGGTCATTCGTCATGCTCGTTTGCACATACTCGCTTTGGTTGAAGGGGGCGGGAGGAGGATTAGAGAGTCGGCGTACGTGCGTGGTGTCCCGCATGGTTTGGGCGACTTAGAGAATTATACATATAGACGGTAGCTGTTTCATGGTATGGTAGCTATTTCATGGGGTGATAGCGATATCAACGCATGTGAGAGTTTCAAGGGGTGGTTGTTATTTCTTACTGTGTGATAGTTTCACGGGGGCGGTAGTTGTTTCATTGTATCATAGCTATTCCATGGGGTGGTAGTTAGTTAGTTCAAAGCACGTGATAGTTTCATGGGGGTGGTAGCTGTTTCATTGTATCATAGCTATTCCATGGGGTGGTAGTGGTAGTTAGTTAGTTCAAAGCATGTGATAGTTTCATGGGGCAGTAGCAATTTTATAGTATTATAGCTATTTCATGGGGTGAAAGTTCAAAGCATGGTGACAAAATTTGAACTAATCATTAATAATGTTGAGCCATTCTAATCCTACTATGCTCCGTTAAAACTATGTTAACTAATCATTAGGCGTGATAAGCCAAGCTAATACTACTGTGATTGCATAATACATTGAACTAATCATTTGTCATGATCAATGTTCCCTCTAAGGTGCGTTGGTCGCGTGTGCAAAGTTTAAAAAAAAATAAAAACTCGTGTACAGAACTTCACAGCATCCATTTTTGTGCTATATTTTACAAAATTTGCTGCGCGGTAATTCTAAACTGCTGCGTGGCGTCGGCCAGACATCTACGTGGCCGCGCAGCCGCACACATTAAAAGGAACATAGGTCATGATAATCCAAGATAATCCTAATTTTCTTTCATTAAAACCTTTTGATCAAATCATAAGCTCCGGTAATCGTAAAAATTCTAGTCACAATTAGCACATGTAACAACTTTCTTTAAAAGCGGGTGGTCAAACAAGATTATTTACTTTAAAAAGTGCGAAGCTGAATGCCTCTATCTGGGTCGGCACTAGAAACTGAAGAACATCCCTGTGGAACCTCAAATTTTTTTTTCTGATTCAGCCCTAATTACCCACACACACCAACCTAAACAATGCTGTACAGGACAGATGTGAGGGCTGACCCCGTGGCTTGACCCTACGGGCCATCGCTACCATCACTACGACGTAGACGGGCCGAAACTGACAGCTGAAACACCAACAAGACAGGCCGTCAGCAACAAAGGCCTTCCTGTTGATGAGATTCTGTTCCATTTCCCCCACGATGTGTCCGAGCGGAAGGAGAAATCAGCTCATCGCTCTGCGGTTCTACTTTCAAAATGTATCATTGCGCTGCGATTGAAAATGAGTAGGAGGAGAAGAAAAGGGGACAAAAAAACAAAAACAAACAAATCTTGTATAATATCCGAGATGTATTTTCTTAGAACTCTCAATAAATTAGCAAGAGTACATTACTAAAACAAAATTTAAGCGATATTTTGTTAGTTTCAGAAACACGAGGCTTTTCACAACTGTAACACGCTGTTGCCTGGATTAGCTGTCCCTGATGTGGCCGGCGGCTGTGTTGCACCCTGCCCCACTGCCCTCTTCAAACAATCGGGGAGAGCTCTCAATCTTTATCCTCGGGATAATCCACGAAAATCCCATTTGCATTTTGTTCTATAAAATTTTCTTGGAATCCGCCACCGCTGATCACGCCAGGCGAGTTGTTTTAACATTTGGTAAAGCCCTAGGCCCAGTGACGCAAGCTCTCCTGCAGCACACAAAACAACCCAGCATAGTTTGGGCCGAGAGTGTCGCCTTTCAAAAGTAAATTTGTATATTTTGCTTCCCGCGATGGTGTGCCGCCCCTTGAACCCCCCACCCCACCGATCACATCACCAAGTTCAAAGCAGAGCTGTATTGCGTGAAATATTCATGTATTACTATGTATAAGTAGCTTGTTGTGATTTCCTAATGTTGAATCTGAATAACTCTTTTCGGATAACACAATGCGGACACGTTAAGTGTACCGCCGAATTACGACAATGTTGTTATTGAGGACTGTAATCGTGTTCATTAGACTGTAATCGTGTTCATTAGACTGTAATCGTGTTCATTAGACTGTAATCGTGTTCATTAGACTGTAATCGTGTTCATGAGACTGTAATCGTGTTCATTAGACTGTAATCGTGTTCATGAGACTGTAATCGTGTTCATGAGACTGTAATCGTGTTCATGAGACTGTAATCGTGTTCATGAGACTGTAATCGTGTTCATGAGACTGTAATCGTGTTCATGAGACTGTAATCGTGTTCATGAGACTGTAATCGTGTTCATGAGAAGTCTCCACGGATGAAGTGCGGCCACTGTGTTGGCCACGATATTTGGTATCCTATCCTATATGTTATAGTCTCTCCTTCTCCACAGAAGATTATTGTGTCCAATGCATATTCGTGGTTTATGTTTAACCCTGCATTTTATTAGACTTTATAAACTCGACAGAGCTTTCGTTTTCCTCCCTTGTACAAGCAACCCATTCCACGCCCGAATTCCCGATAGAAAGAAGGAAGATTTGAATGCGATTGGAACCAGAAATTATTTCTTTTTTACATTGTTATCCCTATGTCTATTCGAGTTTTGCATTATATTAGTTTTGTGTGGTATTTCCAAGTTGGAGCAGAATGATACCTTATGTGTTATTACCGTTTTGCTCTATATTCTTTTATCATTTGGTGTATCCATAAAAGGGGCCCAAAGAAGACCGATTTGTTTTTTAAAAAATCACAATAATAGATTTAATTAATATCAAAGTCGAATTGAAATAAATTGTACAACCTTCAGGTCTAATCTAGCGCCTATCATCTACTTTATATGAAATAATCATTAAAGAAATAAAACAAGTACATTCACATTTATTTTTTTATTATGATTTTTTTATACATATGATTTTTAATCTTTTAAAATGTGGTATATTGTAAGGGTAAAGTGTTAATGAAGTCTTGAATTTTGTTATAATATAAAATGTTAGTGTTGTCTGGTTAATGTTTATATATAACTTGGTAGTGCTGTCTGGTGTATGTATATATATATATAATATATATATATATATATAATATATATATATATATATATATATATATATATATTATATATATATATATATATATATATATATATATATAATATATATAATGGATATTAGTGTTGTTGTCTTGTAATAGTGTTATATTTAGGATGTTTGTATTCTCTGGTAATTGTGGAAGATAAAAGGATGTTGGGTTTGTCTGGTATATACGGAAGCTATAGGATATCTGTGTTTCGTATTGCATTAGATACGATCCTTCTAAACATGGCAACAGTTCAACAAGATACATCTTTATTTTTAAATTCGTTCATGTGTCGACTTTCCCCAATAAACCTACGAACCTGTCCAAAACCTGTCGCAGTGATAGTGAAACACTGACTCAACCCATACAACCTGCCGCAGTCACAGTGAAAACACTGACCAAACCCATAAAACCTGCTGCAGTCACAGTGAAAACACTGACCAAACCCCTTAAAACCTGCTGCAGTCACAGTGAAAACACTGACCAAACCCATAAAACAGTTAAGAGAAAATACCCGCCCCCCTCCACTTTCCCCGTATAAATTTTGCCGCCCACACGCCGACCAAACAAACAGCAGCATCCACCATCCCACACCCCCCACACCTACCACAATGACAGATGATTTGCTACCCCGACGCTAGTCAAGCAGGATGTCTCTCGTACCAGATTTTCTAAACATGATCTCAAATGGGCCATTGTCACACATGGCATTATGGAATGGGTGGGGGGAAAAAAGACTTGTCTCTCGTATCTAAAGATTTTTTTTTCGCAGCGTTGTACGAGATTTTTAATATTAAGCGGTTCATTGTCCAAATCCCACCAGGGCTTGTTTAAAATAAAATGACGGTACTTGTATCTTTTAGAAATCTCTGTGGCTGTCTCTGTGTCCGATTCTTGGTGAGTACATCAGTTGCGGGATCATTTATGAATTATTATTATTAGTTAACAGGACACCCCTCGAAGCCGTCCCCGCTTTCAGGACCCCTGCCTTTTACATTTTTACCTAATGCCATTTGATCTCTTACATCAGTGATGGCGAACCTTTTTTTGGGGCCGCGTGCCCAAAATTTTACCAAAATCTACTTTATTCATAGCAAAGTGCCAACACTCAAATGAAACCCGAAAATTGGGGTTTGGCTTAACTGGTTTGATTAAGGAAGGAATAATTTAGTCGCGTGCCGGCTGATGAGGCTGTGCGTGCCCCTTGTGGCACGCGTGCCATAGGTTCGCCATCACTGCCCTAGTCTATGATCCCGTACCCTTTGACCTAAACCCCCGATCTAGCTTATAATCCCCCCCCCCGAACTAATCAACAAACCTGTGCCGATCCCATAGACCGGTGCCCGATCCCATAAACCCATGTCCGATCCCATAAACCCGTGCCCGATCCCATAAACCCGTGCCCGATCCCATAAACCCGTGCCCGATCCCAAAAAACCCGTTTTCCAGCAGCCCCTTACCCCGCTCTAGATCCCATGCAGAAACGAAATTTTTATTTTAATTTCTTATCACATATCCAGCTTCTCGTGACCGGAGAAATCGTGTTTCCGATGGACAGAAAAAAATTATTTCTCCCAACTGTCGTCTCCCTCTCAACCTCTCCAAAAATATCCCTCGAGTGGACGACACAGACATGCTGTGGATATAAGGGGCTCAACCATCCCCTATCCACATATGGATTCTTCATTAGAGCATTGCTTTTTTCCGCGCCTTCAATATCGCTTTGTCTCCTTGGGGGTTAATGTATGTCCCGGCTGTTGCCATGCGACTACAGATAAACCACCAGAGACAGAAAGGTCTGACCTAATCACACTTTACGAGGAAATTATACCGTTTGGTATCGGGATTCCTTGAGTAATGCGCAGTGACCAGACCTTGTATAAATTAATCAAGGGCCTGGGGCAGCTCGCGCTAATATCCACAGTACCAGAAATATCCCCGCCTGACTTCAATTTAGACGGACATCTTTAATTAATGTCTGTTTTATATTATTAAGAAACACACCACAGTCAGTTGAGACGGGGTGAACAAGTGCATCTTTCTTATAATTGGGGTGACGTGGTTTAAGTAAGTCAGGACATAACTTGGGGTGGAACTGTAATCAGACTATAGGTAGCCTCCCTGGTCGAAGTTGTCTCCGACAAAAACTACAGATAAGTTATATTTTATTTTCGTAATTAATTTTGTTTTGCCTTCTTTGCCGACGAAAGCTTTCTTGTCGATACTTTCGTTGTTGTAGCAGCGTCTTTTTTTCCCGTTCACCCATGCCCTATTCCATAGCCATTTTAACCGAGTAAAAAACAATGTTCCCTTTAAGGATCGTTGTTCCGTGTGCAATGTTTTTAAAAAAAACTCGTGTGCAGAGTTGCACATTATCCATTTTTCCCCCCAATAATTTAGAAAATTAGCTGCGCTGTAATTCTCAACTGCTGCGCGGCGTCGGTCAGATATCTGCTTGGCCGTGCAGTCGCGCAGCTTAAATGGAACATTGGTCAAACGCTCCCGGCCTGAAGTTAGATATAGGGATGAAGCCCAAAATGAAGGCGTCTGGGGCGAACTCTTACAGCTGCAACACACCCGATCACATGACAATGTTGTATGATGTAGGTAAGGGCACATTAACAAAATAACCTACAAAATCATCTCCGTACCAGCTTGTGTTACTAATCAAAGGCCCAATAGAAACAACCAGATCAGTTAGCACAATGAGATTCATGCTTTCCGTGAACCCTTGATGTACTAAACTTATTGGCGCAGCAATCTTTTCCGTCCGTACAAACGTATTTGTTCGCCGAGCTTGGGACACGGTCGATATCTAACAGATGTCTTCAGCCGCTTCAAAAACTGCTCAGTGAGTGTTTCTTTCTTTCTGAAACAGGGAAACAATGAAGTGCGTGATGTGGTGAGTGTTGCCTTGTTTGTGTTACTAGATGCAATAAATGTCCACTCAGTTGGAGATGAACGTCTTGAGACACCAGATCGGATTACGTCATGTCATATTTACAAATTTAAATTTCTAACTGACTTACGGGGTGCTCTGAAAATACTATATAACTTCCTATCTAAAATTTCAGCGGTTCGAACGCGTGCGATCTGACAAGTTGATATTTTTTGTATACGGCTAAACAGCACAGTTTCCGTCCTCTTATGAATGCATTGAAATATCTACTTCCGAAATTAAATTGACGTAATTCGAATTTTCAGGTGACCGGAATAATAAAGGATGTAAAGGCGCTAGAATTGAAATCAGACTGGGAAGAAAAAAGGGTTGGAGAACAAGGTATACGTGTGCCTGAAGAGACGCCACAAAACAACGAATGTATCAGCGAAAAGCCCTCGTCTGAAAAAACAAAACAAAAAAACAAACAACAAAAACTAATTGAATTACGGAAATAACAATAAACCAAAACATAGCAGCAGTTTTTAGTCCAAGAAGACACCAATCAGAAAGAGCTGGTTCAGTAGATCGTCCTAACCAAACCTTTTTTTTTCACGGCGGGCCGGATGGCTGACAAAATGACGAGCGTGGGCCGTATAACGATTGTAGATGAAAAACTAAGTTATAGCTTAGTCTTCCATGTTAATTACGGGTCAGTGTAGAGTGTAGGGCACTTTAAAATAAGAATAATTTAAAAGGCGACTTAACAGAAGAAAAGTTAGTTACATCAGATCTATTGTGCACATATCCGAATCTTACAACATAAGCAGGGAAAGTTTTTAATGACATTTGTAAAATTGAAGTTTGGCTTTCAATATACCATAAAACTTTTGGTTATTACATCCGCCTAAAAAGCGGGAGGTCCTGAGTTCAAGACCCAGATGAAACATTATTTTTTAAATTTAAACAAATGTTTGCTTGTGTCCGTTCTTTTCCCCCTTTCTTTGCGAACATGACCTCCCAACATGGCTGTAAACTTTGTTTCTCAACATTGGGATAACTTCGGCGACGTGCTCTCCGTTGTTCTCAGTGACGGTAAAGTAGTCATACACTCTCCTCAACAATACGTCCTGTAATTGAATACTTTAGGAGTATATGGTGGCGAGGCTAAAATGATCGCGATGTCCGAAATACTTCATGCCAGTATCATCTTTTTTACTTCCTAATACCTCTCCCCGAGTTTACAATCCGGGTCAACATCAATGTTCCCTTTAAGCTGCGTGGCCTCGCAGATATCTGAACGAAGCAGCGCAGCAGTTTTGAATTACCGCTCAGTAAATTTTGGAAAATATTGCCCCAGAAAAATAGATTCTGTGAAACTTAGCACAAAAGTTTTTTTTTACTTTGCACACGGACTAACGAACCTTAGAGGGAACATTGGTCAACATCTGTACATACCTGCTGCTTAGTGGTCCTTCCGATTATGAACATTACGAAGTTCTATTGCCTCTCACACGTGATGACTTTCTGGTGCCATCTATTGACAAAGTCGGTATGCCCACACAAATTTCACAGCCACCTTATCACACTGATTTTACGTCACTTTCCATTATCCTGATAAACATGTACAACCGCATTTCAAAACACTCTAATGAACGAATGGATTGCGCAGAAGAATTTCAATCCACCATCGATATATATAATTTACCAGAACAAGCACAAGATGAGTGCAAAGAAGCATGACGAATGACTCTCGCCAGGGTCGGCCAATCACAGTTTATGGTTGGCAAGCTAGGGTGGTGCAGGGTTGGGGCTTGTAGCTAACCGCAGTGCGTTTGTTTCGAGACCAACGGTGCGTCTGCGGTTCCCCCCTCCCCGAGGTTCACTCGCATTGTTCTGATTTCTTCGTGATGTAGTTTGTGTCCGTTCTCTCTCCGTATTTCCTTGCACTATCTATGAGCAAGTCTGCGACGTATGCTCCGCCGCGGGTCGTATCTAGTATATATAATTCACCAAAACAAAATATGTGCAAATAAGCATGGGGAATGACCCTCGCTGAGGTCGCCCAATCACAGTTAATTGTTCGTAAGCGAAGGTGGTAGAGAGTGGGGGGGGGGCATGTCTCGAGAACAACAATTGCTCTTGCGTTCACTTGCGTTGCTCCTTTTTAGAATAACATGTGTTTCGTAGTGTAGTGGTCATCACATTTGCCTAACACGCGGAAGGTCCTAGGTTCAAGCCTCAGCGGAAATAGTATTTTTTAATTTGTGCCATATCACCCCCCCCCCTTTTTTTGTGTGAACATGGCTGATCCTCGCTAGGGTCGGACAATCAAAGTTTATGGTTGGCGAGCTAGAGTGGTGCAGGGTGGGGGCCGGTAGCTAACCGCAGTGTGCATGTCTTGAAACCAACAATGCATCAGCGCCCCCCACCCACCCGACGTTCACTCGCGTTGTTCTCATTTCTTTGTGCGTCTGTTTGTGTCCGTTCTCGTTCTTTGCACTATCCATGAGCAAGTCAGCGGCGTATGCACCGCCGCGGGTCGTATCTTGTAAGAAAATATTTCCCGAGATTCGAATCTGTGTTGACAGATAGCGGGACGCAACCATTGGGTGGAGAAAAAAAGGTGTTCAGTGTGTTGTTTCGAAAGAGTCAGCGCGCAAGCTACTACCCGCCGGGCAAGGACTAGGAGTGGTGCGAAGTAAGCTAACAGAACATTTAGAGAAAAAAATCAAAATAAAATAATTGAAAATAGTACATTTTAGGCACAAAGCAGCCAGGACTTCTTCGTACTTGTGACGATTTGCAATCAAGTACCGTTGGTGGGGCGGATGAAATGGCGTCGCGGGCCGTACGTTGATGACCTCTTGCCTAATCTGTTGCATCTGACGTTCTTTCAACAAAAAACTAATTTCTAAATTAGAAAAACAAACAACATAAAAAACTCGTGAGTACTCAAAATAACTTAACAGACTCTGAATTTTCATTTGAGTTGGTTTTACATTTTTTAGGACGCAATTAGATTCCTTACAGTTCAAAGAAATCATTTTAAATTGTGTGTGACAGAAGTGGGCTGGCGTATTTCATGCCAGACTCTCTCTTCCTCTTCCTCTTCTTCTCTCTCTTTCTCTCTCTTCCCCTCCTTCTCTATCCCCCTCTCTCTCTCTCTCTCTCTTTCTCTCTCTCTCTCTCTCTCTCTTTCTCTCTTTTCCACTCCTTCTCTATCCCCTCTCTATCTTTCTCTTTCTCCACTCCCTCACTCACACACAAACTCTCTCTCTCTTTCTCTATCTCCCCTCCCTCACTCACACACAAAATCTCTCTCTCTCTCTCTGCCCTCCCTCAATCAAACACAAACTCTCTCTCTCTTTCTGCCCTCTCTCTCCAACTCTCCCTTTCTCTCTCCTCCCTCTCTCACACTCTTTTTCTCTCCCCCTCTCTCTCCCACTGTCTCTCTCTCTCTCCTCTCTCTTCTTCCTCTCTCTCCTACTTTCTCTTTCTCCCTCTCTCGTCTCCGATAGATGAAGACAGCCAAACGCGCCTTAGAGTCTTCATGTTATAATTGAATAAAACGTGAGGGAGAATAAATGAATAATCCTAAATTATGTGGTTATAAAGGGAAAATAAATGAGTAATCCTAAATTATGTGGTTTAAAGGGAAAATAAATAAGTAATCCTAAATAAGTGGTTATAAAGGGAAAATAAATGAGTTATCTTAAATTATCTGGCTATAAAGGGAAAACAAATAGTTCATCCTAAATTATTTAATTATAAAGGGAAAATAAATGAGTGATCCTAAATTATGTGGTTATAAATGATAAAATAGATACTTTTCTAGCCCAGGGGGGCGGCAAACGTTTAGGTCGAAGAGACAAGTTACAATTTACAAATTTCACATTTTGTAAAGAGCCTCTATCTAACATGAGTTTTGAAGAAAAATAATAATATCATCAATATACATAATTCCCGTTGTCTGTATGTATGGATGTAACTAGGTGGTGTTGCGAAATTTGTAATGCTGTTAGGTGGCGCTGCGATCAACATAATAAAATTACTGCACCAAAAATAACACTTTTCGAACGTTACGCATAAAATTGTTCAATATGATATTAAATGAATCAAATAAAAATAAATAAAAGTTCTGTATTACATTATTTATTATTCTGATGTGTATTTTTTCAAAATTAATAGATTTCAGCTGAAATGTATTCATTTTGAAAACTTCCATCATTTTTGACGGTTACACTAGTAAACAATATAATAGCCCAAGGCACTGGAAGGAAGGAAGGATCCGTAGCGCTATGACGTCATTTTTGAGCTTATATTTAAGTATATATACAAGGCGCGCATCAGGAGGTGTGCTAAATTCTAAAAGATTCTTAAAAAATATTATAGGACGTCATAGTTTTAGCTTATATTTTAATTTTGGAAAAGATAGCGATGTAAAAAGAGGATTTGAGGATTTATAATTATAAAATACTTTGTGTACATTTCAGGAAGTTAAATATTTCGTATTTATCAAACAAGATAAGTTACTTGGGCTTTTTACCAACAAAAAAAAAGTGGGCGCCGTAGCGTCCTAAAACCCCTAGTTTTAAATATTATCGTATGGGACTGGAGAGCCGCATCTTTACATCGAAAGAACCACAAGTTGCCAAGTAGCGAGTCAAAGTGACGCTGTTATAAATAACCCGGATACAAGTAGATGGGAAGTCAAATAATCGTCCCCGCCATTTTGTTATTATTCTAGCCAGCATAAGTTTAACAAAATAATAATAATGTCGCATACACATTAATTATCCCAAATGGAAAACTATACTCCATGCAGAATAAAGAAAAAAAATCTTATCAAATTAGCTACCACTCATGAACTAGAGGAGTGATTGAATGGGCCCCTTAACAAACCTGATGTTTGTGCTTCGTATTATCTTTTGGGTGAATAAAGCAGAGGCGTAACTAGGATGTATAGTATTGTATAGTCAGGGGGGACAAACAATCAAATAAAAATCCCTCCACCCCTCCCTTTAAATTAATATATCAGCCTTTGTTCACTTATTACAATGTGACGTTGCAAGCCTCAATTTTGCGCCCCCCATAACGTGGCGCCCCCATAACGTGGCGCCGGGGACATATGTACTCCTCCATCGCTCCACCTCTAGGACAAGATTAACATGACGTCAGAAATTTGTTTTTTGAATTATCTCTATAAGCAGCACTACCCGAATCACCCGCTTGTGGCTTCTGACGTCTGGAAGGGAAAGGCGTTATATTCCCCGATTCCCGACCTTTCCCCTTATTTCTTAGAGGGCGGTAGCTGTCAGGGCGTGCGGGGTGCGATCGGATGAGGATGGGGTGTGGTGGTTAGTGGGGCGGGGGAAAGGAGCGCGTGTGAGCGGGTGGGAGTCGGAAAAAAACAACAACTACTCCTCACCCCGCCTCCCCCTCCGCCCCTGAATAAATGAGCTGCCATCCTTATTTTAAATCTCTACCTTCAACACATCTGATCTTCACAACTTCCGGCAGTTATATGTTTAAGTAGGGGGTATAGCATCTCTTTCAATAACAGCTTTCCTCTTCAGTTCCTACAGCCCAGCGTCCTTGACCTATTACTTCCCAAATTTTTGAAAAAGGAAAAAATAAATATATAAAATAAATAGAATTTGAAGTAACCGGACTCTTAGAATTTAATGTGGCTGATTTCCTTTCTCCTCCTCTGCTCATGCCACCTTACGCGCCGGCTGCTGGTCCGGATGTGGCCAGGCTACAAAGAATAAAAGTGGCGGATTGGATTCACGATTTTTGAATTTTTGGTTTTGTTTTAAATGGTAATTTTCCTGGAACTTCACGGGACAAAGAGTTAAAAGAAACAATATCACATTTTAAAAAAAGAAAAAAAGTAACACCAGTAGTTGGAAATGTAGTTTATTACCTTAATACATGATTAAATGTTTACTTTTATTTTAAAAAAATGTTTGAAAAAGACTGAGAGCTTTTAAAAAAAATAATTTAAAAAAAATATTTAAAAAAAACAACACCCACATAAAAACGTCTGTTGTATATATAAAAAACAAAACAAAACAACTCATAAGATAGTGAATACTCGCGGCATTAATTTTTGTTTTTAAATTCTCTCCATCAAAGGATTGCACAAATAAAACTCAAACATAAAGTTAAGAGGTACGTTATAAGCATTCGTTTTAAAAGACGGGCATAACACATGGTCCGTATGATGTAATTGAATGATGTAACGGTCTAAGTATCTAAATTATAGTGATATGACAAACTATTTAATCTTAATGTTAGCTGTGTGGTGACTGTATGATCTAAGTTTTAGTTGTAGAGCGAGCGGTATGTTCTAAACGTAAGTGATATAACAAACAATATGATTTCAATACTGTTGGTATTGCTAAGTAGTGTGTGATTAAAAAGTTACGAATATAACAAATTGTATGATGTAAATGATAGTGGTATTACATATAACAGACTGTATGATGTAAATGATAGTGGTATTACATATAACAGACTGTATGATGTAAATGCTAGTGGTATTACATATAACAGACTGTATGATGTAAATGATAGTGGTATTACATATAACAGACTGTATGATGTAAATGATAGTGGTATTACATATAACAGACTGTATGATGTAAATGCTAGTGGTATTACATATAACAGACTGTATGATGTAAATGATAGTGGTATTACATATAACAGACTGTATGATGTAAATGATAGTGGTATTACATATAACAGACTGTATGATGTAAATGATAGTGGTATTACATATAACAGACTGTATGATGTAAATGATAGTGGTATTACATATAACAGACTGTATGATGTAAATGATAGTGGTATTACATATAACAGACTGTATGATGTAAATGATAGTGGTATTACATATAACAGACTGTATGATGTAAATGCTAGTGGTATTACATATAACAGACTGTATGATGTAAATGCTAGTGGCATTACATATAACAGACTGTATGATGTAAATGCTAGTGGTATTACATATAACAGACTGTATGATGTAAATGCTAGTGGTAGTACAAATTGTCTGATCTAAATATTATTTCTACTGAGTATATAATCCAGACCAAAAAAAAATCCATACAGATGGTTGCGGCCAAGAATTCAAGGTCATGAAATTTAATGAAAACAAATTGCATCCGGCACCTGCTGGTCCCTGGCCAGGTCTTCACCTTGACGGTAGTGTTGGTTAGGTCTCGTTGGCTTTAAGTTTAAGTGTGCTATTCACAAACACGTACTGTCCTATCTATAGTCATTGGCCCAAATATGCATCACGTGAATCACGTGATTTTCTATTCCACAGCTCACATTCCATCACCTAGCACAAAGTTGTTTTTTTTATTTTATTATATTAAAGACAAATAAAATAATAGGATTTTTTTTAAAAATATGACCACACCCACTATTTCTATCTTTTCATATTTCTCTCACCCACTCTCTTCATGCATCTCTCTCACTCAGCTCTGTCTTTCATCCGCACATCCATTAATTTAGTGTGGGAAAAACTGTCATCCAAGGTCAAATCCCTTTTAAAAAAGCAGACGACTGTCTGTACGGCTTTCAGCAGCGGCGCAGAACGTCTCCGCACCGAACGTGTCCGCAATGTATTAATACAATGGTACATCGAGATACGAAATTAATCCGTTCCGTGGTGGCTTTCGTATTTGGATCTTTCGTATCTCGAACACGGAACAAAGATTTACCTAGAAACACAGATTGAAAGAGAATGAAAGTTACTAAAGTAGAAATTTAGCCAGATTTAATATAACTTAATAACGCAAAAGTACAATACTCTCTACCCTAAACCTCCAATTCCAACACCACCCATACATCCTCTACCCCAAATGCCACATCCAACATCCCAAATTTTCGCACAAAGCGCTGCTATCCAACGCCGCCGTAAAGGGTTGCCCTAAACCAAGGCCATTGTCTCACATTACTGCTAATGAAATCTCTAAACAAGGCGTCACATTGTCATTCATCTTCTGCTTGATTACATAAGCGTGCTACTCGTCCCTAGAGAGGCTGGGGTGAATTTCGCAATAAAATAACGCACGCATTTTTACATAATCCCTTCACACCTTTCCCTATATTTGGCTTTGAATAATTCTTCGAGTTTTTGTACCTATCCCCCCCCCCACTATCTTAACCGTGAGCTAAGTCTTATTTCTGAGTGACATAGGGATTAAACTGGCTTTGGTGACATTCGGTGAATCCCTGATCAGTTCCGATACGTTCCAGATTTGAGAGATGGCTGACGAAAGACCTGCAGGTAAAACAGCTATGGTCACGTGACTTTTCATGCGCATGTCACTTCAATTATTGGCGCCACTATTTCGCGCCATGGCCAGCGTACCCAAACAAGACTTTGATTGAAACTCAAAATAGCTGTAACCGATATGCATTGGCGTGGGAAGGCGGTGGTGGAAGAGGTGCTATTCCCCTAGGCATCACGTTTTTAAAAATCAACAGGCGGCTTTTTTTAGGAAGACTTCACGTAATTTTTCGTTGCAAAAAGCCTGACCGACACAGGCCGAAAGCAAACTTTGCTATGTCGTTGCTGATCTGAAATGAAGATTTTACTTAATTATTCCGGGGGGGGGTTGTGGGATGGATTATATCTCGTCTGCTCCCCTTTCCTCCGGGGATCTTAATCCGGGACTGCTTGTTGAATAGGTCATTAAACAGCATGTTAATGGCGTTGAACCGTTAAAGTGCGTCTGTCATTCCCAGATTTAATCTTATGTTTGGGTTATAATCGTAATCGGTGTGTCCTGCCATCAATCCAAGATTGCAAATTTGCTGACAATGCGTCTTTCTACATGGCCACCATTGTTCCTCTTTGATTCGTTGTTACGTGTGCAAAGCAATAAACGGGTTACCAAAGTTGTACTGCATTGATTTTTTTCGTTACAAATATCTCACAAAAACGCAGGTAGCAATTAAGCCATAATAATAATTTAAGCTAATTTGTTTTTATAAACTTATATAAAGAAATTATGTAATTTTTTAATTTTTTTTTACAAAAAGTTAATCACACCGAAGTTTATTGTCGCTATATATATATATATATATATATATATATATATACTAGGGGCAAGTACCCGGCTTCGCCCGGGTTTAAAATAAGGTTTTCTGTAGAAGCGTACACAACTAACTGTTTACTTGCATGCTATAAAATGGTACATTTAACAGTGTATGTGCTGCATGGCTTAATTTCAAGGATGTCACCATCCTCATCTTTCACAATAACAGTTTTGAGATGTTCAAATGAAATAGGTCCCCGAATATGGTGCAGCAGGAGGCGCATGTGAAATGCTTCTCTGTTGTGAGGATGCACAGTGTACACTCTTCCCAAGGCATTGTCTGTCACATATCTCGGGAAGTCTGCAAGAGGTATACCTTTTTTCGGATTTGCCAGACCTTTTGACTGGCATCCCAGCGAAAATGTCTAGGCACTTCAGAATACAGCAATGTTTTTGCAAGAGGATCTGTTTTGCAGAGATCAAAAAATGCTGTTAATGTAGTCTTTGTTGGAGTGTCTGTCAAATGTGCTGTTGGCTGTCCTGGTTTATAGTATACTCCTTGGCCTCCTTCAAGATGTACTGCCAAGTGAACAACTGTTGGATACCTTTGATGGATGGGAAAGTTAAGCAGGCGCCACACTGCCTCACTGCTACTAATGTATCGTCCTTGTTGATAATTAATTGGTAACCCCATCAAGCCTGTTCGGCATTTCATTTGCAACAGTAAACATGGCTGCATCACTTCCCTTGGTAACATAATTGCAAATCTACTTGATGCTTGTGTTTCTATGACGTACATAGGTCATTCCATCCTGTGCATATTCATGCATGTAACGGGGCCCTCCACTGAAGGATGAAGGCAGCACCACTAATTTGCCAAGATTTTCAGAAGTCACATTGTTGTCATTCCTTACTGCCTCTAATAGTACACCATAGTCCTCAGCTCTAAGTTTTGTTTGGTTGAGTCTGATGAAACGCAATCTCTCATTCTCAACCTTAGCATACATATCCACTATGTATTGCTGGAAAAGGCGCGGGCATCTGAGGAGTGTATTAAATTCGTTGACTCTTTGCATCATGCGATATGCATAGTAGTCATTGCTTGTGGCCTTGTTTACATCTTTTATGTTCAAATCATAGCCATCTTCTCCTCTAACAAATAGCAGAGGATACTGAAGTGGATCATATGACCTGTGAGTGTCTTGAATCCTTTGAAGTGGCATTTGTGAGCAACTTCTTGAATGCAGCACAATGTCTCTACGATCACCTAGCTCTCCAGCAATCATGATGCCACTTCACTAACAGATGGTGCATTGAATCTGCCTTTGTGTTCCTTTAATGGTGCTTTGCCGGAAATTTTGATTTTGTAGTCCACTTGAGTGTTATCCATAATCTCAGCAGCCATTTTAAATGACCTCACATAGCTGTTATGCTGATGCAGCATTCTTTGCAGTTTGAGGACAATGTTTCTGTCAACAGGACTGTCAAGCAAATCCAGTCGTCTTTGCACTTGCTCATCTTCTCCCAAGAAGTAAATCTGGAGATATTTGCTGTCTACAGCATTGACTGGATGAAGAGGTCCAGCATGGTGGTACACTTGGCCTTGGACCTTGAATGTTGGTGTCCACCCGTTATTCACGACAACATTAGACTTGAAGGAAGTCACGGCAAACATATTATTGAATAGTCTAATAAGTTTCACAAAGTCCTTTGATTGTGCAGTTTCACCATTCAACAGAATGCACAATGGTTCTGGTGGCTTTAGAATTGGGGGCAGTTTGACTTTACCACTGGAACAGCACATGCCTGGAGTTTCTTTGCTCAGCTGTTTCAGCTGCTCTGGGAACTCTGTGGCGGACCTGATCTGCCTGGATTTTATATATTTTTTTTTCGTATGTTATCATTGCGGGAGAGTACTCAACAACTTCCCAAAGTTTCATGCTCCTATTTACACGGGAAGTTGGATATTTAATGATTAGTCTGTTTTATATAGCTCATATTAGGAAAATACCTACATTTTGGCCCAAGGCCCCCTAGTGAGTAATAATTTTATATATTTTTTTCGCATGTTACCATCGCACGAGGGTACTCAAAATCTTCCAAAAGTTTCATTCTTCTACTTACATGGTAATTTGGAGAATTATTGATGAGTCAGTTTGATATATGAAAAAAAACTACATTCAGGCCTCTGACCACCCAGTGAGTGATAATTTTTATTAATGTTTCGCCAGTTACCATTTTGGGAGGGTATATAACAACTTCACAAAGTTTCATGCTTCTACCTACACAGGAAATAGGAGATTTAATGATGAGCCTGATTTATATAGCTCATTTAAGAAAAAACTACGTTTGGGCCCCCAAACAGTTTAAAGTAAAAAAATATGTAATTTGCAAACAAATTTTATAAAAATATATACGTAATCTTGTTAGAGGCGCAACATTAACAGACATATAAATAAACCATTTCATAACATTTAGTTCACAACAAAAAACACACACACTCACTGATTCACACATGTGCACACAAATACTTAAACGCACACCCACAGCGGTATATTAACAATTAAAATAATAACTGCTCTTTTCACTTTGTTTCCTATTTACAAATTAATATGAACTCAAACTATGACGTCACATCACATTATTTTATGGCAATAAACGCCATCTTATTAATCTCGACACCAAAAAGTTTAATATTTTTACGTCTTAATTTTCAATAATTTTTATTTTATATAGCTCATATAGGGAAAAACTACATTTTGGGCCCCCAGCCCCCAGTATCTTATATATATGGAACGAAACCTGTTTAATAACCTTTCCGGTATAATTTTGTGTACGTGTACCAAATTTCACGTGATTTGGTTGTCTGGATCTTGAGTTATAAGGGAACAGACAGACGACGGACAGACAACAAATGCGTCTTATATATATAGAGATATATATATATATATATATATATATATATATATATATATATATATATATATATATATATATATATATATCTCAAATCTAGGAAATAAAAGGAATTCACACAGTATCATTGAAGGCTAGACATTTCTGGAGTTACCCTGACATTTCTCTTACAGCGAAATCCACTTTTTCTACGCTTCGTCAAAGTTGCCCCGATCTCAATCATTCCTCGTGTGATTTCATTCGCCACAGAGATTTTTTAAATGTCAATCTTCTAGAATGTTCTAGATTTACTTACTGTGATGTTCTTAGACTGAATCCTCGTTCACGGCGCTTGAAACTAGAAATGTGACAGAGGCGTCCAACGGAGTTTTGATGTTTCTAAATTTTATTTCCGGGGGAAATTTTTAAAAAAAAGTAAACCATCTCGTATAAACTCACACACACCATTTGTCCCCAAGCACAAACCTATAGATGAGTGAAACTTAAACTTAAAGTAGCGAGCCATGTTCGTTCGTCCGTCGATACGACGAGGACCACTCTAGTCATCCGAGGGTTGTCTGTGCGTGCGCAGATGGCTGATGAGGCCGATCCTTGCACGGAAGGTTCGGGAACAGAAGGGACAAGGGACGAGAGCGACATCTCCTGGAGGGTTGACAGCATGGACCTTTCGGGCTTGCCTCTTCTTTTCTGCGGCGGTGATCCGGTTTGCCTCGCATGACCTGGCACCTTCGTGGATGGAAGAGCGCCAGGTGGATCGGTCCATTGCAGCTCGTTCCCACGTGTCTGGATTGATGGCAAACGCTTTCATTGAGGCTTTCAGTGTGTCTTTGAAACGTTTCTTTTGCCCACCGTGGGACCGCTGGCCATACTGGAGCTCACCATAGAAGATTCTCTTTGGCAGTCTCTCGTTTGGCATTCGGACAACGTGCCCTGCCCAGCGAAGCTGGGTCTGCATCAGGAGGGTGAAGATGCTGGGGAGACCTTCCCTGGTCAGTACCACTGTGTCTGGAATTTTGTTCTGCCACTTTATGCCGAGAATCTTCCTTAGGCTTGTTATATGAAAGTGGTTCAGCTTTCTTGCATGGCGCTGATACACAGTCCAAGTTTCACAAGCATATAGCAGTGTGGGGAGCACCACTGCCCTGTACACTTTCAGCTTGGTCTGGATGGTAATGCCTCTTCTGTTCCAGAAATTAGGGTACAACCTGCCGAAAGTGGAGCTGGCTCTAGCAATTCTGACGTTCACTTCATCATCGATGGTGACATTTTGAGACAGTGTGCTGCCTAGGTATGTGAACCGGTGCACTGTGTTGAGTCTCTGGCCGTTGACAGTGATGTTGGGCTCTACGTAGGGCCTTCCAGGCGCGGGCTGATGGAGGACCTCAGTCTTCTTAGTGTTGATTGTTAGACCAAAGTTTGTGCAGGCGCTGGAGAACAGGTTTACACTGCGTTGCATGTCGGCTTCTGAGACAGCGTTGAGGACACAGTCATCAGCGAACAGCAGGTCTCTGATGATGTCTGTCATAACCTTGGTTTTAGCCTGGAGCCTCCGAAGGTTGAACAGCTTGCCATCTGTGCGGTACTTTAGGTTGACACCAACATCCTCGTCTCTGAAGGCCTCTGTCAGCATGGCGGAAAACATGATGCTAAACAGTGTTGGTGCCAGGACGCAGCCTTGCTTGACCCCGTTTGTGACTGGGAAAGGATCAGAAAACTCCCCGCTGTCCTGGACTCTGGCCTGCATGCCCTCATGGAATTGTTGCACTTAGACGATGAATTTCCTTGGGCAACCGTACTTGGCCATGATCTTCCACAGACCCTCTCTGCCAACAGTGTCAAAAGCCTTGGTCAGGTCGACATAGGTGGAGAACAGGTCGGAGTTCTGCTCCTGACATTTCTCTTGCAGTTGCCTGGCACCGAACACCATGTCGATGGTTCCTCGCTCTTTTCGGAATCCACACTGACTTTCAGGCAGGAGTCCTTGGTCAAGATGGACTGTGAGGCGGTTGAGCAGGATTCTGGCAAGGATCTTTCCTGCGATAGAAAGCAGGGATATGCCTCTGTGGTTGTCACAAGCCTGTCTACTTCCTTTTCGCTTATATAGATGTATGATGGTGGCATCTTTGAAGTCCTGCGGGATCGTCTCTTGCTGCCAAATTAAGAGAAACAGCTGGTGGAGCCTTTCAGTCAGGGCTGTTCCCCCCTCCTTGTAGACCTCAGCTGGTATGGCGTCAGAACCAGGTGCTTTGCCACTGGAGAGTAGATAGATTGCTTTCTGGGTCTCGAGCAAGGTTGGGGGTCATCCAGTGCTTTGTTTGTGGGCACTTGGGGTAGACGATTGATGGCTTCGTCGTTGATTGTCGAAGGGCGATTTAGGACGTCATCGAAATGTTCGACCCATCTCTCCAAGATCTTCTCTTTGTCTGTGATGAGAGTGTTACCGTCTGCGCTGAGGAGGGGGTTTGATCCTGAGGGCGTGGGGCCATATACTTCTTTCAAGGCGTCGTAGAAGTTTTTATAGTCACGCCTGTCTGCATAGCCTTGGATCTCGTCAGCTTTGTTGCCGAGCCAATCGTCCTGCATCTGACGGAGCTTCTGCTGAACAGTCTTGCGTATGTTGTTGAGTGCATCTCTCCTTGCCGTGGACTTGGGGTTATTGAGCTAAGCTTGGTGAAGGTGGTGTTTCTCATCCAATAACTGCTTGATGTCTTCGGAGTTCTCATCGAACCAGTCCTTATGTTTCATGGTCTGGGGGCCCAGGGTCTCTGTAGCTGTGGTGTAAATCAGCTCTCTGAGTGATGCCCAGTCGGCCTCCACGCTCTGGTTTCCCGGAGAGGTGGATTTCAAGCACTTTCCCAGAGCATCTACAAAGGACTTTTTGCAGCTGTCGGTATTCACTTTGGCAACATTAAGCCGTTTGCTGGCCTTCTTCCCTTGCGGGTGTCGTTTAGGCTGAATGCGGATGTTGAGCTTGGTGATGATGAGGCGGTGGTCTGTCCAGCATTCAGCGCCGCACATGGATTTGGTAACTCGTACATCCTGCCTGTCCCTCTTCCTCACGATGACGTAGTCAATAAGATGCCAGTGCTTCGATCGGGGGTGCATCCATGACGTCCGGTTACGAGTGGGGAGGCGGAAGATCGTGTTGGTGATCAGCAGTTCAAGTTCAGCGCAAGTCTGGAGTAAAAGAAGACCGTTGCTGTTGCATTGACCCACTCCATGGTGTCCAAGGACTCCTTCCCAGGCAACGTTGTCCTTGCCAACTCTTGCGTTGAAGTCACCTAGCAAGATGAGTTTGTCCGCCTTTGGAACGTCGGCAATGACAGTGTGAAGTTCTTCGTAAAACTTTGCCTTTACGTCATCTGGATTAGTCATGGTTGGAGCGTAGGCACTGATGATGGTGAGGTGCTTCTTTCCAGCCAGTGGGAGTTTCATGGTCATGAGCCTGTCATTCACTCCCTTGGGAAGTCCAGCCAGCTTTCCGACAAGAGTTGTCTTAACTGCAAACCAACGCCTGCCTCACGTCGCTCCTCGCTGGGTCTGCCACTCCAGTAAAATGTGTAACCAGATCCTCTTTCGCAGTACTTTCGCCGAATGACGCCATAGCTGAAGAATTATGATGTCATTGGAAACTAGAGCTTTAAGGTCTTTTGGCCTAACTATGACACTTCGTTTGTAGTTGAGATATAAAAGGAATTTTCGTCATTGGATCAAGTGATATGAATTAATAGAAAATGAGAGTCCGGATTCAAACATATATTCAACGCAACTTCTGATGGCAATTACGGTAAAATCTAAACCGCCTGAAAGCATTTCGTCAGTTTTTTCGGACTCTTTAATTGCACTCTTTCACCGAGTACAGGCCACGAAGCCCACTCATCCTTGCTTTAACAATGTGTGTGTCTGGATGGTCCTTTTAGTTTACCTAATAACGTTTTAAGTTACTCAGCAATGCTGGGCAAGCAAAAGGCGGTGGACTTGAAGACTGTGGAGCCACATTTAAACACATTAGCCAGTTCGATGCATTTCAATACTGAAGACTTGCTGAATAAAGTGTGCCCTGGTCTAAGAAGTATTTCAACATCCGCGATTAAAGACATTCGTTTGGAAGCCTATACCTAAATAGAATTAGTGAGCATACATTCTTTTAGACATATTTACAATTTGAGCTCGACTTTACTTAGAAAGCTGAGTGAGTGCTCGGTTAGACATATTGACAATTTGGATTTAAAAGAAGAAACAAAAGTTACACGTATAATAGACCAGAGGATTATATTTTCTTCACTATCACCGAGGCACGATTACACGAATGCGAAGAATAAAAACGATCCATACTGTTTCGCCATGTAAGTGTAAGTAAGCAGACAATGTAAAACACAGACATGTTAAACACAGACATGTTAAACACAGACATGTTAAACACAGACATGTTAAACACAGACAATGTAAAACACAGACATGTTAAACACAGAAGCATAAACCGTAAGACAATCGGAACACAAAACTGCTGCACAAGTATTCAAATTTATCCTTATCAAAAGTGGCTGCGAGTAACTCAAAATTGCTGCGTGGCGTCTTTCAGACTTAAGCGGAACATTGATTGACTCATGGGAAGAAACCGGCAAAAAAACGGGCTTCATTCAAAATGAAGTGAACAGAACACCGGAAGCGGGACAAAAAAATGCAAACCAGAAGACCGGTAAATTTGTGTGTATCATGTGACATCATTACCCCGCCAGTACTACTGAATTACATTTCAAGAAGAACTCGGTCGCATCATCAATCTGCACACCCACGACCTAGTTCAAAACTAACAATAAATATGCTTTTAAAAGTGATCATTGTCCATTACGACTTACGCATAAAAACGGTTATTTGTTGGATATAATCATAATACTTGTCTATGTTATAGGAGATTGTAATCACACCATTTTTATGTCTTGTAATTTTGGAATCGTGATTGGGAAGTTTTGCTCAAAGTGATTAACAGCATAAATAAAACACACACACACACAATAAAATTTAAAGCTTTCTTGTTAATTTGTTGCAATCTTAGAACTGTCTAAATGAGGGTGTATGTGATGAGTTAAATTCGTTATAGGCGTCCGGAATTTCTTCTGGGCTTGGATGCATGTTTTCGTACAATTTATCTATTTTGGGATATCTTTAGAGTGTTCATTGAAATATAAGGCTATTGTTTAGGCATTGATTACTAGAAAACTGGATTTCAACCCGAAATTTTTTTTAAAAAATCTTTTAGAGCGCCTTAAGAGGGAATTGCATGATGACAATAGCAACAACAACACCAAATGCAGCAACAACAGCAAATGCAGCAACAAATGCAGCAGAAGCAACAACAGCAGCAACATCAATAAAAGCAGCAGCAACAACAGCAGCAAAAGCAACAACAAAACCAGCAGCAGCCGCAGGAACAACAACAACAGGAACACACACAAAATAACCGACTCTTGATTGATTGGTTGATTGTTACCCCCCTTTTTTTAAGACATCGAAATTCGAAATGATTGCAACACTGCTTCGCTCTTTTTTTTTAAATATTGAAATTTTGCGACGCCATCACTCGAACGCGCATCTCTTAAATTTCTCATTTCCCAAAGCTGGTGCTCTGGGGTCAACAAATATTTCAAATAGGGAGTGATGAAATTTTTTTTAAAAAAGGAAATGAAATTGCTACAAGATAATTTCTAATTCATGACACAATTTTACTTTGAAATGATTTAAATTCGATCTCTGCATAATTCAAATGTATATGCAAATGAGTTCCATCAGCTGGTTTATGAAGCGGCTGATTGGAGACTGCATAATTAGCCCCAAATCTTAAAATCCACGGGGACAAATGGATATCTGGGTAAATGGAGTCTGCTAAAACTCTCATTAAGGATATGTGTTGTCAAATAAAAATGAAACAAAATATGGAAGGATAGCGAACAGAAAAAAAGTCAATATTATTTGCCACCAGGATTAAGGCCATGTGTCACCAAACAAATTTTGACCCTGTTGTGGGTGGGGTGGGTGTGGTGGGGGGTACCAAGGCGAGGACTGGAACTTATTCCAACATTGGCCAAGTCTCTTTTGGTGATCGGTGAAATACGTTGTGGATCACTCTTCTACGCCTAGTGGATTTGATCGAATGATTACAGCCGGTTAATACCTGATGACATAATAAAGTATCTCTTTGGGCGACATTTTAACAATTTGTTTGTATTATGTTGTTGTTGTTTTTTTTTGTTTTTTTGTAGCTTGTATGTATACGTACTGCATAATTTAATAAATTTGGGATGTTTTTTTCTTCAGACTTTACGTATAGAAACTAGATGCTTGAATTTATTTTTATGATAAATAAATAGACCATCAAAGTTGTCAGTGTGCTGAATTGAAATTTTGGGGAAATAATAAAAATCCCATTTGCTAGTTCGGAGTTCATGCTGGCAAATGTTAGCAATATTAGGATTGTACTGAAAAATCTACACACCATTAGTCTAACAGTTTCTTTCTTTGATAACTGTTAATCTATAAAAATGTATAGATGAATTCTGCGTAGCCGTTTGACTATAAATTTTAAAAATATGTATAGGGACAAGATTTAAGGTTTGAACAACATGCAATAAAATAATTGAATTTCCCACCAGACGATGGCGTAAATTTGATTGTTTCTATGTACTTTTTTGAGTTGGGATTATGAACTAATTTTAAGACGCATTATAAAAGTGAAACACTAAAACCAAAACGTGCCGCTATTATGATACCTATTGTAAGGTAAACGAATTCGAGAATACTTATTTAGTTACTTTTTAAAAGTGCACAAATGGAAAAAAGAAAGTGAACGGAATCGATTGTCTCGAATTAGACAGCTTTTGGTAGAATCCATAAAGAATTTGTTTTAACTATTCACTTAAGGGGCCGGCGAAGAGACTGACAGCGGAAAAGCTGGCTTGACAACATATTCGTTCGTTCGTCCGTCGATACGACGAGGACCACTCTAGTCATCCAAGGGTTGTCTGTGCGTGCGCAGATGGCTGATTAGGCCGATCCTTGCACGGAAGGTTCGGGAATAGAAGGGACAAGGGACGAGAGCGACATCTCCTGGAGGGTTGACAGCATGGGCCTTTCGGGCTTGCCTCTTCTTTTCTGCGGCGGTGATCCGGTTTGCCTCGCATGACCTGGCACCTTCGTGGATGGAAGAGCGCCAGGTGGATCGGTCCATTGCAGCTCGTTCCCACATGTCTGAACTGATGGCAAACGCTTTCATTGAGACTTTCAGTGTGTCTTTGAAACGTTTCTTTTGCCCACTGTGGGACCGCTGGCCATACTGGAGCTCACCATAGAAGATTCTCTTTGGCAGTCTCTCGTCTGGCATTCGGACAACGTGCCCTGCCCAGCGAAGCTGGGTTTGCATCAGGAGGGTGAAGATGCTGGGGAGACCTGCCCTGGTCAGTACCACTGTGTCTGGAATTTTGTTCTGCCACTTTATGCCGAGAATCTTCCTGGGGCTTGTTATATGAAAGTGGTTAAGCTTTCTTGCATGGCGCTGATAAACAGTCCAAGTTTCACAAGCATATAGCAGTGTGGGGAGCACCACTGCCCTGTACACTTTTAGCTTGATCTGGATGGTAATGCCTCTTCTGTTCCAGACATTTGGGTACAACCTGCCGAAAGTGGAGCTGGCTCTAGCAATTCTGACGTTCACTTCGTCATCGATGGTGACATTTTGAGACAGTGTGCTGCCTAGGTATGTGAACCGGTGCACTGTGTTGAGTCTCTGGCCGTTGACAGTGATGTTGGGCTCTACGTAGGGCCTTCCAGGCTCGGGCTGATGGAGGACCTCAGTCTTCTTAGTGTTGATTGTTAGACCAAAGTTTGTGCAGGCGCTGGAGAACAGGTTTACACTGCGTTGCATGTCGGCTTCTGAGACAGCGTTGAGGACACAGTCATCAGCGAACAGCAGGTCTCTGATGATGTCTGTCATAACCTTGGTTTTGCCTGGAGCCTCCGAAGGTTGAACAGCTTGCCATCTGTGCGGTACTTCAGGTTGACACCAACATCCTCGTCTCTGAAGGCCTCTGTCAGCATGGCGGAAAACATGAGACTAAACAGTGTCGGTGCCAGGACGCAGCCCTGCTTGACCCCGTTTGTAACTGGGAAAGGATCAGAAAACTCCCCGCTGTCCTGGACTCTGGACTGCATGCCTTCATGGAATTGTTGCACCAAGACGATGAATTTCCTTGGGAAACCGTACTTGGCCATGATCTTCCACAGACCCTCTCTGCCAACAGTGTCAAAAGCCTTGGTCAGGTCGACATAGGTGGAGAACAGGTCGGAGTTCTGCTCCTGACATTTCTCTTGCAGCTGCCTGGCAGCGAACACCATGTCGATGGTTCCTCGCTGTTTTCGGAATCCACACTGACTTTCAGGCAGGAGTCCTTGGTCAAGGTGGACTGTGAGGCGGTTGAGGAGGATTCTGGCAAGGATCTTTCCTGCGATAGAAAGCAGGGATATGCCTCTGTGGTTGTCACAAGCCTGTCTACTTCCTTTTCGCTTATATAGATGTATGATGGTGGCATCTTTGAAGTCCTGCGGGATCGTCTCTTGCTGCCATATTAAGAGAAACAGCTGGTGGAGCCTTTCAGTCAGGGCTGTTCCCCCCTCCTTGTAGACCTCAGCTGGTATGGCGTCAGAACCAGGTGCTTTGCCACTGGAGAGTAGATAGATTGCTTTCTGCGTCTCGAGCAAGGTTGGGGGGTCATCCAGTGCTTTGTTTGTGGGCACTTCGGGTAGACGATTGATGGCTTCGTCGTTGATTGTCGAAGGGCGATTTAGGACGTCATCGAAATGTTCGACCTCTCTCCAAGATAATAACTTCCGGTTGTTCAAAATGGCGGAACCTAAATTTCTCTGCCGTCACTAAAAGACAAAAATAATCAAGCGCTGGAGAAATATACAACATACAAATGTAAATTGAGGAAATTAAAGATATCAAGGAACTGATCTTCGAAATGAATTCCCTCTATGCTCGTCTGGTTGTATTTTACTTGGACTTGTCATTTTGTGGCTGTTAATACTATTAATATTAATCCGGAAGTTGTCTCACAGCTCTCACCAGTGGCTCATAGAAACTGCTTGACAACATAAAGGAATGGGCAAGGATGAGATTGAATGAATTATTGGCCGCCGCTTGAGATGGGCATATGTGGAGATCGTTGTCTGTTGATGTGTCCATGCGCTCCCATCAACGACCGCAACGATCACGGGACTGATGATAATGATGATGATGATGATTCACTTTGCGAGTGTATTTATGGCATATATTAGAGCAAGGAAGAATCAATCTCTTGTACCCTTTGGTTCGGCCCTGTGAACATTGGATGATACTGGGACTGGGGAGACATTTATTTTCTTCCATATGACCTGTCAGATAGCGTTCTCTCCATCTTAACAGTGAAACAGCAGTATTTTCTTTACAGTGTAACAGCAGTACTTAACAGTGTAACAGCAGTACTTAACAGTGTAACAGCAGTACTTAACAGTGTAACAGCAGTACTTAACAGTGTAACAGCAGTACTTAACAGTGTAACAGCAGTACTTAACAGTGTAACAGCAGTACTTAACAGTGTAACAGCAGTACTTAACAGTGTAACAGCAGTACTTAACAGTGTAACAGCAGTACTTAACAGTGTAACAGCAGTACTTTACAGTGTAACAGCAGTACTTAACAGTGTAACAGCAGTACTTAACAGTGTAACAGCAGTACTTAACAGTGTAACAGCAGTACTTAACAGTGTAACAGCAGTACTTAACAGTGTAACAGCAGTACTTTACAGTGTAACAGCAGTACTTAACAGTGTAACAGCAGTACTTAACAGTGTAACAGCAGTACTTAACAGTGTAACAGCAGTACTTTACAGTGTAACAGCAGTACTTAACAGTGTAACAGCAGTACTTAACAGTGTAACAGCAGTACTTAACAGTGTAACAGCAGTACTTAACAGTGTAACAGCAGTACTTAACAGTGTAACAGCAGTACTTAACAGTGTAACAGCAGTACTTAACAGTGTAACAGCAGTACTTAACAGTGTAACAGCAGTACTTAACAGTGTAACAGCAGTACTTAACAGTGTAACAGCAGTACTTAACAGTGTAACAGCAGTACTTAACAGTGTAACAGCAGTACTTAACAGTGTAACAGCAGTACTTAACAGTGTAACAGCAGTACTAAACAGTGTAACAGCAGTACTTAACAGTGTAACAGCAGTACTTAACAGTGTAACAGCAGTACTTAACAATGTAACAGCAGTACTTAACAGTGTAACAGCAGTACTTAACAGTGTAACAGCAGTACTTAACAGTGTAACAGCAGTACTTAACAGTGTAACAGCAGTACTTAACAGTGTAACAGCAGTACTTAACAGTGTAACAGCAGTACTTAACAGTGTAACAGCAGTACTTAACAGTGTAACAGCAGTACTTAACAGTGTAACAGCAGTACTTAACAGTGTAACAGCAGTACTTAACAGTGTAACAGCAGTACTTAACAGTGTAACAGCAGTACTTAACAGTGTAACAGCAGTACTTAACAGTGTAACAGCAGTACTTAACAGTGTAACAGCAGTACTTAACAGTGTAACAGCAGTACTTAACAGTGTAACAGCAGTACTTTCGGAAAACACTTAGATTATATTTAAAGAATGTTGTATTTGTACAGTAACCTTCAACTATATATACTATATAATATACTTAGACATCCATACATTCATTTGACGTGCGATCCAGGCAAACATCTTTCTTATTCTTAAAAAGTCAATAATTAAACACTGTTATTAATGGTATTGCCGCTCAATTAAATATATATAAGTTTTAAAGAATGACTTTGTTTCCATAGTATTATATAAATACGTTTTGAACAACCCTCATTTTTGTTTTAACGGGATAATGAGCAGAAGATGTCAACCATTCAATTGCCTACTTCTGAAAGCCTTGCATCTGACAGGCTAAGACAAAGTTACATGAAAAGTTAGAGAAAGGCCAGCGTACCAGAATCGTTGCACTATAATTGTGTTATACTTATTGTGGTTAGGGAGATGCAACACACAGCTATGAACGCAAGTGGGTATCAGATGCGAATTATCCACTCTCTATTGAGATGAGGGTAAGAAGTTTGACAGATATCTGAGACTCTAGGACATTTGGCAAAAAATAAATGTATGGATAGATGAAACGAGTTGAGAAAATCGATGGCTGGTTTAAGTCCCCTTGTTTCCATGACAATGATGCCAATGACGTCATGCACCTGTTGTAAAATTCTGGGTTAGGCCCAGTACCAGACAGAAAACCATCTCAATGGCCATTGTAAGGTTTCATTCGATTAACATTTAAAACGCTTTAGACCGATTTTTACCTTTTAGCTGCGCGGCCGCGCAGATATCTGAAAGACGTGGGGCGCGGTGGTCGAGTGGCAGCGTGCTCGACTGGCGTACCGATGGTCATGGGTTCGAATACATGTGAAGGCAAAGATTTGTTCCCGAGGCCTAGAGCGTCCATGAGTCACCCAGCTCCGAATGGGTACCTAACACTAGTTAGGCGGCTGGGTAAGGCGTGGAACTCTCATAGCCGTGGCCTGTGAACGCTGCATCACTTGCCAACATATCATCCGTCATGGTCTGTGGACGCAATTATCTTCTGCATAGAAGGAGCTTCTGTATAGATAAGATAAGATAAGATAGAGACGTCGCGCAGCAGTTCAGAAATACCGCGCAGATTTTTATTAAAGGATACTAATAATCCATGTTTGTGGGGGAAAATTTTGCAGAAAAAAATTAATACTTTGCAATTTTGCGCACGGACCAACGCATCTTAGCGGGAAAATTGCTTAAGACCATCTGCTCGTGTATTAGAGTAATGAGAAGAAATCAAATATATGCTGACTGTTTTTTTTAAATTAAATAAATGCTATTCTTTATAAAAGAAAAGTTTGCAGGTGTTTCAGTGCATATGTGGGGCAAACCCATTAAAAAGATGAGACGATGAATGATAACTGCCCCATTTAAAGGTCTAATAAAAATGCAATACTAGACATAGCCATGAAAAGGCGTAGGACGCAATAAACTTCTATAAAAGAAGGAGCGTTTGGTAATGTATGAGATAAGATCATCCGTTTTAAACGCCATTTTTTTTTGTGTTGCTTTTCGCACGTTTCTAAGCAAAACGAATAAAGGAACGGGAATGCGGAAGGTTGAAGAAGCTACGGTCCAAAGCGAACCTTTCGGCTAAAAGCTGTCATCCCCCATTTCCATCCACAGCTTTGAACATAGAACTTTTGTTTCTCGTTCTTCCGAACCGACTGGGTTTAATGGCTTGTTTTTTTTTAAAACATCTTTTCATTGGCCACTGGGCTTCTGCAATGTTACAGTTTCTATTTAAGTTCAATACGACAAATACACCGGACCCGTTTCATATGAACGTCTAAATACAGTATGGGTTTGCGTTTATTATACCATACATAGCACGCGGCTCAATACTTGGGGTTATAGAGTGAGCTGCTAGGGGATTTTAGTTTTGTCTGATGGTGTGGAAAACGCTTATGCATTTAGGGGCTTAAAGATTAATTTTAAAAAACTAGATACGACCTGCGGCGTAGCATACGTCGCAGACTTGCTCATAGATAGTGCAAAGAACGGGGGGGGGGAAGAACGAGCAAAAACAGCAGCACCAAGAAATCAAAACAACGCGAGTGAACGTCGAGCGCCGATGCATTGTTGGTCTCGAGACATGCGCACTGCGGTTGTTGTTACCTGCCCCCCCCCCAACCATGCACCCATAAACTCTGATTGCTCGATCCTAGCGAAGGTCATTCGCCATGTTTATTTGGTGGCGTCCTGTGCTTGTCTTAATTTCTGGTGAATTATATGTATAAGGGATAGATAAATGTTAACAATGTGTTAAAAGTTGGTGCAAAAGTGATAGTTAACTAGGAATTTGAACAATTCTCTGTCTTATTTGCACCAAATAGGAATGTACAGGACTCTAATCTCCATCAGATTTGCACCAAATATGAATTTTAAACATTCTTTCTTTTTCTTTTTTTTTATTTAACACCTTCTCCCATCAAGCCTCACCGACACAGACCTATTCACAGATATAAAACACAATTTCAATAAAACTACATAGATAAAAAAAATCTTTTTTAAAATCACCCCCGACGAAAGGTATTAGAAACGTGTCCATTAAAAGCTAATTTTTTTTTCAAAGTGTTTGAGGTCGGGGCGGCGGCGTAGGAAAGCAGGGGTGGAAAAAAGGAGGGGGGGTGAAGGGAAAATGCCCTGGCTCGCCCCGGGCGAGAGTAACAATGGAGAAATTCAAAAATTTCAGCAACTTCACTTCCGGGAAAACAAAAAAAAAGAAAATGTATCTCGTCATCTCGCCCCGGGGTCTCCTGTCTCCGGTCCACACATCAAGTGTGACTCTGATAAACGTTAAGTCGTTTATTCTGGGACCGTGCATAAAACTGTCGCACGTCATTACGCGAGATGGAGGTGACACAGCATAGCCGTCACAGCTTAAGACACAGACGAGACGGTATAGTGATAATGTTGTGTTAGCAGACGGCCCGGGCGCAATAATATTCTGTATAGAAGGAGCGTCTGTAACAGATAACATCAGTCGGGTGGGGTGGGGGTTAAGTAGACGGTGGGTGCTGAAGTAGTCAGGGATGCAATGTGAATTGCAGAGGGGGCTGCGGCCAGGGGTGGGACGAAGACGAAGTAATCTTGCTTAATTTCGGAATAGGCGTGTGTGTGTGTCTGTGTCTGTCTGTGTGTGTGTCTGTGTGGGTGTGGGTGTGTGTGTGTGTCTGTCTGTGTGTGTGTCTGTGTATGTCTGTCTCTTTGTGTGGAGGAAAGGGGGTGGTTACCCTTGTGATAAGGGGAAGAGTTTTAATGGTTTGGGGGGGAGGGGAGGAAAAAAGTGTGGATGAGATATGTCAAACGGTCGCGGGCCGTTCTCTTGTGAGTTTGTTTACGACTTTTAAGGGCAGAGGATATATAATTTGAATGCCACGACTGTGCAAGCAATTTACTCAATAGTTGGTAAACTAGACGTAAACATCTGTTCGCGTAAAGTGACCTGTGAAGTATCGTTCCTTGTTTACTTTTACTGAAGTGGGGCGTGCGAGCTATTTGTAATTGGGTGTCTTGTTTTATTTTTGTTTGTTACCATCATTGAGGTTTGGAGGGCACGTGCAAGCTACGAGTAATGAGATTTTCTTTGCTACTGTGGGCTGTAGGGGTGGGGGGGGGGAGAGCTATCGGTAACCGGTATGTTCCTTTACTAAATCATTGGTGATAATCATTAGCAGTGATAAATTACAGACATTTTAAAATTCAGCTTCCAGGTTAGTTCTTAAGGCACATGACCATGTTACACCGCTACTTTACTCACTTCATTGGCTACCTATACAAGCCCCGAATTGGTTACAAACTGGCCGTTCTCTGTCACAACTTCTTTTCTGAATCATGCCCTTCCCATCTTACTGAACTTCTGTCAGTCTACTCACTCACTCGTCAACTACGCTCTTCTGCAGACAAACGCTGTTATGATGTTTATTTAAATACTTATACGTATGTTTTTATCTTCATGTCAAGTGATTTGAGCCTAGTTCCTTACTGGGATACAGCGCTATCATTTGTGTGTGGGGGAGGGTTGGGGGGGGGGAGTAACTACATGTATAGCTGGGAACTTCAATTACTACTATCATTGGAGATGGGGGGGGGGTTGCTACCTGTAGTTGGGATGTTCATTTTAACCACTACCATTGGGAGGAGGGGCGAGTGTAGCTAGCTACCTGTAGCCTGGATGCTCGTTAACCCCAAGACAGCAGCTTGTTGGCCAATCTTGCAAATGGAGATAAAATGCAAATGAACGGAAGCTCGAACAAAGACACCGTCGGCTTACCTTGACCCAAATCGCCCTAACCTAGTTTCCCCAATATATTTTCAACTTGTGGGTGTTAGGGGCCTCACCGGAGGTTTTTTTTTAATTTTATTTTTATTATTATCATTATCTTTGGGGAGGCCGGGGACAATGGTGAAGAGCTTGGTCTCGGATCGATCCATGAGGCGGGCCAGGCAGTGACGGATGGTGTCTCCGAACAACGAGGTGATGTCGTGTTGAAATCACACAATCTAAAACCTGAAGTCATTCTGAGCGAAAATCTGATCCTCAGTTGCGTATGCTTATACACACAGGCTTAGGAATGTAGAGGTAAACACGAAGCATTGGATTGACTGGTTCATATGAACTAGAGGATTCATTCGTTGATAAGCAATAGATGACGCTGGGGTTAAAACGATTCATATGTTAATATGAAATTTATGATGCATTGGTTAAAATGAAATACCCGATTCGTGTGTTAATATGAACTTGACGATGCATGGGTTAATATGAAATGGGACAGATTTGCCAGGAAATCTTAACTGATGAATAAATGGTTTAGCATGTGATAGCGAATGCAAAAGTGAACTATCTCTTGTACAAACATGTCCCCATGTAGAAAGTGAATTAACCCTTGTACAAACATATCCCAATGTAGAAAGTGAACTAACCCTTGTACAAACATGTCCCCATGTAGAAAGTGAACTAACCCTTGTACAAACATATCCCAATGTAGAAAGTGAACTAACCCTTGTACAAACATGTCCCCATGTAGAAAGTGAACTAACCCTTGTAAAAACATATCCCAATGTAGAAAGTGAACTAACCCTTGTACAAACATATCCCAATGTAGAAAGTGAACTAACCCTTGTACAAACATATCCCAATGTAGAAAGTGAACTAACCCTTGTACAAACATATCCCAATGTAGAAAGTGAACTAACCCTTGTACAAACATGTCCCCATGTAGAAAGTGAACTAAACCTTGTACAAACATGTCCCCATGTAGAAAGTGAACTAACCCTTGTACAAACATGTCCCCATGTAGAAAGTGAACTAACTCTTGTACAAACATGTCCCCATGTAGAAAGTGAACTAACCCTTGTACAAACATATCCCAATGTAGAAAGTGAACTAAACCTTGTACAAACATGTCCCCATGTAGAAAGTGAACTAACCCTTGTACAAACATTCCCCATGTAGAAATTTAACATGCTCAGCTATAAACCTATGTGTCATAAGCTATGTGCGCTTTATTTCAAGTCTTGAATTGTTTTATTTTTATTTACGCCATCCTACGTCCTCTTAAAAAAAAACATTAAAAAAAAACAACATCAAACAGACCACACAAAAAAACAAAACAAAAACACCACAACAAACAAAGAAAATCAAAATTTAAACCCACAAACACAGCATTTTCTTAGTACCTATATTATGTTTCATTTCGGCTGTGACTGGATCTCACTAGCTAGTTGCAGTTGCAGTGAATGCTCCAAATCGTTGCAACACATCATTAACAAAACGATAAAACAAAGGACGAAGCGCAATAAGAAATGTAAATACAAGATCAAAATCATCTAAGACTAAAAGGTTTTACATGCCACTAGATAGCCAGCTGAATTTTAAAAAAACTTAGGATTCTATGATCTTTCTTCGGAATTCTAAAACTGTAAAACTCTCCTCGCTTGGTAGGGCAGACCCGTGCAGACCTTCTTTATTTGTGACCTTATTCCAGTGACATACCAGACACCAAGCCACGCCCCCTAATTAATGCTGTGAAAATATCTGCCCGCCCTCCACTTCTCCAAACGAACCACCCTTTCCCCATCCCCCATTGCACGCATACTATTTCGCGGCAGACTGCAAACCGAACGTTGCTATCGAAGATTTGAATATCCTTCCGTGATCAGCGGACGCCATTGCAATCAATGCCCTACTTAGCGAGCTGGTGGTTCACGTGATGCAGTAGCAAGTAAATCAACACAGACGATGGATCGGTTGTGGCCGAGATTACGTCACGGAAACGATCTACTACGTCATTGCTTCCTCATTGATCATCGAATGCTGTTCAAACCATTCCAGTGAAACGCTCTGTGTAACGCTGAATTGATTAGGTAAACTACTTGACCTTCATATGAGTTACAACAGTAAACACGCGATGCTCTTTAAACTATCGATGTGTAAAAAAATAAATATTTCAACCCGTGTTCACGTTGCTGTAAATATTTTGATAACAACGATTATATATATATATGAGTGTGAGCAATTTTTTTTGTTTTTATTTGTTGATTGATTGAAAAAAAAATTGAAATGTGTTTTGTTTGCATTGAATCTGACAGGACGCAGAGCCTTTTGGCCTTGAACCACTATTGCAGACGTGCTCAGATGGAAATTGTGTGTGTGGTTTGGTGGTGTGGTAGTGAATCGGGGTGTGGGTGAGATTCTATTGTTGGTTGGTGAGCGTGTGGATATCAAGGATTTCATTGTGCTTAAGAGAAGAAAGGGAGGTAACTGCGTCGGTAATGAGAATAAGGGAGCGGAATGAAATATCGGCAATGAAGGTGTAAATAATATGACAACATGATTCCATGCATTCCTCACCATCTCAGTTCACCATACAATCTTTTACACCGCCCCACCTCAGTACACCGCCCCACCTCAGTACACCGCCCCACCTCAGTACACCGCCCCACCTCAGTACACCGCCCCACCTCAGTACACCGCCCCACCTAATTACACCGACCCACCTAATTACACCGCCCTACCTACATACACCGCCCCACCTACATACACCGCCCCACCTCATTACACAGCCCCGCCTTCATACACCGCCCCACCTCATTACACAGCCCCGCCTCCATACACCGCCCCGCCTCCATACACCGCCCTACCTACATACACCGCCCGGCCTCAGTACACCTCCCACCTCATTACATCGCCCGCCTCCATACACCGCCCCACCTCATTACACCGCCCACCTCATTACACCGCCCCACCTCCATACACCACCCACCTCATTACACCGCCCCACCTCCATACACCACCCACCTCATTACACCGCCCCACCTCCATACACCACCCACCTCATTACACCGCCCCACCTCCATACACCACCCACCTCATTACATCGCCCCGCCTCCATACACCACCCACCTCATTACACCGCCCCGTCTCCATACACCACCCACCTCATTACACCGCCCAGCCTCCATACACCACCCGCCTCATTACATCGCCCCGCCTCCATACACCGACCCACCTAATTACACCGCCCCACCTAATTACACCGCCCCACCTCCATACACTGCCCCAACTCATTACACCGCCCCGCCTCCATACACCGCCCACCTCGTTACACCGCCCTTCCTACATACATAGCCCCACCTCATTACACCGTCCCGCTTCCATACACCGCCCCAAATCATTACACCGCCCCGCCTCCATACACCGCCCCGCCTCCATACACCGCCCCGCCTACGTACCACCGCCCCGCCTCCATGCACCACCCCACTTCTATACACCACCCCGCCTTCATGCACCACCCCACCTCTATATGCCTCCCCGCCTCCCTCCAGTATTCCCACACCAACCCCACCCCGCCAACCAGGTGAAGAAGGCCTGTTGAGAAAGGAGAAGCGCAGTGGTTTTTAGTTTTGTTGCCGTAACTACTTGGCACTACTTGGCAGTGATCTGGAATCCTTCACTGCACCGCCACGCTAGACAGCCGGACAACGGTGAGAGGCAGCAACGACTCCTAATTGCTGAAGAACCCGAGCGAGCGTCTCGTTGTTAACCTCGTGGCTACACCTGAAAATACGCCCCGAATTGGCAGCCAGAGCAAGTACGCACTATTGGGTCAAGGAGAAATAACCAGGAAAAAAAACAACAATAAAAAAAACAACAAATCAAAACAACTGAATTAATTCCTTTGCCCTTACTTCAGGATTTTATAGTTTTTCTATTACACATGTTGGGCGGGGGAGGGGGGAGGTTATGTAGATGCGGAGTGGGGAAGCGGCCTGGGGGTGGGGGTGGAGTAGAAATAAAAGGGAATTAAAGAGCTGAGAGACCACAGTGTGCGGATTTTCGTTTGAACAACGGCTGTGTTAGATGCGGCCCCAGTCGGTCTGGCCGTGGCAGATGCAATGGCGTTCGTATGACACTGTGAGTTGTTAACTTTTTATCTGGTCCATCGCTTGCCGTTTTTTTTTGTCGAACTCAAACGCTGCTCTACTAATAATTTTGTTAATAATTTGATTGTGATAAATATTTAATGGGTATTGTTCTGTGTGCTCCACATCTGCTATTGATTTTACCATTACGTTTACTTTTGAGGCCAATCTATCCGTGTCGAGTGAACAATACGTTACCGCTTCGTGAAGTGGTTCTGAACGGTTTAACTGCACCGGATAATATATTTCATTGGAGTATTGACTTTAAGGTTTAGGCCCAGCCGTTGTTTCGTACAACACTTCCAAGTGTCACTTATCAGCCCCACCACTCGCACTCAGATCTTTGCTCCTGCTTCTGTCGTTATTGTTGACTAGTTACGATACCAAGTTTTAAGCCACGGAGCCGATATTTTAAAATGTTTCTTGTATAATGTTTGATAACCCTCAAATATACATATTTTTAAAATTGATTATTATTTTTATTATTTTGTGTTGTTTCGCATCCCGTGGCTACATTTTGTCAGACTGTGTTGCCCGAGGTGCTCTCCCCCTTTTTTTTGGTACAATGCTCTTTCGGGTGCTGTCTTGCGGAAGTCTGGGTTCTATGAGCCAACAATTTTATAGCTTTAATTTTTTGGTGGGAACCCGTTGTTACACATAGAGAGACTGTGTCACCTGGGGAACCTTCTCATTATGTACTGTTACAGGTGCTGGCGCTTGCGGGCTCTGCTTTTTTTTTGGACTCCGTAATGGTCACATTTCTTTTTCGTAGAGACATAACAGCGGTATTTAAATTTCACGTCAATCTTAAATATAAAAAAAAACAACTTGATGTAACCTGTGCATGGTTTCTATTTTATACTATTAATTACAGAATAATTGCATGTTTTAATAGTCTATTTATGCGCTAGTGTGACAGAACAAAAATATTCCCAAAATAAAGTTTAAACTTTACTTTTTATAATTAATATCCAATTGTTTGAAAAATTTGAATGCAATAAATTACAGTAAGAAAAATGTCAAAAATTATATTCACTCATCTCGCTTCAAGTGTTATTGTTCTCTCCCTTGAAAATTCTATCTTTAAAAAAAAACAAAAAAAAACCCACTTTCCTTCTTGAATGCTAATATATAATGTATCAGTAATTAAAATATTTAGCATGACTTAAATACATTGTGTAAACCTTTCATGTAAGCATTGGTTCCTATTATGTATAAACCTTTCATGTAAGCATTGGTTCCTATTAAAGTTTATGTTTACATAACATGATTCAAGATTTCAAGTACACTATAAAGAGAGAGAGAGAGAGAGTTTTTATAAATAATTGCATGTCACTTATACATCGAATCATAATCACACCTCTTGAGAATAACCGTTTTTAAATCTTGAGGTACTTGACCGACATAACACCAGACCCCCGATTAATAGCCCAGACCAGCTCTGATTAATTGTCTGGCTTGAGGGCACGCCGCGTCTGTTATACGTGGTAAGTACAGAAGGTTACCGTCATGGATACGACCCACAGATGTGACTTCGTCACGGTGCGGCTAGTTCATTGTATCTCCTGTATCTAGACAACGCACTCACATTTTCGATAGCGTTACATTTGTTAGTCCGGCAGCTAAGTGGATTCAGTTTACTTTTTTCACACATTTTCTTCTTAGGAACGATAACCCATTTGGACGTCGTAACGTCTCTATTATACCAGCTTGCCATAAACGAAACTTAATTTGACATTTACTTACACAGCCACAGTATTTTAACTTTAACACAATATTTTCCAAGTCGTTGTATATATTTTTTTATTGGGTAACCCATTAAATATATCCTCGAATCCGACTCCTTTTCACTATCTATAATAACCGTTTTTCCAAGATTTTACATCTAAATTTCTGTAAGAATGTTATGTTTCATTTTAGAAAAGAAATAGTAATATACACCCATTTCTCATTGATAAACTTATAAGATATTGGAAAAGGAACTGTTTTCGATTCTCACAGTTTAATACCCAGTTATAATTTTGACGGACAAGGTTGAAGTGCTTGTGGTAATAGAATGATATTGAAATGAATAATCTGATTTATGAATTATGCTTGAATTGAAAAATGATCTTACATTTTCTTTTCGACGTTGAAAGCGAAGAAAGGAAATAATATTATAACGTATTTGATAAACAAAACGTTGTTTTTTTTAAAGTATTGTACGTTTACTGAAATTAATTAAACTAATCAAACATGTATTTTTAGCTGGGAGTCAAGTATAATATGCGTTTGATTTTTAAAAAAAAATCTTTCTATTTTTGTGTGAATATATATATATATATATATATATATATATATATATATATATATATATATATATATATATATATATATATATATATATATATATTAAATATATATATATATATATATATATATATATATATATATATATATATATATATATATATATATATATATATATATATATATATATATATAACTATATATAGTTATAGTTATATATATGGGCTGTTATCGATTAATTTAAAATTAATCGTTAATTTTTTTAAATTATCGATTAATTAATCGATAATTTCGATTAATGCCAAAAATAGAAATGTATGACGTCATTAAACTGTACATTTCAAGGGAAGTAACAAAAACAGGTAATTGACTTTTAAACTTTTTTTATTGAGTTAATTCCACTGTTTCCCTGCGCTAATATTACGCGGGAGATGTTTGTACGTAAAAAATATATATAAATTATTATTAATTATTAATATTTAATTATTTATTACTAAAAATTTTAAAAAATATTATAAATATTTTCTTACATTTTAATATAATTTCTATCGATTAAAATTATTTTAATCGATATTTAATCGATAAACTTTTTAACGATTAATTGAGAAATTAATCGATAATTTCCGCAGCCCAAATATATATACATATATTAGTTTCTGCGTATTGCCATGCGTTATAATTCATAAATAACGTGAGTGATCCCGTAGAATTGGCAAAGAACCAATTTTATAGGTCTGTCTCGCTGTAAGACGGCAGGCATTGGTGAACTTACAATTTACCATAGAATGGCTGCCAAGTCAAGAGGACCAATCGAAATGACCCCCTTTCCAGTCCATGACGGACTATGGGGCAAGTGAAGTAGCGTTCACAAGTTTTAGCCACCACTAACGAGCAGGGGAATGTGTGGCCAGCACAATGCCACAGGGGCCTAGTCAGTACCTGGGCTCGAACCCGCGACTCGGATCTGCCTCGGATCGATAGTCCAGTGCGCTACCACTTAGAGGACCAATCAGGTCACGAGTAAAGCTCATAGTTCTTCTATATATCCTACCCCTTACTGAGCCGTATTTGTGCAGTTATTTTTTGTTTGTTTGTTAAATTGTAAATGTAATTAAGTGCTTAATTAATAATATGAATTTTTTAACGTTACGAAAATTAAGTATTGATAGAAAAATATACAAGGCAAAAGAATTTGTGCGTGTGGATGGGAGAGGGGCATTGAACTATTAATAGATTTCAAATAGATGCGTGAAAGCTGATGCTGAGAAGTACTTGAGTTGTTTGTTTTTTTAATAATGGGGTGGGGGCGGGGCCATAGCTCTTTGGGTTTCTTATAATTAGTGTTCAACTTAAATGTTTATTTTGTGTAATAATTAAGTTTCCTTTTTATTTTATTTTTTTAAATTTGGTTTTTAAAACTGTGACATAAAAATCTTATCTTTACCAGCTATCACACCGTCTTCCTACTGTCCTACTGTATCAGGAAATAATTCAGTTGTTTAGGTTGATATTGTTTTTAATATTGACTCAGGAAAAACGTGCTTTGATATTTAAACTTTTTGAATTTATAATTAGTTTTTTATATCAAAGAATCAGTATTAGTTTACTAATAAATACAATTTCGAAATCATCGAAGCTAGATGAAACGGTTGGAATAAATAGTATTTAAACGACGGCTAACATCAAGTTATAAAATAAGTAAATTTATAAGAAGGGACATGGATTAGTAATCAATTCAGTGAATTTTTTGAGTCATGTCCCCTTCCATGTGATTAGAGAGCATATTGAATGTACTTGTTTGCTCTAACAGAATCTAAATGAATGTAAGTTGGCAATAAAAGGCGCGCTGCCGTGTCTTCCCATATCAATTTTAATCACTCATTTATTTTAATTAGAACCAGGTTAATGTTGGCGCCACTGTAGATCTTTCGAAGGCATTCACCTCGCCTTTTATGTGTGTGTGCGTGTGTTAAATTAATTTTTTTCTTTTGATGCATTGACAGAACATGAGATTAAATAATTATATTGGCCCCTAACGAGCATCTGAATTTATTATTGGGGCTTAAACGGGATGGTATAGGGAAATTTGAATCACGTTTGTAAAAACCAGTTTGCTTTTAGTTGTGTTGTTGATGCGAGGACCTCTCCTCCCCCCAAACATAAACTAAAAAATAAATAAATCAACCAATAGAGAAATCTTTGATGGCCCCCTAATGCCTAGTTGCAAATTTATAAAGTGAAGACTTCTTGTTCCAAAAAAAAATTACTTTAGATTCTGAATAATAATAATAATCTAAAAAATAAATTTCCCTTCGAACTGTATCCGCTTGTAACAATGTATCCGCTTGTAACAATGTATCCGCTTGTAACAATGTATCCGCTTGTAACAATGTATCCGCTTGTAACAATGTATCCGCTTGTAGCAAATTTTGGCAATGAATAAATGATTTTGTAATAATATTAGCTCATGAAAGAAAGTGAGATTATGTATATATATATGTTAAGGAAAGCTGATGTTTGGCTAAAAAACATTGTACAAGTTTCCTCACACGGGTAAACATTAAGGTTGTCGTCAGGTGGATGAAATTCCAGACGGCGTCATCCGCGATTTTGACAAATGTAACATTTCTTAATCACTAGAGCCATCCATCTCAAGTTTATATTATAAATTTGTATCTACCTTTTCCTCACAGTAATGACTAATAAACAAAGAGGTGCTTTAAAAAAAAATTGCATTAATCCAAGATAGCGGCAACAGAAACAAGAGCGGCGCCAACGGCCATTTTGGAAGTACAAAGAAAACTGTTCAATTTTTTTATTTATTGAACGAGTTATCAATTTTGCATTTTATGGAGCTTTCATGGAAGGGGGGGGGTAACGATCGATCAAGACTTTAATACTTTGGGAAACCACTTGATCATAGAATTATCTGCTGTCAATAAATTAAAAAAATGGAAACGATAAAGGTGGGGTCAAAGGTAAATAACTCCAATAAACGTATTAATGCTAAACCTCCTTTTGTTACGCGTTATTACAAAACAATTTGTGGGAATAATAAATGTAGAAATTTCGCAAAACTCGAAAGAAAAAAATATGATACAACTAAATAGTGAAATTAGAAAATATTCTGGTTTAAAAATTGAAAGTAAAAATAATTTTCAAATTAATTATAAAATGTTCACGGCGTTGACACTGTTATAATTGATGTTATCGAGTTTATTTTACGCTGAAAACAAAGACTAAAACCCAAACTGACCAGTTGTTAGAATTTCTTGAAACTTTGCACACGTTTACATATTCCATGACAGTAGGGGGTTAAAAGTTTGGCTTTGGTTTTGACTTTGATTCGATTCAAACCATTTACCGTTCTGTTCTGTGTCGGAGATCACTCTACGTTGCAAAATATCAAAATATCATTTATTATTACCGGTACTATTTCGTTATTACTACTAGTAATATAAATTAAAGTATTATTACTATTACCATTACTATTATTATTTAAAATATGTCATCTGATTTAACACCACTTCTCTGTCGTCAGCCACGAATTCAACTCACCCACGTGTCTTGTGTTTCTCCAATGACGACGTTAAGTTGCATTAAACGAATTTTGTTTCGGGGCTGTCCAACGTCACACAACTTGCCCCCCCCCCACCCCCGCATATAATCCATATTCTCTATTTTTAAAAAAATGAGCATGTTTCAAATCACATTTTTTGTCATTTAAATATGTATTTAGTGTAAGTATGCACTCTACTATCGTAACACGCGTGAAGCCGTGTAAAAAGACATTAAATAAGTTTTAAGCAATAATATATTTAAGTGCAACTTAAATAGTGGAATATTTGAACTATATTTAAAGTTGCGCATTTTGATTTGACTTCAATGTTCTTAAACAACGCTCTCCACTCCCCCTCGTCAAAATGTGTAACGTCCCCCCTCCCCCCCCAACCCCAGGTGCGTGACGTCATTTATGCACGGGCCCTTATGAAACATGTCTGGCCTTTGATCATATGACTTAAGTGCTTGATTTCTAATCTGAAGATAATGTAACTAAAATCCAAGCAACAAACATGATTTTAAAATTTAAAAAAATATATACAATGATATAGTTTGTATTTACTCTTGCAGACATCATATTATTGTATTTCATTTTATATCAATCCGATTCCTTGCCTCTTCTTTTTTTTTCTCTTGAAGTGAGGTAAAGTATCCATATCCAAAACGGTTTAATATGTCATAAATATGTCTCGATGTGGGCAAGATGGTTGTTAAAAATTAGTCGATTTGTAAACTTGGTTTGTCATGGTAATAATTTGATTAAAATATTATTTTAAAAGTATAATATCTTTGCTTCAAAAATTAATAACTTCTTGAAGTCATTGTTTCGCATTTAAATTTAAGACAGTTAAATTCTTATAAATTATGTAAGACTTTTCTTCTAATTATTAGAAAGAAAAAAATATTATTTTAATTTTAATAGATATTTGCATAAACCTTTTAGTAAGATTTTAAATAAAAATGTTAATTAAACAATTTTTTAAAAATATATAAATTTTAAAAAATACTATTTAAAAATCAACCATTTTATTTGAGAATGCGTTATAAAGTTGTTTTTTTTAAAAATGTTCTTTCTGATATTTAAATACCTTTTTAATTTGGTTAGGAAAACAATAAGAAGCGTTGTCACTTAACTAATCGTTGTCACTTAACTAATCGTTGTCACTGAACACTTTTGCACTTTGACAATAATTGTCACTTCAACAATTGTCTTCACTTCACATATGTTGTCTTTTAAACAATTGTTTACCACATAAGAACTTCCGGTGTATCCGACATTACCTTTCTACATTGAAAAGAACTGCATCCAACCTTCATATCTAGAGCACTTTTTTTTATTGGCTGGGCAACTATAAATACTGTACCATGATTACCGACTCAAATAATATTTATAAAAGAAATATTGCTGGAAATACAGTCTTTATATCTTTTATAATCTCCCGTTGAGAATTAAACAAATATAGTTTGTTATAATACCTGAGGGGAGATAGCTATTTGAAATGTTAAGTGATATAAACCGTATAGTCCGTTACTAGAAGTTGTGCACTTTTTCGTTTAAATATATTTTGTTCCGTTTAAAATTACATCGTATGCCCCCCCCCCAAACTACCCCGTTTTATTATAAAACACTTTCTACACTTTAATCTTAATTGCATATATTAATTATGGAAGAATAAAAGCAATGCTATAAACATGGATATTAATTTTAGGCTTGTTCAGGTTCTTTTCCTCCCTTTGATACTTCAACTAAAATTCAAGGGGATCCTGGCCCACCCCCCCCCCTCTTTCTTAACTTAATAAAAGTTGGCCTGAATTATACAAGCCCATTTCAGTCGTTTGAAGCCGTTTCTACTGTTCTTTATTTCACAGAAACCCGCTGACATAAAGTTCACATCGCATTGAAAGATGACGAGCAGCTCCATCGGAGATTTCGGGACTGACCTCGCGGGCAACGGGAGACGCTCTGCGGGGAAACCGTTTTTGACGGCATCGGCCAGGAAAGGCGCGGCGAACAGTCTCCGTCTGACTGTGTTCAACTCGTCCGGCACCAGGAGCGAGGAGAGCATCCCCTTGATGACCCCAGCCGAGGCAACCTTCGACGACCAGCGCAAGGGCGAGGAGTCTCAGTTCCTGGTACAGAAGCTGCCCCACACGGTCCGACTGAGGACGTCCAGCTTGACGAGCGACGCGTCCAGTCAGAGGAGCAAAGGGGTCGACTCCGGGAACAGCTCGCTCATCGACAGCAGCTCGACGGACAGCTACCCGGACTTCGGCGGGGGTCGGTCTCGGACGACGAGCACGTCCAGGTCGTATCAGAATCTTACGGGCGACCGCATGGACGTTCATGACAATATTTACGAAAGTGACGGCGTCATTTCGCAAAAAACGGTGCCCTTTGACCCTGAACATGCGGCGGAGGGTCCATCTCAAAAGACGTCAGATTTAATGGTAAGTAATCAAAGCAGCCCGCCGAATTTCAATCTCCAAGGAGGTATTCAGGTTAAAAGTAGAGAACAAAACTTATTAGGCCCTGCGGGAAAATTGAACCAGACCCCTGAGGATTGTGACAGTAATCAGGGACATTTCAGAAAGAGGAGATCCCGCGAGTTCTCGTCTGATGAACAAGTGTGTCACTGCCCACGGCATTCGCTTTCTAATATTAAAGAAAATGACGTCATTGACCATCCTCAGTGTCAAAAGAATGATGACGGCACAAGACTTTCAAACAAAACAAAAATATCAGACAACGTCGTCGAAAAATTCGAATTCAGACGGGCGTTTTCTACTGGAAATATTTTGGAATCTTTGAATTCAATGAATCTCAATGGATCTCAGCCAGTTCATCAGATAGCCTTGCCAACAAAATGTGGAAAAACTACAAATGTGTCGCATTCTGTAAATGATTCGTCTTCTTCATCGGATTGTTCTCAACACGAATCATCGGGGAAAAGTGGCTCAGAAACATCGCATAAATCTTGTGCTGACAAGACTCATTCTCAGACTCCTGAATCAGTATTTGACTTCAAATCGTGTCACTTTCCAGGTAGCCCAAAGTCAAACCCAAAAGAGCTGTACGCCAGTGATTGTTCCGACACTTTATCCGTGTGCGTTTGCAGTCCGATGTGTTCACTTTCCAAAGACTTTAAAACGACCAAAGACTATTTTACGTCAAGTTCAGAGCATGAGCAGTCTCAGAACTCGACCTCGGGCTCGGATGGTGGATCGTTTGGTCCGGACGAGAAGGGGTCTCAGTCCTCCGCGGCTGGAACAGGTCACGCTGCCAACCTGAACTCGGTGCTGGGCTACGGTGCACCTTGGTCCTTCTCGGCCGTAAATATCAAAGCCAAACACTCGCATGATCACGGGCAGCCTCTCCAAGTGCTCGTGCCGAGGCTGACCAGGGACACTCCGTCATGCCCTCAGGCTCAAAACACAGCTGCGGCTCCCCCCGCGAAGCACTCGCCCTTTAATAATGAACTGATAAGCTGTCGCAACATGAGCGATACCCGTGACTCGAGTCCTTCGTGCAGTCCGCACGGTAAAACCTCGGCTGAACGTGACCGCACCGAGAACATACCAAGAGACTACGGAAGATACGCGCAAGGAAATGCTGGCTCCTGCCATGGTTGTCGCAGAGATAATGAAAGCAATTCTTGTGGTTGTGTGGGTTCGCCCCTGATCAGGTCAGACATTTTCCCACGAAATACGTTCAGCAGTGCATCCCATAAGCATGGGATGACCCAAACCATGCCAAGCCAACAAGAAATCTATCTCCACACTCACAGAGACAACTCCCGCGTCATGTTCCGTAATCAACCATGCGAGAGTGAAGCCCACATAAATTGCCTACCTCATGATTACAGCGACGCCTCAAGTTTATTTCAAGGAAACGTCAGCGAAGCGCAGTTTTACCAGTATCCCATCCTAGGATACGAACAGTGCAGAAGAGGCTTCGCCCGGAGGAGCGAATCTCCGTGCCAGCGGCAGTTCCCAATGCCAGTGTTTTACCCGGACCCCGTCAGGAACTCGGTTGTCCAGTCTAAATGCGGTCATGCGTCGTCTTCGCAGTCCAGTCAGCTCGCAGACGGACCACAGGCCGCGTCGACCGCCGGCCACAGCCCGCAGTTGTCCGCCCCCGACGGTGGCTGTTTTGATGATCCTTCCCAGCCACCCATGACGCTGAGGATCCCTATGACTTGCTTCGAGCCAGATTTTTTCAGTCCACAGAATGTGTCCCCCGGGTCTCACCACTCGGTGCCTTCCAGTATTGACAGCGGCCAAGGGGGAAATAACCAGCCTTCACTCCAGGTAAGACGGATTTAGTTCTTGATTTGCCCCGATGGCTTAAGTTCTATCCGACGTGCGCCTAGGCAATTTATGCCTGAAAGAAGAAAAAAAAATGTTATGCAAAACATTTAGTAAAATAATCATTCTAAACGCTTAGAATCCATAGGGATGTTAATGAAGCCATTCAATGGAATGATGCCTATGACTATGACATTAGTATCATTTGAAGTATTTGTAATTAGTGTATAGATGATTCCTGTTAATCGCTTAGGGTCGTCCACACCTCACAAATGCTCGCGAGCATTTGTGAGGTGTGGACCGACCTTTAGGCTTTTTCCATTCAATGGCAATAATAGAATTTACTCCATCATCAGAATACAAGCCAAATTGAATTAATCAAAGCCGGGCAGAGACAAGTGGGACATCCTTTGGTTAGCTCAGATAGGTAAGTCATGCAAATTGGGAAACTTTTGGTTAGTTCGACAGGTAATGCACACTGACAGGACATCGTTTGGTTTGCTCAGACATGAGGTGAGTCATGCACATTGAGCATCGTTTTTTTAGTTAGACAGGTAAGTCATGCACACTGACTGGACACCCTGTTTTTTTAGCTCAGACATGTAAATTATGCACACTGGTCATCCTTTTTATCAAGGCTGACAGTTCCGTCATGCACAAATCCCCATATGTAAGTGGTTTGTGTGGGACCCATTTGACACATGAACAGTCAACGAATCATTTTGAGAAAAGGCTCTACATTTCTACATAGATGTTTTCTGTTATTATGTGGGATATCCCCAGATTATTCTTATTTTTTTTATTAATAATTATTCTTATTATACTTAATTGCATCAACACTTAACTTTAATAAGTCAAGTTCTTTTGCTGTTCTTTTTTGCAGAGAAATTCCAGACTACAAAATCCTCTGCATAGTGGCAGCACTCTTCAACCCCTTCCTCGGTATGCTCGCCTACTTCTGCAACAGCTACGCCCGCCAGAGCTTCTCCGCCTACAGGTACAACAGAGCCAACAGCTTCTACCTGGCCAGCATCACCCTCAGCACCACGGGCATCTTCCTGACCCTGACCGGCGCCGCCCTGCTCGCGGCCCACTCCGTGACCACCGCCAGCCCGCCCCCGCCCAACAACACCGTCTCCACGCTGGCGCGGTCCTGCTTCAACAACCTGGAGGAGGTGGACGAGTCGTTCATGAAGTTCTTCGAGATGGACCACAAGCTCTACTGCGAGCTGAGCCAGAAGCTGACCATCATGGACGCCCTAAAGCACTACCAGATCCTCGACAGCAACAAGAGACAGGAGCACCGCGCCTACCAGGAGAGGGAGAGGAATAGGCAAAACCAGAACCTCACCACTGGGGGGAACTCTTCTTCTTCTTCGTCGGCAGGAGACGACACCCTTGAAGACCTGCAGCGCGGCAACGGCAATGGCACCCAGACGACGGTGAAGACAGACGATGGTGGTCAGCTGTTTCCGACAGACCTGCTGGACTTTGATCAGACGGACAGCATCAAGATTCACGACACTGTGCAGAGTTCCGAAGACAACAAGCCGATGGTCGCCCCTGGTTTGGAGGGGGAGTACATAGAGTTTCAAAAAGGGAACACGCATGTCAAGGTGCCACCGAAAGCTCCGTGAAAAATATAGTTGGGTGTTCAACAGGTGTTAACGATTTTGCTAAGTTCCCAGTTTTCGTGATCAGGTATTGTTACAGAATATTGGAATCTTAATTTTTTTAAAAATATGTTTAAAAAATAATAAATTATAACAAAAAAAATAATTAATAAAAATAATAATAAAATTTATACATATATATAAAATAATCAAAACCAAGAGATCATTTGACGAGTTCCGGTAGGCACACTGTAAATTAACACACACACAAAAATCACTATGTACTTTAAATCACCGCCCATCTCACATTCCCAAATTAGGACACGTGTTAGACCTGTAGGCATCGGGTTCATTCATGTCTCACGGTTATGATTCTCTCTCTTGACCACCAGTTCTTCCACCAGTCTGTCTTCCTATCTTATGTCGCCATGGCAACATCTCACCCAACCCTTACCCCACCCCCCACCCCCATACATTTCCTCTCACTGACAAACACTCATCCTTCATTTTGCAAGCCCTAAACGGGAAACCGGGCTCAATAAACGGTTACTAGATACCATACGTATGTTCATGGCTTCACTGTGCAAAAGACGTGTTAAGTTGACCCCAGCTGTGTATCTCGCATTAGTGAACTGTTCTTATACATCGGGCGAAAGCATAGCATCAACCCCTGTTGGGCAAACAGTGATGTCACAATGAGACCAGAATCTAGACACAATGGAAAAAAAGAGACAGTGTACATTTCACAAATACGTGGCATAAATTTTTTTTCACTTATTGAATCATATATATCATTATAGTTTTGACATTAAATTTCATAAAATAAATATTTTTATCTCGCATTTCTTTTACCAACGTGGATTTATCTTTCATTTCGAGTATCTGTTGTTCTTTTCTCTTATATTTCTGACTGTCCTTTTTTGTCCTTTATATTTCTTGCCAATATATCTGTAACATACGAAATTATGTGTATGATTTAATAAGAGAAAATTACATCTGCACATAATTTAAATATTCACTACAACATCAGACATGCGTCATTGGCCATGCCAATCGGTGATCGGAGATACACAAAGCCAAAGTTGATCTAGTGCAGTTTTATAGTATGTCTAATCTGAAATTTCATGCAAATTAAAATTTAAAAAATCATGTATATTATGTAAATGTTTTTTAAAATATCGATGGATATGGATTATAAAAAAAAATCCCTTTTTTTTAATAAAATGTTGAATGAATATTTTTCAATTGTAAATAATAGGGACCAACCGGAAACCGCTCCAGACATTCGCCCCGGCCGGATACCGGGTTTTTTGGAACTATTCACCTCGGCAAATAGTTCACACGCAAACAAACAAAATATCTTTTAAAAAAACTTTTAAAATAAAATTTTGGAATTCGATAAATATCAAGATTAATATACTTAAAAATTGTTAAAAATATAACAAATGTAACATAAATATATAAATTAATAATTTGAAGTTATAAAGATATAAATTTAACAAACTAATTTTCTAAGACAATTTCTTATTTTCTTCTGGCGACTAGCGCCACACCGCCATATTTACTATAAAAAAATTAAACTATCGAATAAAATAAATTCATTTAAAGTAAATATATTAACTAAAATTATCAGCGACCAACAGTTACAAAGTAAGTAGGTAACATTAACAAGAGAAACTAAATTTACAAGTAATATATAATTTATTTATTTGCAGTGGCATCACAACGGCTTGGTATGGGGGCAATTGCCAAGGGCTCCGACCTGCGCCACTTCAAAAAGGGCGCCGCTAGATCCATAATTTTAAATTTTTTATTTAAATAAAGGGCGCCAAAAATAAATTAGCCAAGGGCGTCAAAAACCCAGTTACGCATCTGTTTATTTGTTTTAATCTTAATATATTAATAATCCATTCTTCCGATCATAATATTGCATGAAGAGTGTAGTCTTCAGACGGTGGTAAAGTAAACAAAAAAATACTGTCTATAATAATTTAATAAACCGAATTGAATGCCTGAGATTAAATTTTATTGGTAGAGAACGTGAAAGCTAAATACAAGGCAGTTATGGTTTTGCGAAATAAAGCAGCCGCTAATCGTTTTCAAAACCGAAATTAATTCGGCTTTCCGATTTTCGTTTAACAGCCCTAGAACTCGGATTCGTACCCGGATCCGGCATATAGTGCATCTAACTATTCGGATTTGGTACTGGTAGAAAATGTCTACCCGGTTGGTCCCTAGTAAATTATGAAATGAAGTCCGTCTAATAATACAAAAGATTTAAGAGTTCGAATGCTTTAGGTAAGTAAACTGAACTATTTTACCTAATGAGACGTTGCATAACGAGACATTGTGCCGCCCATGCACTTGACTTTGTGCCGCCCATGCATTTGACCTGGCGTGTCCAATAGAAAACATTAAAAAATGGGGAAGTTTCAAATCTGGAGGAAAAAAAAAGATCTTCTAATGCCATTGAAGATAACGTGTCTCTCTACTTCATGCAAAAAGTAACCACTATATGATGTAGGAATACAATATGGCAATGTGCCACTTTATAGAAATAAATTTGTATAAGTTCTGAGTGGCACTTCAATTTGAGTGTTTACGTGCTATGGCGCTATACAGTACAGAGGACAAGGAACCTGTGGATCCTGGGCAGGATCACGAGAATCAATACAACTCACACGGTCCCATGCACACTGTCGCCACCGGTGGCCAGCTATTTTATACCACCACGTGACAGAAAATAATTGAGAAACACTGCTTTAATTCAACATCATTTTGATGGAATCGCTCCTCTACTTCTACCGCCTGATTAATCTTCCCGGATCAATACTTACACCCAGTCTTCTGTCACCCCGATCTCTGTGCACTCAGTCTTTTGTCTCCCCGATCTCTGTGCACTCAGTCTTCTGTCTCCCCGATCTCTGTGCATTCAGTCTTCTGTCTCCCCGATCTCTGTGCATTCCTTCAGCAACTCGGTTCAAGATTTCCAACAACAGGTCCTCTTTTATAAGTCAACCAAAAACATTTTTTGTCGCGGGTCTAAAATTTGTTTTTCAAGTCGATCAATTTTCCTCATCTCCGCTTGACATGACGTTATAATGGAATGCTCCTGTTAATTTACGAAGGTACATAACAACTAAAGCTACCCACCGCTTGCACTTTTCCCCCTCCCCAGGTAAACAAACCCCATTGGTCTGCAGGTGCATTTCTCGTAACCTACCCGACAGCCTTTTTGGAATTCTTGATTTATAGAAACACCCACTGTCACCATCACGGCCTCAAGTCTCGGCCATATGTTATGGGACACTTTTGACCGCTGCATGGTCAGTGTTCATTATGTGTTAACATTCTTATACCCTCTCCATGCACTTAGTTTAGAATATTCTCCGATTCCTGGATCTAACAAGTACTCGACACTATTGAAGGCCTTCTTGTATACAATGGATCTTGGACATGATTTGAGTGTGAGACACATACACATAGTCGCATCAAAGTGACATATGCGAAACCGATAACCATTCCTAGAAAAAGTTCGCAGCAAGATCGACAGTCGAGCCAGTAAATAAACATCCTCAGTCTGTGCCAGTAACCTCAAATATGTCGGTACCAGCAACCACACATACGTCGTGCCAGAAACCACACATATTAAGTCGGTGCCAGCAATGTCACATCCCAAGTCGGTGCCAGTAACTTCACATCCCAAGTCAGTGCCAGTAACCTCACATCCCAAGTCAGTGCCAGTAACCTCACATCCCAAGTCAGGGCCAGTAACCTCACATCCCAAGTCAGGGCCAGTAACCTCACATCCCAAGTCAGGGCCAGTAACCTCACATCCCAAGTCAGTGCCAGTAACCTCACGTCCCAAGTCAGTGTCAGTAACCTCACGACCCAAGTCAGTGCCAGTAACCTCACATCCCAAGTCATTGCCATTAACAGTTTTGCAGTCGATAACGCAGAAAACCGATGACTTGCTAACAGACTGCAAGAAACATTCCAAACGGAAGTCGCGTGGCTGTTGAACTGCTTTATTTAAATCAGGGGTCTCAAACACGCGGCCCGCGGGCCAATTGCGGCCCGCTTGATGATATTTTGTGGCCCCCACTTGATATCCAAGTTCAGTGCAAGTGCGGCCCGCCGTGGCGATAACGAAGAAAATAATTTAAAAAATTAAATTAAAATAAGATAAGATATTTTAAACTGTAATTGGAAATTTTTTCTTTGGACCCTATTTTCTAAGACAATGAAGTTTTATTGATTAGAAGTTTTTATCTAATTTGTTGAACCATTTCCCCCTTGGAGTCTCCACGCGTCGCCTTCTATCGGTAGACTCTTATTGACGCCGAGAGTTGCCGATTTTGGGTTGTTTCGTTTGCAGAGCCCATCCAACTTTTTAAGTAGCTAATTTATTTTTAGCAACATCAGTCTTTAGCCAACACAGTGGCATAGCGCACTATTGAGCTGTCAAGAAACATATACAATCAACTGCAAGAGAAGGCCAAACATTTCAGTGCGTACTCAGTCGCTCTTGATGAGAGCACAGACATCATTGACAATCTGGCAATCTTTATCCGTGGTATTGATGACAATTTTGAAGTGATAGAGGAGTTGCTCACAGTGATGCCAATGCATGGTCAGACCACTGCTCAGGACATATTCCGACATCTGTGTAATGCCATTGTGGATGCCGGTTTACCATGGCAGAAGTTTGTTGGAATAACAACAGACGGAGCACCTTCAATGACAGGGAGGAAAAATGGAATGGTTGCACTTGTTCAAAAAAATAAACTAGAAGAGGAGGGTGAGGAGGAGGCTATCGCTCTACATTGTATTATCCAGCAGCATGTCCTGTGCAGCAAATGCCTCAAGTTTGTCATTGTGAAATGCATCAACCGTATTAGATCCAGGGGCTTAAATCACAGGCAATTTCGAGCTTTTTGGAGGAAATAGAGTCTACATAAAAGGATGTGCTCTACTTTACTGAGGTGCGTTGGCTCAGCAGGGGAACCTGCTTGAAGAGATTTTTTGAGTTGAGAACAGAAGTGAAAGCTTCCATGGAGAACGATGGGATGGATGTTCCTGTGTTAAGTGATTCAAAATGGCCCATGGACTTAGCTATTTTTGTTGACATCACACAGGAGCTGAATGCACTAAACAAGAATTTACAAGGACAGGAGCAGCTTGTCAGTGCTGTCTATGAAAATGTGAGAGCATTTTCCACAAAACGTATTTTATGGAAAGCCCAGCTCTCTCAGAAAATCCTCAGCCATTTCCCAGCATGCAAGGCACTCCTGGATGTGGACATGCCATTCGATGGTGAGGAATATATTGATGCCATTGAAACGCTACAGGAAGAATTCGATCACCAATTTGCAGACTTTAAGAATCACAAAACCACTTTTAAAATATTTGCTGACCATTTCTTTTTCGATGTCTAAGATGCGATGTTTTGCAGTTTGAACTCATCGACTTGCAGTGCAACTCTCATGTGAAAGCTAATTTCATGGAGGTGAATGGAAAGCAGACAAGCTTGGACACTTTTTGAGAACATCGTACCCAACCTTCCCTGAACTTTCAAGAATGTTCAGCCAGACTATGTGCCTTTTTGGGAGCACATACATGTGTGAAAAGCTGTTCTCCACCATGAACTTCAATAAATCCAAGCACAGGTCAAAACTCAGTGATGATAATCTTCAAGCTATACTGAGGACCTCGACTGCTTCCTCCCTCAAGCAAAATGTGCTTCAGCTGTGTAAGGGGAAACTCAGCCAGGTCTCTTCCGGCAAGGAGCAATAGGTATAGCAAAGGCAGCAAGAGTGCTACCAGTTAAGCCAATGTTTGAACCTTTAATAAATAATAATGAATAAAGATGGGGGATACTGAACAGTTGTACTTTTTTTGTATTAACTTGATGCGGCCCAGCATCACTCAGACTCTGACTCATGTGGCCCCCGGTCAAATTGAGTTTGAGACCCCTGATTTAAATGAATTCCGTTGTATTCGCCTTTATAACAGTTAAGTGCTATAAGCTTTTTTAGTTTTTTTTTCAAGATCAACTTATGGTCGAGGCTGCACCGCCTCTGGAATTCCATCAAATATGGCGGCTGTGTCATGCAGTGTGTTGTGACTAACTGTATGTGGTATATTTAGATTGTCACTAATTTGATAGATGGGCGGGTTAAACTTAAGGCAGCACTAAACCACGTGCACACCCACTCAAATCAAAGGTGCGCAACGCTGAGTGCTGGGTCCTTGTACCCTCGTGATCACTCATGCATGGCGGTCTCTCCGGTCGCTTTTCGGGTAATACAATAGACATGGTCTAACATTGTCCAGACTCGTTCCGGCTGATAGCTGAACGTGTCAAGAGATGTTTTCAAACTAATTTAATGGTTAACCCCGTGTTTATGTTTAGCTAAGTCGCGTATAGACCTGGTGTCTATTTATAGCAACCAAGATAAGTCATGCACATACAAGGTGCACAAGTCGCGTATAGACCTGGTGTCTGTTTATAGCTACCAAGATAAGTCATGCACATACAAGGTGCACAAGTCTAGTCTAGACCCGTTGTGGGTTTATACCAACCAAGATAAGTCATGCACAGACAGAGCGCACACTTGTAGCATCCTAGATAAGTCGTACGTAGTTACGATGTGCTCCTGCATCAACCTGGCTAGGTCGGCATTAATTCATGGGCAAGTTATTAGCTGCAACTCAAAAAGCCTAAGTATGCAGTCTGAAAGTATACACTCTGAAAGTATACATTCTGAAAGCGGAGCAGGATAATATCAGCCATAAATATATTCACATTGTTTAGGACGACCGACCATGTGAAAGAGGTTTCTTAAGCGCAATATTGTATACTTCTTGTATGCTCTATGACTCACAACATAATAATGTATGTCTTAATGAATCATTATCATCCAATTGTTGCCCTTTTATAAAATATGATGTTGTCTCTAATACATTTTACCATTGTTGACGTTTAGCTTGGATATTGAACATGATTATGGAACCTTTTGAAAAGGAAATTTCAAACAGCAAATGTATGTATATCACACTCAAGAACCTACCTAATGCAGATATTTGGATAGCTTGTTGAAAATGTATGGTATACACATTATTACACATGCACTCAAATGTATGGTATATACACACTCAAATGTATGGTATATACACACTCAAATGTATGGTATATACACACTCAAATGTATGGTATATACACACACTCAAATGTATGTTATATACACACACTCAAATGTATGGTATACACACACTCATATGTATGCATGGTATACACACACTCACGAATGCATGATACTGTAAATAAATCTCTGTATATGTGCGTGTCGTACTTTCTCTTGGGCTTTTTCATTCATCATACTCCATAAATAAATAAAGCACTCGTTTTCAAGACGTCATTTACTAACAGTATAGTGACAACCCTACTAAGAATCTTCTACACACACATATGCACCTACACACACATATACACCTACACACACAATACACCTACACACTCTTCATCTAGGGATATCGCATATTTGTCTCCCATCGTCTCATGAAGTGCATGGCATCCATTTCTTTAGTTAATCATTTAATCCAGGTTTTCATTATAAGTCTGATCCCCGTGATTGTGGAACTAGTGGATCTAGATGGCACGTCATTGAGTTACTAAAGAATTTAACATTTGACTGGGATGGTGGGGGGTTGGGGGGCGCCCTAGTTTCATATTTCGTCTTCCATTCAGTGTTACAGAATCTGAGATTGTTGATGTAGTCATAAAATGTGCTCAAATATTCATGAAATTAAGTGTTCACCCCACATTTGATGTAACCCAACCACGGTGAGTTTTAATAATAATAAGATGACGTATTCTAATAGTTTATCATCTCACGAACTGGTCCGGAGAAATATTGTCTCTGTTGAGTTCAAGTTGCCACTCACTCTCCACGTTGAAATAGTACAGTATCTCTCCAAAATGGAAAGGAAAAAAAACAACACTTTTCCTTTTTTTTTAAAAACAGCCCTTATGTAATATGACCCTCATAGATGCACGAGGAAAAAAAGGAGTTGAGATTCACGTGTCCAATGAACTATTACAATTTTGATTTTAAAATGAATTTTGTAAATATAAAATAATTCTTCCCCCTCGTGTCTTACATTGAATATGTTCTTTATTTTTCCACATAGTGAAATGGAAATTATTTACATTCATTAACTTGTTTATATTTATACTGTATTTTATTTCTTTAAAACTCTCCTTTATAAACTCACTTTAAATGAGTGTCTTATAAAATGTTTTATTATCTATATGTCTATTTTTATGGCAGTTCAATAAAATCAACTTAATTTTGTACAGAGTATCTTCAGTGACGTATTGTTGTTTTAAAAAGAAATGTATATGTTCGGTAACCCTCAACCATATTTATTTGGCTCCTTCACAGAACGTTGAAATCTCATTTAATTTCACTAGCGGACATGACTAATACAAATAAAAGCACATACCAATTTGAAGATACTTTAAACTATTTAATACTCGTACATTAATTTTGTCTGCAATAAAAATAATAATTTTAAAAAAAATTATGAATGAAAAGAGCGCTCCTCATTTTTCCATATTCCAAAAATAGAAATATCCCCACACACAGTTGATTGATGAATGAAAGCTCGTATATAAAACAATCCAACCGAAGACGCAAATAGAAAATGTTGCCATGACAACAGTCTGATATACTCTGTCACTACGACGTCTCTAATGGCGTCGACCTTGCGCTTGTTCTTCATCAACCCTAAAATTGAACTCGTATTTATAAATTTTAAAAAGTTTTAAGAAAGTTCTAGTAGTCGCATACAGCATGGGTGAACACATGATTATCCCCCTTTAACCTGTGTGATGTTAAAGATCGTCACATGAACCTCATCTAGAACAGTGCTTCTCAAACTTTTAATTATTGCGGACCGGCAGGAATTTTGTCCATCGCACCAGGGACCGGTGAACTATTTTACCTGTACTGACTTGGTAGCGAAATGTCCTTTCTAGGTAACTTCTGCGGACCAGCTTCGGATGCCTTACGGACCAGCACCGGTCCGCGGACCACCACTTTGAGATGCACTGATCTAGAACACACCTGGACTATGATTGACAGGAAATGTTGGCCGGTGAAATAGCTTGGTCAGCATCCACTAATGTAAAAAAAAGCTAATGAAATCCGATAACTGACCCATTCACTAGCAGAGCGTACTTATTGGTGTCTGACACGAGTCTTTGGATCCCTTAAATAAATACGCATAAACCTACGCAAAGTTATGCAATCATGAAGTTTCTGAACAGGAGAAGACTATTTTATCCATGCTTGAGTTCACAAGAGAACTTGCCACGACAGGCCCTGCTCGTTTCCAATGTTCGACTCACAGCCCTGGGCAAGAGAATAAAGTAGCGAATTAGTTAGTTAGTTACTCTCGGGCCGAAGACGGCACATAGGGCAGAAGTCATGGATTTCCATTTACGACGATCCGTCGCCAATTGTATTAGGTCTTGATTATTTCTTATACCAATGGTTGAGCTTTCTCTTTTGATTGTTCTACGAAGGGTTTCCTTTGGTCTTCATTGTTTTCTTTTGCCTTTTGGTGTCCATATGAAGGCCTGACGAGGTAGTCTTCTCTCGTCCATTCGAAGAACATGACCGATATAATTCCAACGTATTCTCCTTATAAAAGTTGACACTTATTCTTGGTTGGTTTCTTCTCTTATTGTTTCATTTGATTTAAAATCACTCCAATTTATATTCAAATTTTTTTCGGAGGCTTTTGTTTTCGAATTTCTTCTAACTAAGTAGCAAATACCAGGGAACAAAAATATTTAATCAGAATCATTTATTTCGCCCTCATTATGGTGAATTGAAAACCCATCGCTGACTCTGTTTCACAATTTTGTTGGTGGTCTTTCATGGTACATCATTTTACGTAGCCGTTATCACATGCGCTTTAAACTTTCTAAAACTTTCCTGCAGCAATCGTTCACTAGGCAACTGTCACGTTTAACCAATGGACAGCTCCGCCTCAAGCCACCAGTCAAAAGTATAGTGGGACTGAGGCAGGCTGAACGAGGTTGAATGTGAATGATTGCCGAATCTATCTAGCTATATATATATAATTCACCAAAGCGAGTATGTGCAAATAAGCATGACGAATGACCCTCGCTGGGGTCGACCAATCAGTTTATGGTTTGGCAAGAGGGGGTGGTGGAGAGAGGGGAAACAATGGTTCTTGCGTCCACTTGCGTTGTTCCTTCACAGAATAACATTGTGATTTGCAGTGTAGTGGTTATCACGCCTACCTTGCACGCGGAAGGTCCTGGGTTCAAGCCCCAGAGGAAACATTTTTTTTAATTTAAAAAATGTCTGTTTGTGCCCGTTCTCCCCCCCCCCTTTTTTTTTGCGAACATGGCTGGCCCTCTCTAGGTTCGGCCAATCACAGTTTATGGTTGGCAAGCTAGGGTGGTGAAGCAAGGTGGGCAGGTAGATAACCGGAGTGCGAATGTCTCAAGACCAACAATGCGTCGGTGGTTCACTCGCGTTCTTTTGATTTCTTCATGCTGCAGTTTGTGTTCGTTCTTTCCCCACTTTCTTTGCACTATAAATGAGCAAGTCTGCGGCGTATGCTACGCCGCGGGGCGTATCTAGTATATAATATTTAGACTTCGAAAAGGCTTTTTAACATTTAACTGACTTATTATTTTCCAGAGTATAGTATGTATGATGTACTGTTTAATTTAATTGTAATCTCGTGTTGAGTTATTTGTACTGATGAAGGCATTAACTGAAACGTCTGCTTGTATATTAGTATATATATAAATAAAGCTTTAATTTATTGTTTGGATCACACATTATGTTTGTGCGTCTTGTGTCTTACATATATAGAAATTTTCAATAGAAATTATCGTATCATTTTGACACAGAAAGACGTGGATATTGTCGTTGACCAGGTACTTGTTTACTCTAGCACAGGGGTCGGGAAACTTTTTGTCTGAGAAAGCCATAAACACCATATATTTCGAGACGTAATTCTGTGAGAGCCATACATATTTCTTACAACTAAAAATTCAAGTAAATGTGTGCATTTTGTGTAATTTCAACACTAAAAGCACAATAATTATGCTCTGCAATCTTTTTAATAACACTGTCATGCTGTTGCTAAAATAATCAATAATGAGTATTACTTATAATACCATTAATGCGACTTATGGTGCTGCATGGATTTACGTATGGCTTTGTAGTCTGGTTGATACGTGGTGAGGTTAAGTTTCATGCAGGCGTTGAGACTTCCATCCGTTAAACGTGATCGTTGGTTGGTCTTGATGTTCTTTAGATGTGAGAAAGACTGCTCGCATGCATACGTAGAGCCAAACATTGTCAGTACAGCAATACTCACACGCTGAAGTGTGTTGTATGTGATGGGTAGCGCGTTCCAAGTTTTGACAATCAGCTGGTCTGCGTGTTGAAGTTTTTTCATTTCTTACCATCTGTGTTGGCTCATCAACTCTGCTTGCTGTCGTGCAAGTCTTTCCAAATCTTCATTCAGTGACTTGTGAACTTATTCATCCACATGTCTGAGGCCTTCAAGTCAGCAGCTTGGAGCTCAAAATCTCTGACGGAGACTCCGGGGATGCAACTCAGGTCAGTGCTGTCCACTGCACACTCGTGTGGATGGGTGATGAACTTTAAAAAGACGGATGTGCTCACGAAATTCTCCAAAAGCGAGGCTTTAAATGACTGCAGGAGATTGGACGTGAAGCCTTCTAGCTGCTGAATATTAAGATGTTGAGCAGGGTCACTTGATGTGCACATATCTTTGAACTCTCCCAGTTTTTCAAAGTTTAATAAACGACCCGTTTCAATGTCAGCGATGAAGAGTTCTAGCTTGTTTTCAAATGCAAACACTGCTTGTTGCAGGGACAAAATTGTATTTCCAACGCCTTGCATTTTCACATTGAGCTGATTTAGATGTGCAGTCATGTCTACGAGATAATAAAACTTCAGGAGCCATTCAGTGTCAGCTAACTCGGGATGCTCGACATTCTTCATTTCAAGAAAAGTCCTAATTTCGCTCAGACAAGCCGCAAATCGGCTGAGCACTTTCCCCCTTGACAACCAATGCACGTTGCTGTGCAGAAGCAGACCAGGATAATTATTCCCAAACTCATCAAGCAGTGTTTTAAACTGGCGATCATTTAATGGTCGGGCAACAATAAAGTTGACTACCCGAACCACCTGCGACATCACCTCACCAAGCTGCTCGCCACACATCTGAGGACAAGGCGCCTCCTGATGTAGGATGCAATGAAAGCTTAGGATGCGTCTGTTTTCCTGCTCACAAAGAAGAGCGACAAATCCTCTGTTTTTCCCGACCATGCACGGAGCACCATCAGTGCACACCGAAACAAGTTTATCCATCGGTAGATTTTTTTCTTTAGCAAACTCAGTGAAGGACTCGAATAAATCCTGCACTCTTGTTGTGCATTTCATAGACAAAACAGCAAGACTTTCCTCATGTAATGTTTCACCGACAACATACCTGCAACCACGCTGAACTGGGATAAATTACTTATGTCTGTTGACTCAGCCAAAGCGAGAGAGAAAAACGGTGTCGCATTTATGTCCTTCACTTGCATATCCTCAATTTGATTTGACATCATGATGCTACGATCGTGGACAGTTCTTGCCGACAGAGGCATTTCTTTTATCCGTTTAATTATTTTGTCCTTATTGGAAAAGTCATCAAAAAGTTCATTGGCAACATCAAGCATGAATGATTTGGCATACTCCACATCTGTGAATGGCTTTCCGTTTCTTACAATAGCTAAAGCGCCAGCAAAGCTAGCCGAATTGCAATAACCTTTTTAGTTCAAAACATGGATTTGCTGCTGACCAGCTTGCACTCTTGATAGCAATTCTTGAAATGCTTTCTTTCTGCTGTCTCCCTCAGGATATTTCAATGCAAATGTAGAATGGCGTGTCTCGAAGTGTCGCTTTATATTTGACCGTTTCATAGACGTAATTTTATCACTGCATATTAAACACACCGCAGAACCCATTCTCTCCATAAAGGCAAATTCCTCCTACCATTCCTGCTGAAAAGTACGATACTCATCGTCTTTCTTTCTTTTAGCCATCTTGTCAAAAAGGTTTCTAAAATTAGTTAGCCTAGAACGCGATTAAAACGAAAGTTTACTTTCTGATCCGACTACAATCGGATGGACCCTTTTACACATGCACACATCGTCCGCTATTTTCGAAAGCGATATACACCAACCCCACTTGAACAATGTATTTTTGCCACTTTTCCATAGAAATAACTGATATCACTTTGATCCCGAATTCCAAAATCTCTCTCCCTTAAATAGCAATCTAACTCCTAAGGTTACTAACCCCTGACCTTGATTATTTCATGCATTCTATCACGTATGGCTCTCCTCATTACTATTCGTATAGAATTGATTGTTCAATCAACATGCGACCTCCAAAAATGTTCCCGCTTCGAAACTTTCAAGAATATTTTACATCACGTAATCCATAAAAAATAGAACATAATTAATAAGGTTATTGACTTATGACGAGGTGGGGTTTTTTTTCCTTCTTCTTTTTTATATTCAATTAATTTTTTTAACAAAAAAAAAGATTTTTTCCAAAAAATCTTTAGATCGAATTAGTCTCAAGAAACATTTTTGCTTTATAATGAACATGTTTCTGCGAGCCATATGCAGCCATCACAAGAGCCATATATGGCTCGCGAGCCATGGTTTCCCGACCCCTGCTCTAGCAGTAGATCATTTTCTGTTAAATAATATGGGATTTAAAAAAAAAGAATTTTAATGAAGAAAAAAAAAGAAATTTCTAAGTAAAAACATGTACACTTCAAAGGAAATAAACGATTACAATCTGAAAATGTACAGTAACAATGAATTAAAACACTAATTTTGAGTTATTTATAATAATAATAAACCATTTCAACTAACGCTTTTCAACAGTTTTTGGCGGTATATTTGCTTTGTTACACCAACCCATTTATATTTAATTGTGGCAAAATGCTGTTACAAATAGTATTCAATAGAGCATGACAAAGTTACATAAATATTTATTTAGCGTTGATGTGTGCTTTGATCGCAGATCATTTATATAAATTTACATATATATGGTAATGTAAGTGAGGATTTAAAACATAAAATTCAATCAAAATATAACACAACAAAATAATTATATTATGTGAGCAGAGTAAGAGTATATACAGTCAACCCCTATAAACAATAAAGTCCACCTAGAACTGTGAACAAGTGGGGTCAACACTTGTTTACTATAGGCATAGGTCAGGGTTGTAATGAATCGAAGTGTAGCCAACCCTTGTACACTAGGTCATGGTTGTAATGAATCGAAGTGGGGGCCAAACCTTGTGCGCTAGGTCAGGGTTGTAATGAATCGAAGAGTAGCCAAACCTTGTGCGCTAGGTCAGGGTTGTAATGAATCGAAGTGGGGCCAACCCTTAAGTACTAGGTCAGACCTGAATGATCAAGTGTAGTCACAGATGGTTGTGTATAACTCATAAAAATATTAACAGATTTGGTTATATATGCACCAGGTTAATAATTGAATGCAGCTAGAGTTATGATTCAAGTCACAATCGATCTATAGCTTAACTTACCAGGCTGAAAGTTGAATCTATTACATGCAATATTTAAAACAAATATATTAATAATATTAAGAACAAGGCTTTCGAAGCCTCTAAAAAAATGTGTAAAGTAATCTACCATTGGCTATTCGGCTAATACACATTTCATCTTCTCATTCTTTAACACCAGGATTAAATGAAAAAAAAAGTATGAAAAGTCAGTATGTAAGTTCTAAGCTCAACTAACAAGTTTTTATTCATAATGTTTTTATTTCACAAACAAATGTTAGACGGTAAAACTTCATTTTTAGAAATACATTCTCATAACAAAGCTTTAAAAAAATGAAAATTTATTTTTCACCATATAAAATTCTTTTTTTTTAAAATCTCCAAATTCAAATTCCAAAAGTTTGAGAGGTGCATTTCGAGTTAAATGTTTTAAAAACGCGTAAAGATGGAATAAACAAGCAAATATTAATCCTTGGGTATTGTGGGAAAGGCTTTTGCCAGAGTGGTTATTGCACGCCTGCAAATTCTGGTACAAAATGTTTATCCGAAGTCTCAATGTGGTTTTTGGGCTGGCCGGTCAACCATGGACACGATTTTCTAACAATAACTACCAGGCAGTCAATAAAACCAGCTCAGTCACGAGTCTTTATAAAAAGAAGAAGAAGAAAAAAAATACAATGCAAGAAAGTTGTTTAAAATATATATATATATATATTGGAGCCAAGGCCGGTGTTACAAACTAAATCCACCCCCCCCCCGGAGGATTTATTTTGAAACAGATCCTCCGGGGGAGAAAATATTTTCCTCCCGATTAAAATAAAATCTCCCCACCCTGTAAAATAATGTCTCCCCAAAAATATATCCTCCCCCCCCTCAAAATCACACTTTTAATATAGCACAAAGAGATCACTCAAAAACAAAAGAAACACAAATAGTTACATTTATATTATTGTATTATTCACACGTTTACTTTAATACTATTTATGGTAGTGGCGGAGATGTAGAGAGATTGAGGGGGGTGATGACCACTCCGTTTTACACCCCTCAGGGGCGTAGATATAGAGAGATTGATGGGGGTGATGATAACTCCATTTTAAACCCCCCAGGGGCGTAGATATAGAGAGATTGAGGGGGGGCTGGTGATGACCACTCCGTTTTACACCCCTCAGGGGCGTAGATATAGAGAGATTGAGGGGGGGCGATGACAACTCCATTTTAAACCCCTCAGGGGCGTAGATATAGAGAGATTGAGGGGAGGGTGATGACAACTCCGTTTTAAACCCCTCAGGGGCGTAGATATAGAGAGATATGAGGGGGTGATGACCACTCCGTTTTACACCCCTCAGGGGCGTTATAATTTTTAAAAATTTTCTGAAGTACTTTTAAAAAAAAATAAAGCAATGATTATGTTTTTGAAGTCATGGGTTTGTGTTGTTACAATAAACAATAAATTTTCACAAGCTCTGGTGTTCAGACGGTGAGAAATTTTGTCACCATCTACAGTTTCATTAGGCTCAAAAAAATCCACTGTTGAATTCAGGGGTGGGGGGTGGGGGAGGAGAAGGTGTGGCTGCGACCAAATTAAGCCACGGCACACAATGAAACCCAATCTGGGACAACGCCACTGACCTGTTGAACCTGTTGAACCTGATTATCTAGTGTTTTTTTTACCTCTACGGCCAATGTTGTGTCTCTTGTGAGGCGGCATACACTTAAATAGTGTAGTAGTAATCCCTTTAATAGATTTACCGAGACGAGTACTATATATATGCTTATTATCAAATTTAAAATCTCATACTTCACTGAAAGTTGGCTACTTGTATTTACATATTTTTCAACAGTCATTTATATATGCCAAAGCAATCATTTATTTGACTATTTGTATAACTACAAGTAGAATTTAAAAAATATATCTGCTAATAACCACGCAACCTTTTCTACATATTATTGAAGGCATAATAGCGCTTTTAAATTTGTATATATATAAGGGCTGCGTAAAAGTTTTAACGATTAAAATTTTTAACGATTAATCGACCCACTACTTATAAATGTACTGCAAGTCTAAAAGTAAAATATTTTGGCCAATAAATATAAACTAATTTCCGGACGATTACACGACTATTTTGGTTTTTAAACGATTGACTGACGTGAATGTTCAAAATGTTGATAAAGATTATTGTGTCCATTGAGAGAAATCGTTTTCCCAACATGCAATTCTCCCTCTAAGTCTGAGCTACGTTGGTTCGTGTGCAAGGTTTAAAAAAAACAGTATGGGAAGTTGCACAAAGTCCATTTTTTGTGCAATATTTTACCAAATTTACAGCGCGGTGATTCTAAACTCGTGCATGGCGTCGGTCAAATATCTCAGCAGCCGCGCTTCATAAAGGGAACATTGTACCATGGTTCTAACAATTCGCTTACATATCACCTGCAAACCAAACATCCACTACAGTATCAGGAACTTCAGCTGAGACAATCTAAAGCTATGTGGACGATTGTTCAGCTCGGCTGGTTATGTTCTCAATAAGACCCGCTCATCACTTGAACCAAATAATGTCAACACACGTGTCTTTTTGCGTTGTTGGTTAAAACATGTCATATAAAGAAGACATTCCAGTGTTATTTCGATTTTCGACAAGTATTTTAATAAGTGTTACTTATGACACCATACATTTCAATGTTTGGCTTTAATCGAAATTACTGATTAATTAATCGTTAATTTTTCAAAAGTTAACGATTATATTTAAATTAATCGTTAACAGCCCTAATATAGATATATCAAATACTTTGAAAGGAATAATAGTTCATTCAGTTCCAGTTACTTTTATTTAGTCAAAAGTTTACGTACGCACTCAAATTGATTTTTAAAATGAATTTAAAAAAAAACATTTAGAAATGCAGAGCAATTATTGAACCTTATTTTCATAACATCACCATGCACGAATAGATGTTCTCATATCACGAACATGAAATTATTTTTTTTACTTTCCAAGTGTATTATTTTCTTTACGAATTTGAACAAATGACTCTTTGCGTTTTCCTGGCGCATGTCCTCAATAAAAAAAAAGCCCATCTCTCGGCCACACCTTCAGTTTCGTGGGTTCTAACAATCCGTTAGGTATTTGACTTTATGCCTAACTAATTCAGCGGCACATGAATCTCAAACTAACTAAGCGAGCACCTCACCTCAACCCAGATCTCCACAGATCACTTTGTTTTGGGCTATAAAGTAAACACGTATCGACATTCATTGTTTAAACGTGTGACCTAATTTGTGTGTGTCTAAGTTTTGATATGTGCTGTGTTTTTTGAGACGGTTACACAAAAAGTGATCCTATTTGAAATCTCTTTTAATATATTTTAAAAGTCAACTTAACATTTTTATTTTATAAATAGACAATCCTTGGCAACTTCACTTTGTTAAATTTTCTGCTGTAACTTTAGTAAAGTCTACTGATAAAAGTCAGTAATAATATTTTTTAATTATTATAATGCAAACATACAAATCGCAAATTTCGTTTAAGTCCTAGCCACAGGTGTTAATCAAGAACGTAAAGAGTGAATTCTTGTTCCAAGACATCAGTGTCACATTCTCGTATTACTTGATCATCTTTGTTTTTTCAGTAAATCTGTCTGTATTTTTTAAAATAACTCTGGGCAATTAGCCACCTCTAAAAATGTGTATATCCGGGCATACATCCACTTAGCACACAAATTTTTACGCCCCTGACAAAGCTTATGATTGTTGAATTAACAATAATCATACACAAATGCATGTAGAACAAATACAAACTATCTTGTAAGTCATGACATGCAAAAAAACAATTATTTATAATTTCCAGTAATTAACAGGAGGATTCATTTTAATCCCGGAGACTTTGTTTTAAAACTAAGTCTCCGGGGGAGACTTTATTTTGGGGGAGACTTTATTTCGTGACACCGGCCCTAGAGTATGCGGGGGCCCAAGACAGCAAATGATGAGCGGGGCCCCGGGCTCGAGGAACCAAACGAGGAGTTAGACCAATAAAACAAAATTGCATTTCTGCATATATTAAAATAATGGGGGGGGGGAATCTAATTGCCTAAATTTTTACGCTACAACAGCATTGACACATCATTAATTAGAAATTTACTAATTTAATTTATTTGAAGATCCTAAAACTAAGAAACAAACAAACAAAAATTCATAATTTTAAAAAATAGTGTGGTAAACTAATTGACAGTTTATAGATACATATATATATATATATATATATATATATATATATATATATATATATATTATATATATATATATATATATATATATATATATATATATATATATATATGAATGTGTGTATAACTTAACATTATAAACTATATACACTGCTTTTGTTTGGTTGCACCTACTACTTCCAACTTTTTAAAATAATTATAAAATAGCGTACTAATACATCATAATGTATAAAAAAATATAATCTCTCTTAATCCTAAAGCAATTTTTTTATTGCTTATAGCATTTTAGTACGCCTTTATGGATTAAGGAGTACATTTCATATAAGAGAACGCCATTTTTTGGCTTTAATTTGCCATGGTAAGTGAAAAAATTAGATCCCCTATTTAAGGACCATTTTGATTTACAGACACCCTCCGGTCCCTATTAGGTCCCTTATAGGATGGATAGGTGTATAATTATTTTATCCATGAAAAAAAAATATAAAGTTTTCTTGATACCGTTTTTTATATTAAAACAAATACAAGTCTTTAGTATAAAAACAAGTATTACGAAATAGTAGTAAAAAAATTTTAAGTAGCAAGAAAATAGTTAGTCAAATTTAAGCGCGGGGTCCTGAAAAGCGCGGGTTCCAAGGCGGTTGCCTCGATCGCCTTGCCCTAAGGCCGGTGTCACAAAATAAAGTATACCCTAAAATAAAGTCTCCCCCGGAGAGTTTCTTTTAAAATAAGTCTCCCCCGGAGACTTTGTTTTAAAATAAACTCTCCGGGGTTAAACTTAATCCTCCCGTTAATTATTGGAAATTATAAATAACTAGCGTATCACCCGTCAAAAATGACGGAAGTTTTCAGCTGAAATCTATTTTTTTAATAAAAAATGCACTTTTTTTAGGGCGCCTACGGCGCCGACCTTTTTCAAAAGCCCAACTAACTTATCGTTTTTTGATAAATACGAAATATTAAACTTTCTGAAATGTACACAAAGTATTTTATAATAGTGGTTGTAGGGCGCCAACGGCGCCCCCTTTGTTTTTGTATTTTATAATTAACCATCATCAAATCCTCTTTTTTCATTGATCCCTTTTCCAAAATTAAAATATGAGCGAAAACAATGACGTCATATAATTTTTTTTCAGCGCATCTTTAATTTGCAGTAATTTAGTGCGCTGCTTTCTAAAATTAGTAGCGTCACGGACAGACACGTTCTACATGCATTTGTGTATGATTATTGGAAATTCAACAATCATAAGCTTAGTCAGGGGCGTAACAATTAGCGGGCTAAGTGGGTGTATGCCCGGGGAGACACATTTTTAGAGGTGGCTAATTAGAGTTATTTAAAAGAATAACAGACAAATGAAAACAATGGGTGTCGTAGCTAGGGTTGGAGTCACCCGATACGTTAAATTTATTGTGTAGCCCAGGTCAAAGTGCTGTGGTGATCTGGGTTGATGTGAGGCGCACGCTTATTTAGTTTGAGATTCGCGTATATGTGTACCGCTGAATTAGTTTGGCACAAAGTCAATCACCTTCAGGAATGTTAGAACCAAAGAGACTGAGGTGTAGCTCAGAGGTGGAATTTTTTATTGATGACATGCGCCGTTGTTTATGTTAAATGATTGTCATTTCATTTCCCAAAGATAGAACAGCCAAACATGGACGAAAGGAACGTGGAACGTTGATAACATTATAAAACTTTCCCTTTTCATTCTATAAGCTTACCATTTACTTCATATTTTTTAACGTATTTCTTTGTAGTTTATTTTATTTGATTGTTCAAAATTATTTATGTTTAGTGCCTGATAATATTGTAATGTCCTGCAATGAAGTATTTGAAATTATAAATTTAATTGTAAAGTTTTTAGGTTCACTGTAATAAAATATTATTTTAATGTAAGGAAAACACAAGTTACAGTAGCATTTTCACACACACACAAAACACACACACAGAAAGACAGAATCCTTGCTTTATGAAACAAAAAAAAATGCCTTTATACACCCCAAAACTGCCTGTGGGTAAATTTTTACAGCGGTAAAAAATCAAAGTAATTAAGCATTTTTTTCCAAATTAAGTCATGCCCCTGAGAGGTGTCAAACGGCATGGTCCTCATCCCCTTATATCTCTGTGTATCTACGCCACTACCATAAATAGTATTACAATAAACACGTGTGAATATTACAGCAATACAAATGTAAGTATTCTTTATTTTATTCTTTTGTTTTTGAGTGATCTCTTTGTTTTATAGCGAAAGTGTGATGGGGGCGGATTTATTTTGAGGCAGACATCATTTTACAGGGTAGGGGAGAATTTATTTTAATCGGGAGGAAAATATTTTCTCCCCCGGAGGGTTTGTTTTAAAATAGATTCTCCGGGGGGGAGACTCTGTATAGCGGAGGATTTATTTTGCAACACCAGCCCTGAATGGAGCTTAGTGAGATGTTCGGTGCTATAAATATATTTAAAATATGTTCTGAAATTTGGAATATCAAGAGAGGACACTGTTCAGATCTTAAAAGTTTTAATGTTATATGAGTTCTTCCCCTTTCCTGTACCCTCAAAACCATGGGCTTAGATTTTTTCTCTAGGTGATTTTTTTTCTCCACAACACAACACTATTTTAACAACATACAAGAAGTTTAAAATCCCAAGATAATTTGTTTTAATTGTTAAGAGAAATTGATTTTTTAATATCACAATATATAATATATATTTATAATATATATATAATATATATAATTAAAATAAGATAAAATGATTTCATTTGAAATTAAGATTAATTTAAAATCTCCTCTAAAATATTGCTGTTAATGATTAATAATTTAATTTGTTTAAATATTTCAATATTCTTCTAGTTTCTGATTCACAATAACCTAATATACATGTATCATCTGATAACCTTTACATTTTTTAAAGTTATTGGGCCCATATTTTTCTTTTCGTTTCTGTGTTTTTTTTAATCAATTCTTACTTATATCTTTTTCCCCTATGGTATAGTAAGTATTATATACTGTTAATTTAATTTTAATACATGTGCTCTTTTATTTGTTCCGACTAAGGCATAAGCCAAAACTTGTGTATTAGTCTATTAATAAAACGTTAATTTATTGTTTTCATCACACTATTCATTTGTGCATCTTGTATATTATTTAAAAGCTTTATGGTAGTCCTATTCTATATAATATATATTTAAAATTGTTAGTGTGCCTGTCGAAGTTGATTATGACAATGTTAATCTTTCAAGACAAGAGAGTCAGAAGCTATCTGTCAAAACGCAGATGTTGATTTCAGGCAGAATCGGTCTGTGAATGCAGAGATGGTTTGATCAGGTAGAATCTGTGTATGAAGAGATGGTTTGATCAGGTAGAATCTGTGTATGAAGGGATGGTTTGATCAGGTAGAATCTGTCTGTATGCAGAGATGGTTTGATCTGACATGAAATGAAGTCACTGGCTAATTTATCTGCCGATTTTTCATTGATTTCCGTTTGTGCTATGATACAATAACATATCTCAAAGCAGAGGTCTTTAGACCAACTTTCACTATCAAACGTCACTTATTTCATTAACCTTGCTCTTAATCGTCGAGATCTCTTAATCAATTCTGTTCATGATAAATTCATTCTTATTCCAATCAACAAAATCATATAAGCTCAAAGTGTAAACAGATTTTAAAATAAACATATTTTATCTTTCAAAATGAGTACGGAACATTTTCATGATCCTTAATAAAGCTCCCTGGATCCACTTTGGAACATGAGCCATGGGCTCCATCGACCCACTTTAGAAGTTGAGCCCTAGGCTTTATCGACCCACTTTGGAAATAAGATCTGGGCTCCCTCGACTCACTTTGGAACATGAGCCCTAGGCTCCCTCGACCCACTTTGGAACATGAGTGCTGGGCTCCCTCGACCCACTTTGAAACATGAGCCTTAGGCTCCCTAAACCCACGTTGAAACATGAGCCCTGGGCTCTCTCGACCCACTTTAGAACATGAGCCATGTGCTCCTTCGACCCAATTTAGAGCATGAGCCACAATGTGAAATGGCGAATTGGAAATATTAAAAAAGGTAAAACTGTATTGATTGGCTCCCATACGAGTGAACAGCTGACTGCTCTGTGTCACTCTCACCTGCAATGAGGAAGAGACAAAAACCACGTCGACCTGTGAAACACTTGTAACAGAAACAGGACTTTCGATATCTAGACTTCTTGCTCTTTTAAATGCCTTATCATAGAAAAAAACAACCTGCCACATTACACTATTTGCAGTTGGGTTATAATAATTTTACAAACATTATTTCACTCGTTTAATTATGGAGATTTTATGTCGCACTCATAAATGAATGTGGATGGCGCTAATATAAAAAAATATGTATGTCTTAATGAGCAGCCAGCATTTGATCTCTGAATCTCTTAAAGGTTTCATTAATCCTATGTTAAAGACATATGACATTTTGTAACCCTAACTGGATGCTCATGTAAAAGAGTATTAACTTGTTTTCATCTCGTATCTTAATTGATATGTCCATTCTTCCTGCTAAATGGTGTCTCATTTTTAAATCCCTTATATTAACTTCGAAATCTTGTCTGTCGTCATCTCATCATCTCTCTGTCGTGATCTCTCTCTCTCTGTCGTTCACAGGCGGGGACAAAAGTCAAAAATGACCCACTGCCCGTGATGCCATCAAGCTGAATTTTGGCACATAGACTCGTGTCACCTAACAATGCATCGTATCAAAATTTCAGATCGCTCGAATGAACCATAATGAAATTAATGCATTTTTAGTTATCTCTATAAAACTTATGTAATTCAAATTGGAGGTTTGTTATTGTTTTTCGTTCACGTGCCAGATGAGTTCACGCGTTGACGCCACCCGTCGATGTCCACACCCCCTCCCGTTCCTTCCCCCGGTTCTAAAGCCAGGGGACATCACTCGGTGTCAGTCTGTAAATGTTTGTCGCGTTTGAACATAATCCATACTTTTAGTTATGTCTCATATATAAGGGATTTATAGTAAAAAAAAACTATGTTTTTACGGGTTCAAGGGGTTTTTTAATTAATAAATAAAAGGAACAAAATCGCCAATACCCAGTTTGTATTATTTCTTTAATCTGTTTAATTTTCAATTCCCTCATTTAAAAAAATAATAATAATAAAAATAATTACATTATAGTGTTTTAATCCATATTTTACTTTTATCGCAAAGCTTGACTAACATATATTTCCGACAAACTTTAATTTGAAAATAAAATATGTAAAAAAAATAATTTAAAAAAACCAGCAAACAATAAAAACAATGGATGTTTGTGTGAGGTTTCCGTTGAGTCCACCCAACTAAAACGTATTTTGGAGTGACAAGTTCTAATGTTTAAAAATAAAAATAAATATACACCATCTTCAAAACTTCTAATTTTCCCTCTAGGAACAGATCAACAGTTTTTATTCAAAGTAAAAGTGTTTATTTTGAAGGCTTCTAATAAATTTTAAGTAAATGATTTCAATGATTTATTCTCTTTTTAACTGCCTATTGAGCGCTCAGTAGATAACCAAAGAGTTTGGTGCGTAATAAAATATAGATAACCCAATGAAACTGTGAAAAAATTACGTATTTAATGGGTGGTGGGGGTGCGTTTGAAATCTATTCGTTTGGAGAAAGAAAGTTCTTGCCGTTGACCAAAGTTAGCAGGGTTATTAATTATGTATAGGCTTTGCGCGTCAGTAGTGTGGGAATCATACAATGACTTGATACCAAACGGAAACATGTCGTCATCCAAGTTATGTCGTCATCGAATGTTCTGCCTAGTTTCGACTCTTAAACGTTGCGGTATACAGATCTGGGGATCGACATATCTTCACATTTTCAAGACACAAAGATTACTTTAAACTTTAGCCCAATAACATTCAACATGGCGCCAATCTCGGTTCTGCTGACGGTAGCATCACTCCAAACACGGAAATAAGCTTGAAGAGCTGAATTTAAAAAATAAAAATAATTAAAAAACGATTTGCTGGTATCGCTACTCTGATGTGAGGGGGGGGGGATAGACGGACACGTGTGGCAATTGTTAAATAATAAAGGTCACAACTTTCAGGATAAATTCTCGATTTGAGTCACGAGATCCTTATTGAGGGATATTTGATACTTTCATTATTTTGAAAGAAACAAAAAAATCCCTTCTTAGGTTATGTATAAACGGCAGACTTGAAGTATAGGCTTAAAGTTCAGTTTCTTTTGTATTTTCCAAAGGTCAAGTGTCAGCGTCATCACTAAGTTCGCCAATTACAGACATGTATCCCCCCCCCAACCCTCAGTAGCCAACATGACGCTAGCTCATTGCGCTGTTTGTCATCTATAAACTGGTCTAATTTCAGATAAGGGAAAATGTGGGGAAAATAGTTAGCTTCAGCTGGCCGGGGGTGTGGTGTGAGTAGTTGTGGGGGGGGGTATTGCTCTCATTTTAAATGGGGGCTTTCGAGAAATTAGAGTTATTCCAGATATGGGTGGGAAGGGGGGAATGATGGAAGTTCAGATTTGAATGTGTGGGCTGTGGGTAATGTTGGATGGAGTGTGGGGAAAATTAATAAAGTGTTATGTGGGGGGTGGGATAAGTGGGAGTGTGCGGGAAATCGATCTAAGTTCTGCTGGTGGTGTAAGGGGAATTTTTTAGAATTTCAGATGGGTGCGTGGGGGGAAATCTATAGACAAATATCGTTGGGAGGGGGTGTTTGAGCTATTATTCCAATTTCAGTTAAGATTTTTTAATGGTTTTTTTTTGGGGGGGGGGTCATTTACGTGTTACCCGATCAAAGCCAGGTCACGGATAGCGAGTTACTTTCGCTTTTGGGATTGAATAAATCTCGACGTTTGAGGCGATCAGCCAATCAACTGATCAAGCTCCTCATTAGTGGACCATCCTCCTTAAGGTATCAATTCATACTCCGTAACAATTTATTTACCCTTTGTATCCAACTATGCCTTCTCTGCGCCAATCTGCTTCCTCGGCGCACCAGCCAGTCTATTTTCTCATGAAACCCACTGATTCTTTCTCGAAATCCATCTATTTCTTTCAGAATAAATCTATTCTCTCTCTTTATACCAGCATCTCCCCACTGTATATTAATGGATTCCATTTCTTCACCAACATATACCGCTTCTTTATACCATACTGCTCCCTCTTTTTACCCGCCTATTCCCTCTACGCATTCAACCAATCTACTTCTTCTGTTTACCCACATATAACTTCTCTAAACCCGCCTATTCCCCCTGAACATCAGCCCAGTGGCGTCACTAGGGGGGGGGCGGGGGGCGGGCCACCCCGGGTGACACCCATCAGGGGGTGACACCCGAGCCTAAAATTTTACTGTGTACGATTTTATGTCAGAAAACAAAAGATGACAATTTTTTTTAATCTAGAAAGAAATTAAGAAATACAATGAAATATGTTAAACGCGAAAATTCTTATTAAAAAAATATCAGTTAACTTGCAATAATAAAACAGTCCCAACACACGAACAACATTAAAACAAATTAGGAAAAAAAGAAAAGAAATAGTCGCAGCAGAGATATCTTTAAAATAGGCTGGAATGAAAGAGGCAGTGTCTTCTGTTTTAAAAGATATAAAGCCATTTGGGCTTGGACACACGGACAGCGTGAACGAATCCCACCTCACGACTCCCTTCACCACAGTGGGGTGGGGGGGAATACGATTTTTATAACCCCACCTCCCCAAGAAAAAAAAATCAAAAGATGGGTTTTTTTGTTGATGTTTTTCTTTAGGAAAATTATGATTTCAATGTCTTTGAGTTAATATTTTATATATATATATATTTATTAAAGGCGTTAAAGCATAGATATGCATGTTTATATACAAGTAGTCCTCCGGTTACGACGGTCCCATCCCGACTTACGCTGTTTAGTGCTTACGAACGCGCCCCCGTAAAGAATAGTATTACGAGTTACTTCGTATTTTTAAAAAAAAATCACGAGGTAACGAATTCTTTTCTCTATTTGAAACAACAAAAATTATTGAAAATATGTATGTTTATTATTTCAACCTACAACTTTCGTTTGCGAATTTTTCAAATGGCGAATTTTTCAATCAAGTCGATAAAGCTGAGTAAGCTTACAAGTTCCTTTTCAATGCTCATTAGAGAGAGCATATTCAGCCTTTTTCGTCCCATGCAAATTCTAACTCATTATATATTCTTTTCAACTTTGAAAAGGATCGCTCTCAGCTGCAGTTTGATGTCATCATTGAAAGATAGATGCGAAGTGTGATGTGTACATTTGTAAAGGACTGTGTGAAATATAGCTCATTCAAAAGCAGCAAATTGTTTTAGCTCTGTGCAAGTTTTCTTAGTTTCGCTTTGTGCTAATTCCTTTTCCTTACCCTGAGCCTGGGGCTGGACAATAACTTTTTTAAGAGTTCTGAAAATTGGACTAATTCTGAAGGTAAGCAGTCTTCGAAATCACTCATGAACCTACATGTGGAAGAAGCCCCAAGCCTAGTGCTCTTTATGGGTCTTCCCGAAAGACCCCCTTAGACATCTGGCCAACAAAGGGATGTAACAGCTGAGGACCGGGGGCCCCCCCAAAAAAAAAGCGGTCGCTTCTGAAGCGGCCACCTGGGCATCCAGGACATACAGTCGAAGATGCCTACCCACTAAGTTGCCCTCACAAGGAGGTGGTGGAATTTCCTACTACGACCCGCTACCACTTTGGCGCCATCCCGCAAAGCACACGGGTCTCCATGGTTAGGACCGCCGCAGACCGGGGGATCATCAAATTACCTACCTAGGGTGCAACCCCCACTGGAAGGTTTCCTCACAGCTGGCTTCCAATGCGTTCTTCGCGGCAATTTTCGCTTATCCGTACTGGCACTCCTGGCCCTAAACCGGCACCGCTCGATGGCGTTGCTAGTAAATTGAGGGGGACGAAACAGTTGCTTCGGACTTACCCGACCCCTTTCTTTCGAAAATCACTTGAATGTTCTTCCATTAACTTGGCTGCTGCCCATCGGGTGGCGAAAGTGCTGAGCTCAGTAAGGTTTGTAAGAAAGCCAAATTTCTCATGGATGTATTTATATGCACCTAACCAATGTTTTAGGGCTTAAGAAAGTTTGTCAATGATTACCAGAAATACCTCAATCTTGAATTTTTTTCTCCAGGAGAATACTGTTTTGTTGATGTCCCTTTATCAAACTGACTCTTTCTTTTTTGTTTGATAGTATTGAAGATTGTTTACACTGTTTTTACCACGGACTTTTCCTTTCCTTTGTCTTCATAGGAATAAAATTAAGAATGCTATTTTTAACAAACTCAATGAGAGACTTCCTTTCTAAAATTGTTTCCAAAAATTTCAAGTAAAATAGCGACTTCCAGTTGTTCAATTTCCTTTAGAAATCCTTCTTCTTCAAGTCGGCAGTCGCGTGGCTGATTTTCATTCGTTGCTAATTCTTCCAGTGCTGCGATATTCTCATGGTATGAGCTATTAACAGACCTTACAGCATAATGTCAGGCTGACCATCTTGTGTCAGACATGTCTTTGTTAGCATGTATCAATTTCATATGTTTTTGAAATACCTGTCAACGATGAGTAGATGCAACAAGTCGGGCATAAAGATTTTGCAGAAGACAAAAAAATCTGACCGCAGTAGGACAACCTGCTGCTCTTTTCCCAACCAAATTAAAGGAATGAGCTGTGCACGGCACATAATGAGCTATCAAATGCACTTCTCACGAAGAATAGCCTGGTTTCCGTTATACTTTCTACTCATTTGCAGCATTGCCGTATGACTGTCCAAAGCATTTTCAGGGATTCGTACAAACATAATGGCCTGCATCTTTATTATACACTATAATTCATAAAAAGTTTGGGGGCCCTTAAATTATTGGGGGCTTTAGCCCGTTCAGCAGCCCCCTTTTAATCCGCCATATGGGGGGGGGGAGTCCACGCATCTGTGACGATGTGGTTCGAGGAGAGGGGTGTTTAAGAAATGTGACGTCACATCAAAAACGCGAAACTTAAAATAAAAGTTCCACTTAAATATTTGATTGTTTACCATTTATTTAATTACGTTTTCAATGACTTCACGCGTGTTACGATATTACAGTTACAGTGCAGACTTACCCTAAATACATATTTAAATGACAAAAAATAATTTGCAACATGCTAATTTTTATTGAGAAAATACGGCTTGGGGGAGGGGTGTCAAAGTTTTGTGACGTCATATCGTAAAAAAGGGGTGGGGTCTAATTTTTTGTGACAAAGTATGACGCTGGGGGAGGGTGGGGTAAAAATCGGCAACCTCGCATGACGTCATTTATGGACGGCCCCTTCAGTCGTGAAGGGGTGACACCATGAGCTACCGCCCCGGGTGACACCAACCCTAGTGACGCCTCTGCATCAGCCTATTCCATCTTTATACCCATCTCCTAATGTATTTCCTCTATGTACCCTTGTGCATCTTCCTCTTCACTCACCTTACCAATCTATTTCCTTTTACAGGTATGTTAATCACTTTAATGAATTATGTAAATGAAACTTAAAATAGCATTGTCCATCATTTGTGCAAGACTCAGTAGGACTATTTGAGCAAGACTCAGTAAGACTATTTGAGCAAGACTCAGTAAGCCTATTTGAGCAAGACTCAGTAAGACTATTTGAGCAAGACTCAGTAAGACTATTTGAGCAAGACGCGGTAAGACTATTTGAGCAAGACTCAGTAAGACTATTTGAGCAAGACTCAGTAGGACTATTTGAGCAAGACTCAGTAGGACTATTTGAGCAAGACTCAGTAGGACTATTTGAGCAAGACTCAGTAGGACTATTTGAGCAAGACTCAGTAAGACTATTTGAGCAAGACTCAGTAAGACTATTTGAGCAAGACTCAGTAAGACTATTTGAGCAAGACTCAGTAGGACTATTTGAGCAAGTCTCGGTAAGACAATTTGTGCAAGACTCAATAAGACTATTTGTGCAAGACTCAAAAAGACAACTTGTGCAAGATTAAGTAGGACTAACTTGTGTATGTATATCTTTTTGATGGACGGGCAAATAACCGTTCCCTCATGGCTCATACCCTGTTTCCTCTTAGTAGTCTTAGTACCAATATTAATTACGGACCAAGGGGATTGTGTGGTCAGATGCATTTAGGTCACATCAAGGGAGAAGGGGGTGGGGCTGGTATCGATAGCGAAACCTGTCAATGTCGGGATTTTGCCGCTTGCTAGAAAAGAAAAAAATTGAAATAAACCCCCAAAAAATGAAAGACTTTAGTTTTGACATGCCATTGTATACATTAAAATTATTATTTTTTAATCAGGGGTGGGCAAACTAAGGCCCGCCAAAGAGTTCTTTGCGGCCCGCAAAAGAATGCAGTAATATATATATTTTTTGAAATCACTACATTTATGTTAAAGATGAATGTTTGTATTTGTACAGAGACTAAGTTTTGGTAAGGGTTACGGCCCCTAGACGTTTCAAATTATACTAATGCAGCACTCGCTCTGAAACGTTTGCCCACGACTGTCTTAAGTTTAAAAAAAAATATTTTAAATTTTTAAAATAATTTATTGAAAATTTTTGCACGTGGTTTGTAACATACTCTAAAAATTGTTTTCTATTTCGAGAGCTTTCTTGGTAAAATGTGTTGTTGTTTTTTTTAAAGGGAAGATTTACATGTGCTTCAATTTCCTTTCTTTTTTTCCCTTTAATTTATTTAAAATTATTGACAAATGTATAAACATTTATTTTTTTGAATTTCATATATAGCGAAAGCTTGAAATTCCAGATGGTTGCACGTCTACGTAGGTAAGCAAAAAATAAAATATATTATCTGCCCCCCCCACCCCCAAACCCTTCGTTCATCCTTAGCAGACGATGTCAACCACGATAATTTTAACGACGTGAATGAATCACTTGAAAACCTTATCACCATATGAAACAAAATTTAAACGACTACTGCTGAACACACCCACATGCCGGATTTGCTGAGTGTAGAAACGAACTATTCAATGAAGTGGTACGCCGAGTCCCAAAATCCTACAACTGACCCGACTGACCCCCACAGAAAGTTCGGCGAATAGATCTCATTGCAGAGCGCGTTAGTTCATCACTGCGACACATTACTTGAAAACACAATCTCATGTAAAACGCTGATTTATTTGCTTGCTTTCTTGGTGGTGGTGAAATCTTGCATCTCAAGTTTGGCCAACTTCCCTGTGTCCGAAGGGATCTGGAAGCTTGCACATTTACTCAACCCGTGTGCAAGAACAAACACACACAAATTTTCGTTCTTCCCGTCCGGAATTCGGGCGTGGGAAGGGGTTGCCTGAAGAAGCCAGGACAACCGACACTTTATCAAAATTTAAAACTCTGAAACGAATGCAGGACTAAACACAAACCACATATAAGCGTAGGACGCAATAACCTTCTGTACAGAATGAGCGTCTGTAACAGATAAGATAAGATAAAATAAGATAACCCAGTTGACAAAAATAACCCGCTGTGAGTACTTTAACCGTGGCACCAAACTACGCACAAGTAACCTGCTGCATTTTTTTTGTTTCCTTTGAGAGACATCCTTGTATGGGATGATATCATGATCCTGATCACCCACTACTGGGTTGAAACTTTGAACTCTGACCCAATGGTAATCTAAACTTTCATGATCTTTTATTAACCCAGACAGACGTCTATCTTGTACATCTCATCGTATCCTTTTTCCGGGTCTCTAAATGAGTTGAGCATTGGTTCGCTGACCCTCCAACCCCCCTCCCCACCACCACCACCACAACAAAAGAGTTCATAAACCTTAAATAACCATCGCGAATATTTAAAGGAAAGAGATACGAAAGAAGCGCTGAGTCTTTACTTCAATCAAGAATTCCCATTTGTGTTGTATTTAAAATTTAATACTAACGTTCAACTTATATATCGTTGACTTTATAATTTATATGAATACGACTCGAGTAAATCGCCTTGTACTTTGGATTGGTTTATATTTCATTGGCGTCCCATGCTGATTGGTCGTCATATCTTTTCAAACACTTCCTGATCTCCTATTACATCGTAGAAACAGAAACACACACACATGTATTAAAACAACCTTTAAAAAAATGTGCTAAAATCAATATAAAATTTCCATTACGCATCCTCATTAAAAAAAAAGCTTTAATTAAAATCATTTGAATGAATATAGTCCGCCAACCTTTAACCCAACTTCAGATTTGTTATGATCACGTGACGCCTGAGAGTGCAATAGGATGATACGTGATTTCTTTTTTTAAAACAATCGACCCGGAAGCAAACTTGATCTCACTACGAGGCAGGCGATAAATTTAATCAAAAATTAATCACAGCATAAAATAATATGATATTTAAGAAAAAGTAAAAGCATTACAAGTAACAGAAGGACATATTGGTTACGGTCACTGGCCGGATATACAGTAATCACTACAAGTTACAAAAGGAAATACTGCTTACGATTACTATAGGGGCCGTCCATAAATGACGTCACGCACCTAGGGGGGGAGGGGGGTCACACTTTTGTGACGTTGCGTGACGAGGGGGAGGGAGGGGGGTTGAAGAAATGTGACGTCACATCAAAAGGGTAACTTTAAATAAAACTTCCACTGAAATATTTGGTCGCTTACAATTTATTTAATGACTTTTTTTTCCTTTTTAAAAAAAAATCAGTGCTTCTCAATGTGCTGGTCGGTAGGCCATCAGACGCTGGTTGGCGTATGCTATCAAGACACGAAAATTAAATCTAATTATAATCCTTAAGTTTGAGAATCCACAAGATAACATATGAAATTGTTACACTGCGTCGTTTGATGTTGACATCAAAGCATTTGTGATCTAACCGCAGCTCCGTTTGGTTCTCTCATGCCCGTTACCACAAAATATACAAGTTTATGTATGCGTTACCCCCCCCCCAGACTCTAGGTCCTGCTCACGTGACTCGGGGATTTGGGGGAGCGTCTTTAGCACCCCCACCCCCCCCGAAAATGCTACTGGTGAGTTTTACAAGCATGACAAGTGTCTAAAAATGATTTGAATAGGATTATGTGTAGATATTTTAAGTCAAAACGACACGGAATATCCTTTTTCTTTAAAAGGGGAGGGGGGGAGGGAATCTATTTGATAGAATTAAAAACGTTTTAAGTTTGATATAATTGTTCGATGGTTTTTGATAAAACGCCCCTGGCCATTCTAGTCTTCTAGATCAGTGCTTCTCAAAGTGGTGGTCCGCGGACCGATGCCAGTCCGTGGGCCATCCGCTGCCGGTCCGCAGATGTTCTCAAAAAAGGACAGAAAAAATTGTCAGTGCAGGGAAAATAGTGCACCGGTCCCTGGTACAATGGAAAAAATTCCTGCTGGTCCGCAATACTAAAAAGTATGAGAAGCACTGTTCTAGATATAATGGTAAATGAGCCCATTTAAAATTAGTCAAGTATTCATTAACTTTATTGAATGCATCAAATTCTTGACATTGCAATTCGAGAGGAGAACAAAACAACTTTTCTTCTTAGCTCAGTTTTTAAGGCATTAATTTTAAATATCACAGAAATGATACGTGATAAAGACAAGTCATGTGGATTAAGATTATTGTCACTCGTGTCAATATAAATGAAAGTAGGGTAGATTTAGGTGTCTTCATATAGTGCGTAGGTAAGAAATCTACATAGTTGTCAAATTTTTAAAAAAATGCATTTTCTGGAAGGAACCTGTTTAATAATGGGCATATGTTCCAAGCGTACACGTACACATGACGTATTTTAATATATCTAGCGGATTGTAGTGGATGTTATATGTCCCAAATGAGTCTGCATTACCCCCAAGAATTCCCTTTTTGACCCCAGTTCAGGTTATTTACCTCTGTTCGCCGACCTCTGTCTTACGGGATGCCCGTCAGTCAATTGAGGGATTTTAAAAAAAATACATTTTAAAAATGTTATTTTTAAATAATTTTTTTTCTAAACAAAGACGTTAACCGTGATGATCAATAGTCAATGTTTAATTTGTATTCATTAAAATAAAATATAAGCTAAGGATGTTAACACAGTTCGTTTTCTGAAGGCCGGTTAAATGTTTTTTAAAAATGATTCACGCGGGTTACGATATTACAATTTAGATCTTCACTAAATAAATAATAAATACTTAAATGACAATAAAAGTGATTTGAAATATACTTATTTTCAAATAGAAAATAAAGTTGTTTTTTTGTTTTTTGTTGTTTTTAAAAATAAAAAAATTTTTTTGTCAAAGATTTGTGACGTATTTTTAGAGGGGGGGGGTCTAAGTTTTTGTGACGTCGCGTGACGAGGGGGGGAGGGGGTCAAAAATCGGCAAAAATTGCGTGACGTCATTTATGGACGGCCCCATAGCTGAAGATGCAATTATCAATATACATAATTCCCGTCGTCTGTATGTATGTATGTATGTGTGGATGTAACGCTACTAATTTTAGAAAGTAGTGCACCAAATTACTGCACCAATGCATCAAAAGGTGTGCAAATTAAAGATGCGCTGTAAAAATATATAATATGACGTCATTGTTTTAGCTTATATTTTAATTTTGGAAAAGGGAACAATGTAAAAAGAGGATTTGATGATGGTTAATTATAAAATTTAAAAAACAAAGGGGGCGCCGTAGACGCCCTACAACCCCTATTATAAAATACTATGTGTGCATTTTAGAAAGTTTAATATTTCGTATTTATGAAACAAGGACAAGTTAGTTGGGCTTTTGAAAAAGGTGGGCGCCGTAGGCGCCCTAAAAAAAGTGCATTTTTTTCAAAAGAAATAGATTTCGGCTGAAAACTTCCGTCATTTTTGCCGGGTGATACGCTAGTAAACAAAATAAATACCCAGGTCAATATGTAGGGCTAAGGGACATTATCAGCATTTTTTTTTAAATTGAAAATATAGTCGTAAAATCATAATCATTTTGGTTTCGAGATTAACAGAGCGGACAGTGTTTCTCACCTTAAAATATTATATGACGTCATTGTTGGAGCTTATATTTTAATTTTGGAAAAGGGATATATAGAGAAAATTTAGTGAAAAATAAATCATTCTAATGAAGTGGAATTTTATTAGTCATTCTTTTTATTGAACTCATTCACATACCAATTTTTGGTAGTCGGACACACTGATTCGAACGCATGCAATAACATTCACGTATTAGTTACTTGGGCTTTTGAAAAAAGTGGGCGCCTACGATGGCGCCCCCGGAACAACCTAGTATATGAATAATATTTGTACACGACCTTGTATTAATATGGTCCAGTTCATGTATGTTCATCGCGCTGAATAATACTGTAACCACTGGCCGACACACACTCATGTGCTGGTCATGGTGACATAAATTGTTCACAAATTACTAAGTCAGAGCAACGACCCAGGGCAGACGATAATTGAAGTTTCCCAGCTGTGCGATTGCGGTCGGAAGGGGGGGGGGTGCTAAACATCGGGGCGGAGTTTTGGACCAAGAATTATAAAGGACCTAGAATTTCTAGAAAATAAAGCTGACATCACTTAAAGGCGAGAACGATAGTTTGAAGTAATAACAGTGTTTACTTCTAATGACGTATTATGGCTTATTCACATAACACGTGTCTTACTCGCATTATATTTGTTTTATTCACATCCTATTTTAAACGCTGGCGTCTCTGCAGATTCTATCTATTTGCTTGATAATAATTATTCGGCGGGATTAATGACATCCTGCTCTGAAAATACATCATCCTCTTGAAGGGTTAAGGTAACCTTAATATAATTAACCCATATCAACCTTACGATATCTTCACAGAATATAAATAGTTTAAACTCCTAAGATAAGCACTCACTTTAAAGCAATTTACGTGAGTAATATATTTATTTTGTTTAATGTAAATTTATATTTAAAAAATTGGCACAATCTGTCATGTAAAAAGAATGTTCAAATAATAAATAATAATATATTTCAGTGTAGTATTTTCTTCTTGGTTGTTGTCAGCAGAGGCGTAACTGGGTTTTTGACGCCCTTGGCTAATTTATTTTTGGCGCCCTTTATTTAAATAAAAATTTAAAAATTAGAGATTTGGCGGCGATCTTTTGAACTAGCACAGGCCGGCGCCCTTGGCAACTGCCCCAGTGCCAAGTCGTTGTTGCGCCACTGGTTGTCAGATATCAGTTGGGCCCAAATTTCACATCTAAATAAAATTAAAGTCGGAGTTTAATTTCGTTAGTCGGCTAACGGCTGATCGGAGTGTTTGTTGCACACAATATTTTATTTTAGTCCAATCTTTTTCTTCGTAAGAGGTCAATCCTGTTCTCAAAATGAGATGGAACTATTACCTTAAACTAAATGACAAATTACCCATGATTTCCCTACATCACTTCAACAAAATAACTTGTACATTTTATCACCTACACACATATTGTGTCTTATTCAAACATATTTTCGTAAATGATATGGCTGTCTCAAATGAGAATCACAATTACTTGCGAGTGTTACTAGTGTAATACGCTCAAGTAAACATACCGTGGGAAAAAGAGAACAAGTCACGTGACAAAACCTAGTCATAGCGGCTATATTAGAGTCGTGTTCATTGGCTGACTTTCGACCAATGGTTTGTGACGGGGATTTCCGGATAGCTTACTTATTGAGTAATAAAGAACACAATGAACATACTTTGGATATCAAAACAAAACGGATAAATTAAAAACGAATTACCACCAGTATTTTACACCTTACTGGCTTCATTGTAGTGACTTGATTGCTTATTTTAAGTTTCAACATTAGTATTAGAAATATAGTGCACTGAACTGACTCAACAATTCAGTCAGTGCACTTTCCATTGATAAATACCATAAATCTACGTTAAATAAAGAAAGAAAGAAAAGACTCACTTCCACTCACTCAAAAAAAAATAAAAAAAAACAAAACAAGATTCAAGATGTAAATTTAGAAATTAATATTTTATTAAAATTGCGCATTAAATCATCGACGGCGTGTGTTGAAGTGCTAGCGTGTCACAATACAAACGTATAGTAAAATAAAACTGCCACTACACATGCTAATTTTAGAACGCGGATGTGGGCCATGTTCTATCTACTACGCCGTGGTGAGGGTGGGGGACGGGAAAGTCGTGCTCGACTTAATGCGAGGATTTGGTTGGTTCTCACTAATAACAAGGAAATGACATTTCAGTGAGGACAGCGGGTCGAAATGTTGAACAGTCAGTCTCTGTCATCATTGTACCTGGTGTGCTAGAGGTGAGTTTGTCTGCTTTAGTTGGTATATTTTAATTTTTTAAAATTTAAATGTTTTTTTCAAAGCTCAAGGAAATAGAAAGTTTTAATCTTTTATAACCAGTGATAAACACCGAGCCTGCTTATTGCATTAAAATATATTTATAATAATAAATAAATTGTCTAATTGATAGAGAATACAAGAAATACAATTAATTATAACCGATGATAATAACAATAAAAAAAATAATGCTCAGAAACCATATGTGAGTTCAAAAGTACAATGAAAATAGAAAATAAAAATATATATTGCATTTATTATGGGGTCAAATTTTTTTTTGGAGTTTGTCTCAATATCCCTAGCTCGCGTTTTCTTTTGTGTGGGTGTTTGCAGTGGCGTAGCGACGGGGGTGCAGAGGGGGCACATATGACCCCGTGTGTCAAGATACACGGACGCCAAAATGAGGAACAATGATAAGATATTAATTAATCGGTGGGGGGGGGGCTATTTTTTTAAAGTTTGTCCCCGGGCGCAAAATATGCCAGCTACCCATCTGGGCGGTCGCAACTACTTTTAAATAATGTAACGAGATATTAACTTTTGAAGATGGTGTAAAATAACTTCATAATGATAAAAAAGAAGTATCAAACGATGAGAAAGATGATGTATTAAAATTAGTGCCATGGAAATTAACTATTAATTAATAGATTAATCGTTAAAAATGGTAATATATTAAAATTTAAGAAAATTTGTATAATTTTTTTTTCAATTTATTTATTATTTTATATTTTTTGTTACTGACACACTTTTTCCTCGTATTATTATTATTTATTTAGACGTGCATGCGTAAACAAAAAATGTTTTTATTCCTTATTTCTTGCATAACAGAACGAATTTGCTGTGTTACGTCATAAAATTTGGGAGACATGGAATTACCGGGACCCAACCAATTTCGCGAAATTGTGAATCGTGACTTAACGGGATCTATATATGTGCTATATAAAATATAATTAATAGAAATTTCATCCATTAATTGATTAACTTTTCCAGATTAATCGAATAATTTTTTTAATCATTACCGGCCCGAATTAAAATATGACTAAGTATGGTCTTTTAGTATCTCATCAAGAAGCAAAAAGAAACATGGGGAGCTATATATCATTAATGCGCTTCCTCTTCTAAACCGATCTATTTGACACATCTGAATAAACAAACGTGTCCTAAATCGAGCAATATAAGGAAAATCAAATACATTAAATGAAATTCAAACATCTTTTTTTTTCAAAAGTGGAATTGATAAAAGAATTAACAAAGAAACAGACTTTTCTTTTACATAAGAACTTGAGCCTCTGGGTGCAGGAGTTAACAAGTATACCGAACCGATCTTGTTTTATCTTCATTACGCGTAGTTTTGTTAAGTTCTATATTAAAAGCGTTTATCATTTCTAGTTCTTTGTACACGTATTTCATTCCCGCAGCTCGGGATCCGCCCCCTTTATATTATCGTTTATGTAGGTTTTTCATATACTTCCTTTATTTTTTGTTAACGAATCGATTTGTATACACTGTATGTAGGTCTTTAAATGATTTCAAGACGCATCCTGTATGTTGTATTGCAACCCGCACCCAACTGCATATGGCCTGGTATCGATTCTCCCATTCAATAACGTGCCCTGCATTCTCATTTCTCGTGTAGATATGCAGAGGCGTCACTAGGGTTGGTGTCACCCGGAGAGGTAGCCCATGGTGTCACCCCCTCACGACTTAACCCATAGAAATCCTCCGAGTTTCCCAGTGCCAAATAATGGGAACATAAATAATTTTATATTTTGGTGTCACCCCCTGATGGTATCACCCGGGGTGACCCGCCCCACCGCACCCCCCTAGTGACGCCACTGTAGATATGTTCTCTGCGTAAATCCACACACAATAGCGTTCTTAAAACTTAACTAGATACGCCCCGCGACGTAGCATACGCCGCAGACTTGCTCGTGGATAGTGCAAAGAAAGGGGGGGGAGAGAACGGACACAAACTACAGCACGAAGAAATCAAAACAACGCGAGTGAGCGTCGTTAGGGGGGAACCACCGACGCATTGTTGGTCTCGAGACATTCGCAAAGCGGTTATCTACATGCCCAACACCCTTCACCACCCTAGCTTGCCAACTATAAACTGTGAGTGGACGACCCTAGCGAGGGTCAGACATGTTCGCAAAAAAAGGGGAAAAGAGCGGGCACGGAGACACATTTTTAAAAATTAATTAATAATGTTTTCGCTTGGGCTTGAACCCACGACCTTCCGCGTGTAAGGCGGACGTGACAACCACTACACTACGAATCTCATGTTATTCTTTGAAGTAAACGCAAGAACCAGTGTTTGTCTCGAGACGTTGGTCGACCCCAGCAAGGGTCATTCGTCATTCCTATATATCTCATCTGTTACAGACGCTCCTTCTATACAGAACATTATTGCGTTCTACGCTTATATATGGTTTGTGTTTAGTCCTGCATTTCTACTAGAGATTTAAATGTTGATTAAGTGTTGATTTCCTGGTTTCTTCAGGCAACCCATTCCACGCCCGAAATCCGGAAGGGAAGAACGAAAATTTGTATGTATTTGTTCTTGCATACGAAAAAGAAAGGTGTTTTTATCCTTATGTCTATATGAGGGTTGTATTAAGTTATATATGTTTTGTATTTCTAAATTAGAATTAATTGCTTTATGTGTGATTACTATATTTTACTCTTGGTTTTTCTATCCTCTAGTGACTAGTGTTTCAAGGGCTAAGGATTTAACTAATGGTGTTATTATTGTCATTTTTGAATATTCTCCACTCGCTTTGGTGAAATATATATATAGATATAGATGGTTGTGTGTGTGATCACTTAGGACATTTGAAAAATAAAAGGCTCGTCTCTGCGGTCAAAAAAAAAGTTTAGAGTTTTGCAACATTTTATATTTTACAAACATCTTAGGTTCAGACCCTTCAAACTCTAAATTCTTAATACTGTCTCCACTCCCCCCCCCCAATACTTTTTAAAAAATGAGGGGGGATGTTGCCGCGTGATCTTCACTCCCGACAGACACCCCGGAAAACTTCCAGAACACCGGCGATAGCTTCCTTTGTGAACCTTTGGACGCCACTGCGAGGTTGCGCCTAAACCAGGTTGTTGTTGTTTTTTTAATGACCACCCCCTATTGTTTAACACCCCGAGGGGCAAGAGGAAACACTGTCGTCGCTGGTAGCTAGACGCGGATGGGCTCGAGCTACAAACCTGCCGACTCATGGGCACTTGTAATTTCTCAGCGCATAGTCCGACTATTACAGTTCCTGTTGACGCCACAGATCATGTTGCCGACTATTTGGATAGAGTACGGACGTCAAAGAGTGTGGCTCAAAGTACATAATTGCCTGATGGTTGTTTATTTGAGATTTGTGAGAAGGAAACAACCGCGCTAAAAATGTTATCAATTGACTTTGAACTGTTACGGCTGCTTTAAACGCGTGAAAGACAACAACATGAACGCGTCACTGTTCACGGTTGGCCGATTGCCCGATTGTTTACTTCTTGGAGACATTCTTGGAAGCAGTGACGTAGTGTGGGCGGAGCTGTGGTTACCCAGGGTGCACAAATTATTGCGGCGCATAAAAGGATTTTATTTTTAAAAAAGGAATTAAAATAATCATGATCATCTGGAGGAAGGGGCTACTATCTGTCCACAAGTTTGGGGCGAACCATGTCCACATTGTCACGGGCACTGGCAACTATAGCTGCGCCGCTGCACAGAAAGCCCGTCTGGCGTCACTAATATTTTATTTGATGTAGAAAACTCAACTTCAAAATGTTCTTGCAATGTAGAAGTAGTAGTTATGGGGCGCGGTGGTTTAAGTGACAGCGCGCTGGACTGTGGAACCGAGGCAGAAACTCGAGTCACGGGTACGAGCCTCTGTACTGGCAAGGCCCCCGGGGCATTGTGCTAGCCACACAATCCCTTGCTCGTTAGTGGTGGCTCAATGAAACTTGTGAATGCTACTTCACTTGCCCCATAGGCCGTCATTATCTGAAAAGGGGGCTATATATATAGTAGTAGTCATAAACAACCATCTTTTGTATTTTTATGTAGATTTCTGAAGGTTGAATAATTGTTAAAAACTTTAAGAAACACAAATAAATTATAGGTATTTGATCATATTTATCAAAGCCCTTCACGTGGTTTCTTTGATACAACAAATGGTCTTAAAGCCCATGCATTTCAAACATGTAGTTCGGGTACATAATTTCAAGTCTCGAATATAATTACACAGGCGAGTCCATGACGTAAATCGGGGATCTACTCTGACTTATGTCTGGATGCACCTCAATAAGTACCTGCGTCACTGAAATATAGAGAACATACTCAGTACAGGGATGAAGTAAATCGTAAATACACATAAAAAAAGATAACGCATTTTTAACCTATTTATGTGGTAAATAAACATAAACACTCCACTTGGGCGCACACACACACAAACAAGGAAGTGGTATTAGTTGGAAGGTAAACCACCTTGGCGTTAAGAGGAATGCCAGGGGCATTGTCCAGCACTTGCAACCAGGGTCCCCCTTTTGAGCGTAAGAACCGCCCTTCTTCTGGCACAAAACTGTTTGTAAACCAGTCCTAAAATATGTGTAGTGTCTAACATAGCTTCCCGTTAGACATCCAAATGACAGGTAATGAACATTCCAAATGTCTTTGAGCATCTCGAAGACGCATTCACACAGACTCACAGATAATTAATGTTTGTGAAGTGGCACCACCGGTTACAAATTAAATTCTTTACAGAACTCGGCTCTGAACCCGAAAGTTTAAAGCCGGAAACATTGAAATAAAAAAAAACGGGGACTGTCCGTTCCAAGATAAAAGTATCGTTCTTTGTCATTGACATTCGGTTCTTGACCTGACAAAACGCAGAGAATACTTGTACTTATCGTGTTAAGAAAAGAGAAGGAAATACATTAAATGTAAAAATAAATTTTAAAATAAACTATATCTTTAATAACAAGAAAACAATCATGGTATTGTGCCAATCTCTAATAAATTGGTTACTCCTTTGTAGCAAGGCTAATGAAGGTGAGGCTGCGTACGCGTGCAAAACTAAGCTACTAGTCTAGCCTTAAGCGATGTTTTATAACTGTGTGGCCTTTGTACTGTACATGGTCTTATTTCACAAACATTATCTTTGATTTCTCTCTCTCACTCTCTCTCTCTCTCTCTCTCTTTCATTCTCTCTCTCTCTTACTTTCTCTCTCTTTCTCTCTCTCTGTGTTTTTTCCTCTCACCCTCTCTCACTCTCTCTTTCATTCTCTCTCTCTCTCTCTTACTTTCTCTCTCTTTCTCTCTCCCTCTCCCTCCCTCCCTATCGTCTTCGTTCGTCACTTTAGGCACTGTTTGTTAACCAGAAACAAACAAAAAAATTATAAGTATTCTTAACCCAAATTACTTAGTAACCCGAGATGCCGCTGTATCTTATTTATTATCTGTTCAGCGATTACTTTGAGATCCTCATTGCTTATGTATCTGCGTGTGTATACATGAGTTGAGGGAGGCAATCCAAACTCGATTGGCTACAGTTGTGTCCTGTTATTTTGATCTGGTGTTCTATTCTCTAGCTTCTGACTCTTAAGCACTCGTATCCGGGATCCGGATATTCATACGAAATCGTTTATTTTAAAACTAATTTGTCTTAAACCGTCGTAAAAACTTTAACCACTTAAGTTTCCAGATCAAAAAGTATTTTTTTAAAAAAATCTTGATTTATTTAGTAATAGGGATACAATGTTTCAAACAAGATTAAAGAAGAAGAAAAAATGCTCTAGTATAGTAAAAATAGTTTTTATATCAGTAAAATCTAGCATTCGGGCATGGAATGGGTTGCCAAAACAAAACAGGAAAACCAACACACTATCAATATTCAAAACTCTAATAAAAATGAAAAATAAACCACGGATAAGGGATAGAAGCAAAGATCTTTCTTTATAGAAGGGGCGTCTGCAATTTATAAGAAAGATAAAATATATCTGGCAATTTGAAGATCATGACATGTTTTCAAAAGTGTATACCTTATGTAAAATATTTTTAAAATCCTTGTTTACTTGTTTATTTGTACTGATAAAGGCATTTGCCGAAACGTTTACGCCCATTTGTTACGCATGTCATGAAAAAATTAAAATAAAATTACATGTTTTAATTTATTTAAAATCCCTTTAGCATGTCAACTCATTATAAGGATATATGAATAACCTTTTTCCCGTGCTGCTACCTACTTCTTCCCATTTGGTTTGTTCTACTTTAATGTTTGTTTCTAAACTACATTCATTTTAGGTGGGCAGGGCTATTGTTTTAAAAAGTCTAGATCATATATTACTAAATTTAAACTTGATTCTCAACAGAATTGTATTGTCAGACAAAGTCTACTAAGCCGCCGAACCATGAAACTGCAAAGGATTTGAAAGCGGATATAATATAAAACATTATTACCATGCACCAACCCATTCCGCTCGTTTGTCTTCGAAAAAAAAACACATTAAAAATCATTTTACCTTAATGTAAATCCACCTACGTCTCTCCAAAAAGTGGTCCATATATTGTTATTTTTAAAGGGAATACGTTTTTAAATCCTTTATATTAACTCGTGGTGTCTGCGGCGGACCTTGCTTGCTTGCTTGTCGCCAAAACTTTTGATCGATTTTTAACCCACTTGCTCGCAAGATAGCGAGCTGAAATTTTGCAGGCAGTTTCGTACCGATGATAAAAACAATGTATCAAAATTTCAGATCGATCGCATGTACCGTAATTAAATTATTGATTTTTTAGATTATTTTATTTATTCCTATGTATCATGCTATTTTTTGAGATAGAGCGTCGCGGTGCGTATTATATTGAACAACCTTTCTGTCGCGCAACAAGGTGCGTATTTTATTGACAGCTCTTTTTATAAACATATTTCTGATCGGTGCGCATTATATTAAACATGTTTTACGACTCAACTGCAATTTTGTATTTCTGGATGGCCTGGCGCTGCGTATTATAATGAACATTCTTTTAGTTACTTCTCGTACATAAAGGATTTATAGTAACAAACTTGGTTTTTTACGGGTTTTTCTTATTTCCCCTTCTATCCTGTTCTTTTCTGCGACTTGTAACTAGGAGAAAAGCGTGTAAAAAGGTTGTAAAAGCATGTAACTATAGGTTAAACAAGTGTGACTATATGTTAAACAAGTGTAACTATAGGTTAAACAAGTGTAACTATAGGTTAAACAATTGTAACTGTAGGCTAAACAAGTGTAACTGTAGGTTAAACAAGTGTAACTATAGGTTAAACAAGTGTAACTATAGGTTAAACAAGTGTAACTATAGGTTAAACAAGTGTAACTATAGGCTAAACAAGTGTAACTATATAAGGTTAAACAAGTGTAACTATAGGCTAAACAAGTGTAACTATAGGTTAAACAAGTGTAACTATAGGTTAAACAAGTGTAACTGTAGGTTAAACAAGTGTAACCTCCTTCATTTAACAAGGTTCGTTTCTGGGTAGTTATCATTTATCTCGTAAAGACATGCAGCCAATCGTGTGCTATCAGACATGCAGCCAATCGTGTGCTATCAGACATGCAGCCAATCGTGTGCTATCAGACATGCAGCCAATCGTGTGCTATCAGACATGCAGCCAATCGTGTGCTATCAGACATGCAGCCAATCGTGTGCTATCAGACATGCAGCCAATCGTGTGCTATCAGACATGCAGCCAATCGTGTGCTATCAGACATGCAGCCAATCGTGTGCTATCAGACATGCAGCCAATCGTGTGCTATCAGACATGCAGCCAATCGTGTGCTATCAGACATGCAGCCAATCGTGTGCTATCAGACATGCAGCCAATCGTGTGCTATCAGACATGCAGCCAATCGTGTGCTATCAGACATGCAGCCAATCGTGTGCTATCAGACATGCAGCCAATCGTGTGCTATCAGACATGCAGCCAATCGTGTGCTATCAGACATGCAGCCAATCGTGTGCTATCAGACATGCAGCCAATCGTGTGCTATCAGACATGCAGCCAATCGTGTGCTATCAGACATGCAGCCAATCGTGTGCTATCAGACTCTTCCTGGAGGCTTCTTAGTGAAGATATCAACGCATTTAGTTTGACTGCATTCGCCGATTCAAATTACATTTAAGATTGAGGCTAATTGGTGGCACTATTATTTTTATGTAGAGGGGCACCTTTGTGAACTTTTAAAGGTTACTTTTCATTGGTAGTGGCAGGCATCTATATCATCACTCAACCTGGGTAAAAAGGAGAATTTGAGATTCAAAAACAAAGTATTGATATTTTTTATTATGCCGACCCCGTAGCGTAGCACGGGTATTGCGCTTGTATTTATATACTAGCAACAAAGCCCGTCCAATGACGGGAATAAGTGTAGGGCGTAGGGTAACCTGTGAAGTTCATGTTAGGACATCACAAACATTACCCACCCCCGTCTGTCCAGAGATCCTATCTCCCCCCCACACCGCCGGTCTGTCCAGAGACCCTACCTCCCCCCCCCCGAAACACGCGGTCTGGTCTGTCCAGAGACCCTAGCTCCCATCCACCGCGGTTTGTCGAGAGACCCGCCGTCTCGACCGGCCATACATGTGTATCACGTCAAAATGCTATACAGTATAATTATAACATTACCTACCCCCGTCTGTCCAGAGACCCCACCTCCCCCCCCAACACCGCCGTTCTGTCCAGCGTTATAATAAATAACCCTTAAAAAACAAAGTTTTTGACTACAAATCCCAACGCGCACCGCTCAAAATAAACTCTTGGAAAAAAAACTGCACCAAAAGTAACTCGTTTTGAACGTCGTTCAGTATTTAAATGAGATTTAATTTTTCTCCGCCAGTGATTGGCTGTAGGAGTCTATAGGAGTTTGAAGGACCAATCGCTATCGATGACCGCACAGAAAATTGCCTTTTATTATATAGGATTCTTTTAATCAATGGTGCTTAAACTTCCAAGTCAAGGATTTCCACACAGAATTATTCCATCCAGGTCCTTTACCCTTCAAAATGTGCCGATTATCTAAATTTGATCTTAACAGGGTCTCTAGTGTTTTCCGGTAACTATAATACGCTACGCCGTAGGCTACGCCTATTTTTTTAATGTCCTTCACTGTTCATACGATAATAATAATAAGAAGAAGAAGAAAATTATGATTTTTATAATAATGATAATATCACTACTCAAAATAAAATAATAATAAAAATAATGATAATATTACTAATAATAATTTTAAAAAATAGTAAAATAATAATAATAATAGTAAGTTTTATGAAAAAAATAATTTGAATAAAGGCTCAGTTTAGGATATTGCACATGCTTTATTACATTTATATATACATGCCACGTGCTTATTATTATGGTTTACAATAACAACTACATATTACGCGTGTCAACTATTGCCCTTTTCTGTCTCAGAATCCTATTTACCGTTTAGAGCCACACCGACTTCTATGCATGCTGCCCTTTGGCTAACACGACGAGCCTTTGAAGGAAGCACCCATCGGGCCGTGTCCAAATGGCAAGACTCTTGGTGGACGTAATACAGAATGGCGATACGGCCTCGGCCAAGGATCTAATCAAGGCCGGTAACTACGGCAGCATCGACGCCCAGACGTGGCGCCGAGACGGCACCGCGCTCTTCTTCTGCTGCAGCAGGGGCTACCTGGAGCTGGCTGCCGCCTTGATCGAGAAGGGGGCCAGCGTGAACTCCACGGACAAGAGCCTGGCAACGCCCCTGCACGGGGCTGTGGATAACGGACACCTAAAGATTGTCAAGTAAGGCTACACGCATTTAATTATACTCTAGACATGGGCGTTGTTCAAACTGTTTTTTTTTGTTGTCTCTTATTTATAAATACCAAAGATCAACCTTTGAGGTATTGAATGGGTTGCCAGGTGGACTTGAGGTATTAAATGTGTTTACGGCTTCTAAGAATTTACAAATGCACCACACTCCAGACTTCAAAGCAATTTACCCAAACAAAATTTCTTCATTTCTTAACACCTTTGTAAGCCTCTCCACACACACAAATTATTATTTTTTTAAACTTTCGATTGCTGTTTAGGCATAGTTAATGAATGTCTAATTATTATAGTTACAAAATTATTTTTAAAAATTGTAACGAGAAATGAACTCCTAATAAAGGGGTGTTATCCAAGCCGAGAGAACAATGACATTGCTGTACCGAACCGACGTTGTAGACGTTGTACCGACCAGACGGTGTAGACGAAGTAACGACCCGGCTGTGTAGACATTTGTACCAACCCGGCTATGTAGATATTTGTACCAACCCGGCTATGTAGATATTTGTACCAACCCGGCTATGTAGACGTACGACCCCACGGTGTAGACGTTGTACGACCCCACGGTGTAGACGTTGTACGACCCCACGGTGTAGACGTTGTACGACCCCACGGTGTAGACGTTGTACGACCCCACGGTGTAGACGAAGTAACGACCCGGCTGTGTAGACGTTTGTACCGACCCGACGGTCAAGACGTTGTACCGATCCGGCTGTGTAGGTATAAAACCAATCAGACGTTATGCTAACAAAATTGTTCAGACGTACAAACCGGATAGTTTGTATGGTATCTAACCAGACTGTTCAGATGCTGCATTAACCCGCTACTGTTCAGATGTCATTAAACATATTACACATTGTATTATCTGAAACTCCCATAATCTCATTTAAATGTCATTCGTCGGCGAGCTTGCTCTCATCGTTAAAGGTTAAAGGTCGTCACCGTGTGTTATGTGTGTTATAATGTCTGAGGGATAGTGTTAGCAGACGTGTACATGACGTCATATGTCGGCTGTTCATAAGTCCAAACTGTGCCGGATTTATGTGCCAGTTACACAAGCTATAGGTTAGGACCCCCACTTCCTTGGGGGCACCCAAAAATTTGTCCGGATGAGCAGTTGTCATATCTGATCTGGTACTGACATAGAATATCTGGACTAATAAAGGAACCCGTGCCTCAACAAGCTCAGGGCCTTATCAAATCTAAATCCGGCACGGAGTCCAATATAATAGAATTTACAAAAAATAAATAAAATCATTTTTAAAAATAGTTTTCTTTAACATCTATTGTCATCGGAGATGAGTATGGGTGCAAAGCTACATCTTTCTATCTAATCACGAACAGGGTTTAATTTAGATGGCAGAATCGCTGAGTTGTTTTTTTTTAAAGGTGTGGAAAATGAATTAAAACCGCAAATATACTTTTTTTAATGGTCCTTACCTCACCCATAAGATTAACCAAGCACGATTTTAACACTACATACAATCTTACACAGTAGACGAACATTCATGACAAGTTAGTTCAAATTTTTATCCGGTGTCCAATAAGCGAAATTTTAATTCAAGCAACAGAAACTAAACTTTGAAGAAAAAAAATCTATTTTATTATAAGATAATATAATTGTTTTGATTGATATCAATAGTTATAATTATTAATTGCACTGTTTTTCATCAGAAATTTATATTAAAAAATAGTAAAAGAAAACGTTACATGAATGAGTTTTTTTTTAAATTATGATTATGTCTATAAACAAAAAAAAATACTAGTCTCTAGGTGCTGAGTAAAAAAAATGTTTAACTTTAAAAGGCCCAAGATTTGCACTAAATGTGTTTTTTTTAGTTTTTAAAAAATTTAAATCATTTATATTAACTCGTGGCTTCTCCTTGCTTAATTGCTTGCTTATCGCAAACACTTTGGATCGATTTTAACCCACTTCCCCGTATCCTATCGAGCTGATATTTTGCAGGCAGACTCGTGACGACGATAAAAATAATGTATCAAAATTTCACATTGATCAAATGTACTGTAATTAAATTAATCATTTTTAGATTATCTCTATGTATCTCTATTTAGCATGTAAATGTTTATGTCAGTCTGTCGCGCGGTGCGTATTATATTGAACGCGCAGTGCGTATTATATTGAACATACTTTTAGTAATGTCTCATATATATATATATATATATAATTATATATATAGGATTTATAGTCACAAACTTTTCTACGGGTTTTTTATTTTATTTAACACGACAATGATATTTAGTGTCTAGTATTTTATTTTGTTATTGGGCTAATTAAACGTTTAGAAATCATTTTGCTGTGTTGAAATATGTGTATATTTGGGAGGGCGTGAAAAATGTTTGCAGTGGTTCATTGGTGAGCGCTTGTTGGATTGATATTCTTACAGAGATTTAACAAAAATGAGTTATTTGAATACATGTTATGTCAAATAAAGTTAGAAGAGCTGAAGTTAACACATCTCCACCATTTTATGCCTGGTGAATTCTAGTTGAACAATACTTGTTTCTACAGTAATCGATTTCGCTTGTAAAGGTCGCACATACTATTCCACCAATCATTGTAATTTATACCGTAAAGGTCGCACATACTATTCTACCAACCATTGTAATTTATACCACAAAGGTCGCACATACTCTTCTACAAACCATTGTAATTTATACCACAAAGGTCGCACATACTATTCTACCAATCATTGTAATTTATACCATAACGGTAGCAAATACTATTCTACAAATCAATGTAATTTATACCATCACGAGAATGCGTTAGAAAGTTGGAGACCCGGGTGGTTTCGCGTCCTTTATTCATAGGGATACATTTTAGGCCAATCGCATAACATATTTAAACATATTAATTTGAGCGGGGGTGCGTTGAAACTCTTGCCATCGCTCGTGGGGACACCAGCCCCAACCGGGCCATGTACTGCATCAAAGTAACCTCAACGTGTTTCTATCAATGCATTTCTTTGTGGACAGGTTCCGTGCTAGCAAGTGTAACTGTTGCGTTCCCCTTCACAGAATGCCACATTGTTACTTGAACACAGACAACAATTGCCCAATGTCTCATGCTTGAAGAGGGGAACAAACACCGGGGGTGGGGAACAACATGCTGCACAATGAAAAAACACCGAAGCAGCTTTTGCAAATAGTTGGCTTTCAACTTTTCACCTTCTTTTTTCTCATTAAATTTGTTTCAAAAGTCTTCGAGTCCTATTTAACGCTTATTTAAAAAGATATGAATAGTCTGAATTCAACAGTTTTTAAAATATTTCTCATTAGATAAATACAAAGAAACCACAACGGGTAATTAATGATTTATTAAGGCACAAATAGGTCAAGAGGCACTTCAGTTTGCTCCAGGATCTCTGCTGCTCCTGACGCTCACCCAAATAAATACAACATGATATAAACCGTGATTAATTTACACACCAAAATAAGTATGCAATTGGTATTTATTATGCATCTTCTGTATGGGGACGCACCTACCAAAGAAAGTATAGATAAATTAGAATAAATACAAACATTAACTACCGACAAGAGTAACACACTAGGAGGATAGAAGAGCAAAGTAGTGATGATACATATGGCATTAAATTATAAATCGGAAATGCAACGCAACAACAATCTAATACAACCCTCAGATGGAGCTAGGTATGAAAACACTTTTCGTGTTCCATATGCAATAATAATTATATACAAATCCTCCATCTTCCCGTCTGGCATTTGGGGCGTGGAGTGTGTTGCCTGAATAAACCAGGAAAACCAACACACTGTCAACATTCAAAATTTAATAAAAAATTCAAGACCAGACATAAACCGTTGATAAGCGTCGGATGCAATAATCTTCTGTATAGTAGGATTTTCTGTAACGTATACGATAAGAAGATAAGATAAGAAGATAAGATAAGAAGATAAGATAAGAAGATCAGAAAATAAGATAAGACGATAAGATAAGAAGGTAAGTTTTTTCCCCCACAAACCCAGGGCCCAAAAAGCTTTGGTAGCGATTACTGTCCGATTTCCCGATCACAAAGACAGTACCAGGTGCTTTTTTGCCTGCAGAAATAGGCTAACGCTTTATAGTAGTTGATATTAAAATGCTTGTCTGGAACTGAAAGATAAAATGTGACGTTACAACAGTTTTTAAATAAATAATATTTCGCAAGGCTACAATAGAGTCCAGGGATGAGACCCAAATTTCTGGTTTTCTTATTCTTTTGTGCTGACATTGGCGTTTATTTTCAGACTTCTGCTGGAGAACGGCGCAAACGTTAATGCACAGACCAGCCGAGGCGACACGCCACTCCACCTGTCGGCGTACAGGGGCCACAGGGAGATCACTCAGTGTCTGGTGGAGGCCGGAGCCGACCACGAGTTACTGAACGTCAGCAATCTTACGGCTCAGGGGGAGGCCTTCAGCCAAGGTCACACGGACGTCAGCAACTACCTTACGGCCATGGAGGACTGTAAGTTCTATTTTCAAATTAAAGGCCCAAACCTTAGTTCAGTGCTCAAACTTAGTTAAATATTCAAACTTCGATCATTATTAAAGGCCACGTTCATCGTTAGATTGTTCAATATTCAAACTTTGATCATTATTAAAGGCTGCGTTCATCGTTAGATTGTTCAATATTCGAACTTTGTTTTCTATTCGAACTTTGTTTTCTATTCGAACTTAAACTTACTTCAATAGACAAAATTAGTTCCTTATTCAAATCAAGCTCAATACTCAATCTCAGTTCAACATTCATCTAACTTTAAATTTCCTGATCGTTACATCTCTTAGTCTACATTAGTAGATCGCAAAGTTTCAGCACAAGGCCCGTTATAATTTAACAACACTTCAAACGAATGCGATGTCATAATTGAACAATCTGACATCGAAGGATGTTTTGAATATTCCCACATTTGGTTCATAGACGGCGTTTAGTGTTCCTTAAAGTAGTGCCTATTTTCAGCATCTGGCATAATTTCAGCTTAAAACTCCAATTTTAGAAATCTCCCCTCCTCCCCCCCCCCAAAAAAAAACACCCAACCCTAACAACTTGTTATGAAACTACTTTTGCTTCTGCCAATGTATCAGAATCAGACATGTTAATTAAATCTTTGCGTCCATAATTTTAAAATGCGGTTTTTAACCCTGTCGGGGGATCCTTTTACATCCTTTAGCTTCTTTAATTAGTTTATTCAAAACATACCAGTAGAATAGACAATGTGGTACGTCATCGATTATCATAATATAGATAAATGGTGCGGGGCTGGGTCTAAATGTTAGTTTGGAAATACAAGAATTAATCTTTTTTTTATTTTTAATTTTTTAAACTACAAAAGAAACAAAACAATTAAAGTTAACCGACCAAATAAAAAAATACAAGTCCTATACAATACCACTTTTGTAAATAATCAAATAAAATTTTAAACTACGCTGAGTTTATTTTTTAGACAAATTTAAATGTTTAATCCCCTCTAAATCCAGCTAATCTACTTTCTAAAATCTGGTTAAATACAGTCAAACTCCCGCTTAACAATTTTCTATCTCCGAGACCGTTTAAAGCATAGTCAACGTCGTCTAGTTCTGATCTATTCCATGTCTATTTGAAATACAAATCATGTCCACATTCGTTTAAAACCAAGCTAATTTCTCATTCAAACCAAGAACAGTCTGCGTCATATAAAAATCTAGTTAAAGTACATTCCACCTTCAGTGTGATTCAAATCATTTTTATGGTATATTAATGTCATCTTCTAAACAACGTACAGTTAATTACAGAACAAACTCAATTTTGTGAAGTTTTTTAAGTGCACGTCGGGGATGGTTTCTAGAAATTTTTATTTATTATCACCCATTGTATTCTTTGAATTTACTCTCTACTGAAATCGTCGCAACGCACGACGTTTCAGCTAGTATACATATTATGAAATTTAGTATATTTTAAGTAAAAGAACAAAGAAATGTGCCCTATTTAGGAATTTATAAATAACTAGGGGCAAGTACCCGGCTTTCCCGAGTTTAACAACAACAGCAACAAAAACAAAAACAACAACAAAAACAACAACAACAACAAAATAACAAAAACAGAACAACAACAAAATCAACAACAAAACAACAAAAACAAAACAACAACAAAAACAACAAAACAACAACAACAAAACAACAACTACAACAACAACAACAAAGCAACAACAACAAAACAACAACTACAACAGCAACAACAACAAAGCAACAACAACATGAAGGACATTGTCGTCGCAGGGCAAGGGATGTGGACAACAACAACAGCAAAAACAACACAAAAACAACAACAGCAACAGCAACAAAAACTGCAACAACAACAAAAACAACAACAACAAAAAAACATCAACTACAACAACAACAGCAACAACAACAAAGCAACAACAACAAAACAACAACTACAACAACAAAAGCAACAACAACAAAACATTTATTTTATTGCGATAGTCGCCTTCTTGTTAATCTCGACACCAAAATGTTTATTATTTTGCGTCATTATTTTACGTCTTAATTTTCAATAATTTCTCTCTATATATAAGCCGCATTTGTTGTCTGTCTGTTCCCTAATAACTCAAGATCCAGACAACCAAATAACGTGAAATTTGGTACACGTACACAAAATTATACCGGAAAGGTTATTAAACGGGTTTCGTTCCATATATATAAGATACTGGGGCCCGGGGGCCCAAAATGTAGTTTTTCCCTATATGAGCTATATAAAATAAAAATTATTGAAAATTAAGACGTAAAATAATGACGCAAATTAATAAACATTTTGGTGTCGAGATTAACAAGAAGGCGATTATCGCCATAAAATAATTTTTTTTGTTGCTTTGTTGTTGTTGCTTTTGTTGTTGTAGTTGTTGTTTTGTTGTTGTTGCTTTGTTGTTGTTGCTGTTGTTGTTGTAGTTGTTGTTTTGTTGTTGTTTTGTTGTTGATGTTTTTGTTGTTGTTTTGTTTTTGTTGTTGTTGCTGTTGTTGTTTTTGTTGTTGTTGCTGTTGTTGTTGTTGCTGTTGTTGCTTTTGTGTTGTTTTTGCTGTTGTTGTTGTTGTCCACATCCCTTGCCCTGCGACGACAATGTCCTTCATGTTGTTGTTGCTTTGTTGTTGTTGCTGTTGTATTTGTTGTTTTGTTGTTGTTGCTTTGTTGTTGTTGCTGTTGTTGTTGTAGTTGTTGTTTTGTTGTTGTTGTTGTAGTTGTTGTTTTGTTTTTGTTTTGTTGTTGTTTTTGTTGTTGTTTTGTTTTTGTTGTTTTGTTGTTTTTGTTGTTTTTGTTGTTGTTTTTGTTGTTTTGTTGTTGTTTTTGTTGTTTTTGTTTTGTTGCTGTTGTTGTTAAACCCGGGCGGGAGCCGGGTACTTGCCCCTAGTTATTTTATATAGCTCATATAAGGAAAAACTACATTTTGGGCCCCCGGCCCCCAGTATCTTATATATATGGAACGAAACCTGTTTAATAACCTTTCCGGTATAATTTTATGTACGTGTACCAAATTTCACGTTATTTGGTTGTCTGGATCTTGAGTTATTAGGGAACAGACAGACAGACAGACAGACAAGAAATGCGTCTTATATGTATAGTGATATAGGACTTGCGTTAAATGTGCGTTTCACGTCAGTTTTGCACCACATAGCACCGTTGCGAAGTATTTCATTTGCCTATACACTTGAGAAAACTTGCTGCTGTGATAAATAATAATATTTTATTTTATAAAATGACTTTTGAAATGAATAGGAAAACCTTTGAAACAAACTGTTAATAATTTGTGTTTTTATAAATTTTTAGGTGTCTGTAACACATGATTAGAAAAACTTTATGACATTAATAAACAATGATTTTGAAATGTCTACTTAGTTTTTAAAATGTATAAAAACTATAAAAATAATCTATTGTCTTTAATTTACATTATTGTCCAATAGTTAAACACCAATGCAATAATCTCTTCTTTATTGAATAAAACAACATTGTATCTTATTCAAGTGACCCGTCACTTGATTTCGATCCCTATAATAATTAATACAAAGGAAATGAATAGCTTGTTAAATAAAAGCTTTTTGAAAAAAAAACTTGTATCTATACAATGGCTATAAAACTTTGGTAAGTTGCGGAATACACTCCAAAATAAATTTCTGGCATAAAACGTTTTTAAAATATAATATCTTATTGGAAGCATTTGGTCCAAAATATCGTTTTGTTACATGAACTATAAAAAAACTAATTTCAACTCTTTCCATTCGGTTCATGGATGGATCTCGACAAAACTATGACTATTACAAATCTAATGGCCTATGATAAAATATTAAAGTCTATTGAACTGCTGGTGCCTATTCCTTAGGACCCGGTTGCCATGAATCTTTTCTTGTGTAAGTTTTAAGACTAATTTCTATCTTAGAAACGGGCACGACCTCGACGACTATTGATAGATATTTCAATTATGATTTACATTGAAATAAACGTGGTTTGGAACTTTATTTTTTATACCTAATTACTGTTAAGCTGCTTTATTTGCTTGGCGTTGGTCGTCCAGCACTCGCTGCCATAAAGAAGTGTGCTGAGCACTCAGGCCTGGTACGCGGTGATTTTCGTCATATCGGTGAGATGCGCATTTTCACACACTCTTTTATTTAGCCTTGCCATTAACGATGCGGCCTTGCCGATACTGGTTTCTATTGCCTTTTCCACGGAGAGTGTGCTTGTGATGTTACTGCCAAGGTAGGTGAAATCCTCGACGACATCCAAGGTGTTTCCCTCAATAGAAATTGCTGGGAGGCTGTCTGTGCCTTGTCTCAAAACGTTGGTCTTTTGAGACTTATCGTTAAGCCAAATTTTTTGTACAAGATACGCAGACTTGCTCATGGATAGTTCAAAGAAAGTGGAGAAAGAACGGACACAAACTACAGCACGAAGAAATCAAAACAACGCGAGTGAACGTCGGCAGGGGGGAACCACCGATGCATTGTTGGTCTCGAGAAATTCGCACAGCGGTTAACTACCTGCCCACCACCCTACCTTGCCAACCATAAACTGTGAGTGGCCGACCCTAGCGAGGGTCAGCCATGTTCGCATTAAAGGAGGAAAAGAACAGGCACAAACACACATTAAAAAAAAATTTTTTTAATAACAAATGTTTTCGCTGGGGCCTTCCGCGTGTAAGCCGGAAGTGATAACCACTACACTACAATCTCGTGTTATCCTGTGAAGGAACATTGAACCATTGTTGGTCTCGAGACACTGGTCGACCCCAGCAAGGGTCATTCGTCATGCTCATTTGCACATACTCGCTTTGGTGATAAATATATATTTATGTATAGATATAGCCACAGGTTGTGTTGTATAAACATTAGAGATCTCCAGTGCACGCAGGTCATCAAACACCACCAGTGCACGAAAATATACGCTTGAGGTTCTTCTGGTGAAGAACATAAACAAATACGAAACATAAACATTGAAATGTCGTTTGGTTTTATTTGCGCCAACCCCCCCCCCACCAAACGTATACTTGATGAACTAAATTGTCGGTGACCCCTCCCAAGATGTAACATTAACATCCGGTGGAGTTAAATAGTGACCAGTTTGTTATTGTCGTCCCCATCTCTATTTTGTTTTCGATTTCCCTGTCTATGTGACAGGATGAGCCTGCAGACATGGATTTCCCTGTCTATGTGACAGGATGAGCCTGTAGACATGGATTTCCCTGTCTATGTGACAGGATGAGCCTGCAGACATGGATTTCCCTGTCTATGTGACAGGATGAGCCTGCAGACATGGGTTTTCCCTGTCTATGTGACAGGATGAGACTGCAGACATTAATTTCCCTGTCTATGTGACAAGATGAGACTGCAGACATGGATTTCCCTGTCTGTGTGACAGGATGAGCCTGCAGACATGGATTTCCCTGTCTATGTGACAGGAAGAGCCTGCAGACATGGATTTCCACTATCTATGTGACAGGATGAGCATACAGAAATGTAAATATTATCATACGTCTATCCCTACATCGTAATCTTAAATACGAAAAAAAACCTGTTTACCCGAAACCATTTTTTTCAAACCGAAGGATAATAATCGAACTGAAATTTATTCAAAATGAAATAATTGCGAGGAAGAAAACAAAGAAAATATAAATTTCAAATGTTACACTAGCCTCATTCCTTATTACTTCCTCGTTAAAATAATAATAATAATAACTATTTTTAAAAAATTATTATTTTTAACTAATTTCCGTTTCAGACACTTTCCTAACTGCTTTAAAAAAAAAGGTTTTCCTATTAATATCCGATTGCTTCCCACCGCACGATACACGTTTTTAACGAATTTACCTTCCATTTTTATAGTTTTCTTTCACAAATAGAAAAAAAAATGGAACAAAAAGGGGTGGGGGTTGGTGGTCTCTCTCATTTATTATCTTTCAGTGGGCTGGGCTGGGCGGGAAGGCAAGAGCGGCCAGGCGGGTAATTTGACCTGGGTTCTGCACTTGCTGAGATATCACATTCGGATAGGGATTGATAATAGGTAATGAACTGAGCTGAAGATATTTTTTCCAGAACATTTTAATGACGAACTTTTTCGTTTTTTCAACGTTTATTTCTAAAGGATATTCCATTACAAACGCACGCAGAGCTGAGGTTCTCAAACAGTGGACCTTGGCACCCTAGTTAGTCGGGGCATCGTTATGATGGAGTTCAAAATGTTTTTGTTTTTTTAAATAATCGTTATTTCGCAGTACAATCGTTAGATTTTAAACATGAGGCGCTTCGGGTGGTCCAGAAAATATGTGAGGGTTATCTTCTCTTATTGTGGGTTAAAGGAGAAAAAAATGTTCGGCCCAGGAGCCCCGACAGGTTTTATCCTAGCACTTACTAGAACGTAAACAAAAGAAAACCTTTTGGATGTCATAGGCGTGTCAAAGCGAAGTACACGACAATAACCGAATAAAAACGCAGAGAGAATAAGGTCGTTTCTTTGCAATTGCATAAAACGACGGATTTCTACAACAGGTATTAATGCTCTAAAATAAAGAAAAAGACATGCATCTTTGTATACTTAAAAGTAGAGACCATGCAACTAACACAACAGAGACATTAGAGAAATGTGGGTATTTTCCTACGTAACTAGAGACTGACTAACAAAAAAGTGACAGTATGCATATTTTCACTTACTTCAGTAGATAAGGACTAAAATAACAGAGACAGAAGTTACCTATATCTGTTGGCTTACTTAACTTAAGTAGATGCCGAATAACACAGCAGAGACAGTTATGGCTCTAGTTCTCTTGTAGAGACCACCTTGTGCGACAAAGACGGGTGAGACCGATGCTTTGTTGGGGGGGGGGTGTGTTGGGGGCTACTTGTAGAGACCGACTAACAAAACAGAGACATAATATACCTAAATGTGTTGGCTTACTGAAGTAGAGGCGAAAAATTACAGAAGTGACCTGTGCCTACTTGTAAAGACCAACTAGTCAAACCGAGACAAAAGTGACCATACTCATTGGCCTGTTTGTGGAAACCATCTAACAATACAGCAGAGCTAGAAAAGCCAAGCAAGCAGGAAACACTCGGCGCGTATACGTAATCGGTTTAGAGTTAGACCGTGAATTAATGTAACACGAGTTCTGACACAGGTACGCGGAAGATACAAGACCTCATAAAAAACATACGCGGTGACAAGAAGGCAATATGATAAGTCGGCTAATATTAGGGATTAAACAAGGGAGCTCAGTTTTTAAAATTATTCATCAACAGAGAAGGGCTTGTCATCAAGTATGTCAACAGTATATCCCTTTCCCCCACCCCTCCCCCTTGTCGGAGACCCAGGTGCCTTTGAGGACACCTGGTTGGAAATTATTTCACTAATAATAATAATAATAGTTAATGATAATAATAATAATAATGATAATAATAGTTAATGGTAATAATAATAATAATAATAATAATTAATGATAATAATAAAAATAATAATGATAATGATAATAATAATAATTAATGAGAATAATAATAATAATAATAATAATAATATTCATAATAATATTAATAATAATAATGATAATAATAATCATAGTAATAATAACCTTCGTTAAATTTCGAAACTCAACTGCCGAAACTACCACCCTTCCCACACCCCACCTTTTATTTTGCGAATCGGCCATACTATTTTTAAAAATATATACTTTATGGGGGTGGAAGGGTGGGGGGGGGGCTATAAAAAACCAAGGGCTTGTCAACAAGTATGTCCACAGTATTTCCCTTCACGTTCATCCGTCAGAGACCCAAGTGCTTTAAGTTACCGATTTTAGGAAAAATTGTTTTTTCGAAAAAGAAAAATATCTATAAAAAAGAATAAAATAGAAACACTATTCTCATAATATTACTCTAAATTTCGAAACTCAACTGCTGCAACTACAGCCTGCATCCCTCTCCGCACCCCACCTCAGGAATCCCAATAGCCAATAGTGGTGGGCGACGGTCGGTGGTGCGTCAGATGGTCATGTCTGATGCTCGTTCAGGGGCTTGACAGGAAATTTAATTTTGCTTTGGGAATCCGCCATGATATTTAAAAAAAAATAATATATATATAGACTTCACAAGCGCTGTCTCAGCGTCATTAAAAGGGTCAAAGGTCAGTTACTTTTCGTTTCTTCCAAACTCATTATTTATTTAACTGTAAAGTTAAGATGATGAATCCATAAGTGAGGATATCATAATTTTTACAAAGTTGACAGAAAGTAAATGTTAAGAACTTGACTTAAAATTGAAAAACAATTTTAAACAGCCAACAATAAAAACTCTATACTATAATTAAAAAAGGTCTAGACTAGTCTAGACACTGTACATTATTTTTTTAATTTTCCCTCCCCCTCCCAAGGATGTATCCCCGTGAAAGTTTTAGGCAGGGGTGACCTAAGTCCGGCCCGCGGGCCAAATACGACCCGCGCTTAAGTTTGAACTGCCCGCGTCCTCATCATAAATCAATAATATATTTGAAATTTTCTGTAATGACGAAAATATATTCACACGAAAAGCGAAAAGTATGTGCTATTTTAATTACAAAATGTGATACATCTATTATCGATAACTTTTAATTGTTTACCAACGTGAATATTTATTGATTTTAAAAAAGCTTATAAAATTATGTGCTGTTAAGTGTACGAAATTCGATGACTTACGATGGCATAATATTTTTGTTTTACCAACTCGGAAAGTGAAACAAGTTTAGCGTCGTGGTCATCTGGTCATCGTTGTTCTTATTCAAATTTTTGGAAAGATTCACAAAGCTTTGACTAAAAGCCGTATTTTCTAATTGAAAATTAGCATGTTTCAAATTACTTTTTTGTCATTTAAATATCGTAACACGTGTGAAGTGATTGAAAACGGCATTAAATAAATTGAAAGCAATCAAATATTTAAGTGGAACTTTAATTTAAAGTAGCGTGTTTTGATATGACGACACATTACTTAACACCCCCCCTCGTCACACATCGTCACAAATGCGTGCCCCCCCCCCGAGACACCTAGACGCGTGACGACATTTATGGGCGGCCCCTCTGCCCAGCCCTCTTTTTTTTTCCTTCAATTTGGGGGGGGGGAGGGGTAATGTAAATGCGCGTCTTTTTCACGTCATGTTACTATTTTAATATTTGAACACTCCCCTCTACACTGCATATTTTTCACATCAAAATTTAAATTTCAAATGAAAATATTACGCAAACAAGCATGTAGTAGTTTTTCGAGGTTATTTATTGTAGCGTAAGCCTGCATGGTAGCCCGACAGGTTACCTAAAGCAGAGGTCGGAAACCGACAGGCACATGTGCTGAACACGACACGCAAGGCGGAGACACGTAGCAAGGATATTTTTCGCCCGGGAGGACAAACAATGAAACTGCCCCCTCCACCTTCCCCACAAATTATTCCACTTGGTAACTTATTATAATTTAGCGTCGAAAGCCTAATTTCTGGCGCCCTTGCACATCGGTGCACGGTAAAATGGGTACCCCTGACCCCTCATTACGCATTTGGACTGTGATCTTTATTGGCACACATAAGACCAAATAATAATTTTTTTTATTTATGAGTTTGTTTGATGGATAAGTTTCCGGTGAGGTAAATTTATCAGCTGGATCTATAATGCCGCTGTGGGGATAAGATGTCTTCCTTCTTACAAATAGATAAAAACTTATGTCGATCTCGTTAGTTCCCATCACTGATTTTACGTGAACTTTTGATAGGCCTGCGTGTTTTTAATAGACTTCACAGAAGTGGGAAGCAAGTCTGCCGTCTGGCTTTTCTTAGGTTTTTTTTTGTTTGTTGTTTTTTGTTTTTGTTTTTTGTTATGCTAACAAAAAAACAACAAAAACAAAATACGCGTCTGCGGTTGGGCGACAATGATACCCTTAATTAAAGTAATAAGCAAAAAGTAAAAACAATTTCTCAAAGGCCGTGTTTGTAAAATTAACTACAAAGCTTCAAATAATGTTTCGACTAATCGTCTGACAGTTCGGGAACGGGTGTGCCGTGAAGTTAACAGCCTTTGCTTTGAAAGTGCGTTTAGCTTCAGTTCTTCAAAACATTACAGTGATTCAGTGATTTTAGTGTTGACAAGAATTTTTAGCTTTTTTTTTCAACGCAGACTTGTAAAAAAAAATAAAAAATAAAAGTAAAGCGAATTGAATAGCGACAAGTGGATGATCATTCAATTCCAAGATTTGACCTGGACTAAAAAGAAACGATGTTGAAATGAAACCGTGGTAAAAAGGGCTTCAACTTAAACAGCGAGATGCCCCGCACTCAATACCCACTACATTTTTGTGTCATCCATTCAATTGTATTTCCCCTCAGCTATTACCATGCACTTATTGTGTTTAAAGGAATAATACTAAAACGTCGTGTTGTCTTTTCTTTTATTTTCAGCAGCCTTCCTTTCAAGGAATCCAAGTTTGTACTCAATGATACAACTCGACCCCCCTAATGATTTGGACACGATCCAGCCTTACAGGGGACGGCAGGCCAAGTCTACTGGAAGCCGATGCCACGCAGAAGAAACGGAAGTGGTTAAACCGGCTCAATGTCGGCAAACCACGGAGAGCCACAGACGTTGTCCGGGGGGTCAATCGATGGAGGAAGTGTTTCGCCTCCAAGGCGGTCGTCAGATCTCACTCACTATCGACCCTCCAGTTCAAGTGTGTCCGCACAGTCCCTCGGCACCCGGACAGTACCCACACGTTCCCGCGACAACAACGTGTGTGTTGCCGCATACTTGCACAAAAAACCAGGTGCACACACATGTTCCCACGTCACCCCAGGTCTACCCGCGCGCTGCCATGGCGCCCCAGGTGCACGCAGATACCCAGACATCGCCACATGTGTACTCGCACATTCACAAAACCCCATGGGTGTACCCGCACGCCCCCACATCACCCCAGGTGTACCCGTACGCCCCCACATCACCCCAGGTGAGCCCGCACGCCCCCACATCACCCCAGGTGTATCCGCACGCCCCCACATCACCCCAGATATACCCGCACACCCCCACATCACCCCATGTGTACCCGCACACCCCCACATCACCACACGCTTACCCCTACCCACCAACGTCCCCGAGGGTGCACCCCAACAGCCCCACCTACTCTCAGCACGCTCTCCCCACACCCCAGGTCAATCCACATAAACAAACGCTTGACGTCGTTCTCCCCGCCAACTGGTCCGCCCCACAAACTGCGTTTGACACGCTACTAGTCAGTGAAACGGATGGGAGAAGAGGAATACAATGTCTGCCCTCTTCTGGTCACAGCGATCTCAACACCCGTCCACCCAGCAGGACAGTCTCTGGCTTGGCCAGTGACCTATGCTGCAGCATTCCTGAGAGTGATATCTGGAGCTTCCTGAGTACTAGCAGTGACCAGTATGGCGCCGTGAGACGGAAAGACGACCACCTTAAATCTGAAAACTGGGGCGAGGAAGGATTCGATAGCCAAGAAGTAAACAACTTGTGTCAAATATTGGGCGTGCGATTCCCACCAGCAAGCGACCGCGTGGAATCCACGAGTCCTTCCCATGTGACGGACTTTCCCGACTTTCTCGACGTATCGCTGTTTCACTTATCGTCCCTTTCATCGGCGCCCCAAAGCTTGTGTCCGCCGCTTGACGCCGAGTCTCTCACGACGCGTCATCTCAGAAACAGCATGAAGACGTGCAGGGCGTCCTCGGTGAACGAAATGGCTAACGAGACCCCTGCAGGGCGCCCAGTTTTCAACAAGAGTTTCTCTGTGGAGCCAAAGCCTTTGAGGGGTACTAGCCACGGTTTGAAGCTGGAGCGTCTGCAATCAAACGATTTATCCGGGAACTATGTTTCAATCTCTTCGATTGCGCCTAAAACTTCGTCTATGACTTGTATAAATATACCATTAAACTGAACTGAGTTAGGTATTTATGGCTCTGTTATTGTGATAGCTGAATTGTAACAATTCAGTGGTAATCTTGATCAACATATTTATAATAAAATGATTAAGTCTAAATGTATAAACTCGTGGACTATTTGTTGTTTTTTTTAAAATTGTTTATCCCTGATTAAGTCCCCGAGCAATTCTGCTTGCAACTTTGCCCTCCTCTCCCAAAAGGAAGTGTGGGGGGGGGTGAGAGAAGGTGATCGAACAAGTTAGTGAAAGGGGTGGTGATGGAAGCTTACAATGGAAGGTGGCAATGAGAGATTGCAATGAACGCTGATCCAGAGCTACTATACGAATGACGGCTGTGTTTCTTTTGTGTTATGAGAGCGTTTCTTCATTGGGATTTCGTTAGAATCTTTTTGGTTTGAGCCAAAACTTACAAGACTGTTTTTACATCACAATTTTAGACACAACATTATTCGGCTCTAGTTATGTTTCAAACACTTTTATTATAAGACCCACCGCTGTCTTTCATTTTAAACTTTCAAAAAAAATTCATTAACAGAGTTAAAGTACTTAAAGGTACCATTAAACTATCAACTTTTTATAGTAATTTTTATTATCAAATAAAGGATTTAAAAACTCAAATACGTATTCTTTTGGAACATGCAACATTTTAAGTTAAAGAAAAAAAGAGATGGTTCAAATGTAGCCCAAAACACAATAAAACGGGACAACCTTACATTAATTTCATATAAAATGCCACACTTTTATTCCTTTTCCTGGTTATTTTCTCTTAGAGCAGGGGTCGGCAACCTATTGAGACGGAAGAGCCAAAAGTTAAATTTTACCAAATTTCCCAGTCTTAAAGAGCCACTAACATGAGTTTTGAAAATAAAATAATTTAATCATAAATATTTGTGCATGGAACTGGAGAGCCGCTTCTTGACATCGAAAGAGCCGCATATGCGGCTCGCGAGCCGCAGGTTGCCGACCCCTGTCTTAGAGTGTAAGCAATCGGTGAATACGGGTCGAAATTAGTTAAATATTAGTGTACGGGTATTGTTTGTTGGTTTGTGTTGCAATGACATTGATTTTCGTCTTGCGACTGTTTTTCATTATAAACAAAAGTAATCGTCTAATGGCCTTACATTCATTAAAAAAATATATTTATCCCTTTCGTCTATATAATCATAAAAATCCATGATAGATAATTAACAAAAAATGATATCATACAGACGGTGGTGTATTAAAGATAGGGTAAGTGTCAATTGGACTGATGAAATCCCTCATCCCCCTCTTCTTACACAAGTGATTTCGGAGCATGACATTTCTTGTCTTCACAAAATCTATTACGTATTACTGAAGGTTTGTGGGTGTATATCAAATATTCGATGATATGTTTGTATCTCTATGTCGTAAATTTAATGTTAGATCTTTTATGTCTATATTTTAAATATTTAGTCCAGGCTTGTATTTCAAATTTAAATATTTAACATTTGATTAAAAGATCTGAGTCAAATATGAAAATGTGTAGGCTAATGAATTTTGATCTTTAATTCTTTAAGTATAGCATTGACAAGACAATCTCAGTTAATTAAAAATAGAAAATTTACATTAGCACATACTGGTCATGAGGGACAGACACTTATATCTCCATTAGCATCTCTTTGTTGCTCTGAGTTGTGAGATGCAAAAATGTAAGTACCGAAATTCACTATTGCATTGGAAGTGATCAAAACATTTTCTGGATGTGGGAGTGGTACTCATTGAAATAAATAAACCTTTTTTTCCCCTCTGCTAACTCATTGTTAATTTTTATATCAATTAATTTCATTGGTTTATCTTTATATAAAACTAGGGGCAAGTACCCGGCTTCGCCCGGGTTTAACAACAACAGCAACAACAACAAAAACAACAACAGCAACAACGACAAAAACAACAACAGAAACAGCAACAGCAAGAAAACAACAAAAACAAAACAACAACAAAAACAACAAAATCAACAACAAAATCAACAACAAAACAACAACAACAACAGCAACAACAACATAGCAACAACAACAAAACAACAACTACAACAGCAACAACAACAAAGCAACAACAACATGAAGGACATTGACGTCGCAGGGCAAGGGATGTGGACAACAACAACAACAGCAAAAACAACACAAAAGCAACAACAGCAACAACAGCAACAACAACAAAAACAACACAAAAGCAACAACAGCAACAACAACAGCAACAACAACAAAAACAACAACAGCAACAACAACAAAAACAAAACAACAACAAAAACATCAACAACAAAACAATAACAAAGCAACAACAAAACAACAACAAAACAACAACTACAACAACAACAGCAACAACAACAAAGCAACAACAACAAAACAACAACAAAAGCAACAACAACAAAGCAACAACAACAAAAAAATTATTTTATGGCGATAATCGCCTTCTTGTTAATCTCGACACCAAAATGTTTATTAATTTGCGTCATTATTTTACGTCTTAATTTTCAATAATTTTTATTTTATATAACTCATATTAGGAAAAACTACATTTTGGGCCCCCGGGCCCCAGTATCTTATATATATGGAACGAAACCCGTTTAATAACCTTTCCGGTATAATTTTGTGTACGTGTACCAAATTTCACGTTATTTGGTTGTCTGGATCTTGAGTTATTAGGGAACAGACAGACAACAAATGCGTCTTATATATATAGAGATGTTGTAAATAAATATTTAGACAAAACAATTTGGTCTGTTTTATAATACAGAGGGTATATTGAGAGAAAAATATAAATTAGTATATAGTTTAGTGTTCCTGTTGGTATACTATGGACAGTTCTTACATTTAGCATCAATGGTGTTTTTGTTATTTCTGACATTTAATTTTTTATTTGATAAATTATGTAATTGATTTTCTTCATGTTTGTTTCAATCTTTAAATTAAAAAGAACTGTTTACGATACTAAGTGCAAAAGTAATGGCCCCAATGTCCTGCTGGCGTAGCGTATGGGCTTACAACAAGAAATAAGCAATATTTTATTGTTTTACAAACAAATATACATTTTCTTTTCTACCAGTGCTATAAATTTTAAATATAATAAATAACAGTAATCAATTAATAAATAAATTAATACATGTTTTAAACATTGAAAGCAGTTTAAGCAGTTTAAATCTGACATGTTCATAAACTGGTGATCCGCACAGGGGACAGGGTTAGTTATTCTATTAGGAAGTGGGATCCTTGTTAGGGGTGTGATTTTCAATTTTTGAGAATAACTCACTTGTTTGGCATTCCTCACCCGGTGATTTAATAAGGTATATTCTCAATGTTGCACTAGAATAAAATTTGTCAATTTCACTTGGTGTACTAACATGACCTGGCGTAATGACATCTCCTGGTTTGATGACATCACTTGTACTGACATCATTTGGTTTACTGACATCACCTGGTGTATTGACATCACATGGTTTGATACCCAAATCAGCGTTCTCAAAAGGTATTGTATCTTCATCCTCAATGGCATCCACTAAGGGCGACACTTTAGAATTTCCAAGTCCTTTTTCGGTACTTCCAGACACAGCCCTATGTTTAACTCGAGCAATGTTGTGAAACACCCCAGCAATCCATGCCTCTATTCTGGCCGTAATAAACTGATTCAGCTTTTCATCAAAACCTGGATGCTTGCCACCATTTCATCCCTTCAACTTCACTTCACTCATGTATGTGGTGAGGATTGTGATGGCCAGATTCAGTAAGATGATGGAAGAACCCAAGGAAAAAAGGCCAAACATAATTCTGGACATAGCTTCACTGGAACCAGTTTTCTCCGCCATCTCATCCTCTCCATCCACATATCTTCCATGTCCAAGAAGAATTGTCAACAAGTAGGAAAATGGGTTCATTGTATTCTGGGTGAGAAATTAAACAATTTCTTTAAATATGTCATTTCATTTAGAGAAGAGAAACAAAAGTTCAGTATGGAAATACAAAGAACCACACAGAGTGGGGTAAAAAAATTTTTATAAACTAAAAATTGTATACATTTGTATAGACTAACAAAGAATGATGTGTTAAAACTAAAATAGACTTATTATAATGATACACAAAATATTTGTATCAAACAGAACATGTAAGCTTTAGTACAAAGTACATATTAATTACATTCTGACAAATCACTAACCAAATAAAAACATTAATGTACATTAAAAATTATATTAAAAATTTAACCCTTCCTCATTTTGTTAAAATAATGAAGGAGCAGAAAAGAACAAGAATAAACATGGGTTTCTCTTGAAAACAAAGATGATAATGAAATAATGTATGGAGTAAGTGAACTTTATACACTTAAATTCAAGAAAAACAACAACATTGAAGCTCTGTATTCATTATTAGTTGGTCTTTGTCATGTGGAGTCACACACCAAATCCTTTTGTTAATTTTTTTTCAGTGTAAATTCATTTAGGCAATCATTTGTAATATAATATTCTGGTAATTGCTTTGTCCAAAATCCAATAGTGATTGACCCTATAGAAATTATGTATGAAAAAGAGACAAAGTTTTTTTAAAAATTTATGTCTTGCAAAGTTTATTTCTAAAATGATCTCCAATACAATGACATGTCTAACACATATACAACTTGTTCACAATTTTTTTTAAAATTTGTGTTGTAAATTACATTGCAACAATACCAGTAAAGCAATTTTTTAAAATTCTAAATACTTCCAGGAGTTGGAGGGGAAATTATCAATTTTAATCACGCAACTAGTGTTAGCTGACTTACCTAAGGATTTTTGTGTAAGGCCCTCTTGCTATAGAAAAGTATATGGAATGGATAATGCTAACAAAATAACAAGCACCATGGGCAATCCCCTAAGTTATGGTATGGCTGCCTTTAGTGTGTGTCTCATGAAGAAGAGGTGAGTTATTGGAGTCAGGCACTGGAGGATTCGAATTAACATTACAGTGCTCATGGTCACTGTGTAGACTTCATCTAACAGGAAACCAACATCAAAAGAGGAGAAATCGTCTGCACAACAAAAAAAAACAAGAAAAAAAAAGAAAAGGAAAAAAAAACGCCTAAATAATTTATTTTTGAATGCAGATCTAACTAATTAATTGATAAACATTGATAATCTAAATTCTAAATAAACATCACAGCTTTGTTTTGATATGGGCAATAGATGTTTAAATTGACGATACATCTAGAGGGGTTTATTTTATAACACATAAAAGCCCAGAGCCAATTAAAATTTGTTAGCAAATATATACCAGTACAGTCAAATCTCACATATGAGCACCTCTCATAAAGAGCACCTCTCATAACGAGTTTTCGCATAACGACAATTTTTTTGTAGGAAAAAGTTGCTCCCTTAACGAGCGAAGATTCGCATAACGAGTGTCGCAGAAAGGGAAAGTCCCTTTTTCCTGGAAATTCATTTGTGAACCGGCACTTTCACCCCGATGTATTATTCTGTGTTAAGAACTCGGTCTGTTAGCGTATTGTTTTCGTGTGTGATCAACTGTTTTTACAAATTTTGTATTCAGACAGTATTCTTATTTTTTTTATGTGCAAAGTCTCAAAGTGCAATAACCTGTGCTACAATGTCTTCGAAAAAAACTACAACACAAGAAGACAATCATAAGAGAGAAACAAAATGTTAAAATGAAACAAAAAAACCATTGAAAAGCGAGAACAAGGTGGCTAATCTAACGCGCAATTACAATCGGCCAACATCAAAGATCTGCATTATTTTCAAGAACAATTAAGGAGATAGATGGTTCAAATGGAGTGTCAAGAATGTGTACGTAAAGGTTACGACACATTTTCGTCAAATTTTGGAGCGTCGGAAAAAACCAATGTCTTTGGACAGTTTCTAGTTAAAAAACAATAATTATTTGTAATGATCCTACATGTGGAAGAAAATCAGAAGCCCCGAGCCTAGTGCTCTTCATGGGTCTTCCTGGAAGACCCTCCCAGCTATCTGGCCCCCTCCCCCAGAAAAGGAAGTTGACAGCTGGGAACCCCCCCCCCGGAGCGGTCGCTTCTAAAGCGGCCACCTGGGCATCTAAGACAGAAAGTCGAGGATGCCTCCCACTAAGTTGACCTCACAAGGAGGGGTGGAATTGCCTTACTACGACCCGCTACCCCTTCGGCGCCACCCCGGCAAAGCATACGAGTCTCAATGGTTAGGATCGCCGCTATGCGGGGGATCATCAATGACCTACCTAGGGTGCAACCCCCACTGGAAGGTTTCCTCAGAGCTGGCGTCCGCTGCGTTCTTCGCGGTTCCTTTTGCTAATCCGTACTGGCACTCCTGGCCCTAAACCGGCACCGCTCAAAAATCCATATTTTGTTTACGTTTTTTGTTTCAAATCTAAATTGTATTCAAGTTGTTTCACTCTTTAACAATTCATAAGTAATTTTATTTGAATAAATGTTGATTAGATTTTTTGAAATTGAGGGGGATTTTTTTTCATCATGGAACGGATTATCGTATTTTACATTGATTTGAATGGGGAAAATTGTTTCATATAACGAGTGTTTCGCTAAACGAGTAATACTCTGGAACAACTTAAACTCGTTATGAGAGGTTTGACTGTAGTAAGCTGAAATGTAGTATCCAAGAGAACAGCAAGATATAGTCATACTTTAAGGCTCGTACACTACTTTTATAAATAGCGATAACTTGTCTTTTGTTACACTTTGTACTTAGTCTTTTCTCTGATTAAAGCTACTTGTAAGGCAGTTGTGTCAAATTTTTTGCAAAAAGGGCCGTATTCTTCAAAGTAATAATATAAGGGGGCCGGATTAAGATAAAAAATGACATACTTTTAGACTGAGAAACGGGCTTTTCAATTATATAACACACTAACATGCTATCACTTTTCATTTATAAAGAACCAAATTGGTTCAGTTTTGCTAAATAACAATTTATATTTGAACAGCAGGTTACTTCCACCTTGATGACATAATGCTGGTTTATTGAAATGATACTCATATTCATATCCTTACTCATATCCGTATCATTTGCACACAAAAAAGAGTCTATTAATTTCATCAGTAGTCACCTGGAAAGTTCATTTTTACTTTCATATTTGTTTATTTACCAACTGCAGCAAAGATGAGCTGAAACAGATTAATCAAATAATCCCATACTGTTGTGTAAGGATAGAGAGGAGCAGAATCAAATAATCCCATACTGTTGTGTAAGGATAGAGAGGAGCAGAATCAAATAATCCCATAATGTTGTCAAGGTTGCCTCTGCTCGTCTCTATCCTTAGGATAGAGACGAGCAGAGGCAACCTTGATAGTTTTCAAAATATTGACCATAGATGGCGTCTAGGTACAAAAATGCAGTAGAATTCTAACCTGAGATGTATGTAAATATTGTAATTTTTCTAGTGGAAAAAAGTTTTAACACGCTGGTTTATTTTAAAATAATGGAGGTGGAAAAAAAATCCAACCAAAAAATAATATAAATCCTTTTCCAAGTCAGCTTTGAATTTGTAATATTTAACAGTAATATAAAGTAATATTTAATTTACAACAAAGAAAGATATTCAATATAACAAATTAAATAAAAATTAGATTAAATTTATTTCCTGAATTATTTTGAGACTTAAGTATTCAGAATTTAAGGCCAAATAAACGACGTATTTTTATTGGCAGTTAAAATAATTGAATAAAAAAGTATGTTTTTTTTTAAAGGAATAAAATAAAAATTAAAGTTTTATCTTTAACTTTCTTTGTACATTTAGTTTTAGGAAAAAGTTGTGCTCATTTTCTTGGAACAAAAGTTTAACTTAAAAATATTTGCGTATGTCAAATTTTCAACAAACCTGAGTGAACATTGGTGTGTTGGGATTCAACACAGTACAGGATTCAAATCTTTTAAATCTGACCGGAGCCGGATTTGGTCGGATTTATGAAGTGATATCCTGTCGGAGCCAGATTTTTAGAAATGGCCGGATTCCGGATTTGCCGAAATCTGATACACCCCTAATCTGAAGTGCTCTGGTCCAGTTGTCTAACCATTTAAAGGACCGTAGATTGATGAGTGTGGTCAGGGCTTCAGTCTCGCTGTTGCCGAGGACGCCTGATAGCCACCAGGTCCATATCATGTTATCTCTCCTGATTGACTCAAACTGAATGGATCAGAAGCTGCAGGGCCGGCCCTAGAGTTTGTGGGGCCCAAGGCAGCAAACTTTAAGCGGGACCCTGGGCCAAAGGCAGCACGTGAGGAGCGAGACCCATGCAAACATTTTGCATTTCTACATGTATTAAAATAATGGGACTTAAAAAAATAAATTACTAAAATTTTTACTCTATAACATAACTGCATCAACAAATCAACAATTCCAGTTTTATTCATTTAATTGAAGATCCTAAAGCTCAAAAAATATGCTAATAAATAACATGTTTTGTTTTGGTATGCTTACAGACAGTTTGTATATACATAACTCAACATTATAAACTATATACATGTACTTAGAGTTGGTTTGGTTGTATCTTCTACTTCCACCTTGTTTTTACAACGTACAAGCAAATCTTTCGAAGTTTGGTTGATGCAAAATGGGAAAATCTTATTACAAGTTCATCAACGTCAAGAACCTTTTCAACGTCATTCTCAATTTTCAAAATAGCTAATTCACTGAGCCGATTTTGAATCATTTTTGATCACATATTGTTTTTAAAAATTTTAATGTTGAAAAGCTTCTTTCTCTGGAAGCCCCAATGACAGTAATAGTCAGAAGTATTCGAAGTGCAATTTCCTGAAAGAATCAGGATCGTTATAGGTGACTGCAGGAATTCTTGCACTCAATGATCGCACTATACAGCAAGTATGAAATCATCAAGATTCTTGTTTTCGCAGGCTTTGTGCCTTTTCCAAAGATTCATACTGTAATACAGTACATCATTTTTGTGTGTGTAACTGATGAAATCTACATTTAAATGTCGTAGCAATATGCCTTTTTGTCTAAGAATTCACTCAAAAATTAAGCATTTTATTGTTGTTTGAAATACATGGTTAGCCATTCTTTTAAATGTATTGACTTTAAACTGTAAAAAGAAAATTTAAATTGTTATTTTTCACTATATTTTTCATTTTTAAAAAAAATCTATTACTTCGAAAATATAGAAATTTTATCCATCAATTTTTTTTAAAAACTATAAATTAAAGAAAATTAAATAACATCAACGCATGTATTTCATCCCTTGATACATGTCATATATTTACTTGTAGCTTAAATGTCAATATAAATGATGTCTAGAGAACCATGCTACAACGGTCGAAATGGGAAAGTTATCCTTGGGATAATACGTGTATACGCTATCATACATACATTCATTCATACATCGCACTGTTGTCATAATCTTGACCGCGGATATCAGACACGTCTAAGTCCAATTTTGTCAGTTCCAATAGTAAAACACCAAGCAGGTGTTTCTTTTACTTCAAGAAAACGCAGGAAGTGCTCATGAATTATTTCAGAATATCCACCTCCTGGCTTACATATATAGTGCATTTTCAGTTACATCTGTTCTTGGTGACTTTGGTCCGGTGTGCAATTAAGTATTATTGAAAAGTCTTTAGCTGATTTCACTCTTCCTACTATAATTTTCCTTACCTTATGTCCTGATCTACGAAATGAGCTCATTTTGAATTTGCTTTCCCAGGCAGTGATCATGAATTTCATCAGTTTGTATTCTTGGTATATGTTCCTGCAAAAATTCATCAAATTTTGCCAGCAATCCACCGAGAACCAAGAAGTTTCCATAGTGTGCCCGATGTAGTTTATCGACTGAACTGCGAAAAGCCATGTTATGCTCAGCCAGAAATTGGAAAATGGGCATGGGGCGTTGAAATACACTATGCCAACAATCCTTTTCACAATTTATTAATTTTTGGCTTTGCTTGTCAATTGTGCATCGTTTTGTTACCCTGTTTTCTAGCTCAAACCATTCAAAAGTAGATATCATATGTCTCATTTGTCCCTTTGATTTCTCCTGATCAGGCATCTCACACTGGCATTTTTCCAGTCAGAAATCCCGTCGAATCCCAGAGCAAGGTTTGCCAAAAAGTTAGCAACAGAAGCGAAAAATTTTCTTTTTAGCTGCTAATTATATAAGACATTCGGTTTACAACTTCTCCATTTTCAATAAGTCGTTTGCAGTAGGTTGAAGAAAATTTCCGTCCAATGCTATCTATGGAAAAGCATTATCTTAATTTATTTCTAAATGCTTACTAAAATGTTAAGGAATTTAAAAAAAAATAGGATCAAGGTCTATTTTAATATTTAAATTAGGCAATTTTTCGCATTATTTTTCCTTAAAAAATAAATATAAAGTTTTCTTGACACCATTGTTTTTTTTTAAACAAGTATTATATTAAAGTAGTAAAATTTAAAAAAGCAGTAAAAATGTTTAGCCAAAGCGCGGGGCCCAAAAAAGCGCGGGGCCCAAGGCAGTTGCCTCGTTCGCCTTGCCCTAAGGCCGACCCCGAGAAGCTGTGTATTTGAACTCATTGAATGACGGTATATAACTACCTTACCAAATTGTCCAATCGGATTTTCAAAGTAAGTGGAAACATTTTAAAAATAATAAAGGGAACAAATAATAATTTTTATATCAACACTCGGCTCCCAGAGTGCATAATATGTACACTAAACATTAGTCAAGACCATAATTAGGTTTACTGAATTTTCAACTTTGTTCATCTCAACCAATTCTTTTATTCAATTGGACAGGTGTTTTTCACAGAAAGTACAAAGCTAAATGTCATAACTATTATAATATAGGTAATCACACACCTATTTTAATGAATCTTTACATTCATATCGTTTTATTCGAAAATGTTTCAAATATCAAGTTAGTACATTTGCAAAAGTTACCTCCCTTGTCCCCTACTATACCTGTTGCTGCCCCTAATCAAACTATTAAAATGGAATAACTTAGTTCATCTAGTGGAGAAAATTTAGAATATAGCAAAACGACAGATCCTTTTAACATTACATACAGGAGCGGCAATTGCATCAAGATGTTGCTTAGAGTTTTCATGACCCGAAAGCATTTCATGAGCTTGCTTCCAAGCTTTGAAGCCAGTTGTAAGCTTGCTCACTGTCTGTGACATCCGTTTGCATACAAAACAATAAATAAACAAAGCCACTAGTTTTTGAATAGCATGGCCAATTTCTGTCAAACCGCTCTCCTGTTAGCGCATGAACACCTGTAAACAATGTTAAAATACAATAATGGCATTGTGCCTCCTTCTCCAACCGTATGCATGATTCTTTAAAGCCGTTATCCTTATGTTTTCCTTAGCTAGGTTTCCTTTTTCCGGAATAAAACCAAGTTTTTTTATTACTATAAATCCTTTATATAGGAGACATAACTAAAAGAATGTTCGTTATAAGACAATCCAAAAAATCCAAAATTTAAGTTATGTCTCGTAAAACATGTTTAATATAATGCGCACCGATCGGGAATATATTTTGTAAAAGTATTGTCAATATAATACGCACCGCGACACTCTATCTCAAAAATTAACATGATACATAGAGATAAATAAAATAATCTAAAAGTTCAATAATTTAATTACAGTAAATGCGATCGATCTGAAATTTTGATACATCATTTTTATCATCGGCATGAAACTGCCTGACAAAATTTCAGCTCGCTAGCTTACGATGAAGTGGGTTAAAAATCGATCCAAAGTTTTTTCGGCAAGCAAGCAATCAAGGGCTCAGACATCACAAGTTAAGATAAAGGATTTTTTTTAAAAAATGTTGCCGCTGGGGCTGGAACCTATGACCTTCCGCATGTCAGGGGGATGTAATAACCAATACACTAAGGAACACATATACTCTGTGAAGGAACAACGAAAGTGAATGTAAAAGTCATTGCTGGTCTCTAGACATGCCCCACCCCTCCACTACCTTCGCTTGCCAACCATTAACTGTGATTAGTTGACCCCAGCGAGGGTCTTTCTTCATGCTCATTTGCACATACTCGTTTTGGTGATGTATATATATATATATATTAGGGCTGTTATATATTAATTTAAAATTAATCGTTAACTTTTGAAAAATTAACGATTAATTAATCGTTAATTTCGATTAAAGCCAAAATTTAAATGTATGGTGTCATAAGTAACATTTATTAATCGTACTTGTCGAAAATCGAAATAACACTGGAATGTCTTCTTTATATGACATATTTTAACCAACAACGCAAACAGACTAGTGTATTGACATTTTTTGGTTCAAGTGATGAGCGGGTCTTATTGACAATATAACCAGCTGAGCTGAAAAATTGTTTACATAGCTTTGGATTGTCTCAACTGAAGTGTCTGAGTCTGATACTGTAGTGGATGTTTGGTTTGCAGGTGATATATAAGCGAAGTGTTAGAACCATGGCAGCAATCTTCCCTTTAAGCAGCGCCGCTGTGCAGATATTTTACCGACGACACGCAGGAGTTTAGAATCACCACGCAGAAAATTTTGTAAAATTTTGAACAAAAAATGGACGTTGTGCAACTTTGCTCACGAGTTCTTTTAAAACTTTGCACACGAAACAACGAGCTTAGACTTAGAGGGAACATTGCATGGTAGGCAAACGATTTCTCTCTATGGAAACAAACTTTATCAACATTTTGAACAATCACCTAAGTGAATAGTTTGAAACAAAAATGTTCGTGTAATCGTCCGGAAATTAGTTTATATTTATTGGCCGAAATATTTTACTTTTTGACTTCCAGTACATTTATAAGTGGTGGGTCGATTAATCGTTAAAAAATTTTTTATCGTTAAATATATCGTTATATTTGGCTACTCATTTTCAACCTCACCCTCCCCAAAAAAGAAAACGCAAGGTTGATTATGATTTTATCTCATAAACGTAAATATATTTCACATTAGGTGCAAATCTCAAAATGTTTTCTTTGTTTTTGTCCAAAGAACACCACCATCCACGTGTTTTTATGTGAATATTACTATGTGTTAAACAATAAAAGCTGCCACTCAGCGTACTGTAATGCTAACGTCAGAACTAGGGCTGGGTTATTAAATTAAATTTGTTCTTTTGAGGGAGGCAACAATTATTTAGAGTTGTTGAAAAATATTGAAGGAAGAATAAATCATGATTTCGTGTCTTCAAATAAATTTGTTGTATGATTAAAATAAAATTGTTTTATCAGGATTAAGAATTAATTGCGCCCATAGAATGCAGGTTCCGTCGATTAACTTCAGTGAATGGGACGTTGCCATTGTTTTGCAGCAAATGTCTTGTTATTATTTATTTAATCAATGCAAAATATAATAGATATGGTAAAAATGTTGCTATAATTTTAATCATTGTGGCGAAAACATAAATTTAGAAAATGATATTAAAACTTATTATATAGATCTAGTAGTTAATATAATATGATGTAAACTTAATTTTACAACTTTTTTTATTTGATGAATGTATTTTCCAAACTGAAGCACCTAGGGCGCCTAGGCCTTCATCTGAACCCGCATTTGTCTATTGATAAAGCTTAAAGTTTATTGTTTTATCATTTGTGTCCCGTGTTTATTTTATTTAAACGATGATATAAATTCAAGAAAAATTGAATGATTTATATTTATTTATAATTATTATACTCAAACATACAAACAAACTCGCTCATTTAAATATATATAATTTATTTTAACAATGGAAAAAATAATTAGATTTTTAAAAAACACTTTAATTGTTTAAGATTTTACTCAAATGACTTTATTAAAATTTACATAATTAACATATACTAGGCTTTCAAAACTTAAACATATCATTTATTGGTATCAAAACTATTTAATTGATTCCTAATTTCTCCGAACCATAGAAAAAAATAAAAGTAGAGGAAAAATTACAAAAATAATAGTGCGAGACAAAATGGCAAGACATTCCGGCTAGATACGCACCAAATACGTGGCTTTAAATAATTGGATAAAATATGCCAGTACAATACACCGGCGTATACAAACGAACTCTATACTACTATACTATATTAAATTTGCTTAGTTGTAAGTATTAATGAGACACATCGCCGTCCTTTAAAAAAATACAGAAAAAGGACTGAAAGCATGGTAATTCTAGCTATTTAATGTTTATTTTCATTATTAAAAGTAAATCAACCTATTTTTGTGTGTTACCCAATGGTCTGAGGAGTCAGAACTAGTGGTTTGTTGAGTCAGTGGAGTGATTTTTTGACAATCCTCCGAATCTCGGTTCCAACTTATTTCGTGTGTGTTATCACACATAGTAGATATGCTTAGTTACTTACAGAAACATCTTGGTTAAAAACAATTACTATTTCGAAATTATTGTCGTGATTTTTTTAAAATTAGTACATATTTTAGCGTATTTTCATAATTTTATTTTTTTAAAATTAAAATTATGATAAGTAAAGCAGCTGCTCAGGCTTCTCTGATTGATAAACATACAATTTGACAATACTCCATTGTTTTACCTTCAGATTCAGTCTTCAGCGCAGGCAACTGGCGCAACAGTCACAAACAGAACGTTTTCTGCAACTATTTGCAAATGCTGTGTGACAATTAGGCCTGTCAACGGGTACCCGGGACCCGGGTACCCGTTGCCGTGTGATTACCCGGGTAGTAAAATTCCACCCGGGTACCCGTGAAAATGTGGCTTCAATGTCTATATTCTATATTAACGGAGGCCAAACTTCGGCTCCCATGCGGCTTTTTTGTGTTTACATTGTGGCTCGTGAAACAATTTAACAAATGATTTTAAAAAAAATAATTTTTTAATGAACTGTGAAGTACATCTATGGAGAAATATCAGACTCTTTCAACCGGAAGTATCTGTCAATGGGAAATAAAATACGGTCCCCAAAAAATATGTATTAAAATACATTGCAAAAAAAGATGTATTAAAATACATTGCACTTTTTTCTCTCAACGTGAAACAGAAATCGCAAAACACAAAAAGGTTTTGGTTCTTTAAAAGAATCATATAAAGAAAACAAAAGTCCAAAAATAAGGATGGACTGCTTAGAGATGAAAGACGCTATGTTTGTTAAAAAAACAACTCTTGCTTTGACACTAACTTTGCTTTGAAATACGCCGATTGATACTAGTAGTCTAGCTAATGTTGCTTATCTACCCCTCTCTCCTCCCTTCACTCCTTGCATTCGCTTATACTTCTGTCTTCAGTAACACGTGGTGACCTAGAAAAACTGATTTTATTCATGCGTATCAGTATTTAAATTTAATAAATTAAATAGTTACTAACAGTGTAGGATGGGCAGACGTTGCCGTGAGGATGGACTGCATAGAGAAGAAAGAGGCCGTGTTTTTTTCTCTTTTTTTTTCTTTCATAAAAGCACATTTGCTTTGACACTAACTTTGCTTTGAAATAGCCGACAGTGGGTCACCGATTGATACTATCTAATGTCGTTTTTATTTTATGCGACGTTTAGAACGGGTAACCCGGGCAGCTTTTTTCAACAAATTGACAGCCCTAGTGACAATTACAACATTTAGTATTTGATTATTGGTTATCCGACACTAAATAGCACTTGTGCTGTGTTCTATCAATAAATAACATACTTGGATTCTTGGATGTTGTACTGTACTTCCTCTTTTTATTGTAAAATAATTTGGGACCGAAATTCGGAGGATTGGAGTTTTTTTTAGTGTTGGTATTGTTATAGAAAATATTGTAAAATAAAGGTGTGACAGTTTTTCTTCATATTAGTATAAGTATTAGGGCTACCAGTATTAGTCATATTACAATTACTTTAGTCTAATTATCACTAATTACTCGACCAATTAGTTTATTTAGAATTATTTAATATTATTATTTAGTATATTTATTATTATTATTATGACATTTGAGTCATTTAATGAGTGAATGGCATTTCATTATAAATAAAAAAATTGGGTAAATTATCCTTTTTGGTGTTTGTAAAAGTTAAAAGCAAGTAGAGCATTACGCCCCTTATATGATATATGTCTTGTCCTATCTACAGACGCTCCTTCTATGCAGTAGATTATTGCGTCCACAGACCATGCTAGTCTGTTGGCAAGTGACGCAGCGTTCACAGGCCACGGCTATGAGGGTTCCACGCATTACCCAGCCGCCTTTTTTCCTAACTAGTTATTGGTACCCATTTGAAGCTGGGTGGACTCAGGGATGCCCTTGGCCAAGGAACAAATCCTTGATTTCACATGGATTTGAACCCGTGACCATCGGTACGCCAGCCAAGTGCTCATACCCCCTGACCATCTATGTTGTCAACACATGGCAAAGAAAGATGGCAGCCAAAAAAGTAGTGCAAAATGGATAAAAATGACTTGAGTTGGGGGGCATGGGAGACTGCCATGAAAAAATTATTGTTAATTGTTAATTCCTTTAACTACTTATGGAAATAAAAATAAACAAAATAAAATTATGTCCGTCCCTCCGCCCTTCTCAATATTGCCTCATGCATCCAAAAGGGCGCTGATATCACTGATTAAGAACCTCTGTTAAAAATGATGAATTTTATATTACATTGAAGCCATTCATTTTTACTTATCTTAAAATATCTGTGAAAATTTGTTTACAGTGAGCACAAATTGAACAGATATGCATGAAGACATCAGGAAGAATTTCAAGTTTTGCTGATTCAACAAGTGCCTGAAAGTTTCAAAAGGGTGACTAAAAACTTTAAGAGTCTACTGGTATATCAGACTTAAAAATTAGAGAACATGAAATCTGAAATGAAATTTCCCCAAGATGCTCAGAATATATGTGTTCTTAATATTAGAAAAATGGTATTATTTTTATGGATAGTCTGTACCACATTATCAATGGTTGATGGGAAGAACAAGCCTAAATGCAGCGCATGCACAGAAATTGTCCTGAATTTTCAAAAGGTTAGTCTTCATTGAATCACCCATATTTTGATATTTCTCTTTTAAATTTTAATAAACTGGTACCAAATTTATTTTTTATTTAAGAATTAGAATAGATTTGTTAAGCATTATTTAAATAGAAGTATGTAGTTTTTTATGCATCAATTTTAGTTGTTAAAATGTAAATAGATTTGTTAGAAGAAAAGGTTAAATCACTTAGCTCAGGATAACACTAGTTGAAAATAAAATGTAATTTTTTTCAAGAGTTGATCCTATCTTTCATTCATCTGCTGTAACAGGGACTGGTTTCAACAGCAAAGTCAAATTTTGGTGGAGGAAACACTAAATGGGAAGAAAAAGCTTTGGGCTCTTATGCAACAAGGTTTGGATCAATTGTAATTCATCAATTAGTGTTTCAATCAATGTCATTCATTTATTCATATTATAAATTTTAATGAAAAACTCTTGTTCTAACTCGCATTGATTATTGCAATTCTCTTCTGTCAGGTGCGCCTAAAAAATGCATTGAAAAACTACAGTAATTTCAAAATTCAGCTGCCAGACTAGTTCTTAAGGCAAACAAACATGACCATGTTACACCGCTACTTTACTCACTTCATTGGCTACCTATACAAGCCCGAATTGATTACAAACTGGCCGTTCTCTGTCACAACTTCTTTTCGGACTCATGCCCTTCCTATCTTACTGAACTTTTGTCCGTCTACTCACCCACTCGTCAGCTACGCTCTTCTGTGGAGATAGGCATTCTCTCTGTTCCTAAGACACTCACAAAAACATTTGGCGAAAGGTCGTTCTCTTTTTGTGCAGCCAAACAATGGAATACTCTACCATTACACATCTGTAGTATTCAAACAACCAAGTCCTTCAAGACTGCACTTAAGACACATCTTTTCAAAATTTATTTTCCAAATTAATGAAACAACATTCTTTTAATGATTAACATTGCTTTTTTGTGTTATGTACTGTAATTAATGTGGTTGTTATGGTATGAATGCTAATTTATTACTTATCTGTATGTTAATACCTTCATGTAAAGTGCTGTGAGCCCAGTTCCTTACTGGGATACAGCGCTATATAAATTATCAATTTATTATTATTATTATTATTCAGAGAACTAAATTTCAAATTCCAACTTTATTGCAGCATGTCTATAATGACCTTACTTTATTTCATTCTTCCATAATTGGTAATAACCTTGGTATGATTTAATTTTTAGTCTTTTATCCATTATTATATACTGATTTATATTTAAATCACATTATATTCTCTCTACAAAGTGAAGTTCGGCTGGTTGAAATTTTGGAACATATTTGTGATGACAGTTCTAAAGAGGTAAGAAAACTTCTTTTCTGTTTGTATGAAATGAATCTTCTATATTTGTATGGTTATTAGTAAATGAACTGCATAATGAAAACAGCTCAGTAAGTTGTTAAATACCTCATTTAAAACATTAATTAAGTCTTAAAATAAGTTTTCCTTATTTATCTTCAAAGACTATTTCAGTAAACAAAAGGAAAATAGAGATGTTTTTATTTACCAACGTGAAAAACGGTAACAAACAAGTAAATACATTTTTACGACCATGAAGTATTAAGTTAATTATGCTGTTGTTTAGCTTTAACTTTAAACATGGCAAAGAGTAAGGGTTTGAGTTAAAATGCATAACCATTTTTTAATAAGCTACTCATTATTTATATGAACTCTAGCTGCAATAACGGATAAAATTTAGATGAATGAGGCAAATTTTTTCCTTCTATTACTAAACAGTGTCATTCAGTATTAGAAGAATATGAAGAACTGGTGGAAAAATACTGGTTTCAAGAATTGGCTCAAAAGAAAGATACTGATTTGTACAATTACTTTTGTATTGATCATGTACAAGGTATGTATGCTAAACCATAAAAAGTTAAGTTTTGAATATATATTTTCAAGCTTAGGTTATCTATGCAAAAATTTAGGATAACCTAAACCATATGTCATTTGATTTCATTAATAAGTAACAATCATGTAAATTGTTGTCCTCTTTATGGATTCTTATAAAATAAAACCTTTTTATCTCTTCATAGCTTGTTGCCCTAACAATACATATGGCCCTGACTGTTCTCAGTGTCCTGGAGGTATTGATCGACCATGCAGTGGCAATGGAATATGTCTTGTGAGTCAGTAAAAAATGTACATGGGTCTTTTTTTAAAAATAGAGAACATAGTGAGACAAATATTATTTTTAAAAAATAAACACATTGTCTGAAGTCCGATTGTATAATTAGGTATTCAAAATGAAAATTTCAAACAAGAACTACATTCAATTTGAATAATCCCCTTTATAGTGCTTATCTTCATTAGAACAGAACCACAAAAATTATTATTCTACCTCAAATAATTTTTAAGTTATGAATTTTGAAAATTCCAAAATGGCAGACACCACTTAGTGTGCAAAAGTGTGTTTTTGACACCCTGTTAAATTTAAAATAACACTTTGGGAGGTAAGATATCAAAGCCAAAATTTGACCATATTGTTTAAGATTATAATACTTTTAATCGAAAATTCAGAGACTTATTATAAAATGGACACATAATGTAAAAAAAAATCCCCAAAAAAGGTTACTTTTATAAATAAATTTGATAAATATGAGCATAATAAATTTAGTTAAAGAGAACTGCAATTCAGTACTGACAGTGTAAATTTTATTTGTAATTACTTTAACTTAACATGTCCATTAATTATATGTCAGATCCCTTATTTGCATGTCGGAATGGTTTGAAGATAATTCCTGACAATGGTTTTCTGTTTGGGCTTCCCCAATACATACATCAAAAGCCTGTGAAAAAGAAAGTACATTTTTATTTCTGGCAATAGTAATAATATAATTAAATTAATAGTAATGTTGATCTATTATAACTATCACTTATGATTATTGCCAGAATTTAATATTTATACTATCTTTATTAACTAAATTACTTACTTGCACCAATGTTTAATATTAAAATTATGAATAACTAGCCTGTCACCCGTCAAAAAAGACGGAAATTTTCAAAATAAATACCAATCAGATTTAAAAAATAACGTAATACAGAACTTTCCTGTCATTTATTTTATTTATTTTTATTTGATTCATTTATTATCATATTGAACAATTTTATGCGGAACGTTCGAAAAGTGTTATTTTTGGTGCAGCACTATAAAACAAAATCGATCGCAGCGTCACCTAACAGCATTACAAATTTTGCAGTGCCACCTAGTTACATCCACACTTACAGACAACGGGAATTTTGTGCTGCGGCACCCACTTTTTTTTAGGGCGCCTGAGGCGCCCACCTTTTTCAAAAGCCCAACTAACTTGTCCTTGTTTGATAAATACGAAATATTAAACTTTCTGAAATGTACACAAAGTATTTTATAATAGGGGTTGTAGGGCGCCTATGGCGCCCAGTTTTTTTTTGTCAAAAGCCCAAGTAACTTATCCTTGTATGATAAATACGAAATATTCCTGAAATGTACACAAAGTTTTTATATAATATTTTTTTACATTGCAATCACCACACGATTTTTAAACTAATTTTAGAAAGCAGCTTACACCAACGTACTGCACCAAAAAATAACTCTTTGAGTCAGTCCGCAGTGTTTACAACACAAATGGTGAGTCAAAGGTTCGTGCGTTGTTTGGTTAATGTTAATCTGAAAACCAAAATGATTATGATTTTAAGTCTATAATTTCAATTTTTAAAAAAAAGCAGAGTGATGTCCCTTAGCGTTAGGCCACAGTCATACATAATTGAGGGTAAATATATATACAGTGGGGCCCACTTAACTCGAGCCCTGGTTAACTCGCCAGCTCTATTAAGTCGGCATTGTTTTTTTTGGAACCGCCAAATTCTCTCTTTGTTTTTGCATTTTCTCATCGGTTAATCCGATTATTTTAAGTCGCCGAACCCTAATACCTCGAGCACAAAAGAGGGTCAAATTTGCCACTTAGTGTTGGTTATCTTGATCCCCATGACCAATCGTCAGCTTTTGAAAATGTTAGATGTGATTTTTTATAACCAAGTGAAGGCATAAAATTTCTGCCACGCTGATGACGTCACAGCCCGCTTGCTCACAGCGCTGTTACTAACTTAAATCGCCAGCTTTTGAAAATGTTCTTATCAACCGATCGGTTCGGCTACTCGGCATTGGCCGATTTTCGTATAATCGGAGATACTCGGCAATCGGCCGCGTTAGTGATGCCGAGTATTACGTAATTGCTCCAATAGCAAAGATGCACGCAGAATCGCATGTCTAAAACATTTCGTTTCGTATGGAATAACAAAATGTACCGTGTGCAGACTTGTTGTCATTGGCAACCATTCATCCTTCAACCTCATTTTGACTCTATTACTACTGCTTTGTTCTCATTGTTTCATTCATAAGAAGTGGCCATGTTCAAAAGCCATTTAACTATTGGTTAGAATTAATTAAAATGTATCAAAGTTGAAGGTTCAAAAGGAGTTCCTAATTTATTTTTGTACACTTTTATAGAGAAGAGTTTGCTTTGTTATGAGTCATATATAGGTCAGGATAAACAAATAACGGCAACGCCTTTGTGTAAAAAAAACCTAGAAAATCATGTGCATGTACATTCTCATTTATTAACGCTAGTGATGGGACGAAAAATCATAGGGTGCTTACTGTAAACAAGGCTCCCCAGATTTTAAAATATATAATATAACAGACTACAGACAGTTTACCCACCCCCACTCTCAATCTCCCACACCATTGTTGTTGGTTAGTCCGATTAGCACTCAAGTTATCGAAGGAATTCTGAGTCCATTGTAAGCTGAGGGGACGGGTGGGTTATGTATTTGTGTAGCTTGTACTTGTAAGGAAAGTCACCAATCACCAGCGGAGCCTGCGCGAGCGCGCACGGGGTGTGTCGGGCAGGACTAGATGAATTCCTTATACATGTAGCTATGTACTAGGGGAAAAAAACTGCGCTAACGCAATAAAGGGTTATATTTAAACTTAAACGGTGCTTAAAAACGATCGGTCTTAACAACCTTAGGAAAGGGTGAAGAAATAGGGTCCTGATATTCTGATACGATTCCGATTAATCGTCCCATCACTAATTAACGCACATCATGTATATAATTATAAAGCAATTTCAAGTGCATGTTAATATTTTTGCCGCCATATTGGTTTTCGTTAACTCTGTGATCGGTTATCTCGGCGCCATTTTTCATACCCTGAGGCCATCGACTTAAGCGGGCCCCACTGTATGATATTACAATTTTAAGGGAAATAAATATATATATAAATTGTAAAAGTAATCGGCTTTGAGCCTAATTATCAATATATTTTAACAATTAAAACAAAAAATACACTAAGATTAAGCTTAGAATCGGACATTTACGAAAAGGGGTGAAAACATTACTAAAAAAATATATTTCTACTAAATTAATGAATATATTCAAAGTCTATTGTGAACATTTTATCACATCATAAATATTTAGTTATTAATTACTTTGATTAGTCATTCAATTAAGAACATTTTCAGTGTCAAAAAGTTATCTTCATACAAATTTAGTAACAGCATCCTTTTCACCCCGCTAAATAATGCTTAGACCCAGAGCTAAGTTTATACTCAAATCGATAACACACTGAAAGTTTAATGATTTATCGCTAATCGTAGACAAATAGCATTTATATAAATAAAATACACATGTATATTAAAATAATTGAAAATTTAATAAAACTAGAAGTACATTTCATTTAAATCCATAAAAAGGGTACAAAATCTAATAAAAATGCTAATACCATTATTTTGGTCAAGATTCTTTTCTCGTCTGGCGTAGGACGTCGCGGGGTTGTTAACACTTTTTTTTAGCAGACGTGATGACTTTGTTCCAGGCCTTCACAGAAGAAGCACAAATATGCGGTGTTCACAAAACTATTTTTTGAACGCTGTAAAATGACTTTTTCATAGAAAAAAATCAATTTTACTTGAAAAATCAATGTTTTTTACCCTTTAATTTCATTTAAATGCAGTTTAAAATATATGAGGTGGTAGAACTACATTTCTTCTTTATAAACCAGTTAGGTTGTTTTTTTAAATTTTAGCCTTACAGAATGTCAAATTTTCAATTCATTTAACATGTTGGTTTTTGCGAACTCAATTCTTCAAAATATCTTGCTGCCGATGGTTTATGTTATAAAACTGAATTTATCTGAATGAATCAACCAGGACTAAGCATTGTGTACTTTTTTTTTGGTCCCATAACCTCGTGGTCTTTGGGGGTCCTAATGTTTCCATTAGAACTTTCTCGGGGCTTGGTAGACTTGGCTGTGCCGATCTCCTCTCCAAGTCAGTGTTGGAATTTGTTCGCAATAGTCATTCATCAAAATTTTTATTGTGGCTTAACGTGGGCTAGATCCCACGCACCTCAGCTTGTGAGGCGAGAGCACTATTGACTTCACTATCCAAATGTGTACATTTATGAATATGCTAATAAAATATTTATATTTTTTAAAAAAATACTAATTCAGGGACTTTAGAAAAAATTTGTATATGTAATTTAACCATCAGACACAAGATCAGGATTTGTCTTAAATTTATTTAGCTTAACTGGTAAGAGCAAGGCCTGTTTGTATTATTTCAAAGTCAAGTCAGAGATATTTTTTGTTTGTGCACATTTACCTTTGCTAGTTTGTCTTACAATATAAGTTAGAACTTTATTAGTAAGTTCCTAATATTTTAATTAATATGGAATTCATTATAAGATATACTCTATTTGAAAAAGATCTCTCATGAATGACTGTCCCCATTCTGATTGCATTTTGAATCATGTGATTTTAAATCCGTGATTTAGTATTTTGATACATCATTTACTTATAGTAGGAATAACAAATGAATTTTAATTATTATTTTAAACAATAACACAACAGAAAAATAAGGAACAGAGGTTTTAACAGCAGATTTTCCAATCATCTTAAACATTTGTCGATGCTTCAAAATTTGATTTCTTTAAATATGGTTTAAAATAAAAATACTTTTTAGTCATATCAAGTCATGTCAAAATTAACATCACTTTCATTGTACCTCGATAATCAGTTTTCAAAAATAAATTTTGCTTACTTCTTGTGCAGGGTGAGGGTACAAGGGAAGGAAGCGGTAAGTGTCAGTGCACTTCAGGTTACCAGGGAGATTTATGCAACCAATGTAAAGACGGCTTCTATGAAGAGACAAAGAATGATACCCATACTGTGTGCAAAGGTGAGAAAACAAATACTGTACATTAGAACGGTAACTAAAATTAAGCACGTCAATACAAAGAAATTTGAACTAGTAAGATAACTCATTCTTGAGCCTCAACAAAAGTTTAGAATTATTGCCTCTTTAATTCTTCTTGTTCTGACTTACTTTTTTTGCTATGTTGAAAGTCTCAGTGCCGGATATTATTTCACTAGTTATTCCCCCTCTTCAACACATTTTTTTTAGGAATGAGACGAAATTTCATAGGTTTGCCAATTATTTCCTAACTTTTTTGTTTTAAACAATAGATAGTATCATGTAGTTACATAAGAAATGGATAAGGGTGTAAAAATAATGTTGTTTTTGTTCAGTTTTTATTCAAAAATTATATACAAAAATTAGACAAAGATAAAAAATATTATAAAAATTGACTAAAGAAATCAAGTTTATAAAAAAAACATGAAGCTGTTGTTTATGATGGTGAAGTTAATGAAGATAATGACAAAAGACAAGAATAAAATACTGTATCATTCATTTAAAAAAACATACATTTATTTCTTCAAAAAAGTTTATTGCAATTAAAATTTAAAAGGTTTCATGTAGTCCTCATAAGTCGTCATTAACAAACATCGCACAAAAACTAGATTGGTCCATTTTCATAAGTTAAAAAGTGAAGTAATGAATAAACATTGACCCCCGATACTGCTGTGACAGGTCATTTCCTTGTTTTTGTGTTTATATTAGATACACCTCTTTGTGACCAATAGATGTACTTGGGCCACTGGGGAAAAAAGACATGCATTGGCAACAGGGAATAAAGTAGGTCACTACAGAAAGATTCCCTTGGTACCAGAAAGGTTAAAAAAATTATCAAAGAAGTTATATTAACAATGCATGGCAAATTTTTATATATTCAGCTTTGTTTTCAGTATGCCACATTGCATGTAAAAATACATGTTGGGAAAGTGGACCCAAAGGCTGTGATGAGTGTAAAACTGGTTGGCTGGCTAATGAAGATGTTGGATGTCAAGGTAATTTTAAAAATTAAAAAAAACTTTTATGAATTGCATTTCTGCTCAGGTGAGACAAAAATAAAGCTAACATGTGCCTTTGAAACTTCCTTTTACAATTGTTTCACTTCAAGTTTCAAAATTTAATTTCAGATATAAATGAGTGTGAGTCAGATCCCTGTGAAGAAAACCAATATTGCACTAATACTCAAGGGTCATACACCTGTTTCAGTAAGTCTTTCATTCTAAAAATCACTATCTGTAGAAGAAATAATTCAGTACAAAATAATTTCATCTAAAATTTTTATGAAGTTTAATTTTAGTCTTAAGCTGTTACTTTTATACAAACTTGACAGGAAAGCTTGAAATTTATTGAATTGTTAATGTGGTATCTTATACAATTCATCAAATAATTTTTTTAGCTTGTGATGAAGCATGCTTATCATGCACTGGTCCAGGATCATTTCAATGTCAAGAATGTAACTCTGGGTTCACTTTAAATGATGAAACCAAACAGTGTTTGGGTAAGTACTGCCTTTTATTTAAGAAAAATACAGTTAATTCTTTTGCAGTTTTTCTGCCACTGCCTCATAATAATTTTAATGAGTTGGCATTTTCAAAAAGTGTATCACATTTTAAAGAGCTGATTATTAGTTTAATTTATCATTGCTGTAAAAGGTTATGTTAGGCCCAGAAGAATTTCACTCTGAAGTAAAGCAATTGTTGGCTTTATTGTTGACTGACTTTATCAGAAATACGTCAGATTTGACAAGACATAGCCCTAACGCGATGTTTCCCATATGGATGCCCCACCACACAACATTGGTAGTTCTGTCGCACATACATTAAAAAAAATGAGGACTTTCTTGTAAATTTCATTTATTATAAAAGATCATACAGTTCTTCATATTTGTATTTCACTTTTATTTATTAATTACTACCAGTATTGCACCAATAGCTATAGATAGTGTGTTTCTGTCATAAGCATCAATAGCTGTTTTCTGCCACAAATTCTTTTCTGACTCATGCCTTTCCTATCTTATTGAATTTCACTCTGTCTACTCACCCACATGTCATTTACACTCTTCTGCAGACACATATTTTCTCTGTTTGAAAGACATGCAATAAAACATTTGGCAAAAGATTTTTCTCTTTTTGTGCCCCTAAACAAAGGAATTTTCTACCATTACACAATTGCAATATTCCTACTACTAAAGCCTTCAAGACTGCACTAAAAACACTTCACTTCCAACTTTACTTTCAAAATTAGTTTAACTATAAAAAATTTCTTTAAATGATAAAACACAGCTTATGTGCAACATCATGTCATTTTATGTTGTAGTTAGGATATGAATGTTTTACATTGAATGCATTTATAAATATATGTGTGTTACTATGTGAAGTGCTGTGAGCTCATCTATTTGCTGGGGTACTGTGCTTTATAAGTTATCAAATTATTATCATTATTATTAGCCAATAACTCAACAGTTGTTTCAATTTAAAATCTTGTGGGGCATCAGATGTATCAAGAAAGAATTATTTTAAAAAATTTTGGTTGGTATTATTTGCATACTAATCTCTAATTTGGTCTGATTTTTAAAAGTTAGTCAAGTTGTTTCAAATCTTAAATAATTTAAAGAAAATATTGAATTAACACAACATATAAAGGCTATTATTATTTGATATTAGTCATTATTGTATTTAAATTGATCAACATTTAAAATTGAGAATATGATCTCATCAGATATCAATGAGTGTGAAAAAGACTCCAGTCTTTGTGTGGGTGAAAATACCGTTTGCAAGAACAAACCTGGCAGTTATGAATGTGTTTGCAAAGTTGGCTATGAAATGAAAGATGGCTCTTGTGTTGAAATACCTAAAGGTAAGACCTATTGAAAAGACCACTTGCTTATTTTTAAGGAAAAGTTTTGTCTAGATATTGTCTTTTTATTTTAAATTCTAATTTTTTTATTAATTTTTAACAAAAAGGATAATGAAATATTGTTCATTTATTTTTATTTGTTGCCCTTTCATATGTAATTATATAAAGTGCATATCCTTCTATGTATGATAGTGTATTGCATAATGTTTTTTTTTGTCCACCTTAAAAATTACCTGTGATTGCTTTAGTTCCCTAATGAGATTGTGTACAGGATTTCAGTTTTGCATTTGTATTAATTAAAATCTTAACACCTTATAATATAAATCACATCTAACATTGAACTTTGGTCTAAGACAAATGTAATTACTTTCAAAAGTAAAATATTTTGAGCCCTCTAGAATGAATAAATAGTAACTGTGTCATTACTACTGACTTCATTCATCCAGAAATGTCATTATAAAAAAATTAAGTTAAAGGTATTAAACTTTTATTAATTAAATGTATTAATATTTTTTAAAACCTTACCCTTTTTATTTCAATATCATTTCTTTAGGGGAAAAAATCTTATATAATCTGTTTGGCTACTTATGTATTTGCATGTTACGTTAATAGTTAACTAGGGTAGTTTTGTTTATCTTCATTAACCAATAGGTAGAACCTGTAGAAGTTTGTGTGCAATCGGTACTTTTTGCAATTTTTTGTTTCAAAGAAAATATTACAATTATTTTTTTTCATAAAAACCATAACATAAATACAGTGGTACCTCGCTTATCGAACGCAATCCGTTCCAGCGGTTCATTCATTAAGCGAGGAGTTCTCCAATGGAAACGCGATTTCCCATAGTTGTCTATGGGAAATGAATTCATTGGTTCCGTGCCAGCACAAATTTCAACAAAAATATGAAAAAAAGAGGACAGGCAGTGTTCAGAGGCAAGTAAGGTGTTATTAGACACTCACCAAGCAGGGTTAGGTGTTGTTGGATGTTGGGAGATGGGATGAGGAGGACACACACACTTATTTAGTTTTCCCACCCACACATTTGCAGTCCAGTTTTTTGTTGCTGTCAGAGTCAGAACTTGAATCATAAAGGTGGGGGGGGGGACCACAAGCAAAACCTGAACAAAAAAAAGCAATAAATTGGGTGAAAAATCACACTTGAGGGAAAAAATACGAATTTACCGTGACTGTTAGTTAGAATGGCCAGGGCAGACTGGCCGCATTGTCTGCCATTTTATGCGCAAACGCGGTTGTTCCTTCGTTGCGAAAGCCCGAAGCAATCGACCCAAGTGCAGGCATGCAACGCGCAGGCCACGAACGCGCGTTCGTTGCGCAGGCCACGTTCGCTCTGCGAGTTGCGGGGTGTTTGCAGCAGCTTTCGTTGTACGGATCGATCGTTGCGCGATCCGTTCGCTTAGCCGGGTACCACTGCAGTTAAAAACTGGCTTGCTTAATTTGTATAGCATTATTTTTTCGAATGTTTTTGTGGAAAGGTATTTACATATACATAAAAGTTTAGAAATTTTGTTCATTAAAAAATAATTTTAAAAAAAAAGATTTATACATTGTTAGTCAAACATTTGCATTGCTTATAAAGCGTATTGTCAATGTTGAGATTTACTGGTAAACTTAGAGTGACAAATTAATATTTCTACCTGTAAAAGCATTGTGTATTTTAAAAAGTAGACTGAAAAATAATAAATAAACTACAGATTACTTCCGGACGTCTATTGCCGTATCTACCGTGAAATGTTATAAATTTACTTTATCTGTGACTCCGTTGCTTTAATAAATGAAAGCTTAATCATTTTTTTTTAAAATCTAACAAAACCCGATAACCGTATAATGTAATTGTATATATTTCTTTCCACGCTAAATTTGGCGTCCAATGTTACATTTACATTTGCCTGAATATTATTTACACATACCAGTAACCAAAAATCTTTTTATTCCATCACACACTTCTGTTTTTTTTTATAATGCTAATATTATGTGAAGCAGCATGCACTATCTTCTTTGATCAATGATATATTTTTAAAGGATTAATAAGAATTGCACCTTTGTCATGTGTCAGTGGCTTTGGAAATTTATTTTTGAAGTTGTTTTGATTTTTTTATCTAAAAAAAAATATGATGCAATGTTAAAATTAACGATACACACCTTTGCATTTTTGTTGCCTTGCACGACATCTTTGTTTGTGTGACAATACGATCTTAATGTAACCTTTTATCGTCTTTTACAAAAGATTATAATGGAAACTTGATAGGTCTGATGTTTGGATAATTAAGTTTATTATTTCAAAATCATGTGTTATTAAATCAGAATATTAAAAGAAATATAACAGAATTCTTTTTGGAATAATTTATTTCATTTTTTAATCCATGTGTTTTCAGCCAATTTTTTTATCAAATGATTCCTAAAGCAAGAATGGATGGTTAATTTTAGGATTGTTTGTTTGAATTACTAAATAAACTGTATAATATTACTGTCTATTGCTGTTAAATTCACCATTACTTTGAGATTAGATGAACATTTTCTTTTTTAAAAATTGTATCATTAGTAATTTGAACTAAATTTGAAGAAGAAAAAATAATTAAAATAAGTGATTATTACTTTTTTGTGTGAAATTCTGTGACCATCATTTGCAAAGTTAAACCAACAGGAAACACTATTCTACTGTCTTTTCAATTGTGCCAAAGTTTACAAGTACAAATTGTAAAGCATACATAATTTCTCCTTCAATGTTTTTTTTTCTGGTGTCATTGGTCTTTATATTGCTCTCATCTTCAGAAACCTACAAATCCTCAAAAAAAATTGAGCATCCGCCGAACCTGGCAGAGCAGCTTAAGAAAAACATTTCCAAACGTAAAGAAATAGACTGGGCCAAGTTCAAAGACATACCCAGCATTACTGGTCATTTCCTGGTCATGGCTTTCTATGGAATTAGTTGCAGATTTGCATCTTCTAGTCATTTAGTCATTGTCACATTGTCTCTTCTTATGATCATACATGTCCTTTGGTTTGCCACAAATTCACAGTGATTCATTATTATTAATTCATAATTATTTTGAAAACACCCATTATTTATTGTTTTTCTCCTTTACACAACTGCTTCAATTTAAATACTTCATACATTTTTTAAAGATATGCCGAGACAAACTGTAAATTAAACTTCGTTTAAGTTACATAATGTGAATTTTATTTTAACAAAATAATCTAGGTGTCTCATAAACGGAGAGGAGTGTTTTCCAAAGTTTTCTTTGTTTAGAGGTCTACAAATCTTAAGTAGAAATCTCGCACCTGTAACTTGTGCAAAATTTTAAACTTGTGTTGAGTTTGGGAAACTGCCATGAAGCGCAACATTTTACTATGCGCCAATGTTTTCTCAGAAGGTTATTTATTACTTAATGAGGCATTAAATAAAAAAATACATGGTTGCTTTGATTATGATTCATAAGTTTTATCGACAATTTTAACAAGACACATACATATATTTTCCCTACAGGTTTTGAAATATGTCATGAAATAAAAACTCATGTGATTGTCTCTGATGAAGATATGCATTTTTGACATAAATAACACAATATTACTGATTTATGTTAACATTTTTTAGACACAAGTGACCAGTTCAATTTATAGTGGTTTTTCAAATGTTAAAAATGGATTTATGAAATTAAAAGTAAAACTAACTTATTGAATATACATTTCATGTTGCTGTTGGTACTGTAATTTATATTACTGTTTTAATTTGCCTCCAGTTAAATAAGTCTGGTTGCATCTTAAAGTTAAAGACTGGAAAAATGTTATTTAGTATCAATTATGCACAAAGGTTAAGTCTGCAACATGTAATAACACAGTTCAGCTTGGTTGTTTATTTTTCCATTATCATGTAAGGAACTGTGTGAATGCATTTTATAGTTGAATGGGTTACAAAATTTCAAATATTTGAAAGAAATGTAGAACTAGGCCTCAGGACTAAACACTCTACTCATTTATTGAAATGAGATTTATCTACTAATTTAAAATATTTTGAAAAATGGTCTTTACATCGCAATTTGTTTTATCATTTGTCAAAATTATATCTTTCCTTTAATTTAAAAAGACACAAGATAAAAATTATAAAAATTTACATGTCTAAGTCATGGTACTTCTTATGTTCAATATTTTGTTATAAAAATTTTCATGTCTAAATTACATTTAAATGTTTTTGTTGAAAAAAATTATTTTCCCTATCTTTAAATCTAATTTCACATAATACTATAATAATACATGGTCTAAACATTTGGTTGTCTTTATTTACAGATGACACTGTCACTGATGTTCCTAATAACAAGGAGGATATAGAAAAGGAAGAATTGTAGCAAAGGCATTTGAAAAACTAACAAAGCACACCATAAACTGGTTTTTTATAATTTATTGTACAGGATATAATTTGTCTATCCTCTTTAAGTTAGAGATCAATCAATTGCTTTTTAGTTTTTGACTTTAAAATCACTTTCAAATCCGGCAAATCAAATTTTCACACTAGCTTAACAACTTTAAACTGTACTTTATTTTGTTGACATTAAAGTAAATTGGCTGTTAACTGTTGATTTAAAATGCAAGTATTATACCATTTTTAACACTGAATTTGTAGTTTCCATGAAATAGTATGTGTTCGAACTATGGTGTATTAAAGAAAAAATGAAAATAAAAAGCTTTAATTTTACATTTATTAAAAAATCTCTGATGATCTGCCATTAAATTAATAACCTCCTCTATGCTGATTTATGTGGTACTAGTCAAGAATGTTATGTTGCATCTTTTGTCTGTGGTGTTGATTGAAGATATCAACTCTTGAATGAACTATAAAAACACTTGTATTATACAACACAACAGCATCATTCTCATCAGTAGCTTGAATTTCGCTGACAAACTTAACAAAACAAAAAACGCAATATACATGGACAGAGATACTTCTTCCCAGCTATCACAATCCATCTGTCCCCTCCCACCCATCATACATCTACACTCACACAATAGTGCATTTGTAATGAAGTTTCTATATTTTCCCCTTGGCGGTACAGACTTTCTAAAAAATGAATAACTTTTTTTAGTGGTTTTGCAGAAAAATTAAATATTAGCTTTTTTAAAGCCACACTTTAATATCCTTATTTGGCAATAATGTACTTTAAGCCTTAATAATTTAACCAGTGATAAGACAAAAGGAAAGGTGTGGAAAAAATGATTTTATTTAAATAAAATTTGTTCTTATGTGGACTAGATGAGACTAAGTTCATGTACATAAGCAAGCACTTAAGTCATATGACAGAGATAAAATAATTCAGTCTTACATGAAATTTGAATACAGCACTTGCTAATTCAAAGATGAATGGGAGAGTCAAAATATTTATAATTATTAGTTCAATTGTTCTTTTTACTTTCAGGAAATGAAATTAGCTCATAGTTTAAAAAATCAAACTTAGGGCTTAAGGGAGTTATAATTATCATTTAAAACGAATATTTGACTAAGATTAATCAAAACTTTTGTTGAGTTTTAGTTTTGTTTTATAGAATTTAATCTACATTCACAACAAAAATAAACAACAAAGAACTTCTCATGTATTTTAATTTTATTCACTTGACCAGATATACAACTTACAAATCTTGAGGTCACATAGACCAATAAATCAACCAATGGCGATTAAAACAGTACCCTTTAAGAAGTGACTATCTTCAAAATTTAATCATTCCATAAGATTGTTAAATCCATGATAATAAAAATTCCAAGCATTCACTTTCACTGTAAACTCCACTGGAAACTATTCTGCTGCCTTTTAAATTGTGCCAAACTGAAAAGCATAGTATCAATATTAATTTCTTGATTAATGCTTTGCTGGCAACACACTAACAAGAAAAATATGTTTAAATTGTTAAGTATTCTGATTTGTCTAGACTCATGTTAAGAAACACTTTCTTATAAAACGGGTAACAATATTCTTGAATAAATAAATTCACTTACAATATTGCACCATCATAAAAGAGGAATTGACAAGCTTTCATGAACTCTACTGCACAAGTAAGCTATGCATTTATATCATTGTTTGTCCTACAAATACAAAACTGATATTTGTCTGTATATTCACATACAAATAGCTTTGACATCTGTTAAATCCTTTTTCCATCAATTAGCGGCAGCTTCGAACATGTACATTTTATTTTAAATTAATCAAGGTTGAGATGAAATCTCTTCTTCAGAAACAGTTTCCTCTTGTTTTTCACATGACTTCCTCAATGCATCTCCACAAACATCAAAGCCCTGACTGTCACTTGAGGATGATAGATGTGATGGTGGTGAAGATGTAAGGTCATCTCTGGACTGACATACAGTGTCACCGCCTCCAAGGTCAGTAGAAGATGACGCCACAGGCTCTGCATCTTCCAAGTTGCAAGAAACATCTGGGTGACTTTCAAGAGTTTTTTCTAAAGTTTGGTTAGACGTAACGTCAAGAAGAGCACTATTTGATGTATCACCTAGGCTGTCATCACTGATGGATGTGGTTACATCTGATGAGAGAGAAGGATTATCAGATGGCAGATCAGGTGTTGAAGATTGTAATAATTCAGAGGTAGAAGCCATTTCAGTTACTGGTACTTCTAATGTGGTTACGAAGTCATTTGAAAATTTGAATCGCTTCGCTTTTGGCTCATCAGAGTCCACTGTTGATGAAGATGAGTCTGAGTGAGTGGTAAGTGGCAATGACTGAGAGGTGTTTACCCTGTTTGAAACTGAATTAGTTTCCATTGAGTCCACAAGTCTCTCTAAGCCAGCGACACTGTTATGAGTTGGTTCAACTTCTGAAGTTGTTGAAGCTGATGCTACAACCTCAGCATATGTGCGAATATGACTTTGTGATGGAGGTATCTCTGCAGATACCACTTCAACACTTTTTTCACCAACTTGGGATACATCAGTTGTCAGGTCTTCTTTATTTTCAGCTGTATTTTTCAAAGTAGAAGGTTCAAAACCAAAACTTTGATCGAGTGAACCCGATGGACTTGTTTTAGCTGTCCTTAGCTGTTCAGAGGATTCTGGTGTACTAACATCTGGGACACTCTCATTATTTGATTCAGAGGTTGCAATAATGCTATTTATATCTGTCTTGCTTTCCCCTGCATTTGCAATAGAAGCCCATGGTCGTATACTGTTTTCCCTCGGGCTGACTTGTGTTTTAGTTTCTGTGGTTGTTTCAACTGCAAAAAGATTTTTTAATAAAGAAACGATTAAAAAAAATTTTTAACGAGAAAAACAAGTCTAGAGGTTATTTTTTATTAGGGATGAAAATCTGCATCCGTCGGATTCGGCAAATATAAATACGTCGGATTCGAATTGCGGATATGGTCAACATTTGGCTAAAAGTGGGTATATATCAAGGTGTCAGTCCTGTGCCCCCCCCCCATAACGAGGATTTTTAGCACTTTTCTTTTTGCATGAACAGCAGCATAAACTATTACAAAGCACAGGTAGCCACATTGTTAACATCAGTACAAGATGCTTATATAGATGGTTTTATCTGTTTTCTTTATTTCGGGTTTTCGAAAGTCTAGGTTTTTAAATTTTAGTTACGATTTCTACGGCCGTGTTTGATCTGAAAACGGTAATTTTTCAAATTCGAACCCGATGGAATTTTTTAAAAAAATCTGTCTGATTCGAATTTGCTAAAAAACGTCGCAGTTTCAATGTCCTCGGATCCGAATTCGAACTTCGTCACATCCCTATAATTTTTAATCCAGATTACAAATCCAATATAGTGTCAATAAGTTCATAAGCTTTTATGATTAATGGCTATTATGAAAGGAAAATGAGGGCTAAGGCTCTTAAGGTTCAAGTACAGTTCAAGGATGTCTTTTATTCACATTACAAAAATTATTAAACTTAGAAGAATGAACACCAAAAACTGCTAGAAATAGAAGCAACATTTTTAAAAGGCCATTTACTTGAACTTAAATGACTGCAAGTTTTTCTAGCTCGTGAAAAGTAGTGATTAAGTCAGTGCTGTCCAACCTTTTTGACTCCGCGGGCCACATTTTTTTTCCTTATGAGGCCGGGGGCCGCAAGCAATTAACTTCTAAAGAAAATATTAAATGGATAAATACTTCCTACCTTATGTAACTTTGTCTCCTCATCAATACGAAAAATAACATGAATAAAAACTGCAACACATCTCTAATGTGATATTTGGCTTTGAACTGTACTTGCAATTTTCTTAATTTGGGGTTCGTATTCTGTAACTGCTGCTCTTATTAAGTTTTCCAAATGCTCATCAGTCAAAGCGTTTTGTTTTTTAGATTTTATATTATTCATGATGGAGAATCCAGCTTCACAGACGTAGGTACTCCCAAATATGGTTAATATTTTGCTACAACCTTTCGATAGTTGCGGAAATTCGTCTGCAGAAACATACGTCATCCAGAATTCAGTTGGCGACGAATTCGTATGTCTATCACGAAGCGGCGTGTTATGCCGAATCTCGATGATTTCAAGCTGCACTGCACCTTCGTCTGCTCCTTATATGGTCATTTTCGAGGCTATATTAGAGACATCACTAGTAAAAGGATTTTCTACAAAAAGCAAAAGAGGTGTAAGATTTCGAATATCTTTTAATCGATCTGTGAAATCCAGCTTTAACTTTTCTAATAAAAGATAGAATCGCTCATTTGTGACAAACTCTGGAAGTTGTTGAGCAGCCTTGGCAAGAGCTGGGAAGTGAGTAAAATTTGACTGATTTAGTTGGGTGATGAAAAAATCGAGTTTGGATTCAAAAATACCCATTTCTCACATTAGCGTTGGTAAGATTTGAAAACGTCCTTGCAATTTTAAATTTAATTTATTCAGGTGATCCGTGATGTCGGTTAGAAATGCTAATTTTACCAAAAAATCAGGTAGTTCTATATAATTTAACAAATCTTCCTTCTTTTTGGACCTGAGAAACAGTTTTACTTCGTCAATTAGGTTCCAAAATCGTGACAGAACCCTTCCTTTGCTCAGCCAACGAACATCAGTGTGAAGAATAAAATCCCCAAAATTGTTATCATACTCTTCGAACAAAGTCCTAAACTGTCTGTGATTTAATGGATTAGCTCGAATAAAATTAACACTTTTCACTACAACATCCATAACATTTTGCAATTTGCCATCCTTCAACTTTGAGGAAAGAGATTGCTGGTGAATTATACAATGATAAGAATGAATGTCTGGAAAATCATTGTCAGCCTTCAGCAAACCAATGAGTCCAACTTTCCTTCCTATCATTGCTGGAGCACCATCCGTTGTAACAGAAATCAGCTTCCTCAAATCGATGTTGTTTAATAGAAATTCCTTCAGTGCTTTATATACATCCTCACCACGGGTTGTATTTTTTAATGGAATTAGTGTCAGTAATTCTTCTTTAAATGTCTGCCCCTTGTCAAACCTAACCCAAACTTTAAGTTGGACCATGTCAGTGATATCACATGATTCATCCAATGCCAGACTGAAACCAGAAGCGTTTTTTAAATCCATAAGCAACTGCTCCAATATATTCCCGGACATACTTTCAACACACTTTGCCACAGTCTGGTGGGACAGCTGAAGATAAGATATTTGTTTCTTTATTTCTTCCTTGTTTTTAAACTCAGAAAATAATGAATCAGCACATTCTTGAAAACAAAGTTTAACTGTTTCACCATCCCGATACGATTTTTGTTTCTGCGCTAACAACCAGCTAATTTTAAAAGACGCTTCAGTAGCACAATCACTTGAACTCAAAATCCACGGAAAACATTTTGCTGGTCATTTAAATTCTTCTAATACCAGTTACTGGCTGGTCTTTTTCCTTTTAAAAATACTGGATGGACATTTATTCCCCACCCCACACCCAGGCAGGTTTATTTCAACTTGTTCACATTCCTCTGCAGTGACCTGGGAATATCATATAACGCCCTATGTGTCATTTTGATTATCCTTGTTCTATTATAAACATTCCTTCCAGAACCAACATTAACTTGCAATTGTAGCTGAACATTGAAATCGAGACACTGACCAGGTAGCTACAAATAAAATCCGTGGGGCAACCGCTGACCCCGCCCTAACTGAAGCAACAGAAAGAATTTCTGGATTGCCGTATCGGATTTAAGCTAGCCACAAGTTGCCCCATTGTTCACATGAAACGCCATGAACATAAATCTATCAAACCAAAACCTCTTTTGCGGCACCCCACCCCGTCGTATTACAAATGCCACATTTCTCGGGTAGTCTCTAATAAATTATCAAAAATACTGAATCACTGAAAGAAAGAAGAATTTTACCAAGATATGGCGGGCCATTTTAGACAGGTCCACGGGCCGCATGCGGCACGCTGGCCGGACAGCACTGGATTAAGTTATAAAGAATAATATTATTGGGTATTTGAACAAAGGGTATGTACAGAAACTCTTCATTCATTTAAAATAATCTATCTCCTGTTCTCACCTGTGTCAGAGGGTGACAGATCTTCTGATGAAGAAGATGATGATGAAGTAGAAGAGGCATTAGTGTCATCTGCTCCTATTTCTTCTTCCTCTTCATCTTCTGCCATGGCTTCTCCACCATCTGTAGCCACAGGACCAACCTCAGTCGGGTCCATTGTTACCTTTAACAAAATTAATTTTTATAGACTTAAAACTAAGTAGCAATCAAAACGCTTGTCCAATAATTTAACCCATTCACTCCTAGATGCTCAGAACAAAGGGGAAAAACTTTACGCTTACTGTGTACAGATTTTTAATTTTAAAAGAAAGTAAAATAAATCTATGTAACTTAATGGGAATAGAGTGTTTATGACATAAAATGATTGGCATTCATAACTGGTTGATTTCCGTGTGATATTGATATATCATCATTTCCGATAGATGTGTTTTTAAATTCCTTTAATCAAATTATGTCAAAGTTCTCACAATGATAAAGTTTTTTTTTCAATTGACAGCAATTTCCCTTGGTTTCCTTTTTCATGAGATTTTCCATTTAATATTATTTCTTCAGATTTCCTCCATTCTACTTCTACTAATGTACAGTAGTGTTGCGGGATTTGGACTTAAAAGGTTGAGTGGTTAAAGACACTCAAGTTACTAAGTAATTTTTAATAACTAACATTTCCAATAATGACTTTAATGTCTATGGTCATATGTAAAAGCCAAACCTACTATTGTTTCTTCAACAACTTCTTCAGCATGAACAGCCATTGGTTGTTCTCCATTATCAGTGTATAATGAGCTCACTAGGCCACTAGCAACCCCATTTGTTGTAAGGTTAACATCCTGAGGTGGTAACTAATAAAATAATCAGAAAAAAAACAGTGATCTGCAATGCTTAAATAATAAAATTAAGAACCAAATTTATATAAAGTTTTCATCAAATAAAATTAGATAACACCCAGACTGACGTCACAATATCTGCATTAACCTTAGCAGGCCCTGAACATGCCTAGCCCTATACCTGTGTTCCTGAGCATTAAAGATAAAAAAGAACCTGATGTAAAAAAATGTTATTTATACGCAAAAAACTGGTTAGAATAAGATGGAACTGTGGTACTAATATTTTCACCTATGTGTGCCAATCGACTCAGCAGGATGAGTCTCGTTTTACACAGAGAGAAAAAGATGTCTACAGCCTGTCACATGCATTGTCTTTTTAGGACATTTGGATTTTAAGGATTTTGCTTATTAAACCTGGAGTGATTTTAGATAAAATCACTACTAATATTATTAGCGCTCACTTTCTGTGAGATTACGTGTCAGATGATTATAACTATATTCTTGATAAAATTCCGAGTTTGAATTAACCAATGATCACCTAGAACAGTGATGGCGAACGTTTTTGGGGCCGCGTGCCCAAAATTCAACCATAACCCACTTATTTATAGCAAATTATCAACACGAAATGCCAGCAAAGTGGTTTAATTAAGGAAATAATATTTTAGTTGTGCGCCGGCTGATGAGGCTCTGTGCGCTGACTGTGGCACGCGTGCCATAGGTTCGCCATCACTGACCTAGACCTACTTAGCATTCCTGTTTAAGTGTTTGGATCATCAGCCACTCATTTCATTTTGAATTTTCAATAATTTGACCACAAAGTCAATTCAAAACATGGGGCAGCCATTTGGAATGGCTGACAAACAGGTTAGATTACGATTGCTTGGCTATTTTAAGATTGTAACACAATTCAGTCTTGCACCTTGCAAAGTTCTGAAAAATTGAGACAGCTGCCCTGTAGGGTAAAATGATATTTTAAAAATATGCTACAAACACATTTAGCAAGTAACAGTTATTAAATAATAAAAAGTATATGTACCTGTGCAGGTTTTTGATCTTCAAAAGACCCCAAATTCGGACTATTTGTATTGCGGGGAGTCACTGCAGTTGTAACCCATCCAGGAACTGGGGGCAAATTAGAGCTAATATTTGAATCACGGGGAAAAAAGGGTGATCCATTGCTATCCATGCCATTGACGAGATGCTTGTTCACAGATTCTGACACGATTTTCCTGAAATAAATAATTCTATATGTTTATGGGACTAGATACATATTTTCTGAAGCTTCATAATGTAACTAATATTTTTAATATTGAAAAGATGCAATATTTAACAGAATAAAAGAAAACAACTACTAATAATAACTTACTTTCCAAAAGGATCTACTGTACTGACCACCAAAACATTCTGGGGAAATAAAAGGATAAGCTATTCTACATATGTTAAATTTATTAAAAATATAACTTGTATATTTCTAAATAATTTGTAAGTAAATATGTTGAAGATATTCAGACAATGACTCCATAAAAACAATTTAGTGCTGCAAAATGAAGTTTATAAACAAAACATGTGGGGTCAAAAATTAAAAAAAAACAACTAAAATAACTATCTATCTAATTGAAAATGAATTAAGTCTATTAAAATTAAGGATATTACGACAGCTTGTTTTTGACGACGGGTTAACCGTTAAAAAAAAGACGGGTTAACCGTTAAAAAAAAGACCGGTTAACCGTTGATCTGTATTTTTACTATGTTTTGTGAACCAACAAGAGAATGGATCAAAAATTTGCCTCGCGTCTCATTTGACATCAAAGCGCTGGTGATATACCGCTAGAGTTCAGTCAAAACAGTGAATTAAAAAATATATTAAAAAAAACCCCTGCAACAAAGAATTAAACCGTAATGATATTTAATTTTTATGTAACAAAAATATTAAAACGGCATATTATCAAATGTTGTCAAGTCAGTTTGTTTTTGCGGAATGGTTAACCATTAAAAAAAGCCAGTTTTACTGTCCGGTCCGTATTTTCCTTAAGTTTTTAGAACCAACAAGAGAATGTATCAAATTTTCACCTAGCCGCGTCTGATAGTGACATCAAGGTCATGTGACGTTACCGCCCGCTTGCGTTCAGCTCTTATGCGCTGTGCTCCTTTTCCAATGCACACGAAATCTTTTTTTAAAACATAAAATTTTATATCAATGTGGTAATTTCAAGTCTAATGCCTTTGACGTGCACGTACTTAGCTGGGAACTGTTGATACAAAACCGAAATCGAATTTGACATCTTGTAATTGTAATATAAATAGTAACACTCGCGGCCTTGACTGTTATTCACATTTTGACATTAGCGCTGCCCTGTGGTACTTCTGGTACTATGATTCGGCAGCCAAGCGAATAAATTTTAAAAAAATTAAAAACCGTTCACTAGCCGAACTCCAATAAAGTGATGACCTGTATTTTTATATTATTTACAGACCGGAATATTAAGAAAACGCTTTGATGTCACAGTCGATTGTGTATTGGCTCTGGTATTCTGCTGTAACACAACAAAAAATTAACTGAGGACCGGTTAACAACCTTAATTAAAATTACTAATATTTTAAATGTTACAAAGAGAAGTGCTTGTAAGTTAATTTGCTCGTATCTTAAAGCAATTTTCGCCATTGAAATACCATAATCTGTTCCAGCCCCAAAAATGTTACCCCTAATTGTTTTTGCTACGTGTTTTTGAATAACAAAAATGTATTTATAAATTACAAATATTGTATAAATAAATTACAAATATTGTATAAAAACATAATAAAAGAGAATGTAATGCGAAAAAACAACAACTGGTTTTATAAAGTATACATACATATTTGTATTTTGGTCACTTAAATGTAACTTACACACAACTTAAATGCTACTGTATACTTGATTTTAGTCACTGCTTTTCTCTTCACTGGTCTTTGCCTTATCTGGCGTTATACTCTTTATCAAATCCTTCAGTTTAAGCAAAGTGCATATCGTTGAAGTACTATTACCGTAATGCCTCGCCAAGTCAGCTACTCACACACCTTGCTCATTTTTTCTATGATTTCACGCTTTAATTCAATAGACATCATCTTCTTCTGATCACTGACCTTTCTTTCCACTCACTTTCTTCGGACCCATGGTTATAGAAAAAAATGTGATAAAGTATGTAAATGCACAGCCCTAGAAAAACTTAGCAAAGATCCTTCGACAGCAAGGTAAACAAGCACACTGGGGGAATATGTGGAATGATGCACGAGGCACAGTAAACTGGGTGAGCGTATGCAGCTGGTCGTTCCTCGTATCTCAAATTTCGTTCGTATTTCAAAACAAAACTTCGCTCGCTCGACAGCTCGTATCTCAAGTAACTCATATGCTATGGCACTAGTATCTTAAGGTACCACTTAGTTAATGATAAATAATAAGAGTGCCAATTTTTCACCTAATAGCTCCCAGTCCCATTTAATTATTATTATTATTAATGTGTATATTTAAGTTACTTTAGGTCAAAATAATTATGCAAATCTCAAATTGGAATGCTAGATTAATGAATCATTTAAAACAAATATGATTACTAGTATGTAATTTAATGTATTTGTTTCAATGGGCTGTTAAAAACGTAGTTAATGTACATATGTAAGTTTGTTAAGACAACTAGTTTTGAGGACCCATTTGCTATCTAATATTGGTAACAAGGTACCTTTTCTTAAGCTGCTAGAACCCATAAGAAAAAATGTCAAAAACTTTTATAACACTCCCTTCCATCTTTTGACACCAAAGTCTGTGCTTTCATGTTACCGATGCAAGTGTTAGTCTGGCATCTCAGTGAATTTTAAAAAAACAACAAAACACACAGGGCTAACCAGTCCAGACTAAAAAAGACAAATCCTGCTCTTTGGCCCAGTTAATTGTTAACAACTTGGAATTCTATTGTGCTTTGATATAAGCAGTGAAAAGTGTAGACGAGTTGCCCCACTTTGTGGTAAAATATACAATTACTGCTAACAATACAATTACTGCTAACAACCCAAATCCAATAACAGCCTGTTAACAAGTTCATTAATACAAGAAGTCTTAACAACCTTTTTAATACATACAAAAGTTATATTTGTTTATCTCAAATTAATATTCAGCTGTATGATAGAATAACTTATCCAACACCACCTGAATTATTTACCTTTTCCAATCCTCTCATAAATTTATCGCTACGCTTATAATGTTGTTTTGGATCAATGAGTAGTTCACATAATCTTTGAATAGTAAATGGTGCGCTGAAAAAAATGAATTGAGTCAATTAACCTAATTTGGTTCTTGAAGAAACTTTTTTTTTAAATTAAAGAATTTTTTAAATTGATTTAGCAGCAATCAGATTTAACACCTTGATTCACTGTAATCCAATGTTAATATTCACATAATGTTGGTGTTTTTTAATACACAAGCAAAGACAATAGTTCTGCAATAACCTTGAATTCGGTTTGTGAAATCTTCGATTTCATGTGAAAAGACAAGTTTTTTCTTCAACTTTTGTTTAGAAAAGTAGAAATTAGGGCTGTTATCGATTAATTAAAATTTAATATTTAATTATTGAAAAATTAACGATTAATTAATCGTTAAAATTGTTTATGGCAGTGAACACAGTAAACTTTTTCACCATCTTCGACTTTGCCATCCCCAGTTAGCTTAAAAACAAAATTTTTGCTCAACTTTCCAGTTACATGTTTAAATTTAACTGCACTGATGCTGTCAGCCATTTTTTAGTTGACGTTTGCCGGTTCACATAAATTAATAAATTAAATTATAATATTACGCGGGAGAAGTTTGTACGTAAAAAGATATATAAATTATTATCAATTATAAAGAATTAATTATTTATTTGTAAAAAAAAATTAAAATATAAATATGTTCTTTAATTTTAATTGAATTTTTATCGATAAAAATTTTAACAATTAATCGAGAAATTAATAGTTAATTTCCACAGCCTTAGTAGAAATATAATTTTTTGAAAGAACATTGACTTTTTTCTGGTTTGTACATCAAACAGTTTACGGTTAATGAATATATAAATTTTTTGTAAAAATGGGGAACTGAGAAATATTGTTAAAGCAAATAAAATAAACTATTCATTCCAATTTATTAAATCTGTGACTCACCCATTGAATTTTTGTAGTGATTCCATTATTCGCCCGTGCATCACTTCAAATCGCACATTTTCCACATTTGGTCTGGTTGGAATGGTCTCAGAATTCAGTCCTTTTTTTAATTCTTCAATGACCTTTTCCATCTTTCCCACAATAAGTGGCTTAAGAAGTTGCCAATGAAAACTTAATGGAAAAATGGGAATTTATCAATAAATAGAGCACAAAACTCAACATAGTAATATTGAAAGGACATTTATCACATTGGCCCAAACATAGCGCCATGTTTTCCCCAAAAAAAAACAATCTCAAAAAGCTTAAGTCGTAAACAAGATAAGATGTTTCAAAGACTTTGTAAAGAAAGAATACAATGTTTGGTTGCTAGCAGGTAACCATGCTATAACACCTACAGAAGCCACCCATTCCACTGCTCATGCAGTGGATACTCACTCCATGGAATAGATTTCCACTGAGAGCATTGTGTGTAGCTTTAAAAAATAATGTATTTCCAACAAAATGCATGGTACAGAGAATGATGTTCAGTGGGAAGATGAGGGTGATGTTAAACCTGCCGAAGTGAAATTCTGACTAGGAATCACACTGGTGAACTGTGGTTTGCTTATTACTATGTGAGCTTCTGCTTGGCCCTAGCACTGTTAAAAAACAAAGGCCAAGACCATAGATAAACAAAATGGATGTATCCTACTCCAATAATTATTTAGCGTTAAGGGCCGAAAAAAGCCTTATAAATTAAAAAGCCTTATAAATTAGTGCTATAATAGCTAAAATATAACATATATAAATGCATTTAAGATAGTCCTGCAGTTTCTGCATGTATATTATTTCACAGCGAAATTTAATTTTCTCGTGAGAATTACATTTTTAATTTATTAAAGAAAATAATGGGGGTGAGACAGTGAATAGTGGCACTTCGATACTCATTTGCGCATCGTTCTGCGCATGTAGAAAATTTACAGAAAAACTTTTTAAAACAAATTTGACGGTTCGCTATTCGGTACTCTACGGGTACCTCGGAATTTTTGTGTTTACGTCACAGTTTTCTAAAAATAATTTAATTTTGTATTTGAATGCGTCAGATAAGTGGGTTCCGGTGATTCTCTCACTGTTTTGAGCGGTTGTAAACATTGGGAATTTTTTTTTAATTCACCTTTACGTCTCGTTACGACTCGGTACGCGACAAATGTCTTAACCATACTGGTGTTAGTAAATTTACACTCATGAAACCTAATTATACATTATCTGCATCCAATCTTTGTTGTAAAAAACATCAACATAGTCAGCTTACACTTTTTACACGACCCGTTAGGAATTTCGCAAAGGCATCAACCCCTCAACATCGTTATAAAAAACAAAATGGTGCCGATCGTATTTTCTTCATTGAGCCGATGGGGTTCCCGATATGATTCTCTATCATTTTTCAACCTCTAAACATCTAAATAATAAAAAATAAATTACTGATAATATACACTGCTACTTCTAGTATTGTTTAAAAGTATTAATATTAATAATAGTATTAGTAAATTTAATTCTAAACCAAACTTAATACTTAATTATAGTTAACAGTAATAATACTAATAATAGTAATATCCGTTGCAGCAGGGCTACGTATATTTCAACTTTAAATTACTTTAAATAAATAAATAAAACTCATAACAATCAATAATTACAGTTTAGTTATCATCATACAAATATAATTAAATAAGCCTATTAGTGTCAGTGAGCATATATTAAACTAAAATATAAAGAAATATAATATATAAATAAAAATTAGTGAAATTGAAGTCAAAACACTTACACTTAGACTAAAGCTACCAGTTTTAATAGCTTCATGATCATGCAATCAATTTAGTTATTGTTTTAAATTCTAATTACCTGTCATACATATAAGTATAAGTATAAGTATTGATTTAACATTTTACTAAAACATATTTAATTAAAATCCAATAAACATGTTATATTTTTTTAACACTTGACTTGAGACAAATTATTTTTTCAACTTTTTGAATGATTTTTTACAACTTGACCTTAAAAAAAATAAATTTTTAAAAAATAATCATTGTTGTAAATTAAATAGTAGTTGTTTATAATGTTGTATATAAGATTGTGATTGTCTCCTAAAAATTTGGTGCAGACATCTTAAAAATAATTCACACAAAAAATGATAACTTGACTTCTGTTTAAGATAAAAATATGAAATTGGTGTCTTTAGAAAGCTTAGAGCTAGCCCTTTCAAATGATATAATATATGTTTTAACATGATATGACAATATTTAAATATCTTGTCAAAGTACCTTTTAAATTAGTAGTAAATGTATAACATATAAACAGGTTATGAGTTAGCCTGACAGGAACAACGTTGTTTCACCGGCGTCACCGCAGCAAATTTTTAAAAATTCTTTCGTTATATTTGAAATTATTTGTGTACTATTTGTTCGTTGAGGGTACTAGATAAACAAAATGGACGTATCAAAACTAGATTATGTATCATAGAGAGCCGAAAAAATGCCTTAGAAATTAATAAGACTTACTTATAAATTATAAGACTTACAAATTAGCGCTGTAATAGTAATAGCTAAACTAAAATACAACATATAATATATATACTATACTTGACTTATACATAATCATAATACGTGCTAAAACTGCAGTAGTAACTGCAGGATTACAAAAAAACTAACAATTTAAATTTAATTTATCATAGTTTCCCTTTTCATTCATAAAACCTTAAATATTCGAAATTAATAGAGCATTGATATTCACTCACACACAAAATATAGAAACATGAACATGCCTGCTTATGTAAACACTTACAGAGTTTCTCCATTTTTTGCTACTCCGTTCAAATACTGTTCAAGAATTGGGGGGATTTCCGGCGTTGGATTCCTCGAGTAAGCTAAAAAAAATAATAAACGTGTTAATTTCAGAAGTTAAAAAAATATAACTATTTATTCAATATACACAATCGTTTCTATAAATTTAAAAAATTGGTATAAATAAGCAATAGTACCTGTAAGAGCGTCAAGATAATCCTCTCTGTTGTCCATTTTAGTACTACCGAACGCCAACTACGAAGGTGGAGATGGCGACTGGAAGTGACGTCTTAACATAAAAATGGCTATGGGGTTTAATGGAAAAGAAGACTCTAAACTTTTTGTAAGGGGTCTTTGGGGCATTGAAAATAAAATTACACACTAATCTAGTAATGAGCGTAATAAATATATATTTTTTGTTTTTTATATTGCTTACAATTAGTATATTTTATTTACTAAAAGGGTAAATGATAGTTTAGATCATAGAAAAATGTGTTCCAGGACCAAGAATGAGAATGCGACTAAAGAAGTCTGGGCAGATTTTCATAAAATAATATATTTTAAAAATTCCATTTAAATAGACATGAAAATATTGATATGTTTTGTAAATTGTCTGCAATATACATTTTAGCTACGATAAATCCAACCAGAGACGAACGACAATCTGATAAACGGCAGCTTGTGTTTGAATAATCAACAATGGTGAAATTTAAGGGCAATGCTTATCTAACCTTTCCTCCCCATCAACAAGAACATCTCACCCTCCCCTCCGGACCCCTCCCGAACAACTACACTGGCCGGGAAAAATAAGGTGAATGCCATTTTATAGAACAGGGGTCGGCATCCTCTAATGAATTAAGAAAATAGAATTTCATTTATTTCAATGTATTTATTTAGTTATGCATTTAACTACTTTTAACAATTTTAAAAAATTGTAACAAAGCATGGTAAGTCGAAGGCTAGGACAAATTGACAATTATTATTATCAACAAAAAATTACTTTTAGGAAAAACTAGCCATGCCCATTATTATTTAAAAAAAATAGAATTAATCATCACTTAACTACTATTATAGTGATATTATTATTATTATTACTATTTTTATTATTACGATTATTGTTATTATTATTAAATAATTTATTAAATTAACAGAAGTTCATCGATTTTTACTAAATTTACCTGCTAATGATTAAGGATTTGTGTATTATTTTCAATTAACATTTATTTGTTTTTTCAATGTTACTTTACCTTAAAAAGCAGCTATTTGAAGTTGAAGAAAACAAATTAGACTATACCAATTTATTTGGCTCTCTATTTAAACATGTACCTGGATACCAGAAATATAAAATTGTTATTTGTTTCAGAATTCATTGATTGTTGTGTTGTTGATTTACAAAGAAACACACACTGTTAATAACTAATTTTTTATTTGTTAAAGTTAATATTGTTGAAAATAATGAAAATCGAACCACCAAGGCTTTTAGATGGCAAATAATAAAAATAGAATTTTATTATTAAACAATTTAAAGTTAATTTAGTATATCTATTACTATTAATACTATACTATTAGTATTACTATTATAATAGTAACAGTAATAATAGACACTTCAACTTAATTACTTCTAATCTTCTATTCTGTCGGATCTGTAAGAATATAGTTAAGTAAAGGTAAGTTTTATTAGTTTAAGTTTAGTTAGGCAGAAATTTCAGAAATACCATTATTATTATACTAAAGACAGTATATATAGACCTCCGAATACAAACCTAGAATACATGAACAATCTTTGTACTTTGTAGTCAATTAACTTTCATAAAAGAGAATAATAAAAATGCAGTTCTATGGATTATGGGGGACTTTAATCTTCCAGATATAAATTGGAAAAATTATACAATTGATAACCATCAAACTAACAAAGAAATTAATTAACACTTTTTAGACACTATAAACAACATAAACCTAGAACAGATAGTAAAAACAGCAACAAGGAAAAATAAAACACTAGATTTATTCCTAACAAATAGACCAGGACTAGTGTTAGACTATAAAATAATTCCAGGACTGTCCGACCATGATATTGTTAGGGTCACCAATACAATAAAAACTAAAATTAATAAGATACCTAGAAGAATAATCTATCTTTGGAATAAATGTAATTCAATAAAACTACACCAATCAGCGGCTAACTTCCAACAAACTTTCCTAAGTAAATTTAACACAAATAGCCCAGTAGAAGAAATTTGGAAAGATATAAAAACAAATCTAAAAACTATAATGGATGAGAATGTTCCAACAAAACTAACATCAAATAAAATTAACAAATGCTGGTTCAATTCTAGATTGAAAAAGCTATGCAAACTAAAAGAGAACTTATTTAAGAAATATAAAGCTACCTATTCATATAGGATACACAAAAATACTTAAAGATTAAACACTTGACACAAAAACTTAGTCGAAACCTCCAAAATGAATATATAAACAATGTAATTACCAAAGATAACAATAAAAACTTATGGTCCTTTATCAAATCTAAAAAAATGGAATCTTCAGGAATAGCCACACTAAAAGGCTCAAATAATCAGACCTATAATGATAATGAAACTAAAGCTAATATCCTTAACACATATTTTGCATCATCTTTTTCTGCCTCAGGCGACAAGGAAGTTTTAATAAATTTAAATAAAATGGAGGAAATAGGTAACATAACTGTAGATGAGATAGGTATACATTCACTCCTAAAAAACTTAAAAATAAACAAAGCTACTGGCCCAGATGATTTGCCTGCAAGATTATTAAAAGAACTAAGCAATGAACTGTCCCCAATCCTTGTAGTTCTCTTTCAAGCCTCTCTAAACCAGGGTAAAGTGCCCCAGGATTGGAAATTAGCTAACGTAACTCCACTCTTTAAGAAAGGGGATAAATCAGACCCTGGTAATTACAGGCCTGTATCACTTACTAGTATCACCTGTAAATTACTAGAACACATAATATATAGTAGAATAGTTAACCACCTTGACAAATATAATGCCCTATGCCCACATCAACACGGCTTTAGAAAAAACAGATCATGTGAAACACAATTAATAGGTTTAATAGATGAACTATCAAAAGGCTTGGACAAAAATGATCAAATAGATATAATATTACTAGACTTCTCAAAAGCATTTGACAAAGTTCACCACCTTAGTTTACTTAAAAAACTTTACTACTTTGGAATCTCAGGTTCCTTACATCACTGGATCCAAGACTTCCTTTTGGGCAGGGAGCAAACTGTAATAATTAATGGATCTAAATCTGCACCAATAAAGGTTAACTCAGGAGTTCCACAAGGAACTGTGCTAGGTCCCTTACTCTTTTTAATTTATATAAATGATTTACCCAAGAACATCTCAACAGGTACAAAAGTTAGGTTATTTGCTGATGATTGTATAATCTATAGAACAATTAAATCAGAACAAGATAGCAAAATTTTACAAAAAGACTTAGATGAATTGATAAAATGGGAAACTAACTGGAGTATGTCTTTCCACCCAGAAAAGTGTCAACTGTTAAGAGTAACAAAGAAAAAGAAACAAATAAATTCAAAATATTACATTCATGGAAAAGAACTGACCCAAACTAAAGATGCAAAATACTTAGGAGTCTTAATAAATGAGAAACTATCATGGAATCCCCATGTCAATGAAGTTATTAAAAAATCAAACAAAACCTTAGGCTTTATAAAAAGAAACTTTAACAAATGTAATAGAGATATAAAACTAAAATGCTACCTCACTTTGGTGAGACCTGTACTAGAATATGCATCTTCTGTATGGGACCCATCCACCAAAGAAAACATTGATAAACTAGAACAAATTCAAAAAAGAGCTGCCAGATTCATTACTGGAGAATATTCGAAACTGACAAGAATAACACCATTAGTTAAATCATTAAACCTTGAAACACTAGAGGATAGAAGAACCAAGAGCAAAGTAGTAATCATACATAAAGCAATTAATTCTAATTTAGAAATACAACACAAAGATAACTTAATACAACCCTCAGATAGACATAAGGATAAAAACACCTTTCTTATTCCGTATGCAAGAACAAACACATACAAGTTTTCCTTCTTCCCGTCCGGAATTCGGGCGTGGAATGGGTTGCCTGAAGAATCCAGGAAAACCAACACTTTATCAACATTTAAATCTCTAATAAAAATGCAGGACTAAACACAAACCATAGATAAGCGTAGGACGCAATTTTCTTCTGTATAGAAGGAGCGTCTGTAAACAGATAAGATAAGATAAAGACTAAAATATATTTTATAGTTGAAAGTTAAAGAATTAAAGAATAATGAAACACATTTTCGTAATATTTAATATTAATATGGAGTAAAAACATCCATCATCCCGAACTCTTAGACTTAGTTAGTGTCACTTAGTCATGAGTCATAGTATAGTCATACTACTCATAGACTCCTAGTCTTAATTACTTAATTTATATTAATTTAATTTAATTAATAGTTACTATAGTATAGTGTATAGTCTATACACTATACTATACACCATACTATTACTTAAACTTAAAATTTGACTTATACTAACTTAGTAATATCAGAGGCGAAACCAAGTTTTTGGCGCCCTTGGCTAATTTATTTTTGGCGCCTTGATAAATTGACAAGTTTCAGCTTTGCGATTTTTTCATCTGTTAGATAAAATAATTGAATTTCTCTTATTTTATTTATGACAATAATTACGTAGTCTGACAGTCATACAACCTGACTATAAAAAATGCATGACAGGAACACTACTAATTTGCAGTTTATTATTTACTAGATCTTATCTTATCTGTTTACAGATGCTCCTTCTATACAGAAGATTATTGCGTCCTACGCTTATCTATGGTTTGTGTTTAGTCCTGCATTTTTATTAGAGATTTAAATGCTGATAAAGTGTTGGTTTTCCTGGATTCTTCAGGCAACCCATTCCACGCCCGAATTCCGGACGGGAAGAAGGAAAACTTGTATGTGTTTGTTCTTGCATACGGAATAAGGAAGGTGTTTTTATCCTTATGTCTATCTGAGGGTTGTATTAAGTTATCTTTGTGTTGTATTTCTAAATTAGAATTAATTGCTTTATTTATGATTACTACTTTGCTTTTGGTTCTTCTATCCTCTAGTGTTTCAAGGTTTAATGATTTAACTAATGGTGTTATTCTTGTCAGTTTTGAATATTCTCCAGTAATGAATCTGGCAGCTCTTTTTTGGATTTGTTCTAGTTTATCAATGTTTTCTTTGGTGGATGGGTCCCATACAGAAGATGCATATTCTAGTACAGGTCTCACCAAAGTGAGGTAGCATTTTAGTTTTATATCTCTATTACATTTGTTAAAGTTTCTTTTTATAAAGCCTAAGGTTTTGTTTGATTTTTTAATAACTTCATTGACATGGGGATTCCATGATAGTTTCTCATTTATTAAGACTCCTAAGTATTTTGCATCTTTAGTTTGGTTCAGTTCTTTTCCATGAATGTAATATTTTGAATTTATTTGTTTCTTTTTCTTTGTTACTCTTAACAGTTGACACTTTTCTGGGTGGAAAGACATACTCCAGTTAGTTTCCCATTTTATCAATTCATCTAAGTCTTTTTGTAAAATTTTGCTGTCTTGTTCTGATTTAATTGTTCTATAGATTATACAATCATCAGCAAATAACCTAACTTTTGTACCTGTTGAGATGTTCTTGGGTAAATCATTTATATAAATTAAAAAGAGTAAGGGACCTAGCACAGTTCCTTGTGGAACTCCTGAGTTAACCTTTATTGGTGCAGATTTAGATCCATTAATTATTACAGTTTGCTCCCTGCCCAAAAGGAAGTCTTGGATCCAGTGATGTAAGGAACCTGAGATTCCAAAGTAGTAAAGTTTTTTAAGTAAACTAAGGTGGTGAACTTTGTCAAATGCTTTTGAGAAGTCTAGTAATATTGTATCTATTTGATCATTTTTGTCCAAGCCTTTTGATAGTTCATCTATTAAACCTATTAATTGTGTTTCACATGATCTGTTTTTTCTAAAGCCGTGTTGATGTGGGCATAGGGCATTATATTTGTCAAGGTGGTTAACTATTCTACTATATATTATGTGTTCTAGTAATTTACAGGTGATACTAGTAAGTGATACAGGCCTGTAATTACCAGGGTCTGATTTATCCCCTTTCTTAAAGAGTGGAGTTACGTTAGCTAATTTCCAATCCTGGGGCACTTTACCCTGGTTTAGAGAGGCTTGAAAGAGAACTACAAGGATTGGGGACAGTTCATTGCTTAGTTCTTTTAATAACCTTGCAGGCAAATCATCTGGGCCAGTAGCTTTGTTTATTTTTAAGTTTTTTAGGAGTGAATGTATACCTATCTCATCTACAATTATGTTACCTATTTCCGCCATTTTATTAAAATTTATTTTAGATCAGGGGTGGCCAGGCACGTAGTAACCGAGAGCCATTTTAGTAGTTTAAAAAATTGTAGAGAGCCGCATTGAAAAATTCCTTCGTGATTTTTTAAAATGTATTTTTATTGGTATTTAATGCTTTAAACATTTTAATTGTTTTAGCCCAAACTGTATGTAGAAGAAATATATGCTTTACTTTTACAGTTACACAATTGACAAATATTTAAATATGTTAATTTATGTATAGAAACACACTGAAATACTCATAATTATAGTGAACCTTAATTGTTATAATTCTGCTGAGGAGCCTTTGAAATAGCAAGTTTTTTAAATCTGGTTGGTAGCTAGTAGTTGTGGTAGCTAGTAATTGTGGTTGCTAGTAGTTGTGGTGCGGAAAAGTTTAGTGAGAGGCTGGTTGCTATTTACTGCTCGGTGCTTTGATTTGATTTGGGGAGTACATCAGTGGGTTATAAAGAAAACATATATAAGTATAAGTCTGGAACTAGCTTTTTAAGTTAAGGATATTTCGCTTCTGTCATGTGAGAGTGGTAGCTCCTCTCTTATAGTTTATAGCCACATATAATGAAACAGTACAAAAGGAACACCGCCAATTGTAGCGTATCTTGAATATCTGTTGATTCATCAAGAGCCAAACTGAATGCTACACAGTTCTTTAAATCGATAGTCATTTTCTTTCAATATCAGCGTTAATGTCTGCTATACGTCACTCAGTGGTGTGGCGTGACATAGGAATTCGTGTTACCAGTATCCAAAGTCTGGAACTATTTGAATCTACTATTAAAATTCCGTCCTCGATATTCTTCTTAATGAAGTCCCTATCAGAATAAGGTCGTTTAGAATGAGAAATATTTTAAGCGAATGCATAACTTGACTCGGTTGAAGTGACACTTTCTTTGCTGAAACAGAAAGTAGTGTCTTCTGCTGACACATTTCAAACCTTAACTCTGCAAGCTTGCTGTTTCTTTCTTTACATCTAGCACAAATTATTTTCAAACATTTGTTTTGTTAACGATTTACATTGTATTTTTAAAATTAATTTTTAAAAAAAATTAAATTAATTTTGGATATTAAATATTTCAATTGAAAATTTTTATTTCATAAATTGTTTGCGAGCCGCAATGTGAACACAGAAGAGCCGCATGCGACTTGCGAGCCGCCATTTGGCCACCGTTGTACTAGATAATACCAAATAAATTGCTGGATAAAACGGGATATTGTTGCGTTAATAAAGAATACAGCAAAACTTGAAGTAACATGTATTATAAATAAAAACAATAGTGTCAATCAATGTTCCCTTTAAGCTGCATGGTTGCGCAGTTCTCTGGCTGACGCAGCGCATCGGTTTAGAATAACCGCGCAGCAAATTGTGTAGTATTGCACACAAAAAAATGTATTCTGTGCAACTTTGCTCACAACTTTTTCACGAACCTTAGAGGGAACATTAGTGACAATGTGTCATACTCATTATCTCATACATAACGATAGAAACTCACAATTAAAAGTAAAATTAAATAACGCTCCACCAACTGCAGTTCAGCACTTCAGTTACCTGCGCGTATTGGCGTGTTGCTAATACAGTCGGACCTCTCTAAGTCCAACTCAAGGTGGGGAGGAATTCAACTTACAGAGTTTTCGAGTTAAGGGAAACTGGCGTAATAGGCGCAGATTAATCAAGGACAATGTTGATAATGAGGGGGGGGGGAGAGAGAAACAGCCATAGCGGCTAAAAGGCTTGACAGGAAAGAGGGGCGGTGATGTTTCATATGAAAGAAGCCTATTTAAAATATCTTAAATTTTCGCCTAAAATTTATCTTCAAGTTTTTAGTGCACTTCTAACAAAAAAATCAATGATTTTAAAAATGGTTTTTGAACATTTAACTCAATCAAACCCAGACATTTCATCAACAATTTTTACTCTATATACCTATAAACAATTCTTTTCTTTAAATTTTTTGGTCTCTTAGTAGATTTTATAAAAGCAGAATAGCTCCAATTGTTGCTATTTGGTATTTGGTTAAAAGTAGTGATGTATAACAAACATACATGTAGTTAATACTTGAAATGGCCTTGGGGGCAAGACCTTATTAACCCTTCTGTAAGATGATTTAACATTACTGGTCATTTGAGATGTATGCACCTCACTCTCTTTTTAGCATAAAGCAATCATATATTTTTAGAAAAACCCCTTTAATCACGTATGTTTATATTCCCAGATGACATCTCAAACTGTTAGTGTTGGTGAACTTCTAAAGAAAGGGGAGGAGGAGTTTGATCAGGCTATTAAAGAAATGACTATGAAGGTACAAACAGGTTTTTTAAAGGATTACAATATACTTCTTAAAATGACATGATAATAATACATTTTATAAAACTGGACATGTAAATGGGTTTGGTTAGCCCTTCTTGATTGTTAACCAAGGATATTAAAAGGTTTTTTCTTCTCTGTACTGAAAAATAAAAATGCGAGTAAACATCTATTAGGTGGATACTTACTGTGACTAAAAATTAAACTATAAAGTCAGATGCTTTCCCTTTTCCTTAGCGTCATGACAAACTAATTTAAAGGAAAGCTGGTGTTATAGATACAACATGGAAATTCATTTTGTTGGTAAATAATAAATTATTTCAATTGGTTTTTGTCAACAGAATTTAATGGAAACTATATCTAATCTCCAAAAAGAGATGTCAAAAGAACAAGAAAACTTTAATTCCTTAAGCTCAGAACTTCAGAATAGAAAAGAACGTAACTCTCGTCAATATAAACAAATCTCTAAAGATCTAGTTGCATCCCAGCAGCGCCTTACTCAGTTGATGAATTGGAGCATGAAATGTTTTTCCCAGGTAATAAATTTTGTGCTTTCATTGTTTCTAGTAAAATTGATGATTTTTATCTCGATTGCCTCTGAAAAGGCAATGTTTTCACGCAATTAAGAAGACAGTTATTTTAATACTAAAATAAATAAATGTAGCTTTCCTATTATCCAAGGCATAAAGGGGCATAACTCAGTTTAGCAATAAGCATTTTAGTTAATAGGAATTAAAACAAAAAACTTTGCATTGATTTGATTTATTAGTATTAAGTAAGAAAAGTTAAAAAAAAATTAATAAGCACTATGCAAAGAACCCTTTAATTAAATATATGAAACTGAGTATCAGTATACTTACAGCACTTCAGTGGTCATCACCATGGTGGCTATTACTATTAGTTATTTGGCTATGTACCAATATTATTTTTAAAAAGAATTCAGATAAAATGTATTTGAATTAAAACAAAATTGATGTGTTATTTTCGTAAGAAAATGACCATTCACATTTGCAGGTACATTGAATGGGATTTAGGTTTATTAAATGGGACATTTTAGGTTAATAGGGGCTCTTAAACATCTAAAGTACTGCAATTGTGAGCAGAAGTGTGTGGTGATTTTGGAGGAAAAGTGGTAGTCTAGGCAGGAACAGACAAAAAAGGCTGTACTATTTTATAATTTTTGTTTAAAAAATAGTTTTAAAAACCCTGTGTTCAATCCCCCCCAAAAAAGGAGAGAAAAATGTACATATAGGATAGCTTGTCTGGCTGTTTATATATGTTTTAAATACAATTACCTTTAATTAAGCACGTAAAAAATGGTTTTTAACACTTCTAATGAGAGTCAGTAAAAATTACTTATGTTAAGCATATCATTATCATTTAAGCTTGTATTTTTAATTTTAACCATTTTTGTCTTTTTAATGACTTTTGGCTCAGTTTATTTTTCAACTCTAATACAGCATATTGCTAAATTAGAAAGCATTACTTTGTTAAACTTAAAATAATTTATAACACACCATGTTTGATGAAATTTCTGAGTTATAATGAACACTTGTGTATGAAATTTATTTTTATGAGCTAAAAATAACTACAACTAAACTTATTTTATTTTAGCTTATATTTTTTATTTTTTGTCTCTTAAATTATAAAAAGTTGATTTCTATGTAAAGATTGAAGAAGAAAAAATGTTGAAATGTGCTCTAAGGCAGTGCTTCTGAAAGTGGTGGTCCGCGGACCGCTGCCGGTCCGTGGCTAATCCGCTGCCGGTCCGCAAAAGTTATCTAGAAAGGACAGAAAAATATAATTATAATCACTTATTTGCAACCATTAATAACCCTATGGAATATGTCAATTTTTTTTCATAAGCACATAAATGAAACAAATAAAATAAAATTACATTTCGCTACCGCGTCAGTAGAGTTAAAATAGTTCACTGGTCCCTGGTGCAATGGAAAAATTTCCAGCAAGTCCGCAATACTAAAAAGTTTGAGAAGCACTGCTCTAAGGCACACTTAAACCTTTAATTTGACAAACAAGCTTTGAGTTGGCCACATCCGATCTAATGTATATTAGTCAATTTATTTTAAAAGAAAAGGATTTCAAAGTAATGCCTATTAATTCTCTTTTAAGCACACAAAAAACTAAGGCGAAAATCTTCTGGTTTTATTTACATTTTAATGTTTATCCATGCTTGTTGGATTCTTATAGAAGTACAATAAGTAAATAGGTTAATAGCCTCAGGAAATCTATGAAAGGATATATGTGAACAAAACTCTTCAACATCCTTTACTAGCATTATGCCTTGAAGTCTTACCCCAAGGTTTTTCATTATTATTTATCCAACATTTTAATTGTTTCTCTTATCACAATTTATTTAATAAGAGAAAAATGAAACTGCCTTGACAAAACACGAATCTTATAAATAAATAATTGTTGATATAACCTTGCCAATGCATTAAATAAGAATATTGCATCGATTGAAATTAAGTTTTCTAGATTAACAGAGCATCTTTTATTTACATATTTTATTTCTATTTTTTCTTGCATTTCCCAATACAACTCCGTTTGTCTCCTGTTAGATGAAACTAGTGTAACTCATGCTCTGTAACTGTGATCACTTCCCAATTAGTGCTATGTCATTGGTTATCTTCTCATTTTCTTGTTTGTTTCTCTTGGCCAACCGCACTCTGCTAGTTAAGGGACCTGAAAGATATGGTAATTGTTAATGTTTGTTGTTAAGGTCTACTTTACATGCTCCAAAAATAATTTCAAAAGAAAATAAGGGGAACAAGCATAATTTCTAGTAATATTTGTTTTGTTTCTTTAAAAGATCTTATGTTGCCATTATTCTGGGGGATTTAGTAAAAAAAGTGAAATGTTTTTTATCATAAAATAATTATTTTATTTTGCATAAAACTAAAACATTGGCAGCATGTGACAAGGCCAACAGTAGTATATTTAACACTATGTGATAATTTTTAAATATGTCATTGCATGTTAGTCATGTTGTAGACTGGAATAAATATTTTATGCATGCATTAATTACTTTGGTATACAAAAAATATTTTTTCTCCTATTCATGGCGGTTCCTACAGTCTGGCAATAGAATAACAAGTTTAACAATACATTCTATAAGGGAACCATAAATGTTCTCCATTTGATGCATGTTGTTGGCTTATTCTAGTTGACACAACTATGTATTTGGGAACATAATATGACAATTATCAGTTTCCATAGGTTTTCTACTTTCAAATCTTAAATAAACTAACCAGCCGATTTCTCCCCATATGCCTACACTGAGGAAATAGTGGTTAGTTGAAAAAAACTCCCCCTAAATACAAAGTGTAAACCCTAAAATATTATGCAGAATTTTCATATAACTATATAGTATGCTGTTTGTGTAAAAACTAAATCTTCTTTTAATATATTTCTAATGTGCAAGATATATTTATTATGCCATTCTCAATGTTAGAACTATTACAGCACTTATCTTTACTATGAATTTTACAATTATTTGTTATTAAAGAAACTATTTAATATTAGATGTCTAGAGAGTTTTCATCAATTATTTCCTATTAAATTAAAATGGCCTTTGAGATTTTATTGCAGAGTTTGAATATTGTGAGCTCAATATTTTTTTGTGGAAATATTAAATTAGCTCAAAGAAAAAATACATTTTACAATTCGGAAACTACTGGTAAAAATCAATTCTATTCTTTGACTTTACTGAATACTTCTCTTATTAAAAAATATCATTTATAATTTTGATCACAAAGTAACTGGAATAAGCTAAGATGCTTTATTTCTTATATTGTGAATGAGAATGTTTTGCAAGAAATTTGTATTATCTTTACACTTTACGCTGAACCTCTCTTAATGACACATTGTCATTGCTTCAATAATAAAACCACATTTAAACTATTAACACTCTGTTAACTGGTTAGAAATAATGAGACATGGAAACCTATTTTCACAAGTTTAATTTCTGATATGTAATTATATTAGCTTTATCCTAAGCTACTGTGTAACATTTGTTTTAAATATGAAAGCAAACAAAGGTAAATTCAGAATAGGAAACTTTTATACTTCTACATTTAATGATGTTAGAGACAAAAAGTTTCCTTCATCATTACTCGTCATTAACTGACAACTCACTTACTACAAGCAGTGGAAATAACTCTATATAATTACGTACTGATTGCAGTGGTTTAGTTCAAGGGCTTTGGCATTTAATGGACCAAAGTGCAAAATAAATCAGCCCTGCCCCCTTTTTATCATTTATAATTAGTAGTTGAGAAGAAAGTTTGTGGCTTTAAGTTACATGTAATGTGTATTTGTGTATCCTACTTCTCTCAGTGATGCTGGTTTGCTTATGTAAACTTAGAATCTGTCATTACTCCAGCCTTCAGCTCTGCATGTGTTTTGTGGCCCAGATTCTTAAGTTTGTGCTTTTAACGGTTTCTCTGTTGCTTTGGACGTAGGGAGTACCTGAGTTGTACTCTTTTATTTTATCCTGTGATTATTAGTCATATTATAAATTCCAATTCGATGTCCAATCTGGTCCTGCATGCTGCAAATAGTTAAGATTCTTTTATTTTATACAAACCTTTAGAAAGTGCCATATAGTTTGCCAAAAGTTAAGATGATATCACAAAGGCCTAAGTATAAACATGAATCCAGGTAATAACATGTTCTACTAATTGATTCAATTTACCTTTTTATGGACCATGATACTAATTTTTATGAATTTTATTCTTTATCTACATGTAATACCATACTGATTTACAATTTGTAATATATCAGTTAGTTTTTAAAATTCAATTAGAACATAATTTTTAAGAAGAAAGTACATTATTTATAGTATGCGGTAGGATTTATTATCTGCAATACATATAGAGTATCAGTACAACATCTTAATAGAAATGTGCAGAATATTTGGAGAGACTATCTGTTGATAAGTCCTCAATCTCTAAACCATTGTTTCCTATTATAGTATCGCCATGAAGCATAAGCTGTTTGAAGAACTTCATGTATTCCAATAGTCATTGCTATAATGAAACAAGTTACTGTCTAAAAAGTACATACCTCTTAAATAGACTTTACATTTTGACTACACAACAATCCATTTCAAATTGAATAAGTTATCCTACAGCTATTCATAATACAGGGATCCTTTTCAACTTCAGTTCAATTTTTCTCCTCATCTTTAAGCTAATAAACGCTCATTTTAAATTTAATTATAATTTTAATCATTTATAAAATACTTTCAAATATATAAATGATAATATATAATTTAATTATGTTAAATGATCTTAACTTAATAAAATTAGAGCCATTGTTAAAAAAAAATTACTTATAATTGTCACCCTTTTTTCATTAAAAATCTATTATTATTTTGGTGTATTTGTTTGCCGTTGCTGTATTAACCCCCATATTTCACTGCATGCTAATGACTGCTTAACCTCCTTTTCACCCCTCCCTCTCCCTGCAACCACCCTCTGTACAGCAAAATGTGATTCAAACTAAAGATCCTTCACCACTCAAAAGGCGAAATTCGGCCAAAGGACCTCACCCGGCCAACAACATTCCCACGAAAACCACAATAATACAGAGAAGCAGGTCCCTGCACTCTGTCAATCAGCCCGATGAAACCCCTGCACCATCTCCGCCACAGCCTCAACCAACGACCCTCGGTGAGCTCGACAGTGCAGGATCTCACAAACCAATCATAATGCAAGCAACGTTCAAAAGCAGCATCTCGAAACCGAATCTGATCCAAACTAATACTAATATCACCAACACGTCGAATCAGGTTAAGCGCGAGAGCATGTTGAGTAAACTCGGTTTGGACTCCACGTTCCAGGGTGACAAGGCCACGGCGGATAACAGAAAACCCTTGTCCGCGACAACAAATCTGGAGACAAACGCGAATGAGAAGGAGGCCCCCGGTGGCGGCGGCTCTCAGCCAGCAGGCGTTGATGGGACGCACGGGGGCTTGTATGTCAAACGAAAACCTGGTCAGCAAACAAGAGTGACCACCACAACAAACGTCAGCTCTAGCAGGTTATTCCCTGTGTTTCAACAGTCAGTTAGTGCCTCTGTAGCCCCTTCTTCCTCCCCTTCCTCTCCCGCTCTATCCTTGGCTTCATCTTCTTCTTCTCAATTCACACATTCTGTTGCTTCAACTGAACCCCATGTTGTAACACCACCTGTCGCAGCTCAGCCTTCTGTCTCTAATCTCAAACCGCTGGAAGGTGCTAACAGAGGTTTAAGTAGTTCTCAAAAGATAGCGGCCGACCCCCTGCCCTTTAAAGAATTTCGTGGCTTGCCAAGTGTTAAATTGTTGGCCAAAACTTTTGGCAGCACTACAGCGTTAAACACGAGCCCGAACCTTAGCAACGGTTCACGTTTGAGTGCTAGCCACACGAGCCTATTTGGTAGTAGACCTCTTGTTCGGTCGCACAGCAGTTTGTCCATTTCTGAATCAACAAAACATACATCATCCAACATTATACTTCTTACAAAGGGCACCACCACAGCCGTCGTCGGCTCAGACAAGCCACTGGAACCAACTGTCATCGTCAATGGTATGCCACAGCGTCAAATCACTAACAGACACACGGAGCCTGTCAACCGCCAGTCGACAGCAAAGATCCAAGTTTCGAACAGCGGCCCTAGTGAACTTGAGTTGGCACGAGCTCGTTTGAAGACAAGCAGAACAATACGGGAGACAACCGCCAACCAACTTGTTGATAAAACTAGTGTTAATTCTCCGGTTGTCACTCTTGCGACGTCGCGACCTACACCCGAATCAGTGATAAAAACTTTAAATGGCGACCACGCAAAAGAAGATAAAGTAGTTAATGACCCCCGACCTTTGTCCTACGTAAAAAAGAAAGATATATCTCCTGGCCAACCCGGCCTCACTTCCAGCACCGCACCAGTGGCTGTTAACTTAACCACGACTACCAACTCCAAGGTAGGGCCCAACAACGTTACAGCAGGATCACTGATACAACAAAATGATTCTAGGAGGTGGCTCTCCTCGTCCAACAGATTTAACTCCTCGTCGTATCCAGCCAAACCTGAAACGGCCGCACCGGCTGCTCACAAATCAACTCCACATTGCAACGCCGAGGACCCAAGTTCAAACAAATACTCGACAAAAACATTACCGGCGCAAGGGTCCACCAAAACTGAGCGGGTGGTCTCCACGGCCACATTGAACATGAGGAGGAGCAAGTCTCGAGACGAGCTTCAGGACGCCGGGGCTCCACTCTCTGGCAAGGAATCCCTTCTCCAGCAGATACAGGCCCGTCGGCGGGACGATTACGAAAGCGGCGGGGTTCGAGGGAGTAACTTCGTGTCCATGTCCAAGCTGTCGCTGTCCATGCCGTCTCTTCTTGATGATGGTGAGTACACTTTTCTCCATATTTTCTTTCTGTTTACCACTAACAATGAACACACATTCCCTTTCCCAAGTGTTAATGACCAATTTGTCTTATTTTTTTACTTTGATCATAACCTATTGTTTACTATACGTTACAAAAATTAACCAAATAACACCAACAAACAAGCAAACTCGTAACAACAACAGAAAGCCGAATAAAAACACTGAAAAATACCAAACTCTGACAATATTTTTAAAAAAACATGAAAATTTACCCGCATATAACTACAAATATAGTTGTATTTGACTGTTAATCCAAAATGGTGACCAGTCAAAACGGCCCCGGTCAAAACGGCCACAGAAAAATTGTTTACATTTTTTAACAAACAAATTACATTTTTTTGCATTTTAAGCTTTTGTCAACTTTTTCAACCTTTTAAAAAGTGGTAAAATTGTAAAAATCTTTCTTGTGATGTTATATTATTTCTTGTCAACAAACAACCGTACCATATCGAGTAAAGGCTATTAAATTCATTCTTGTGATGTCATTATTATTGTTTCTTATGAGCTAAACCTGACACTGAATTGGTGAGTAAAAATACGAATATATTTGATTGTATTTTTTAATATTAGTCCAAGGCCGTTTTGTCCGGGGCTGTTTTGTCGGTGAACCTCCAAAATCATGTATAGTGAAATTTTGATTGATTTGTTTAGGAAACTGTTTGTTTAATAAGAAAAAAATTCCCAAGACATTGATTCATTAGTAATTTTAAAATTGCATAAGCTCCACTCTTATTTATTTTGAAAAAAGATACTGATCAAAACATACAAAAGTCACTGATATTTTTTTCTAAGACTGACCATTTTAAAAGCTAAGCTCATTTTTCACTTGTAGCATATGCACGACCGGGGCATTATACATAAGAATAATTATTTATTCTGAAATTAGACATGGAAATAAGATAATAACATAGCTGTCTGGTAAAATATATGTTGAACAGATCGAAACATGTAAATAATTTGTTTGTTGTGTGGAACATAAAATCTGAACCAAAAGGAAAATGTATTAAAACAAGCTTTTATTTTTAGGATCTCCATATATAGTTTATGTTGATATAATTCAATGTTATTTCTGAAGATTAAGATGTAGTTCATATGACATATTGAATGGCTTTCGATCAAGTCTTTCGTAGGTATAACAAGTCATGAAGTTCTGTACTCATCCTCTTTTTACAGTTACAATATTGTCGCCTTTCTAAAGCTATCGAAGAAACTCGCAGTGCTCAGACGATCGATTTTGTATAAATTTTGTTGGAGCGCTTATTAAGGCTTGTTGATCATTATTTACTGTGAAATATACTCAGCCTTTTTTCTTTGCCATCTTTCTACCCATCTCCTTATCGGAGTAAAAAAAAACCACAATAAACTTCTCAAGAATACAAGTAAACCAGCGTAAGGAACCTTTTTTTAAATATATTTTTTTATTTTTAGTTTGGTCCCCCCTTTACGCTTTGTTGCAGATGTCATAATTACGTCTTACTTTAGCCAAACTATTTCATTGGGACTTAAACCTATGTCCGCTATCACATTTGAATTCATTCTACCCGCCGTCCTTTCATCTTGTTTTTACCCCCGCCCTTTTATTGGATGGAAACAAAGGCGCAGCCAGGATATCTTGTGTCCTGGGACAAACAATACAATTGAAAACTGCCCACCCCCCCCCCAATTTATTACCCTTGTTCACCTATAATGTAACGTCGTAAGCCTCATTTTGGCGCCACTGAACTTCGGTTTTCGAGGACATATGGCCACCCCCCCCCCTCCACACACACACATTTTGCTACGCCTCTGGATGGAAATTAAAGGTAGTCATTTATTTTATTTGTATAATAACGGAGTAGGCTATTGAAACCAATAAGAGAGATTTAATATTCTCTAAATATTAAATAAATGAATAGATGTAAGTGAATTTAAAACTGAAATTTTATTTTGCTTTAAAAAACAAAGATTAATCTCGCTTTCACTCACCTAGGTCTATAATTTTTTATTTTTTTTAAAGTAGTAATTAAGCAATTGTTGGGTTTCTATTATTATTTATATTTCCTTCCCTCATGTGCCTGCAAAAAGTGACAAGTTATGGGTGTTAATAAACCTGGAATGGTTTTATGTTTATTAACACCGTAATTAACAATTTGTGTGAAAGGGGGGCGGAAAGTAAGCTTCACAACTCTGTCCGTTATCTGTAAATCCGCTTGTTTGGGATAATTGTGACTTATATGATTTTTTTTCACCCACCTTCAATACATCAATTTACCTGAAATTTTGCACAAATTCATGTTCTGTGAAAAAAGCTTGGTAGGAAAAAAAAATAACTAAAAATTACATTATAAGAATATAAATTTAAAAATAAAAAAAACATAGAAAGTTGTCTGTGGTGGGTTTCGAAAAGCAAAACATTTTTTGTTAAATGGGAGCTAACTCTAAATTGAAGAACTCATGTATGAAAATGCATATTATGTCCCTTTATATTGCAGCATCATTTTAATTAATAAAAGCCTTGATAATAGTTTTGAACTCATGGAAATAGTTATTAGATTTTCCCTATTTCATCGATACACTTTTCGAAGGCATGTTTAAATGCAAACATGTACTTCAATTAAATAATTTATAGATATTTAAATATTTTAAAATGTAATTCGTATTTGGGTTCAAATATTTATTTGTACTTCTATACAAACGTTGAAATCAATTTCACATATTGCCTATTTTAAATAAAGCTTTCTTAGTTTTTGTTAAAAGTTAGAGAACACAACTTGTTTATTCTTTTAATGATTTAATGATTACTAAATATAGCAAAACATAACCCTGATATTATTATTTTTGTAAGTCAGTAAAAATAATTTTACTTGAAATAATATGGTAAACCAAAAAATATTTTATTTAGTAACTTATTGATTTATTAGAACCCACCTCTAATCCTATCTGCAAATCAGCATTTAGTGAAGAATTTTTTTAAAAATGTATGAAACAATTTCGTTTGCTATTACAAAAGTTGTTTCGCTTATGTTTATTGTTTATTTGCTTAATGGAAAAAAAATAGTGTTTGTCTGATGCACCTCATCTCTATTTGACTGATTTTATTTTTTCAATTCTTATCGCTTGTATTAATGTAGTATGCAACTTATGAAACATAGAAGGATTAATGATTGTTTTATAAAATGCAGAATGTTGCAAAACTAAATTCAAGTGTTCCCAAAACATTCCAGGATCTTCAATTTATCAAAGGTGTTGTTTTTTTTTAAATTTTAAAAGGTTTTTAGTGCTTGCTCCAACCGGTTTTATGCATAACCTTTGTGTTTTTAGACAAACTCCACTCTAATTACCAACTGGGATCCACTTCTCTGAAACAAACGCCGACTCTTATATTCCACATCAATGTCATCTTAAAATACCTTATCAGCTGCACTGACCCTATACTTTGAAGTCCTTGTGTAATGAAATGAAGTGAAATTAAAAAGGAATGAATATCTCCCGGTAAAAATTATAAATGTATTAAAATTATTCTGGTGGGATCATAGGGTCAACCCGTTTCTCCTCTTTCCTAAGCCAGGAAGATGTTTCAGTGTATATTCTCTTGCCGTAAAGTTTAACATTTACCCGCATGTTTTCAGACCAAATTAACCACCGCCCAGCATTATGCGATAATATGAAACACTGGACCTTACATTAACACACAAAAGACGATGAAGTATCCCAAAAACCACTTGTTTCTTTCATCAACTATATGATTCCAGGACATTCATGCCTATGCTATAACTCCTTCATAAATATACCACCTGAAATCATTAAATCTATACATATTTAAAACGTATCAACAAAAGCGACCCAAACTCCAAGTCAGTCAAACTTAAAGTACCGGTATTATATAACCAGTGTTAAATAACAAAGTAGATAATTTGCATAATGTTCCCCCACGAATGCACATTATGGAGAACGGGTCTCATGAAGGTTCTAAGTATATTGGTAAAACATAAGTTTGCTCAGACAAAGGCATGCATTTTGTGGGGTATGAATGCTATTAATTTTAGAAGCACTATTTTGTCAACACATTCATAGGGCGGTAACGACTAGTTGGTACCTTGAAAGGTAAAGGGGACACTTGCTTCACTTGATCCCATGGAAAGGTCACATAAACAGAAAATACGTGTTAGGTCAAATGATTAAAAAAAAATCAACCGTTGAAGATTATGGAGATGGGGAAACTGGAGGGGTGTGGGATGGGGGTGTCTGACAGGCTTGACGTTACATGTCATTTCGTGGCTATATTATTTCACACAAAAGGCAACTATCGGCTACATGGAAACCCTGCAGGGACGACACGTTGTTTGCGGTCACCGGATATGTACGTTATTTTGGCGCATAGGAGGCTGACAACGTCGATTGTTTACTAACATGTGCCCGTTGACAAGATGCATGCAAGATTTGTGTTTTCTCTGGACAGAAGGAATTTCAGGAACATCCACTGACGTTATGTCTAATTGACGCGTAGTTATTTACATTCTTCTAAAAATATATTTAACAACATAGGACAGAACACATTATATCTACACACATTTTATTTTGTCTAAAACAAAATGCGTTTTATATTTTAGTTTGTGATGTACTGATTAATTCCGACTTCTTTTTTTCTTCTCTTTTTCAAAACTCATGTGATTTGTCTGTGATGTATTTGGCCTTGACTAATATCTTGACAACGAAAAATACACACAAACATAAAATAGAGAATCGTGATAATAAAATGTACTTATTTTCACATTTATTTTTAACTGATATTAACTTTAAGATCAAGTATCTATGACAAATATCTGTGTGAACAGTTAATATTTGTGACCGACAAGAGCGTAATTAGTAAATGTAAAAGAATGCTCTTTTTCTTGCGTATCTATTTTATTTTTTAAATTTTGTTTGCCACTCAGTGTTCAATATTTTTACCAAAAAATTATATGCTGTTTTTAAATGAATTTGTGTAATTTCTAAAGAATACAAAATTCGTATTACTCGCATATTGAACTCAAATACGATGTCTTTCTTATCAATAACTTGGAGATATTTTCTCAACATATCTGTTAATAATATTTAACTAATTACATACTTAAATTAATCACAATAAATTGCATGTAATGGGACTTTTATGGGACCCGTGATTTTACACGGAATATTGCATGTCGTCGGATCCAAATTGAACGTAAGAATCAATATTTCATACTCCGCATGAATAATTTCGCGTAATTAGACCCGTGAACAGACGTCATAAGTTTCAATATCGCATAAATATTTGCATTAGGAATTAGTATCGGGGAGGCTTTGTTGAACCCCCACCTTCCATTACATTTTCAACTTAAACGAAATTACAAATCTGACAATCCTAGTCAGTCAACAACTTCTCTTTTATTAAACTACTAGAGGCGAGGTTAGCGTTTGAACACACTAACACTGATAAATCTTAGCCTATATCTTACAAGTAAAATCAAAGTTTTGTGTCTATAGGCTAATACTGATATATTGGCTTATTAATTATTTTTTTGTACTTCAGATCTGCCACTGGTTGTCCATTTTTTTTCTACTCTATTGAATTGTCATTTTTTTATTTTAAAAAACGTATGGTTAAAATGTCGCCTGTCTCCACATAGCCAACAGTTAAAAAGGTACATACAAAGACATATGCGAAAAGACATGGTCAGTGCCTATGAATAAATTGTATCTCCATCAAAGCCACTGTGGAATCCCTAGCTCATTCTGTAATGTTGACACGAATCCTTTGATGTGTCAGGACGCCAACGATAATAATAGCAGTCCTTAAGGTAAAGTGGCAAAACACGTTTGCCCCAGTTGGATTTCCTCTCTCCCAAAATCGAACAGCTCTGAATTTGCATACGCGATATTGTCACCACCATATGCGTTTATAAATGTTTCCTTTTTCATTTAAATAAATCACAACACCTGAACCACGTCTGATTACCGAAACGTAAATAAAAGTTAATTAGAAATAAAAATGATAATCAAAATTTGTATTTAAAAAGGAGTTTGTTTACTAATGTTTACACCACTTTTTTCAATAATAAATTAAATTAAATATACTCATATAGCTTTCATAATAGTGACCCTACCCACCCTTTACGCAACAAACTAGACTTTGTAAACAGTAAACTGTCTGCTGTGTAGTCTAGGCCCTGAAACAATTGACTTCGTGCCCCGCGCTCGACATGTTTGTGGAGGCTAAAAAACATGAACTTCGCGTGTGAGGTGGCAAAGATTAAGGACATTAAGTGTTTCCTCTCCAGCTCAAAGAGAGTATTGTGAGAGAATGTTTTGCTTGTAAAACTACCTGGCCGACGTTTTTGTTTGAGATTGCCCTTGCTCGCCTATTCAATCGAAGGTCAAGCCTTCCCCAAGCACTGACGTTCTCAAAGTGCCGCTCGCGGCTCGGTAGTTGGAGTTGCTGAGGCTTTATAAGAGGCGGCGCCATGGGAGTTGTAAGTGCCTTGGCTCGATAGCTTATTGTTATCTAATTTCAGTACCAGCGTCTTGTCGTGTGTCAGTCGTTTGAATTTAAACACATTTTTAAAAAAGATTTCGGCTATGTTATAAGCATGAATGAATGCTTTCTTATATAGCCCTAACACTATTATATTCTTGCTAGATTAACAAGTTCTTCGCGCTCTGATATTCAAATGCTCTATAAAATAAATAAAAAGTCTTCAAATTTTTATAAATTTTTCTTTGTTTTCACACTCTTTCAAAAATTTAGGAACACTGTTTCTACAATGTCGGTGCTCCCTATTCAAAAGGGCGCACGCCAATGGACTTCCCCCAATTTTCCATCCACAGTATATCCAGTACAGTAAAAGTTAGGAAAGTTTATATTTATAAATATGTTGTAGGCACCAATTAACGTATTCGCAATCTTCTTTTTTTTAAAAAGAAAAGAAACAACAAACTTTTTGTAAATAAAAACCATCAATGATAATTCTCATAAAATTGCTTCTATCCTCTATTCAAAGGAAATCTGCTGTCATTGTTAATTTCGTGGTTCATTTCTCATTTATTTTTTAACGTTAAAATGCTTTAATTATAACATAACAACGTCCAGATTTATAAACGTGATCACAAGGGTAAAAGAAGGCGGTAGCTGCAGCTAGTGCCCCAAAGATAAAAAGGGAGAAAAAAAACGTTTCGAAAGAAGGCATGGCTTTTCTATGCTATTATCAGGGCTAATCCTTATTATGTCTCTAAAATCGTACATTTGGGTCGAAAGTGAACGAAAATATAAATAAATAAAACTTCAAACATTCTCTCTATCTCCATTGTGGTCGAACAAACTTGGTCTGTTTTATTCATGTGAACTGAGCCGAATAAATGATTTCAGTGCACTATCTTAAAGCAAGATTGATTTTTAATAAACCTTTGCATAACATTTTTTACGAAGACTGATCGTTAAATCAACATAAATGTTTGCCAACTACCGACTTATTTTTATGGCCATAAAAAGAAACATGAACCAGATAGATCTCTTCAGGTAAACTGCCCTTCTGCCATGCCATAAGTGTCATAGAATCAATGGACCCGTGTCGTCTTTTGGGTGTGTGTGTGTGTGTTATCACTTGTTCGGCTGCGAATTCTTTCAAAAAAGCAAGAATGCGTATGAACGGTGGCGTAGCTAAGAGGGCAGGGGGTATATGTGTACCTTGACGTCAAGGTACAGGGGCGCCAAAATAAGGCTTTTAACACGTCATATTTTATTAAGTGGACAAAAGTAAGATACTAATTCAACTATACTATGTATAGTTGTCCCGGGCGTAAAATATCATAGCTGCGCCTCTGAATCCCATGTAGCGTATACCACAAATCTTAAAGTTAAACATGGCGTGGGGCAGAGCACAATTGCATAAACGCCCCTTTAGCAACGGTGAAGTAATATTTAGAGATTCTTTAACCCATGGGTTCTCAAGTTAATAGGATCTTTTTTAGTTTTAGAAATATTCCCCCCCCCCTTTTTGAAGCGTATACCACAAATCTTAGAGTTAAACATGGTGTCGGCAAGAGGGCAATGGTATCAACGGCCCTTTAGCAACGTTGAGGTAATATAATGGTAGTCACAGTTTTTAATATTAATAGACAAAACCTTCTGAGGGCTATTCCAACTACGTGCCAACTTCTCCCCCGTCGCCAATGGGTACATATGTCTAGCCGCACACGTACGCCCAGCTAGTACCAAACGTTTCAAAGGATAGCCTTAAAAAATCATCAAATGGACTGTCGTTAAATATTTGTCAAAAATATTTTTTTTAAACTCATACTTTACCAATAATAAAAACTGTTCACATACAGGCCCTGGTCACAGTTAAGCGACTAAAGAAAAATGAGTATAATATAAATTAAAACTTTTGAGTATAATTATTATTGTTGACAGCACTTTATAACCTGCTTATACATTTTAAGTATGAGCTGTGCGTAACTGGCTTTTCTACCAGTGGTCAGTGGACACAAAACAATTCGTAATTACGCTTACATTATACCCATAGCCATACTTTTTGTTGTTCTTTTTTTCTTTGAATTTCCGCCTTATAGAGATGCATCTCGGTTTTCTCTTACTCTCCACCCCCGTCTACTTCTAGCGCAGGGGTTGGCGAACTTGGTTACCTGATACCCTAAAATATAAAAATTTATGTTGACGTTACCCCCAAAGGAGCGAATTCTAGAGGATTTTATAGGCCCCAATAATTCTTCATTACCCACAAGAGTTCCGATTTTACCCCAAATGGGGTAATTTACTCTTGTTTACCGACCCCTGCTCTAACGGAATCACCCATCTATTGCACGTTTCTTGTATAGGTCTTATTGATCAGAATGCCAACTATGAAATGCGCATAGCACGCAGTTAATTGGTTATTAATATACATTGGAAACTAAAGCGTTTGTAATAGTTTGTTGTGCATTGTACTTCAAGGAGGTTGAACGGTCCCCTCTGTCCTCTGGTATATATTAGATTCAAATAACCTGTTTATTAAAACATATCAAATATAGTACTTGACATTTGACTTGTCGCAGGGTTTAATGTAATTTAATTTAAAGGACACGCTTGTCTTTTAATGTTTGAGTTTACTTTCTGAAAACTATCTACTGCGATATACCAACTAATCGACTGTATTGACGATAAAACGTTTCTCTGTAACATTGTACCAATAACAGTTAGCCTTTCTTGATATCAAACTTCTACATACTGTCAACATGTAAAACTCTAATAGTTATGCAAGCCTAGACATAAACCATGGATTAGCATAGGACGCAATAATCTTCTTATAGAAGGAGCGTCTGTAATAGATAAGATAATATAAGACTATAACAGCATTAAGATAATATAAGAATATAACAATATAACAGCATTATGAAGTCAGAGACTGTTGGTGAAATACTCAAGTGTTAAAGTATATTATATTTCTAAACCCATTGGACATTTAGTCCAGAATTTCCTTCACATGAATGTGCTTGTCATACATCTTTAACGAATATATCAGCGCTAATAATGACCTCAATTCATATGGTTTATAAAACATGGATATTTTATCTCCAACAGCGTAACTAATCTCACGACAATGGCGCGGCATTGTTAACGTTGTTCATGTTTACAATATTTGTCTTTTGTTAACATTTGTATTATTCAAAGGGGAAAAAAGACCCGCGTCTTTAGCTTAGACATACGCATTCCTTGCTCTGTGTGGTAATAAACAAAAAAGTACAACTCGGCAACTCCACGCCCAGCAGCGCATGCCGTGTATGGTAGCAGGGTTCCGGTTTTGATTATAGGCCGATCAGTTTATGGTCTTCGATCTGTATCAATGGCTCTGGCACCTGGCCAAGACTTGGGCTGTCGCTTGTAAGTGGTGCGAGCTATGTCAGGCATTTCGCTGCGTGGAGACCTGTGGGTAGTCAGGTACCGCCAGGTATGTGTTGTTCTATGTTTATGGGCGTTAAAGACTTGTCTTTATTAGAAAGAAAGAAAAAATATGATCTGCAAATTTATTAACATTTACATAGATGAACTAAAGTAGATTTGAAAATTACTCTGAAATTTTTACGCAGTTACGCAACAAACTTACTCAAAACACTGTTTGAAATTATTTAGGTTATTCAACTTATGTATTGTAAAAAATTTAATGAAGTTAAATGTCTTATTATTTACTCTTATTAGTCATATTAGCTTTAAAATTATATTGGAAAAAAAAATTGTCAAAAAATCAGAGTGTCTTACGTTAGAGCTAAATCCAGGATCTCGACTCTTCGACATTTTTAACGGTATTGTTGGCGGTAATTAATTTCTTTAGCACAATAAATGAAATACTTTGAAATGCTAAGCCCAGCCCAGCCCCGCCGCCGACTCTGACGTTTACACACCCAACAAGTAAAAACTTAATCCTCATTCATTTTATAAAATATAGATTATAATCCAAGTGATGCCTTTAGTAAAATATTTAGAGAAAAGATGTAAGGTTATTGTTCCCTTTGATGTTACTTTAAGGTCTTCCCGTACGGTAAAAGATATTTAGAATAAGTTAATTATAAGGCAGGGCTTAAAGCTTCAATATTTAACCCGGAATGGTAATTTGACCCTCACTCAGAGGTTAACTAAATCTTTAATGTATAAAAATTAAGGGAATGGCAAGAAGAAAACAAAATTAATTTGACTTAGTCAAAACCTTGCTGTAAGGTCGATATTTCTCCGATTGTCTTTTTTAAAGAACTGGCCAAAGAATGCTATAAGGTATTTAGTGACCCGTAAAGACGCTCTGGAATTCATATAATTCACCAGTCTATTGATCCAGCTTAATAATTGTGGAAACGTTCCTTTTAGTGGATTTTGCTGTTAAGTGAAGCAAGTAGTAATAGGCAGACTGAATGCTACAAATGGTAGACTGCCAGTACTGTGTTTCAAGAATCCTTTAATACAGTGGTCGGCAAACTTTTCGGGGCGATGGCCGCATCGGTACGTCATGAAACTTCAAAGGACCGCACCTAAAAAAAAAGTCAGCCTTAGTTCAAGCACCAACACGTCGAATAAATTAATCGAATTGTTTTCAAATTAGCTGCAGGCAGGCTTCCGCGGACCGCACAGAACCCCAGTGGGCCGCATTTTATCACACCCGCCTTAACACAATGAACATTTGCTTCGACGAATTTCAGAGGACGATAGGTAAAATATAGCTAAGAACCGGTGAATTGCGGGTCGCTCTCAGCGTACATGGCTCTATACCCGCTCGTAACCTCGGCAATTCCAGAGTTTATCAATTTAACCCAAGAATCTTCAATCATTTTGGGTCGTTTTTAGATTACAATATTTTAATAATATTTGAATATAATTTTATATATGCTAATAAACACTGGGAACCTACTGTCAGAGATAAGATGGAAAAAAAGAAACCAATCCCAGTCCTTTAAAAGCCACAAAATTTTCAGGAGTTACACTTTGCAACAACAGCCAGGTTCAATATCAAAGTAGCGATTTCAAAATGAAATTATTCAATATAGTTTACTTTATTGTTCTTTTACCTGTACCACTACACACCCTCTCTGCTCATCCACAAATATGCCTGGAAACTATAGACACAGAGCACACCCTCTCTGCTCATCCACAAATATGCCTGGAAACTATAGACACAGAGCACACCCTCTCTGCTCATACACAAATATGCCTGGAAACTATAGACACAGAGCACACCCTCTCTGCTCATACACAAATATGCCTGGAAACTATAGACACAGAGCACACCCTCTCTGCTCATACACAAATATGCCTGGAAACTATACACACAGAGCAACACCCTCTCTGCTCATACACAAATATGCCTGGAAACTATACACACAGAGCAACACCCTCTCTGCTCATACACAAATATGCCTGGAAACTAAACATTGCATTCATCACCCAGCTGTATGTCCTATAGATAAAAATTAAACTAGTGTTTAGTGTTATCTCGTGTAAAAATCGTCAATTTTAAGTTGTTTTTGAACTGCACCATCATTTCTCTACCATTACAAGTCAAATTGTGCATGCCATGATTAGTAGATCATTTTATTGTTTATTTGAAACATTTTGTCATGTTAACAAATGGTCCACTTTCTCCATCTACACCCACAGGCGACGTGTTAGTTTTTCATTTATTTGCTAACGTGTTCAGTTTACCTCTACTTATTGATTTATGTCTCCAAATTCCTGAAGTAACATCTGCAGGTGAGAAATAGAGCAGAGGTTCTCGTATGGTGTATCTCAAAATCACGAGGCACTTTCCCGTCTACATTAAACAATTTTGAGAGACTTGACTATCCAGGAAAACTATCGTGATTTATAATTAAAATGCCTTCTAGAGGCCTTGACTATCCATTAACATAATACTATTAACACACTTTTCTTTATATAAATAAATTAATGTATGATGTCATGTTCACAAGTGATTGAAATTTACTACACATTATTCGACGTATACTTGATTTGATGACAAAAATTGGGCTTTCACGTAGCTACAAACATAGCAGTCTATTCATTCCACGCTGGAAGATATTGTATTGAAGGCCTCCAATATTTAGAACCGTCGCTCTGTCTGATGGGTTTTGTATTCTACATGACTCAAACAAACAACTCTTGTATATACAGTCAGACGGTTAGTGTGATTATTTTCAATAAGGAGTTAGTTATATATAATTTAGAGTTTGTTTGCAAGTAAAAATTTAGCTTTCTATTGTTTAGATAATCTGCTAGGTAATCATTCATGTTTCTGTTTTTTTAAATTATCTGTCAACGATAAAACTTAAATTATTTAATATAGTTTGATAAAAACATTTTCGTTTATCAAACATTCTTCACAAACCAAAGTGATAAAGACGGGAGTAGCAGAATAATAACTTGTTAATTGTGTAAAAATTTCGTTCAAAATGTTGATGATGGAATGAGGGGAAAATTGACCTGGGGACATTTCATGGACTGTTGTTTGGCGACGATTTTAAAAACCAAAAATATTTCTTTACTGTGTAAGTAAATGAAAATAGAGAGGGAATACGTCATTTATCATGTAGAATTCCCCATCTACCAATACCAAACATTACACATCATCCACTTTAAAGGTCCGGGAATGTGGCAGGCTTAAATGAAACAATCATACCCTGTTTACATGTTTTCCATTTACTAATGAAACAATGGCAATTCCCAAAAACTACTAATGCTAATGAAACCAAACTTGTAACTTGTGACCCTGAGCTCATGACTCGTTTGGTGGGTTAACCATTTAGTGCTAAAATATATACTTAAGTATTTTTTAAGTGTGGATATAGTCGTCACGTGTTCATAGTTTAAAAAAAATACAACAGATGTATTGACCAACTTGTATTACTTCGAAAATAAATGTACGAATCTCAGATCCCTTTTTACACCGAGCCTTTGAAATTTTGCATTTATTTTCTTATATATTTTATAATACTTTTAAAACTAAATTAGCCTCTTCAAGTTTTTCAAAGTTTTCAAAGGGTCAAGTAAGAATTTAAACAACCAATTTCCATTTAAACTGTTCCCTCCTGCGCCCCAAAAAAAAATCCTTTACTGAAGCGAGCTTTATTTCTGTTAAAGGCAGTACACTTAGTGACATTAACCGAAAAATGATGCCTGGTAATCGATCTGTCATGTTCACTTCATGTTTTCATTTAATCATCATTTAGATTTTTGAAGTCTGCCTTTAAACAGCATCTAATTATTCATGAAATCCTTTGAAAATAGAATTGTTACAGTCTCCTCCACAAATCTTTCTCTTTCTCCTTTCCTCTTTTAGTAACCTTCCTACTGAATAGCCATCAATTAACGTCATACTTACACATCAATCAATCTGTCTTTTCGAGATCGGCTGTGTGTCGTTTCAACCAAAATTACCTATAAATAATTTCACACCATTTTACTGAATGGGTATTGGGGTGTGAATACGAGGTTGCATATGAACGCTAATCAGGACCGTCACGCGGCGTCGTGTGGCGCAATCATTATACCGCATATTGATATCTTCATTTCATGTAAGGACACTATGGCATACTCCTATCGCATAGTGTAACATATTTGGATGTTATTTTTATATTTTTAACGTGGTTCACTCAGTTTTGTACTTATGTATAAAAGCAAATATACCGTATATTGAGACTAGTATCCATTAGTTTGACAGTCCGTTAACTGCCGTAAAACCTGACCAATAACACTTTAGTTAAATTTATTTGGATTCCTTAACCCGTCTGACATTCTAATCAACGCCACTTAAAATAAACCATAGCTCAAAATATTTTGACTTTAACTTCAACGAATATTCGATTTTTATTTTTAATACTAATTTTTAACATTTATTTAGCCCAGTAAAGACAATGAAAATGAGTGAAGCCAGCGCTTAATTAAACAAATCTACGAATAAATGAAACAAAAGTATTCGAAATTAATTCTTAAAATTAAATGTTGATATAAACGCAATGAGTACGCGATTATAATGTATCCGAAAATCTTAAATGGCACCACGAATCTTTCTGATTTAAATAAACATGTTAAGGTTAAGATTAGAGAAAACTCTCATATGACATCAAAATGTTCAAAGACACGATGTTTTTTTCACAGAAAAGTTACGATGCTTGTCTTGAGTGATAGAAGTAGGGGTGGACAAATAAACTCGATTTTAGAACTGCACCAAGAAGCCTGAAACTACTTTCCCTACACAGAAACTACCCGGAAGCCTCCTGTGACAACATGGACAGAACCCTGAGCCGTAGCGTCCCCCCATCTCCCCCGCTACCAGTCGGTATCCCCAGCCCGATCCCCTCGAATGGACACCAGACGCTTCCTGTCACTGCACAGCATTTCCCAGCCCACCACACACATCAGCTACATTGATGGCGCTCCGACCCGTGGCATCAACAGCTACCACGTCCATCATTCCCCGTCACCAAAAAGATCTTACAAGGTCCACATGATCTCCTCGAAAACCAGCCACCATCTCGTCAGATCGAGCAGAAGTCTGTCGGCCACCGACCTCAACTCCTCGCACGTTTATTCCTCGTTGGACGATCTAATCGTCAAATCGAAGCAGGAGAATGAACAGCGAGGCAAGGTCGTGAGCTGCGAGGATATATTCCACAAAAAACCCTTCTTCCCTGACATAACCCCCGCAGAGAGTGGAGTTTCGGTCGGGGAGTGGGAAGAAGGGTCAACTTACGGTGGAGAAGAAGATAACATGTCCCAGCGTTCTTTCGGTAGCTCTAGCGCCTTTTTCGATGGCACCGTGGACAGTGAGATTGAGAAATTTGACAGCGATAACTGTAGCGGGCATGAATACTTTCGAGACGGGGAGCAAGACGACAGTCGGAATAACAGAAGATGCATGAGTCGAAGGTCAAGTAATGAGGTCGCTACACCAGATGGTATTTGGAGCAGTGCAGTCTCCTCTTTCGGAGAGTCGAAACGGAAAGAATTTATGTCACGCGATTTCGAGATTGACCAGTCACGCTTCGGCGCTTTGAAAGTTCATATCCCAGCCTCAGAGCCACTGACAAAAGCTGGGAAGGATAACAATCAAAGTCTCTACTCAAAAGTGTTATCTTCCACCCCGCTAGCCCAGTCCACGCCACATGTCAGTCCAAGGGGGCTAGGGGAACTCAAACTCTCTGTTAAGGCCAGTTGGATGGCGGATTATCCTCTGAAAGAATCAAACACTGAAACCGGACCAAGTAAGTTAGAAACAGATAGGGTCTTGATTGACATGGACTTGTCAGATAACGACCTTCAAAGTCTGTCTCGTATAAATGACTCTAGCTTTTCTGATGATAACTTTTCCGATATATCAAACACTACAATCACCTCTCCCGAGTTAAGGAAACCGAAACTGGTTAAAAAGTTGTCAAGCAAGCCAAAGACGCCGAGCGCTAATTTGTCATTCATGCCTCTAAGCTTTGGTGAGCACATGGAGAAGGCGGACAACAGCCACGGCGTTTATCAACCATGTTCTGATGCGATGGGCATCGATGGAGACCCGGCTAATGTTCAAAATGCTGTCGACCCGTCGTGTTCGCCAGATGGCAGGTCGATAATTGGAAACGAATGTTGGGCTTTGTACAACATCGGGGCAGCAAAGGAAAGGAAAGCCTTGGGGAAATCGCATGAGCGCACGGGCCTAGAAAATGGCGATGTTGTTTTAGAGTCCAGGAGGGAGAAAACTGATGGGGTGGTGAAACTTCCTTTGATAACCCCCGGAAAACACGGACAGGAAAAGCTAAGGAGGGCTTCTCAATCATCACCACAGTCGGATCGATCGTCCCCAGTTCAACACTTGGCCGATGATTTGCAAACTGTTGGCAACGTTAGTGTAGGAGGGAGTATTAATTGTAAAAATGACGGGGAAATGAGAACAGAAAGCGAATCAACAATGTTTATTGCAGGAAGAGAGTTTTTGCACGGAGAGAAAACGGAATGTTATGAAGAGTCTTTGGATACAGTTTTCGTGAAAAAATCAGTCGACTTCCAAGACAGGGAACCAGTTAACGAACCCCTAACTAAAGCAAAATTAGACATCGGCTCTATTAACAGGGAAACGATCATTTCTGGTGGTGTTACTAATGAGTTAACAGATAGAACAAATAAACAACGGGAATTCGGGCTCACGGATGATGGAGTGGAGTATGTTGGTCACATGAGAAGAAATGTGACAATCTTTGGTACAGAAATAGAACAAAAATCTTTTGATTCAGGTCTCACTGCAGACTCCGGGAAAACACACGCTGATATTGTTACTCAAAGCGTGATTCCCCTGACGTCACCATTGCATCATGTCAACAGTTGGACCAATGGCGGCAATGCTACTGACGATAGCCTGGCAATGCATGGCAACATCGATCAAGTGGGAGTGAGTAACAGCGGGGACAAAGAACAGCTACCGCAACAGCCTAGCTTAACGGTTGGTCTCACGGGGAGGGCTGACACCGGAATGAGCACAGAAAACACCAACACGGATGGCTTTATTGATTCCCGCCTCGCGGTTGGTGAAGGTGGGGAAATCCCTCTGTTAAACTTGCGTGACACCGCCGCTGTGGTGAATTTCCAGTGCGTTGATGAAACTAAAAATATCCACAAAGGCGGCTTGGCGTTCTCCGTTCCTGATGATAAAATTGCACAGCGTATTTCATCTGAATCAGTTTCAAGGACAGGACGTAACGTAGACGCTAGTGAAATTAGAGAAAGCAGTCATACTGTTATACGTTTTAGTGAAGATTCCACGCCGGTACTGTCGACTGAAATCGTTTCTGTTACAGTGGATTGTGCTAGTGTTAACGACGTAGCTTCTGTTGATTCCAGTGATTCGTACATCGATAGCCGTGACACGTGTGAGTTGAGAATCGTGCGACAGAGCTCCCATGACCACCCGGCTCTCGGACCAGTTGATGAATCGATAAAAGAATGCGGTGACGCAAGATTTTCTGACAACATTACTTGTCAGGCTGAAAATAGAACTTTTGAGGCTGTTGTGGTGAGCGAAGACATTGCTTATGACTCTAATATAGTCAGTTATCATTCTGAAACCAATAATTCGGCCAAAAATGATGCGGTGAGTGATTCTATATGTATTGACTCAAAAGAAAGAACTCTTAGTAATGGATTTATCTCCATCCCTGCCAGCACGCATGACCCTACACACGAGGCTGTGAACGCCGATAACCCGCCTTTCTTGTCGGTAACCACGCTTACGCAAGAGACGGGCAGCGTTGTTGTCGCCACCAGTAGTAACCCCTGCCTGTGTCAGGGTACACATCGCTGCATCGCCTCGTCAGGTGTTTCGCTTGATGATGTTAAGACGGCGCTAAGTGACAGTGAAAGTTGTACACACTGCTCTGACCCACACCACACAAGCTCGTCATTGACTCAGACTATTACGTACGTTGGTTCCGATACTTCATCACATCCAGCCATGCAGCACAATAACCCATTGGATAACTTGCACGCGCAGTTGTCGCTTATTTCAGCAGCGGATGCAACAAATGATGTAGTTGATTGCTATCAGGACCATGCAGAGGCGACACATGTTACTGAAGATGTTTATGAAGATAGCGGAGACTACTGCTACTTGTCCGAGCCTACTGAAAACATCGGGACTTTCTATTCCTACAGTATTGAAGTCCACAGTAGCACCGAAGAGGACAATACCGAGGCTAGTCCTAGGGAACAGTACGACAATGAAGACGGAATGATCACACATTTACCAACCTACACGCCCCGCCGTCACCTTCAATATTCTCTTATAAAGCCGAAGTCAAGCAGTCTGTGGACGCTGGAAGAGGAAACCGAAAGTATGTTAGAAGCGCAGTCTCCAAAACGATCGTTATCCACAGTATCATCTGAAGAAGAAAAACGCAGTGATGAAAGCAGTCCGCTCGAACTGTCACCTGTTGCCACCCAACCTTTAACAGGCAACACCAGTTTCAATCAAAACGTCGAAATTCTAGACCAACTTCTTGGACCCCACAGTTTAGAATTCACCAAGGATAGTCGGCAAGCAAACCAGGGAGAAATCTCCATTCACGCCGGAGATGACATTCAACATGAACATTTATCACCCATCGATTTATCTTCTGTTCCTCTTCACGCTATTGACACCAGGTGGTCAGTTGAACAAGGAGAAGGGGCTTATCTGACAACCAGTTTATGTGGCCCAATTCCAGTGAATAATTTCAGTAACGTTGTGACATCTCCTCTCGAAGTCTTATCAAGCAGTCTACAACAGTTTGGTAGCTATGAAGAGGAGGACGACCTATTCATTGCCGAGGATGAGCGAGACTACTGCACAAACCTCGAAACGTCAAAACAGACAAGGCACGATGCTCCACTGAGTTGGAACGACGACGAAGTGAGCGAGTGTTCGTCTCGTATCCACGACTTTGATCACGAAGTCTCCTTAGTCTCATCCAGTGTGAGCCCTTCGCCATCTGACGCCAGCGAAGGCTTGCTGTACACCTGCGTGGGCACGGCACAGGTGAAGCATGCACTGCCGTCTTTTGATTACGATAATCCAGCGAGTCCTTACACGGAAAACAATACTAAAGAACAGGTAAAGGAGACACCGATTGATCAAGACATTGTCATTGAGAAAGATGATGACATGGATCAGTTTGAGAAACTATTGGAGGAATTTAACCAAGGCACATCGCTATTGACAGATATTGGAGAAATTGTTCTTTGTGAGGTTCATAAGGATGGCACTGTGTTGAGACCCACAGATCAGTTAGATAATCTCTATAAGGCTTTCACCAACGAGGATAGTGAAAAGAAACAAAACCACGTCTGTATTGTCATAGAAGATGACAACATGAGTTCCTTCAGGTTAAAGAGATTCTTGAAAAAATCTCACACAAAGAGAACAGCTGGGAAAAAGGTTATCAAATTTCTCACAAAGCTCGGTTGTGTTTCAGAAACCACTACCTCCCCTGAACTCAGCCCAAACAGATCGCGATCAGAACATGGCGAGTTGGTATTCAGTACAGACAGCATGCCATTAGCTCACACACAGCTTTCAAGACCTACTCTGCTTAACTCCAGCTGCTTCCAGGACCTGCATTCACTGACGAGGTCAGCCCACGGCCTCAGTTCAACAACGTCGAGCAACCAGAGTTTGGACTCCTTGAAGTCCCGGGCAGACAGTGCTTACTCAAGTTTTTCTGAGTCAATGGCAGGGGAGTTGACAAGTCCGAGAATTCCGAGCACCTCTTTACTCTCCCCTGCCTTTCCTTTCTCCTCCACCGGTAGCGTCTTCCATGACAGCCCATTCAGTCCAAACGTTCATTCATCCGACAGTGTTAGCTTCGGTGCATCTACAGACAAAACACACCATCCAAGTGGACCATCCAGGTCAGGTGAGACAAGTAGCCTGAACCCTGAAGTGATGACTGCCCTGTCAGACGTGTTTGATCAGTTGGATGTATGCAATGATGAGATTGACACCGCCTTGTTGAATCGCTTGAGGCACGGCCACACTAGAGCAGATGTCAACAGCAAGTGATTCATTTGTGATTGTGTGCTTATAAAACTATTACAAGACATGTCACAGGATTACCATGTGTAGAAGGCAAACTCTCATCCTGATGGTGCTTGTCAAATCTATTTAATTACCCAGTAACATCTTGTCTATATTTTATATATCAAAAAGATGTCTTCAATACAGAATAAAAGCTTAGTTATGTACAGCACATGCTTCTCAGTTATGATTGTATTTATCACATTTTTGGGGTTTTGTTCGGATACCTTACTTTAAAGGTCTTTATGGAGGATGCTATATTAAGTAGAAATTTTATTGTGTAACTCAAAGCAGTATGTGTTTACATTATGTCAAATACCATTCTAAACCTCAACTCTCTTGGCTAGACACAACTAAAGCATTGATTATATTTAGAATTTAGTATCTTTCTAAATGTTTCTAAAACCTGGAGTCACAATGCTGATTTACTGTTTTGAAATCATAAAATAAAATATTTTATGTGAAATACTCAGATTATGTGATCATGAATATAAATTCTCGTCCATAATAGGATGATCTGATTACAGAGTTGCTGATTTTTCGATGGGGAGGGGGTAGTTTTAGTTTGGCTAAGAAAGTAATTTATGCTAAGAAAATACTTCATTTACCAAATTCTAAAGCGAACCCGTTGAGAATCATTTTGTTGTGGCCAACAATTTTGATAAATCTATCGGGAAACCAATATATATTCTGGCAAAAATAAGCAGTGACCTCTGATTATTAGAACATATTGAGAGTTGCTTCTTTAAACTATGGCATTACTCCAAGTCAATTTTCATCTAGTTTCTTATATTTACTTCAGTAAAATGTTGAGGTATTTTCAGCAATACTTGGCTGTGTGTGTACGCAATAAGGAAAATACATGTATAACCAAATGGCATTGTGCATACATATTTAATATGAGAGATTTCATTGAGAAACATGTCAATGTCAATCTTAAACTATGATTGTCCTACGTATTTACTTCAGAAGAGAAACAAAACTATTTTGGTTTCAGGTTATGTGTGGATAATGTGTGTTTTGGATTTTTTAAAATATTTTTTTTTGGTTCATATTTCTAAAAAATAATTTTGAGATGGCCCGCAGCTAAAATAAGAACCGCCTGCTTTAATTTAATGATTTATCTCTGAAACAAAGGAGTTCATATAAATATTTGAAAATCATTAATTAATAATAAAAGAAATTCCCTGCTGCTTTTTATCAAATTAAATCTGAGAACTCTCAAAGTCAAATTTAAATTTGTATGCAACACTTGCATTTTAATTTCCCTACTTTTAGTTGTTTTACTCTCATTTTAAAATTTGGAATGCTCCATTTAATAATTTTTGAGGAAATCTTTAACCAATGTTGACAAATAAGCATTTTTATTCGATTTAGCTTTTAGTTAAGGACAAATGATATTGTACAAACAAAACAGCTTTTTATGAAAGTGGGGGAAAGTGGTTTCAATAATCGACAAGGTTTCATCATGATTTGACCACTTAAGCGTTAAAGTTAAATGATTGGGAATGTAGATTTCCGTTGTGAAATTAGTCCTAAAACAATGCACCGTAACCACCATTAGATATTGAATAAAATATAATATGCTCTAGGTTGTGCTTGTTTAATGATCACTCGCTGGATATTGGAGCATCACTCCCACAGTTATTTGTGTCTGCTATTCACAACCCACAACTGCCCAGGCTTTGAATATACCAACGACTTATTTGATATCATGCTTTACAATACACAAACATTCCACGGATATATTTTTTTACATATAAATACTTATCCATATCCTTTATCCTTTGCCTTAAACTAAAAAAAACTTTTGTCCATTTAAATTTAAGAGAAACCAAATTTTTGTCCTCCACTTTTTTTTCATTCGTTATTATAATTAGGTTTACGTTATTAAATGAACTTTTCGTGACTTTGAAAGCACACAGTTATGGTATGATTAAAAAAACTTTTGGCACTTAAAGTGGCTTCATTTCTTTTATTTTTATTTCATAATTATGTTTGATGTGTGAAAGTATTATGATTTTTCTGTACATGGAGAAATGATAAAATATTCATAAATAAAAAACAAACTAGTTACAGTCCCCAGCATTTATTTCCAATGGCAAAGGCTTTGACATCCAGTTGGAGCTAAGATTTTCATATACCCATTGCCCCAATTTTTCACCCAAAAATTCTGTATTTGGGGTGGGTTGGTGGAAAGCAAGTGCCGCCCAGGGCGGATGGCTATCTTTTTGCGACCTTTCTACGCCGGGGCATAGTTTAAATAAGTATATGATTCCTAAAGATGATTACATTAAAATCACTCACACTCGCTTGGAATAATTAAATAAATGTAATATGAAAATTAAAATTAAAAAAAAGAAAATCAATGGCGATGCATTACACAAAAATTGAAAAAAATACAATTCAGAATAGATGCCATACTATGAGAACAGCATATATCCCATTAATTCCCAGCTCCGAACAATCCAGTGTGTAGCAAAGCAACGGCTAGTTTATAAAATAATTTAAAAAACAGTACCACCTTGAAGACAGCAGGGATTTTCTCAACAAGATTTTGAACAGCCTTTTTCATATCATGTACACACATATAAATGAAATCTAAATTTATTGACTCGACTTTTCAGCAACATGCAACTGTCATTTTTAAGAAAATTATATAACCTAAAAAGCTTATATACAAAATACAGAGTTACTGTATTTCTTTATATTCTTTATTTTTTAAAATGTATTGTTTAAATCTTTCACAAATATGAATATCGTACAGCGTAAACTTAGTTTTATTTCTCCTCAAAATGGAAATATTTACATTTTTTTAAAAGGACAGACAGATGTGCATCAGGTATTGTCAAACGATTCAAATTTGTAATCGTCTGTGTTCACCAAAGAAACTTTCAACAGTGCTTGTGATGTACATAGAGTGAGTGAAATTAGATAATCATAAAATGCAAACGGCTAAACAAAATAATGGGCTTGGGAGGAATGTGATAAACGGCATGCTCCAAAAATTGAATCAGTTCGTTATTCTAAGTTCAATTGTCAATCGAGTGCCATCTAGTCATACTCTCAACACTCTTTGGAGAAAAAAAAACATCACTCAACACGATAAATAAGTGTTAAGATATCAGGCTGCATGTAGTCGCAATGGCTGTACATGCATTTTGGGAAATGTGGAATCCAGAGAAACGTTTTGTCATACAAGATGTTTTAGAATGAAATTAGGAAATAATGTTGTTTCTCGGAAGTTGTCTACTTCAAAGTCGTGATCTCCACTCTTATCATTTGAGTATGGCTGCGATGTACTTGTCCACGGGGAAGAGACCCTAAATGTTCCGAAGCAGCGAATTTTCAATAGCGAGTTTTATCGAACAGTACCGGTAAAGTACAAATATATTTACGTACAATTGTCAATTCCTGCTACATGGTTTGCAGTAACTTTGGTTGTGTATTAGACATACGAGTAATGAAGGCGACATACATAAACACAAGTGGTGTCATTTTAAGGCGTTTTTTTAAAGATATAAGTTTATCTTCAGTAGCCCTCAATTATATTATATTTAGTTATTACCGTATATACTCGTTCTATAGCCCGTTCGTTCATAAGCCGACACACACACACTTTTGTAAGGGAAAAGTATTAAAAGTGTATAACCCGATCGCAAGCCGACCCCCCAAAAATAATAGGACAGCTTTAAAAAAATGGTACATATTTTTTTTTAACTACAAGCTAAATCGGTCATTATGATTGTTTACTTTGTACTGCCTATCTTTGTCTTTCTGCTCTTTGTTAAGCAAAAGTTACCGGTATTTAAAAAAAAATATATATTTGGTAAACAGTAACGAAAGCACGTACATTAATTAAAATCCGTGGTTGAAAACAAAATTTGTATAACAATTTCTTAAAACGTTCACAAAAATAAATAAAATGATTAAATAAGGCAAGTGCTGATTTTTAATAATATACTATACCTTCTGATAGAGCAATCGAATCTTGTAGAATGTAGAAAAGGACATTGATAATCTACAATAACAACACCGATATTCAATATCCATGCAGAAATCACCTATGACCCGCTCATAAGCCGACCCCCCCCCCACACACACACACACTTTTCCCCCTAGATTTTGTCCAAAAAAGGTCGGCTTGCGAACGAGTATATACGGTATTTATATATTTGTTTGACTTGCATCCACGCAAACGTCATTCTTAGCTAATCTTGTTGCTATAATTAATAATTTTTTTACATGTAGATATTTTTAATAATTGAAAACAAATAGCTTAACTTATAATGTCAATAAATTCCTTCGCTAATCTCCATTAATGTAATTTTTATCTGCCTTGAACATTTTATTTTTAAAAATTCTTTGATAACTTATAATATTTTAAATATTTACCAGTATCATAATTTGTGGGTTTAAAAAATAATAATAAATAACAATGGTACATTAGAGTTATCTAACAAAAGACTGTTTTTTAATTAGAAAACTTAATGACGGCTTTGACTGGACATTGACATTTGAATTTAAATTTTTTTTTAAATCTCATTAGCAGAGCAGATAACAAAAGCTGATTGTGGACAAACAAATTGTGGTATATTTTATCCTCGACCCAACTTCATTTTCTGCCATCGTGGAACAGTGGTCATAAATTTTATCTTGTCCAGTCCACATTTATTGCAAAGATTCATAATATCCTCTACAATTGCAGATGCCATCGTTTTCTTTACTGGCAGGAATATAACAAATTCTACAAAATTATAAATTTATTATATATCTATATATAATCTGATATTAAAAGAGATTTCTTTAAACTATTCTTACATAAATATAGTCCTGCATGTTGAATTTTTTTAAAAATTAACTACTAATATTAAAGTACTTACATAAATTTAGATAACCCTAAAGTAGGTTAATTATTTTGAAGATCCAAAAAAGTTGATGTTTAAAACTGTTGACCTAAGGGAGCAATTTTTAATTACATGTATTATTTTTTGGGGGGAGGGAGGGGGCTCACCTTGTCCCAAACTGCGGATGCCCAAGTGTGTAACCCAGTGCAGTAACTCTCAATTTAAGCTATTTCATCAGTAACTGGAACATGTACATCATAGAATAACATTTTAAAAACGCATAGTCGATCTCGCATCAGCACGTTTTTATTGTCACTGGGTGAGGTACGCAACTTTTGAAAGATTGAAGTCTAGTTACATGATTCGAATGAAAGGGCGTGTTCATAAAATAATCATTACAAAACACATAGTGTATAATAATGGTAGCATATTTTTAAGATTGAAATGAAGATTAAACTATTGTAAATGTGACTATTCAATAACATTACAATACACTGATTGTGTTTCCACATCATTTTAATGGTACATATCATTAAATATAGAAATCATTTAAAACTTATGTTCTGATTTAAAAAATACTTATTTCAAATAGCCCAGCTAACTTTGATGAATATTTGGCACATCTTTGGACAACTTGCTTGAAAACTGAGAATCCCTTCACAAGAGCATTTACATAAACTCAGCATTTCATGAGTTAGTGTTCGCAGTCAGCTGTTGCAAATTAGAACTGTGAAATTGATCACTCACTTAATCATGGAAATAGATTGCACAAAATGTTTTTGGTTAAATTGATTTAAAAATAATTTGAAAATACCATATATCATGAAACAAAAAACAATTTTAGTGTTGCAATAGACTCAGAGATCCACTTTTAATTGGCTAAACATATTGCACATTAAGTTATTAGAATAACTTAACACTAATGGATCACAATAATTTCCTTTACTAATATAAAAATAAATATATGTTATTAGACATTTACACAGAACCATTAGAGTTTACAAATTCATGCAGTAATACTAAAACTTCCAATTTTAAGGTAAAGATCACAATGCCTTATTTGCATTTACTCACATACATTTTCTCTAAGGCTTGACATTACTTTCCTAAAGCTTTGTAACCTGCTCCATCTTCTGAGCAGTGCTGGAAAAGATTTTGTCAGCGTAAGACTTAATTTCCTATTTTCCCCAGCCATATGCAGAGCGGACACGAGGTTAACAAGGCCGCTTCTGTTTCAGGGGCTAACCTGCAATGCCGGCAGTTGAGTTCATGTTTTTGTCTAGCCTGTTCAAGTATCAGATGGTAGAGCAATGCTCTGTTCTCATTTGATTTCTGGTGTAGGCTACTGTAGTTTCCACCACAGGTCTGTTCAAGGCTTGGGCGTGTTAGTGTGTACTCTTCTGGCAGTCAATGTTTTCTGCCCATTTCTTGTACCACTTATTCCTAAAGCTGTCTGCCAACCATGTTTTGGTCCCAGATAAGATTCTGGGACATCTGGTTGTAATTGGGCCACCCCTTTTTTGCACTAAATGTTGTGATTAACATTGTCCAAATGGCTACTTTCCCACTGAGAGCACAATACATGTACTAATATTGATTTATGCATTTTTCAAGCACCTTTTAAATGCGTTGCTATATTACTACAGTTTTGTTATTATAATTTTTTTAAGGAAATGAAGGGCGGGATGGAAGCCGAGATTTCCCCATCAAATCCAGCATTGTGTTACCACCCAAAGCTCCAGGTGTGTCGCAAGGCAACTCCGATGAAGATATCTCAGACTTGGAGGAGCAAGAGAAAATTTCCAGGATGAATCTTCGGAACTGGGATCCAGTAAGGCAATATGGTGGATCATGAAAAAATATATTTATGCTTCCAATTATTAAAAAGTAAACTGAGGTATCAATGAATGTGGTACATCATTGATAGTTGTAATAACAAAAATCTTTGAGAAAAAAATCCTGTTCATGTAAATAAAACAGCAAGTTAAGCTGGTATGGCTCTAGAGTATTTGAATAAAAGAAACACTTGTGAAAAATGTAAAAGTAAAGTTTTACCATAATTGTTTTTAAAAATTTGACTTATTAAAACAAATTAACATTTGGGCAAATGCATTGAAATCAAATGCTTTTATAATGAGATTATTTGAGCGAGCCAGAAAAGATTAATTAGTGGTCTCTACTTTCAGTTGTTAAAAAAAAGCTGATAATAATGGAAAAAAACAATTTTGATTGAGAGAACATGTGGTTATCAATACAAATGTATGAATCTGTTGGATTACAAATCTAACAGAGACAAAAGATCTCAATGCTTAATTTTATTTTTAGTAGAAGTTTAGTGAATTTGAACAGGCCCTGTTACTATTTATGCATTGTCTTTTTTATTTATTCTGCCCAGTAATACTAAGAAATAAGTTTTTATAATTTATACTCATTTGATTTAATCGGCAACTGTGTTCATATATTTAAAGGTGGGTGTAAAAAAAGACATTAGGTCAAAATATTTTTAAAAATTTTAAAAATTAGAAGAATTTTGTTTGTAGTAATTTTGTTTATTAAGTATTAATAATTTATTGTGATTTAATGTGGGGTGTAATATTTAGTTAACTTCCTAACTTTAATACATTTATTCAGAGTCCAGTTGTATCTGAATTATACAAGATCCAGCTAATGGAAGAAGTAAGTTGGTTAAACTTAAAGAACATAAATCTTTTGACTATTTATTTTCTGAAAAACATACAACTTGTATGGTGAAACTTCAATCCATTGCCATTTTTATTTTTTATTATTAATTGATTAACAATGTTATTAAAATAGTGTCTTATATTCAAATATAAAATTATTGTATGACATTCCAAACATTAGAGATCAAAAGTTGTGTAAAAGTCCCCAAAAAAATATATAACATCAGGTAAAAAAAAAGCGAGGTGGGAGGTGGCTATAAAAATGTGTATGTGATAGCTTGTTCATCATTTGAATATACATGTAAATGCTTTGAGTGTATGTAAACTTTCAGCTCTATGTTGTCCAATTTATTGCACAGAAAGTTATTATTTCAATCATGTGTCTTCACTGATTCCATTTAAATAATTTTTTTTTAAAAACAATCCTATATACCCACACACTTTTTTGAAACATGTCAAGCCTGCTCAAATATCAGAGTTGTCATTATTAAATATTTTCAATACAATTCCCTGCTTGCTACAGACATTTTAGGATTTTGTTGTTAAAGAATAAAGAAGTTCCTTCCTTTCATTGATGTTGAAACACCCTTCCCAATGGTTGACTTATTCTTCACAAGAACATTTTTGGACACAAATAATTTAGTGGTGAACCGACCGAAGCTATCCAACTAATGGGAGGTGTAATCCATGACATGGGAAATAGGGTCCTTGGAGTGGATGATGGGGTATGAATTAAAGTGGTTCCCCTTATTTGATACAGACCCACATTTTCGTGCGTTTCATAAAATTACTTTATAAATGGTTTTAATTTTTGTATAATCTGAAAGGAAAGTTTCCTTCAGAAAACTTTGCTGCTTTGATTTGATTTTTGGTTCAAGATTCTTTTTAACCATCATCATATTTGAAATTATGTTGTTTCTTTATAAATTTGTTTTTTTAATTAAGAACATTAACATGAGTTCAGTGGGAAAAAGTCAATGAAAATAAAAGAGATAATAGATTTATTATTTTTAAACTGGGAGGGTTTTTTTCAGATGATTGATGTAAATTAGAACATTGAACAAATGCATTTGAAATTTGAATTAAAGAGTGGATATTTAAATGTATGATATTTGAGTCAGTGTCTAATGGACTGTTTACAGAGAGGTCGATACCTAATGGTGCGATGCCCCACCGAGAAAGAATATGGGCAATGGAAGATATCTCTAGAATCTCAAACAGCTGACAACACTAAAGCTACTTATGTCAAACCTCTACTCAAATCCACTAGAAGTCCAAACAAAGTAAGGACCTGTAACCAGTGATGGGGTATCATGGGAGCAGCATTTTATTTTTTGTTTTGCAAGAGAAAATTACGAGTGCCTTAAAACAGGAAATGCAACCTTTTAGCTTAGACAATTTTTTTTTACGGCAGGCCCCTTGACAATTTTAAATTTAGGCTGTGTAATATTCATCATAGAGATAATGTTTAAAAATTAAGACATAGTACATTTTTATATGGAACAATGGAATAATTAATAGTTTGCTGTGATTTTTTTATTTATCACACTGAATATCATCCAATAGTTTAACAAGAAATCATCGACAGCTAGAATATTTTTACATAAACAGTAATCCAGTTCTTGAAAAGTCCTGCATAAAACGTTTCAGCAACCTGCCGGTTGCTCACCCCTTAGATCTGTCTCTTCTAGTTGGCTATCACAAATACATAACTGAGCTAAAGAGGTCTATTAAATATCTTATTAACCCACACATTCAAAAGAATAAAGGTCTACACTACATGTTAACTGATTGGTAAATACAATTTACCCAATATATCCTGATAGGTCTATAACAAACACATGATTATAACCTGATAATTGGTCAAATGTATCCACAGAATGTAATTATCTTGGACCTGGGAAGCAGTGCAATACGGGCAGGAGTCCTTGGCATACAGGGTAATTAAGGCAACCGACATAAATCTAATCTTGTCATTTAAATATATTCCTTGGTGTTCTCTCGCACCTTACAATTGTAATGCCTAATTTTTAAAATTTAACCATACTTTGTTTTGAATGTTACAGCAAGTCTGCCAGATCTGTTCATCCCAAGTGTGCTGGCTGTTGATAAAGAAACTGACCAAGTGGTGGCCATCGGCATTGAAGCATTGAAACCTGAAATCCGCAGCAGATATAGAATTGTGTACCCCATTCGACCATCCAATAAAGTAGACCAGGTATAAATGTCATTAACTTATAAGTACAAGAAATTACTTTGTCTAACTGATGTTTCTTCCACTGTATAGAATCCTGGACATTGTTTAAAGAATGAATACTTTTTGTATTCAGGATCCTGTAAATATTTAAATATGTAAAAGAATCTTATTAATTATTTCTAGTATTTTCATATTTGGCATGAAAATGTGAAGATTTTTATGATTTGCTCAAAAGTTAATAGCATTAGACACAAATAATTATATTTATTAGTTTGAAAAAAATGATCAAATTTAAAAGTATTAAAATACATAGACTATAAAGGGGATTCGGACATTATTTTAATAAATTTAAATGAACCTCTTCTAAGGTTCTAATCCTAAAATGTTTAATGCTATTGAGTCATATTGTATCTTCCCATCTAGTATTCATTTCCTGATGTCAGCTTTTTATTGTAAATTTTTTTCTTCTTTAAATGTAAACAGAACATAATGCGTCCAGTGAGTTTCGTTTCATTTTGCCTTTTTTAGGAATCATATTTTTTTATTTTGAGCATGTATTTCATGATGTCCTTAATTATGCTTAAAAAGCTAAGTTTAACCAAAACGTTTATTGCTTGAGTGACCAAACCCTTGAGTGATATGAAACATGCATTCTGTTCTTGACCCAAGGAATCAGCCATGGCGTTATTCATGAGCTTCAAAGTCCACCATGACATCATTCATCATCCTTACACCTGTCTATCATGTGCCATCTAGCACCAGACTTGATTGAAAATCTGGCACCCCACATTTTCCCCACCACTCCTCGCATAACTAAATCCTCGTTTTTATGAATTTCAAAAATTGTTGCTTTTACATGAGAATCAATCGATATCTGTCTTTTCATACATAGCTAAATCATATCTGACACCACATCAGAGATATGCTTAACTTAATGTAAAACTAAGCCTTACTCAATCTTTTTTTGTGCTGATATTACTTAATCTTGAAAATGTTTCATATAGTCCATTTCATTCATCACTATTCCTCAGTGAAAGCCTTTATTCAAAAACCTAACTTGGTATACGAAAATGCCAACAGAAATACCTTGTTTAAAGAGAAAAATCAAGTAGCAACTCCTTTAAAGTATGTGTAGTCTGAGACATGTCTAAAAAGCCCATCTATATTTACTCCCAAAGTCCTCCAACATACATAACTTCAAATTTCAAGATTTTTGTTGTCTACAAAATATTTTTAAAAATATAATATCAATCTCCACCCCCTACCTCACAAAATAATGAAATAGACCTTGTTAAATATTGGTAAATCCCTTCAATCTCCATTTGTATTCCCCCTTAGCACTTCAAAATGTTCCATGTTAAAGTTTTTTTCAGTTATGTATGGGTTTTATTTTGTCAACAGATCTACTTTTTTAATGCACAAAAGAATTTAAAATTATCTAAAAATATATATTTTATTGCATGCCATTTTCAACTCAGTACCAATATTTATTGAAATATAACAACCATTTATGGTAAGGATCTTAAAAGATCATGTTAATTTATTTAAGAACACCAAAAGTTAAGGAATTAACACTCCTGAGCTGGCGAGGTGTTTGTTTTTAGAATCATTTACTTTACATTTTCCTTGTGTCTGGCTTTGCAGAATGAAGCATGAAATTTTGCCACTCAAATATGTATTAAACCATTGTTGGAGGTATTTTCTATATATTTATATTTTACAAATACAATACTCTACTTTGTATTGCACTTTTTTTTCTTTTTTTGTGTGTGCGTGAACATATTTAATTTATGTATAGAATCTGAAATGTTTCATGTATACAAACATTTTTGCTCTTTGTTTTTTGAAAACAATTTCAGCTAATCCTAATCTTTTTTAATCTTAACAGTTTTCAATTTCAGCAGATAAAAGAAAACTAAGAGAGAATTTCTTTTGTAAAATTATATTTTGTACCATATGAAGTAATAATCTATTCAAAACATAAACTTTTGTTTGACAACTGTAACATGTTTATTTAAATGCATTTTTTTTTAAATGTATGTTTTTTTTTGTTTTTTTTTAAATTAATTAAATTGCCTGTTAATTTATTCATCCTGTCCAACAGTTTAACATTGAATTACAGTACATGGGCGCCGTCTTTAGCAGATTGTTCAAAGATCTCAATGTCACCCCAGCTGACTACTGGGTAATGAAATTATTGTTTTCAAACTAACCAACAGAGTTGTGAGTGTTCAGAACTTGATTGTGTCAGAGGTATTTCTTAATAATAACTGTAAGGAAAGGACATATTTTTATAAAGGTCTTATTGTTTATGAGAAGACAGTGTTCTCTAAGGAGAAAGTGTACAAAAAAGTAGGGCTGCGGAAATTAACGATTAATTTCTCTATTAATCGTTAAAATCTTTTAACGATTAAATTATTTTTTAACGATGAATCGGCCCATCGCTTACAAATTATTGGAAGTCAAAAAGTAAGCAAATAATAAAAAAATTGCGGCCAATTAATAATAAAAAATTCTTGACAATTACTCGAACATTTTGGTTTTAAACTATTGACTGACGGTAATGTTAAAAATGTTGATAAAGTTTGCCTACCATGGTTCTTACACTTCGCCTACTTATCAAACCAAATGAAAAGCATATTAACGTTTAATGCCCCAGAAGGTTTTCGCCAAACTTCTGCCTCATTCCCGTAAGGATTTCCCGTTTATTACTATGAACTGGTTATGAAATTTTAAAAATTGCGTACAATTTATTTTTATTATTATTGTCATACTGTCTTCATCCTTTAGGATAAGAATGGTTATTTTACGTATCAAAACGACCGTCTTGAGCATAATACTATTTTACCTGTAGTTTAATACTATTATCTTTACAATAACATATAGCGAAATCACATTTTCAAAAAAAAACGTGTAAATAGGGCCAAAAAACTTCGCGAAGCAAGCGATAACACTAGGGAGGTCAACGGCCGCCATTGCCGGAAGTCGACTGAAGCTTCTCTTGCTAAATGAAGAATTTCTGCTTTCTATAATTTCATTACTACAGAGAGTGCATTAAACGTTAAGCTAATGGCAGTAATGGAGTCTGACTCAGAGACAGAAAATGACGACAGCTCTTCTGATGAATTACTACGTTACAAAATGGGGATGAAAGTTCCTGAATCTGTCACCTCTCTACAATGGTGGACACCGATATCCGATAATGTCATTTCTTGCCAAGACCGTTTTGTGCATACCAGTTACCTCAGTTCCATGTGAATGATTGTTCAGCTCGGCTGGTTATGTTGTCAATTAGACACGCTCATCACTTGAACCAAATAATGTCAACATACTTAGTTAAAAGATGATATATAAAGGAGACATTCCAGTGTTATTTAGATTTTCAACAAAAGTTTAAAAAGTGTTATTTATGAGATAAATTTAAATTTTTGGCTTTAATCGAAATTAACAATTAATTAATCGTTAATTTTTCAAAAGTTAACGATTAAATTTAAATTAATCCTTAACAGCCCTAATAAAAAGCTATCAAAACTGCTTACATGTTGCTGTAGTAATTATAATAAGCTCTATTAACTATTTTTAATCATTACATTGTTCTATTCTTACTTTTCAAGTATGCAATTATCAGGGATGTAGTAATCTGTTTTGGAGAATAAAGAAGTCCTCAAATATTGATTAACGTTTTTTTTTCCAGCTAATGATAAGCACCCCACAAAATTTGGGCGACTCCCTAAAGAAAGGCATCATGGAGTGCCTGATGGACAAGTTCAATGTTAAGGGAGTCTGTATGGTGCAGCAGGCGTTACTGTCTCTCTACTCATACAAGGCAACATCTGGCATCATTCTCGATATTGGCCAAAGGATAGAAGTCTTACCAATATTTGAAGGTACAACACGTCTCTTTGTGTTTTTCCTAAAGTTGATGTATTGTTTCTCCTTAAATTATTTTTACAAAATATTGCTCTATAAGTGAAAAAAGTAACAGATGTTTGAAGAAATCGGAAAAAGTTCATGCAGAACAATTTTTTTTAAAAAATCGGCCAGCGGAGAAATGAAAATTATAACTCAAAAAAAAAGTTTTGTAAAGAAATCAAGTTAAGTATCAATCACTGAAGCGTATTTATTCTTAGTTACAAGAATTGTATGGTAAAGATTGTTGAGGAGACTTCTCTTAGTTTAGTCATTGTTATGTCTTGTACCAACATGCCGAATTGGGAAACTAAGACAACAAACTTATTCAGACTTTTGGGATTTTGTACACCACATACGATTATTGTCATGTTTTGTACACCACATACCATTATTGTCATGTTTTGTACACCACATACCATTATTGTCATGTTTTGTACACCACATACCATTATGTCATGTTTTGTACACCACATACCATGATTGTCATGTTTTGTACACAACATACCATTATGTCATGTTTTCTTCTCTTGTTATTCCTTTTCTTGATCTCATCTTTATTATCCATCAACTGCTGTAGACTTCTTGCAGACATATTCTTTGTTTTGTGATAACATTTCATGCTTGCCCATTTATACTGTTTTTACTAAATGGAAAAAAAACAACAGACAGCTAAAGGATTGGTTTTATGTTACATTTTACTAAGACATCTAATTATTATTAATTAAAATAATGGGGGTTAGACTGCAACCAGGCAATTGTGTTACGTCCTGTCAGGCTAACTAATACCCTGTTTATATGTTATTATTAATTACTTGTCAGGTTTTGTCATCGAAGGAGGAGTTGCCCGCTGTCCTTTTGGTGGCCAGAAGGTTCAGGAATCTCTGACCACCTCCTTGCTAGGATGTAATTATAAGTTTTCATCTAGTACAGAACAATGGCTTGTCAGATACATCATGGAGCAGGTAGGCAACCATTTATTTGAATGGATTGATTTGATTGATTGATTTTCTTGTTTGGCCTCGAGGGCTTACAGGGTGGATATTTGTGTCTTCCAGTTCTGTGGGTTTGATGCAGCTCGATGAAGATCTTGGAATGCGTGAAGTTCTAGAATTTAGACATCTTTTGTTGATTGATCTGCGTAAAGTTTGTATAGCAGAAATAAAGTTTTTTTATACACTGCTGTAATAAGATTGTTATGTTCATTTCTATAAATGTATTGTAACTTCTATTTGGTGAAATGTAATCTATGATTTCATATACTTTTAGAGCTGCTATGTGGCCTTAGACTACCAAGAAGAGGAGGATTGGTGCAAGTCACAGCCAGATTCTGTCAAGTACAGCATCAACTTGGCCAAGTTTAATCTCCCAGAAGGTGCTTACAAGTGAGTACAAATAATCTCACTTAACGAAATAGTTATTGCTATCGTTTCTTATCTTTTTCATTTGGGAAGGTCAAGTTTTAATCTTGAGCAGATTCATATATTGTACTTGTTTTGCTAGGACTTTACTAAAGGGACCATTAATAAATCAATGATATTTTATTGTGTAAATAAAATATTATTTCCAGGCTATTAATAAAACAGGAAAATCTGTAAATTTAAAACTATCTTCAGACCAAAACATGTGAATATTGCAGGTCAGTTGAACACAGCCTGAGCCGTTTCAAAAGTCCAGAAGGTTTCTTCAATGTGGACATGTGGGAACTGGACTATCCTACGCTTCATAAATTGATCCACCAGGCAATACAGAGCTGTCCAATAGACAACAGAAGACATATGTGGAGGTAATGGAACACCCTCTAGGCTTTACATTGACCTTATACACATGAAAATATATTAATATTTAAGAATGTAAATGTGGCCAAAGCTTTATAACAGGGGTCTCCAAACTACGGACCGTGAGGCCTTCTCATCCGGCCCCTGGAGACCTTTTAATCTCCAATAAAGATACTATTTTTATGTGTAGTTTAACACAAACTGCGTAGTTGGCCAACAAACTGCTGTTTGACAGTTAATGCGGCCCTCCGGCAGAAAAGTTTGGAGACCTCTGCTTTATAATATTGTGATCACCAAATTAAGAATAAAATATAAAATAGAATGTTTACCAAAAGGCTCAGAGCAAATATGAATAGTGGGATATAAAAATAAATATATTATTTTAAATTAAATATTCTCAGTTTCCAAATACAATTTTCTTCTTTATAATGTTGTATTGAATATGGGTGATGAATAATGAGTACAAAAATCTTAATATTTATTATTTCTTAATGTCTTTAGAGCTGTGTTTTTGAGTGGGGGCGTTACCATGCTACCTGGATTTCCAGATAGATTGGAAAGGGAGCTAACCAAACTTGCGCCACCGGGTGTTCCTGTGGAGGTAATATAGACCAAATACAATACAGTAGAACCCGGTTAAGTCGAAGGCTTAGGAGTTTGCCAAAAGGTGTCGAGATAACCGATGATCGAGATCAACGAAAACCAATATGGCGGCAAAATATTAATATTTGCTTGAAATTTCTTTATGTACATGATGTGCGTTAATTAGTGATGGGACGATTAATCTGAATCGTATCGGAATATCGGGACCCTAACATTTCTTCACTCTTTCCTAAGGTTGTTAAGACCGTTAGTTTTTAAGGACCGTTTCAATTTAACCCTTTGTTGCGTTAGCGCTGTTTTTTCCCTAATACTAGTGCATAACGAATTCAGCTACTCCTGCCCCGCCACAGCGGGTCCGTTGGTGAAATCGTGTCACCTCTCTTGCCCGCTCCCAGATAACATTAAGTGTAATGGGGCTTGATGTTTGTTACACTGTTTCTGCTGAGTTATCATCATTAACAGCAGTGATTCCCAGATTGAGCGATACTGTGCCTTGGAGGGCACTTGCGTGACTTTCCTTACAACTACAAGCTACACTAATAAATAACCCGCCACGTGTAACCTACACATCCCCTCATTGTCCCAGAACCATTCTCTTCCAAACCATCTTCCTTGGGTCCGTCCCCTCAGCTTACAATGGACTCAGAATTCCTTCGGTAACTTGATGCTAATCGGACTAACCAACAACAACAATGGTGTGGGAGATTGAGAGTGGGGGTGGAGAAACTGTCTGTAGTCTGTTATATTATAATTTTATATCCTAAAATCTGGGGAGCCTTGTTAACAGTAAGCACCCTATGATTTTGGCATCGTCCCATCACTAGCGTTAATAAATGAGAATGTACATGCACGTGGTTTTGGAGGTTTTTTTTTACACAACAGCATTGCCGTTATTTGTTTGATGAAGCGATCGGCATGCTATAAAAATGTGCATACATGTTTGCTAACAACAAAAGGCATATGTGCACCAACTAACAGCAGAAATTTACCAATATAAAATTTAAAAAACACCGTCGATTCTCGATATAAACCTTTATTTTCTTTTCTAAAGATATTCGTTTATAAAAAATTAAATGATTAATGCATCAGGAAATGAATTAAGTTTAATAATAATATAACATGCACTGCGAAATAATGACGATTAAAGACCTATAACGCGATTTTCGAGCACCTCGGGTGAATACATACTCGATAGAGACGCGTCAAACTAATTCACACCCGGATAAAAGTGAAACAAGATAAAAACATCCGGTAATTTTTATTGAAATCTCGTAGAATTACACAATAGCCGAAAGTCTCGAGGAAAGCAAGATTTCAATGGTATTTTTAACTAAAAATGCGAGAGTGTGTTGCTAGGCGAACCGACGGGGATCGACATAACCAACATTAAGTTGCAAATTTGGCCCTCTTTTGCGCTCGAGATATTATAATTTGGCGACTTAAAAGAATGGACATAACCGATGCGAAAATGCTAAGACAAAGAGAGAATTTGGCGGTTCCAATAAAAAACGTCGACTTAATAGGGTTGGCAAGTTAACCGTGGTCGAGTTAAGTGGGTTCTACTGTATCATCAAAAGTTATGGAATAATAAAAAAAACCTAAATGAACTAGATTTGTCACACAATAAAATCATCAATTTTCCAATATATAAGATCCTCTATTTCTTAGACAATAAAATGTGCTTTTTTCCCCCCAAAAATGAAATCCTTCGCTTGCCAACATTACGACCACCTTACATTTAGTTATACCTATTTTGGTATTGAGTCTCCTTATAATTAAATTATTAATTGAAAAGGAAACGTAGAAATGATTTCCTCCATTTAGTAACTAAAGCCTATTCAGGGTGAATGAACCAAGAGTGTAAGTGTCATGTTTTATTGTCAGGTGCATGCTGCCCCACAGAGATACCACTGTGCCTACATCGGGGCATCAGCTGTTGCCTTAATGTCCCAGTTTGAAGAGATGGCCATCTCCAGGGACGAATGGAAGAAAGATGCAGTTAAAGCTTTCAGAAAATGGCAGGCACCAGCTTCATAAAAGATTTATCAAACAAAGTTTTGTGGGAACATAATTCTTAGTTAGAGCCCGGTCATAGTTTAACAATTCATGATTTGATGGAGAATAACTTTGCAACATGCAAGTTTATAAACATGTTATTGAGTATCACATCTTCCAGTGAAGTGAAAGCAAGCATTTAGAATTTTTGTATTAATTATTTAAATGTGTTGTTTTTTTTTAAACTGAGCTTTTAAAGTAACTTCATTTGCTGTGTAAATGTACTTTTCAAACTTTTGAAGTAAAAGTTATGTAAATTTGTAAACTTGATGATATATAGGCAATCAAAAGTAGATTGATGCTTCACTAAACAGTACCTCTGTAAAGTTTTAAAATGTACGCATATTCTTTTTTTATATTTTCTTTAGTTCCTTTGGAATTATTGAATGAAGTTTCCCTCAGAAAAATAACTTTTATCAATAAATCCCTTATATTAACTTCACCGCCGTCTCGTCATCTCTGTCTGTCTTGGGCGGGCGGAAAAACAAAAGTAAAAAATGACCCACTTGCCGTGATCCGATCGAGCTGAAATTTGGCACACAGACCCGTCTCACCTAACAATGCATCGTATCAAAATTTCAGATCGATCGAACGTACCGTAATTAAATTAATGCATTTTAAGTTTATCCTTATATAACGTATGTAATTCAAATTCACTGTTCGTTATTGTTTTTTTTCCACGTGAAAGTTTGAGTTGACGCTACCCATCGAAGCACCGGCGTGCTTTTGTTTACATTTTACGTGTCATGCTGAGCTGTGTCCAGCTATTGGTGACCAGACCTTTCACCTCCCCCCCCCCGGTTATACAGCAGGAGTTAAGGCAGATACAGTCTGTAAATTTTTGTCGCTTTTGAAAATAATCAATACTTTTAGTTATGTCTCATATATAAGGGATTTATAGTCAAAAACTTTGTTTTTACGTGGTTGTTTTATTTACAATTTATTGTTAACAAGAATATCAGAGAACCTGTTATAATTACGGTATAGAAAATAATATCAGCTTGTTATATAATATTAATGATAAGCTTTTCAATAACGTATTTACTGCCAGTGATTAGGAAACCTATGGAGATGTCTACATGCAGAATGTCTTACTGCTGACTAAAAGTATGTTTGATAATTTTTATTATTAATTTTTTTTTAATATAGCAGGCATTCCATTGTTCTCAGGTGACACTTGATGAAAAACTTGGAGATAATCAAATTACATTTTGTATTTGATCTCCTGGAGGTGACAACATTTAGCAATTCTATATATACAAACTTGTAAAAATTATTTATTATAACAATCGTGAATGTACCATTTTACTTCATGAAACAATATTTTTTCATTCCAAACCTATTTTACATATACATTTTATTCCACACATTCCATGCTTTAACTGATGATGCTTTTCATGTTTATTCTATGTTGAATATGTTGTGAATCTACGACTTACATTGTTGAATGATTGTGAAACTTACATTCCTAGTGGTTAGTGATAAGAATTCCCTAAAGCCTTATGTTGTGATGTACTTTAAAGTACTGGTATACACTTTTAGACTATTTTATGACACTTGCATGTAATGTGAAGCAAATATGCTTTTGTTTGTCTTTTAAATTTATAAATCTTTTTAATATTGTACTATCTGGAATATACAATATGATACCTGCAGGACGTAAAACCAAATGTCAGGAAAATAATTTAAATAGTTTGGAACTCATCACCTGCTTTTACAATGAGAACTTTTTAAAAAAAAATAATTTATTAGTTATATGTTATTTATTCGTACTACTGAAAATCATAATTTTAATAATCAGTTAATATGTTCTAAGAGTATATTTTTGACATTTTAATTTCACTTTATTTGTATTTACTCTCTCTCCAATATTGATGTAACTGTGGATGTTTACTGTTGCTTATTCCATTAAGTTCTGTTGTTTGTTTGATCTAATCACTAGATTTCTCCTTAGACATAATGAAATATATTTAGAGCGTATCAAATATTTAACTAACCACATAACACCCTGTGTAATCCATTTTATATTTGGACAGTCTGTAGATGTGTTTATCCTTAATCTGCTTAAAATCAGTGGTAATCAATACAAATGCAAGAAGTCACATTTATTATAGTAATATTAACTTTAAACAGAAATTTATCTAACAATCCTTTAACTTATAGATTTATAATCCTTACAACAAGTCACATTTATTATAGTAATATTAACTTTAAACAGAAATTTATCTAACAATCCTTTAACTTATAGATTTATAATCCTTATTAGTGTTGCTTTTAAGTTATAATGAAAATTTCATGGAGCAAGTTGAGAGATTTATTTAGAAATGAAATAATTTTTTGTATTAAATGTTGTATTATGTTTATTTTAATTTTTTTTTGTATAATGTCTAAACATTTCATGTACATTTAAGATGAACAAATTACCATGAGAAATCTGTTGATATTCTATTTTTATCTATCACCACATACAGTGGTGTTTGGTGTGTATAGCCACATACTGTGCTGTTTGTTATCTACCACTTCATATTGTGGTATGATATCATTTATATAATTTATAGGTCATAAATCTCTATCTAACTCAGTGGGATGACATGTTAGCTGTCATCTCTTAAATCACTGCACAACTCATTGGGTTGGGATGCTTTACTTTCATTGCTGTATCCTGCACATTATTTCTACCCATACATTCAATATATTTTCTCAATTCAAAGTGAATGTAATTAGTTAATTTAATTTTTTTAAGCACTGTATAAGAAACTCAATTTCTAATTGTTCAAATTGCTTTTCTTAGCAACCAAAAAAAAAGGGAAGATATAATTAGATTCAATATGGTAAAACATATTATGAATTACAGGATACACAAGTATTTCCTACTAAATTTTTTATGTAACCAATAATATACTCTACTTATAATAAAATATATTAAATGTTAAAAGTGACAGATTTGGGATTTAGGTCACATAGCTGGTGATCTCCTTCAATGTCTTCTTCCAAACACCTTAACAACTTTAAACAATCAATCACGCCCACAGACATCCAGATACGTAATGGCTTGACCATTTTAATCTTCTCCTGGAATATAAACTCTCTATTATATTATACTAGTCAAATTTGAAACAATCTTCTGTATTTGAACTACAGTCTACTTTGTCATTACAATGAAACTTGTTCTAAAGCCAATTTTTGTGGGAAATATTTTAGAAAAAGAAGTGGGTTGGTTTATTTATACTTATAAGATAGTCATAAATGATTTTTAGAATATTCTTTGGCTAAATTGAAAAATGAAATGCTTCCTTTCCGCCAGGGTCCTAATCTTCCATTAAGTCTTAAGTCACTAATGCATCAACAAGAGCTCAAAAAGAAATATACTGGTGCAAGAAGTTGATGGTACATCTATGACATTGTTTTTTTTATCGCCAATATAATTTAAAGGGTCTGCTTAGCAAGTGGATCCTATACGTATCTGGTTCTCCCCATGGAACAGTCCATAGGTTGGCTTATGAACCAATAGACTTTAGAACTTGTATCAAAAGTAATGAAAAACATAGTTCTAAACTCTTTGAAGACTTTATCAAATCTGCTCATTCTACAGCAAACTCCTTCATTTGTTAAGACACAAACAAGTTCACTATTCACTTTGTCTTTTTAAAGGCATAAAAAAAAATTTTGAGTATTACTTTGTATTTTCATGTTTTACAGTGTATTTTACATGATTTTAGACTTTAGGAACACTTTTTGTTTTAACTTTCCCAAATGTTGACGAAATGTTTAATATAATCATAAATAATTTTTATCTCACTGTATAAACTATATAGGCTTTCCAAATCAATTAATTTATTTAAAAATGTGTCTCATTTTAAAGAGACCAAACTCAGATATGAGAATAATTCAACATTCCGTGGCTGCTGGCACATTGACTTTGTCACTGGTTTAAAATACCATCACGTTCTATGCTGCCCTCTACTGAGCTCTCACCTACCCCAACATCTTATTTATTCTTATTATTGTACTGCTCATATAACAACATATACACATTATGTCAAATGTTTTTGCTAGCCTGTAAATACAACATTCCAGTAAATATTTATTTTTGTTAATCCTCTATAAAATCACATTTTCTGTACATGTAAGCCTGCCTTAATAAAATCTTCTTTAATAAATGTGTGTGTTATTAATTTTTTTAAATTTCTCTTTAAAATAACATCATCTTATATGACATAGAAGTTGTTCAAACTCCCGCCCTGCCCTCGCTAACTGGACGCCCGTGTCTGCCTATTAAATGGTTAAGGGAAGGGGATAGACTGGGAATAGAGTTCATAAATTAGTCCCCAGAACCTTGTAGATAAATAATAATTTATAAATTGATTATTTATATAGCGCTGTATCCCAGTAAGGAACTAAGGATTTGTTTATGGGCGTGATGGCATTTACCATTACACAATTTATGGAACAACTAATGTTAATCTTGATAAAATGACATGTGTTCTTACTGAAGGGCAGTGCCGTTATTAAATTATTATTTAAACCATTTGATTCATTAAACTACACTGTGCCTCATAAAATAATCTTTAAACAAAAAGGGAGAAAATACTTTGCCATTATTTGTTAATAAAATTATTTTACAAATATTCTACTATTGCAAACAGGCCAAAGTCCACATTGATTGTTGGACAAAGATTTTAGCACCAGTGAAAAAAGATTGTCTTACCCTGATCTATAGCATTCTACTGTAATGCTTGCAGAATGAAAGAACTTTGGCTTGAAGCGTGCTGTGTTTGTTCCATCGCCGGGAGTGATCCACAACTATAATACACAAGCGAATGTGGTAATAATACGTGTCACGTACATTCGGCCCTGGTCAATAAGGCCCCTAACGAACCCTTACAAAGGAGCACAAAAAACACTATACATTATATCTATGGCGGACTAAAGAGGGGGCTGAACGGGCTAAAGCCAGGGGCCCCCAATGATTTAAAGGCCCCCAAACTTATTATATTGTATAATAAAGGTGGGTAAATGTTTGCATGAATCTCTGAAAATATCATAAATAGATTAATAAAATCTCATCTAATTATCACGAGGAACTGTCGAACAGTGTGAAATACCAGAAATCGTTTTCAATAATATCTAAAAACAATTATGCTGGAAAGAGGAAACCTAGCAAAGGAAAACATAAGGATGACGGCTGTGAAAAATCATGTATACAGTTGGAGGAGGCATAACGCCGTTATTGTACTTAAACATTATTTACACGTATTCATGCGCGAACAGGAGAGCGGTTTGACAGAAATTTGTCATGCTATTAAAAAATTAGTGGCCGTGTTTATTGTTTTGTATGCAAATTGATGTCACAGACAGTGAGCAAGCTTACAACTGGCTTCAATGATTGGAAGCATGACAGTCGACTTGAAGCAGAAAGATTTCAGAAGGAACATGAACAACCTGAAGTCCCTATTTTACTTCAAATTTGGGACACAATTTTAGAAAGATTTCAGAAAAAAATGTATCCCTTCAAGAGAAGGAACTATCTTTGAATTCAGCCATACATTTGTTGAAATCTATCCTTGAGTTGCTTATAAGACTGCGTTCTGAATTTGATGCGGGGGAAAAAAGGAAAGGACAAGTCCGTGGAGAAAGAGTATAGAAAATCTTCAATACGATCCCCCAAAAAATGGGGGAGAAATTATCAGTTTGATGAAAGACCTTAGCCGAGGTATTTCTGGTAATCATTGACAAACTTTCTTCAGCCCTACAGTATCGGTTAGTCGCATATGAAGACATCCATGAGAAATTTGGCTTTCTTACAAACCTAGCTGAGCTCAGCAATGACGCCATCCGATGGGCAGCAGCCAAGTTAATAGAAGAATATTCAAGTGATTTCTAATACTGCTTTCCTTCACAATTAGTCCAATTTTCAGAACTCTTCAAAAAAGTTAATGTCCAGCTCAGGGTCGGGGACAGGAAGTAGCACAGTAGCAAAACTCAAACACTTACACAGAGCTGTTTCTGAATGAGCAAAATTTTACACACTCCTTCCTAAATGTACACATCGCACTTCGCATCTATCTCTCAACGATGACATCAAACTGCAGCGGAGAGCGATCATTTTCAAAGTTGAAATGATTTTTTTTTGTAATGAAGTTAGAAGTTGCATTGGACAACAAAGACTGAGTATGCGCTCTCTAATGAGCAATGAAAAGGAACTTGTAAGCTCACCTAGCTTTACTGACTTAATTGCTAACTTCGCCATGAGAAAAGTTCACAAACAAAAGTTCTAGATTGAAATAAATAATAATAAATATTTTAATGAATTCGGATTAATGTAACTTTATATTAATTAAATTGACTTCTATTTAATCTCTTGTCTTATTACACTCTGCCTTACAAGTTACAGTCTTATATTAGCTGCTAGCAATAATTTTATTTAAATTGACGCTGGCTGGACCGGGCCCCAGTTTGAATTGCAGCCAAGGGGCCCCGTGAAGTCTTAATCCGCCCCTGTATTATATTTCCTTTTAGATTAGTAAGAGTGAATCATCTTGGAGTAGGTGCCTTTGAAATGCACCCAATCAAGTCCATTTAACACTAAAATCTCTGACAAATTAGAAGCCAGTCCAAAATAATCTCAAGTTATGTTTCGGAAATAACCTTAGTACAAAGTAAACAAATATCACTTCTACGCAAAATCTCGTTCACTCTGGTGTCTTAACTCAGCAGTTTGTAGCCCTACTGTCGGGAACCCTTCTGTCAGAGGGCTTTATTGAAAAGAGACCATCTGTCGGGAGCCATTTGTAGGGGACTTCTTTTCCTCGACCCCTCTTACAGCAAAGCGAGTTAATGTCATTTTACTTTACTTGAAGCAAACATGCAAATTCTGTCATTACGATGTGATCCTTATCGTCGATTGGAACATTGCATTAATTCCATGTCCCCCACTATGATGCACAACATCTAGGGGCGTCATATATTAAGCTACATTTTATTTCTATTTATATAGAAATACTATACCAAAACCAAAATATAGCTTCCAAGAAAATGCTCAGAAGAGATAGGGATAATGAAGGAGAAATGCCAAAATCATGAAGAAGAATGGCCCAATAGCTGTTAAGACAAAGAAGTAATTAGCCAGAGTACTGTCCCAGTTATTGGATCGGCCTACTTTTTCTACAAATCTATTCTCAAAGCAAAACACAACTAAGGGGATAATTAAATCGGTTTAATAATTGGCTGATCTCTTCCGCACGTAATTACTGAGTACACTTTTTAGAAGATAATGATCACAATTCTCTCTGATTCATCCACACGTAATGCAAATCACATTTAATTAGTTGTCAAACTTATACTCATTTACCGAGTATTTTTTCGATTGACCGAGTATAATTTTTGTAATTTAGCCTTTAGTTTTTAAAAAATTATTACAAAATTCGCCAATACCAAGACCTAATTATTTTGAACCCTATAATTAATATTAAAAATAGCCCTATAACTTAAGCGATGTTGCACATTTATTTAAAAGTTAGTAAATCAGATCCCCACATTCCTTTCATCTCTCAGTTTTAGATCTGATCCACATTTTAAGTCTTGACTTTTACCATGGATGACTATTCGAATTATTCTGTCTCTGAGCCAATCACAATCTCGTTCATCGACAGGGAAGCAGTCGTATCTTTTATCCTTTCAGCAGCTTACATTACTGCCATCATTTCCATCTTCGGACTTTCAACCAACATCCTGAACATTGTCGTCTTCTGCAGGAGCGGGCTCAAGGACAGCATCACCATATGCTTCCTGGGTCTCGCCATCGCAGACTTCGTCTTCTTGTCTAGCATGTGCACCCTTGTGTCCGCCAACCAGATGTCAACTAAAAACATACTTACTGCCATCCCGATGGCGGATTTCACCTATCAGGTCAGCGTGTACGCGTCCGCCTTCTACAACACAACGTCGATGCTGACGGCGTTCACCGCAGTCCAGAAATCCTGCCTTGTCACTTTCCCTTTACACTTCAAGAACGTCTTCACGAAGCGTCGGACGGTTCTCATCCTAGTGGGTCTGGCCGTGATCAACATGTCACTTCATATGCCGGTATTCGCCACTCAAGGATTTCAGGTACAGAACAATTCTTCTAGAATCTTACCTTGGTATTCTGATAACCGCGCCAGTGTGGTGAAAATTTCTACGAACATCAATCAAGATGTTATTCCAATAGTACTGGAGATCGTTGTCATCTTCAGTTTGATCATTCTGTCTCAGAATCTAATAGCTTCGGTTAAGTTCAAGAGGAACAAATCATCGATGTTAACCGAAAAATTAAAGGAAAGAGAAAGCAAGGAGCTTCTCCTGATAAAAGCAGTGGCACTTATCGCTGGGATCTTCGTCGCCAACAATATGTGCACGTTCGTTATAGTCATGGTGTCGTATATAGAACCTGAGTTCGGCTACTTGGGCAAGTACGAGCTGATCCTTGGCTGTATGTTATACGTGGATACTATTTTAAAGTGTTTGAACGCCTCCTGTAACTTTTTCATATACCTCCAAACTAACAAAAAGTATCGGCAGTTCTTTTTCATTTGAGACTTGGAAGAATACTCTCTGCGGTCCAGAATAAATGTGGATGCAGTTGAGGAAAATTTTGTTATGCTTAAAGTTGCTGGCATTATATTCAAGACTCTATTAAAATGAACATATCTGGAAAGGACATAAAATAATTTTATAGTAAACAAATATATTGAAAATGATATTTATTTACACTTCTCTTTATTTTACACTGAGAATACAGTGGAACCTCGCATTATGAGCACCTCTCATAACGAGTAATTCGCATAACGAGCCAAATTTTTTTTTGAAGAAGTTGTTCCCTTAACGAGCGACATCTCGAATAACGAGTTACGCAGAAAAGGGAAGTCAATTTTTCCCTACATTTATTTGTGAACCGGGACTTTCGCGCCGATGTATTATTAGTCTGTCTTTAGCACTCGGTCTGTTAGCTTATTGTTTTCGTGTGTGATCACCCATTTTTACAAATTTTGTATTCAGACAGTTTCTTTTTAGTTTTTATGTGCAAATTGTAATAACCTGTGCTAAAATGTTTTCGAAGAAACAACCACGAGAAAACAATAATAAGAGAGAAAAAATAACTGCTGAAATGAAACGTAAAATCATTGAATAGCGAGAATAACGCGCGAGCGTGCCTAATCTAGCGCGTACATACAATCGGTCAGCATCAACGATCTGCACAATTCTCAAGAACAAAAACAAAATTAAAGGGATGGATGCTTCAAAAGGAGTGTCAAGAATGTCCACGAAACGGGTATGACACATTTTTGTCAAGGTTTGAAGCGTCGGCAGAAACAAATGTCTTTAGACAGTTTTCTAGTTATAAAGGATACATTATTTGTCATAAATTCATATTTTTTATTACGTTTTTTTGTGTTTCAAATCTAAATTCTACTCCAAGTTGTTACACTCGTTAACAATTCATTAGTAATTTTATTTGAATGAATGTTAATAAAAAAAATTTAATGAATATTTTTTCAGCATGGAACGCATTATCGTATTTTACATTGATTTGTATAGGAAAATTGTTTCGTTTAGAGTGTTTCGCGTAACGAGTAAGATTCTGGAACGAATTATGCTCGTTATGAGAGGTCCCACCGTACTACAATATATCTGATTAAATTGGATGAAGTATGTTTAATTTCAAATATTGAATTTGATTTAGTGTACCGACCATTTCAAAAAGGAAAACCTAAGGGCAACAAAGCTAAATCGGTGTGCGTGTATTTTAAAAAAATGTTTTACCTTCTGTTTGGAAAGCAATTTTATTTGAATTCGCCTGTGTGTAAATTTTGGTCTTCGAATGGTTAACATGATCTCGGGAAGTGGTTTGAACCATAGAAACAAAAATATGCGTATGTTTGAAATAAAAACGTGTCAAGAGGCCGTCCATAAAGTACGTCACACCCCAGAGGGGGAGGGTGTGTAAGAAAGTGTGACAGGGGGAGGGGGGTCCAGCCATGTATGACGTCACGGTGTTTTATAATAAATTTTAATTATTTTGTTAATAAAAAAAACAAATTTTTGATCGAAAGTGTGACGTACTTTAGGGGGTGTGGTCTGAGATTTGTGACAGTTTGTGACAGGGGGGGAGTAAAAAATTGTCAAAAACAGCGTGACGTACTTTATGGATGACCCCCAAGGGTCAGTGGCAAACCATCAATAGTGAAAATTTTGTTTTTCATGCTGTTTGGGTAAATTCGGAGTGTACGTATCACGTTATGTGGCCGCCTTCTTTGTTGCTATGCGAACGTGACATGAAAAATTCAACTATTAAAATTCTAAACCTAATCCTAACCCTAAATTCACAATTATAACTATTCCTAACCCCAAAACTAGATTAACAAATATAAATTCTAAAACTAAACCTAAATAACAAAGGAAGAGAACGCAGAATTAATTGCTATATAACTCATTTGGGAACGTATAAGGGGCCGTCCATAAATGACGTCACGCGATTTTTGCCGATTTTTTACCCCCTCCCCCCTCTCGTCACGCGTCGTCACAAAAACTTAGACCCCCCCCCCTCTAAAAATACGTCACAAATCTTTGACACCCCCCCCCCGAAAAAGAAAAAAAAAGAAAAACAACAACAACCAAAAAAAACAAACAAAAAACCAACTTTATTTTCTATTTGAAAATAAGTATGTTTCAAATCACGTTTATTGTCATTTAAGTATTTATTATTTATTTAGTGAAGTTCTACATTGTAATATCGTAACCTGTGTGAAGCATTTTTTTAAAACGTTTAACCGGCCTTCAGAAAACGAACTGTGTTAACATCCTTAGATTATATTTTATTTTAATGCATACAAATTAAACATTGACTATTAATCATCACGGTTAACGTCTTTGTTTAGAAAAAAAATATATTTAAAAATAACATTTTTAAAATGTATTTTTTAAAAATCCCTCAACTGACCCGTAAGAAAGAGGTCGGCGAACAGACGTTAATATCCTAATCTGGGGTCAAAAAGAGAATTCTTGGGGATAATGCAGACTCATTTGGGACATATAACATCCACTACAATCCACTACATATATTAAAATTCGTCGTGTGTACGTGAACGCTTGGAATATATGCCCATTATTGAACCGGTTGCTTCCAGAAAATGCATTTTTTTAAAATTTGACAACTATGTAGATTTCTAGCCTACGTACTATAAGAAGACACCTAAATCTACCATACTTTCATTTATATTGACACGAGTGACACCAATCTTAATCCACATGACTTGTCTGTATCACGTATCCTTTCTGTGATGTTTAAAAGTAATGCCTTAAAAACTGAGATAAGAAGAAAAGTTGTTTTGTGCTCCTCTCGAATTGCGATGTCAAGAATTGATGCATCCAATAAAGTTAATGAATACTTGACTAATTTTAAATGGGCTCATTTACCATTATATCTAGAATAGTGCTTCTGAAACTTTTTAGTATTTCGGACCGGCAGGAATTTTTTCCATTGCACCAGGGAGCGGTGCACTATTTTCCCTGCACTGAAAATTTTTTCTGTCCTTTTTTTGAGAACATCTGAGGACCGGCAGCGGATGGCCCACGGACCGGCACCGGTCCGCGGACCACAACTTTGAGAAGCACTTATCTAGAAGACCAGGGGCGTTTGACCAAAAACCAATCGAACAATTATATCAAACTTAAAACAGTTTTAATTCTATCAAATAGATTCCCTCCCCCCTCCTCTTTTAAATAAAAAGGATATTCCGTGTCGTTTTGACTTAAAATATCTACACATAATCCTATTCAGATCAATTTTAGACACTTGTCATGCTTGTAAAACTCACCAGTAATATTTTTTTTTGGGGGGGGGGCTAACGAAGCTCCTCCAAATCCCCGAGTCATGTGAGCAGGACCTAGAGTCTGGGGGTTGGGGGGGGGGTAACGTACACATAAACTTGTATATTTTGGGGTAACGGGCAAAAAAGTTCGACTCCTGCCATGAGAGAACCAAACGGAGCTGCGGTTACATCACAAATGCTTTGATGTCAACATCAAACGACGCAGTGGAACAATTTCATACGTTATCTTGTGGATTCTCAAACTTAAGGATTATAATTAGATTTAATTTTCGTGTCTTGATAGCTTACGCCAACCAGCGTCTGATGGCCTACCGACCGGCATATTGAGAAGCACTGATTTAAAAAAAAAGAAACAAAAAAGAAACAAAAAGTCATTAAATAAATTGTAAGCGACCAAATATTTCAGTGGATGTTTTATTTAAAGTTACCCTTTTGATGTGACGTCACATTTCTTCAACCCCCCCCTCCCCCCCTCATCACACATCGTCACAAAAGTGTGACCCCTCTCCCCCCTAGGTGCGTGACGTCATTTATGGACGACCTCTAATCTGATTCGCCCCTTGATTGTTATTGGGAACGTATGATTAGACATACGGAAAGATGTGATGAAGCTCAGGTGTTCATACTTTTTTTTTAATCCGTCGATATTAGTCACTTAAAGATTATTATAGTTCGTATAGTGCCGTATAGTTCGCAGAAGAGGGCGCAAATTAGTTACAGCTCAACTGAACAAAAAGGAGTTTTGTCAAAACTGAGATGCCGAATGAGGGTCACTCAAGTTTTAACGATTTTTAACACTTAAAAACCCGTGTGGTACCTTGGGTTGGTGTGGAAAACTCATGGTGTCACCCCTCCCACCTGCTTGATGTCTTCTTGTTAAAATGGAGACTAAAAGAAAAAAAATCTCAGCGAATTCTTTAACTTACTCAACAAGAAACAATGCAATATTCAGCAACATTTGCAGGATAGCTGCTAACCTATTAATTCTATAACTTACTATTTTTGGCATGGCTTGTAATTAGAATGTTAATCTTCATTTTTTTGGCAGCTATAGTCTAAGTTTAATTTGCCATTTGAGCTGCGTTAAATACATTTTTCATGACTTTATTGTCAGAAATTTAAATGTAATACAATTGTGAAATTAGGAGATTTATATTTTCGAGTTTTTATATCCTTTCAGATATTGTACCCTTTTCTTGAGTTTCATATTTGAGTCTTTTTTTTTCTGTACAAATGTTACTGGAGCGTTGCACTGAAAACACAACTAGTACAAGCCCAAGTCCTCAAGCAGATTAATTTCTTAATTGATTTAATAATATAAGAATGAGTGTGAAAAAAATGTCCATACACTGACTAACCGTAAAATATGCATACCATCTTAAAATGTTATGTACTTAATTTAGTTTTATATGCAATATATTACAAAAAATTATAGGCCTACGTTAGCAATGTTCCCTTTAAGCAGCCTGGCTACCCATATATCTGACCGTCCCTGCACAGCAGTTAAGAATTACCGCATATCCAATAATAATAGTTTGTGGAGTTTAAATTTTGAGGAAAAGAATTATTTTAAAAAAAAATATTTTAAAAAAATATTTTTTAAAATATATGATGCTGAGCAACTTTGCACATGCTTTTTATTTCACGGACCAGCGACGCTTAGAGGAAACATTGGTTACCAGAAATAGCTCACTATTGATGGAGACGTTAATGTGTCGATTTAATTTGATCCACATCTCATCGTAACGTCGTTGTGGTAAATATGTCATCGTTTCTAATTCCAAAACTTCAAACGTCTTAATGAATCCTACGTTTTCTGATACTAATGCCCCAGAACTAAAAAAGAAATTAAGGGGCTGAAGTATTATGAGAGCAGGACACTAATGTGCATAAAATAAATCCAAAATTAGCCACTTATGAACAACAAGTGCTCAACTTTACAAAAAAATTTGCGAAGGAATGAGAAATCGGATACAAAAGATTAGACTTAAAAACTAACAACAATAAGTTGTTGTAAAAGAAAGGGAAAAAAATAGGGACAAGAAATTCTTGTTAAAATGTGTGCCATTATTAAATCTTGGCAAAATAGAATTTGTCTTTTCGTGATCACAATGAGGACAATACAAGGGCACATATAGAACATATTCTGGAGCTGATGCATATGCCAGCAAAGTAAGGCCCTGTACTTCGAGACCATCACGTGAAAAGTGGTAAAAAACGTGTCACTTCAGGTTCAAAATGAACCAGTTTGAGGAGTTACAGTTCGCCTAAAATCATCTTTCAGGACAAGATACTAAATATTATTACATTGTATTTGATGGCTCTCTATGTATGTAACATAAAATCCAACAAATCCAGGTTTGTAATATGAAACGATTGAAAATCAGATCGTAGATATTGTATAATCTTTCAACGATTTCATTGAAACAAAACACACAAAAAATTAAATCTACTTACGACATTTCTGAAATAATTTTCAATAAGTTTAAAGCTGATGATCTTAAAATATTATACCGCAAAAGCCCAACGTGTGTTATACTTCTTCATGGCTGGAAAGTAGGCCTAGATAGGAGTTCAAGAAAAACTCAAAGACATAAATCTCAATGTCAAATTAGTACTTCGCTCAAAAAATGTCATTAAATATCATTTGTTTACTTGCTGCTCCAACTAAAACTAACTCTCTAACTATCTTTGGTACACAATCAAATTGTTAGTCATTCTTTTCTATGTTAAACCACCATTGTAAAGATCTAACTGCTAGTACAAGCAAGAAATTAAACAGACTTCAGGATACATGACACTCAATATATCATAGAGCCATTTTGAGGTTAATTTAAAATCTATAGAGAAACTGATAGAGGTAGACAAAAAGCTAAACACACGAACTACGAACAGACAAAGGAACTTTTCAAGTCACAATGAAATAGGTTTTTTTTCTTTTCTAATTTCTGAGACATCTGGGAACAGAGGCGTAACTAGGTTTTTGGCGCCCTTGGCTAATTTATTTTGGGAGCCCTTGATAAATTGACAAGTTTCAGCTTTGCGATTTTTTTCATTTTTTAGAAAAAATAATTGAATTTCTCTTATTTTATTTATGACAATAATTACGTAGTCTGACAGTGACAGTCATACAACGTCAATATAAAAAATGCATAAGACCAGGACAATACTAATTTACAGTATATTATTTACTAAATAATACCAAATAAATTGGTGGATAAAATGGAATATTGTTGCCAGAGCCGTCTTAACACCATTTTGGGCCCCCGGACAAAGAAATAGTGTTGGGCCCCTGGGCAAAGAAAGAGCGCCCCCCCCCGCATGAATAAAAAATTAATATACATAATATATATAAATTAACATATTCCTATGGGGCCTCTATGCTCGTGGGCCCCCGGAAAAATGCCCAGCGGGCCTATGCGTTAAGACGGCTCTGATTGTTGCGTTAATACTGTCTACAGAAAAACTTGAAGTATCATGTATTATAAATTAAAACAATAGACAATAGTATCAATGTGCCATACTCATTGTCTCATACATAACGATAGAAACTCACAATTAAAAGTAAATTTAAGTAACACTCCACCGATCCACTACTATGTCCTATATCAAATGTTCAAAGTTCAAAGATTAACTTTTCTTGCTTTAATGTTTGCAAAATTAGTGATTATTTCATCGAAGTTTATTTGACTGGTAAGTTCACATTCGATGGAAAGAAGAGCTAGAGATGATGTGCGTTGTTGACCTGAAGTCGATCTCAAGAAATTTTTGATAATTTTCAGTTTGCTAAAACTCCTTTCAAAAGTGGCTACTGTGGTTAGCATTGTAAGTAAGCAATGTTTTCAGGGCTAGTTCGATATTGGGTACGATGCTTACAATTCCCATTTAGCGAGAACATTTAGAAGATCTAAATGAAACATGTCATCGGGTTTTTTGTTTTGCAATAGTTTAATCATTTGGTGTTTAAAGCATTTTATTTCAGTTATAAATTGCTCTTTATTTCAGTTTTCGAATTAAGGAAACTGATGTAATAGGCACAGATTAATCAAGGACAATGTTGATATTGAGAGGGGGGGGGACAGCCATATCGGCTAGAAGGCTTGACAGGAAATAGAGGTGGTGTCTGATGTTTCATATGAAATGAGCCAACTTGCTTTGACATACCGACACAAGCCCGTGAGAGGAGACACCTTCCCCCCTCCCCAAAGTTACTCCCTCGACAGTGGGATGGGGATAGTAAGATTTTTCTTTTTAAAAGAAAGACTGAAAAAATCATATTGAAATTTGCATGATAAGAAGCCCCGCAAAGGCCACAAACATAACAAAAAAAATATTATAAATGAAATATATTTAACTATAATTAATTATTCTCTGTTTTTGTTATCGAGGATGAAAGTGAAATACAGTCGGACCTCGCAAAGTTGAAATTCCCTAAGTCGAAAACCTCCCTATATCGATTTAATTGTTAGGTCCTGGCCAAATTACATAAGACGAATGTATTTTAGATATCCTTAACTCCAAGATTTTTGGCTTTCAATCTCTCTTAGTCAAATTTTCCAAGGTCTTTGTGTTATTATTCCGGAGTGACATTTCAGAATACGTGTTTCGTAGAGCCACGTAAGTTCTTATTTTAGTGCAGTCCACGAGGGATTAAGCGACCCTTGCAATAAAAAAAAATGGCAAGGACAAGAAAAAGGAGTGGTAACTAATTCGCGTCCCTTTGCTGCATGCTGTGACTCTTTTTAAAAAAATAAAAATATTACTCCCCCCCCATCCCACTGTGGAGGGAGTAAAGTGGGGGAGGGGAGGGAAGGTGTCTCCTCTCACGGGCTTGTGTCGGTATGTCAAAGCAAGTTGGCTCCTTTCAAATGAAACATCAGACATCGCCTCTCTTTCCTGTCAAAGCTACTAGCCGATATAGCTGTCCCCCCCACATCTCAATAGCTACATTGTCCTTGATTAATCGGCACCTGTTACGCCATTTTCCCTAAGTCAAAAACTCCGTAAGTCAAAAACAAATTTCCGGGTACTTTTGAGTTCGACTTAGAGAGGTCCGGCTGTATTTATTTAAATACAAATTTATAATAAGAGATTTAGTGGCGCCCTTGGCAACTGCCCCGATGCCAACCCGTTGTTACGCCACTGTCTGGGAAACGTACTATCTAGAACTAGAAACATGTTCTTTATCAAGTCAATGATGCCCAAAATTATTAACAAACTTATAGTGCTAAAATGCTTTGCAGAGGTTACTCATCACAGAGAAGCTAATGGAACACTTAAAGGATGCTTTGACTTTTTGCTAAAATTTCATGTGGAGACGTGTTCATTTTAATTGAAAGTCAAAGAGTGAGAGAGCAAATTTTTAGCAATCAAAGTGAATATGTAGACATCTTATGTACAAAAAACTGTTGAAAAAAGTTGTATTCTTCATAAGACGAGGTTACACTGTAGAAACTTACTGAGTTTTTGGCAGTTACAAAATTTGGAAAACATATGATTTTCGTACACCAGCTAATCTACTGCATGGACTTTGAAATTTTGCCTTCAAATTAGATTATTCAAATGATCTCAACTGGCATGGTCAAGTTAAAGGCTATTTTATACCCAAGGAATAACAAAAAATGAAGCTTCTCTAAAATTAAGTTAATGAAAAATTAGTTACATCTATAATAAATATACCAATATTTACCAATCTATAGCTGTTTTGGCTATTGGGCATGGTATGGCTGACAACTGACAACATTGATTCATCAAAGATTGTGTCGTAAGGAAAAACTGAAAAATTCATTTTTTTCAAGAAATGAAAGCTTTTCTATTTATTTCTAAAATAAAAATGTATAGGTATAGGTTCCTTATTATTACTTTATAGCATCAAAATACTTTTCAGGTAGGGGGCTGCGAACCTGGGTTCTGCCCCGGGTGGAACATACCCACACTACTCCGCTGCATAAACCACAAACCATGGATAAGCATAGGACGCAATCAACTTCCTTATAGATGTGCCGCCTGTCATACATAAGTACTGCTTTAATTTGGACAATGGGAGACTTTAATGATTAATCTCCCTCACATAAATTATAGAATGTGTTACATAGAACAACATCAAAATATTAAAGAAAAGAATTAGATTTTTATTTAATCCATACATACAATAAACTTAAAACAAACGTTTAAAAAAAAAGCTACAATGAAGAAAAAAATACTTTATTTATTTTTTAACAACGCTACAAGTGCTAGTTTAGAATATAAAATAATCGCTGGACTCTCTGAATGTGATATTGTCAGGTTAAACAACAACAGAATAAAATTGGAACGATGAAGAAAACAAAGTCTCGTTTATCTCTGGAATAAATATATACAACCCTACACCAAACAGAGAGAAACGTACAAAAAATATATTAAAAATATGAAAAAAATAACTATCTGGCACCACACCAGAGGCGTCACTAGGGTTGGTGTCAGCCGGGGCGGTAGCTAATGGTGTCACCCCCTCACGACTTACCCCGTCCTTAAATGACGTCACTTGATGTTGGCCAATTATTATCCCCCTACCCCCTGCAGTTGCGCAGGTACGATTCTGTATTTCATTGTATTTCGTAATTTCTATACTAGATATAAAAAATTAGTCTCCTCCATTTAAAAAAAAATACAATGGTACACAGTAAAAATTTTAGATTTGGGTGACACCCCCCTGATGGCGTCACCCGGGGTGGCCCGCCCCCTAGTGACGCCACTACACCACACAACACCATGTTGATAATTGATAAAAATTGGGTGAGACTGCAATCAGGTTTTTACACGCTTTTATTTAAGTCACACCGTTTGTATGTTGTATGTTGTATCCGTCAAATCTTGTAACGTAAAATTAAACCACTTCTGATGGTCCTAGAGATCAAACAATTTTACCACAGATAGATCTTGGATGACAATGCATTGTATCAAAATTTCAGATCCATCGAATGTACCGTAATTAAATAAATGCATTTTTAGTTTATCTCTCTATATAATCTGTATCCGTGCTATTCTTGACTTTCTTGTGAATGTCACCGGAGTTCACCACCAGCCATCGATGACCACACTCCAGGTGTTAAACAGCTCAGTAATACGAAACTAAATCTAAATTAACATTATAATACAAGAGGAACAACTGGAATTTGTGTAGCCTAGTTGGCCGAATTGTTAGCGTAATGGATTTTCGACCTGGGGAAACTGTTTTTTCAAATACATAACTTTGTAATTAATAATCTATCTTTTTACTACTATCACATTTAAGTTATAGACAACGAAGTTTGACTAATCAAATTGAATTGATTATGTCGAAAAATTGATTAAAAAATTTTTATACTAAAAAGTAGAAAATAAAATATTTAAAAAATCTTTTTTTAAAAAGGACATGCTTTTATTTACATATAGAAAGTGCACTAAAAAGAAGAAAATAAAAAATTTCTATGATAACATGTGAAATGACTGAACCTATCCGCTGCACATAAAAGCGTGGGGCGCTCATCACAATTCTCTATCATGTACAAGGCAGCGAAACATAAATACAAATTTGTATGAATATTAATAATAATAAACATTAAAAGTTTCAAAAATTTGATTATAATTCATATTCATGCTACTATCATATTAATTAGAAATATGTATCTATATGCAAAAGAATAGTTGCAAAGAGAAGTGATTTGTGATGGGCGCCCCACACTTTTATGTGCAGTGGATAGGTTCAGTCATTTCACATGTTATCATAGAAAAATTGTATTTTCTTCTTTTTAGTGCACTTTCTATATGTAATTAAAAGCGTGTCCTTTTTTAAAAAAGATTTCTTAAAATAATTTACCACGTTTTTATTAACTCACTTTCGTTCCTGTCTGTTTGTCTGTCCACAATTTTTAAAATCTGCCAACGTAAAATTAAACCACTTCTGATGATCCTAGAGATCTCAAAAGTTTACCACAGAAATTTAGGAACAATATATTTATGAATATATCCGTTACAAGCGTTCGTTTGAATATTGCATTAACTTTTGACATGTTTTAGTTGGTGGCAACTACTTGTTACGTATCTCTACTCCTCATCGCCGGAAACATTATTAAACATTGTCCAATGTTATGAACTTCTTCCCTGTAAAATACGGCCAACTATTCTTCTGTAACTGAGATTTGTCGTCAAATAAACACACGTGTTTAAAACGGCAAAGGCCCCAAAAGAGGCTCCGTACATTATGCGATTGGCCAAGTTGAACGACGCATTAGTATCGAGGTCAGGGTAGATGAAATAAAGTAAAATGAAAATAACTTTATGCACGTTTGTGAGTAGAAAGTTTACAGCCACTAGAGTGACCCCTTTTATTACATTGGCCTCTTTGCTGTTTCGGGCTGCTGGCGATTTTGTGGCAGTGGACATGACGCGGAATCGGACTGTCTGTCTAAATTTATTCACCAAAATTACAAAACAACCGAAGACCAAGCCTTGGATTGTTACTGGAATTATCATGTAATTTAAAGTGTTAGTCATAATAGAAAGGACTTGGATGAGTTTGATAGAATCTAAAGTAGATACCCTTTGAATTAGTGGTAATAACAATGCTATGTTTGATAGAACTGAGAACACCACGATCCCTACGAGCAGGTTTACCACCCGTCTTTTGGGAAAAGCCGATTTGAAGTAAAAAGGAAGTGCTAAAAGACAGCACTTCTGTAGCACTAGAAACGTCGTGAGCAACGGTGAAGTTGTGTAGGCGGTGGAACCAATGAACACAACGAACTCACGGAGCGGTTCAGCCGTCGGCGATACGGTGAGGTTGGACAGCTCGAAAACAACGAAGATGAGGATCGTAAGGCAGTAGACCATATCCACGACTGAAAGGGCCAAGAAGCACAAGGTCAGACAGTCAGAACTTCGTGTTTTCTGGAAGATGTGTGTGTTCAGTGTGTTTGTGGCCACGCCAACAACAGCAAGGGAACCGCAGATGCTGTAGTAAAGAATTGCATCGCCGGAGAAAGTGTCACGGCTCCTTGTCGTGCTGACATTCATTCTCTGTCATTCGATGCGGCTCCAAGAGAATATCTATATATATAGTTTTCGCACCAATAAATGGGGATGGCATAGTGTATTTTACACCAGTCCGTTGTAGATGATAAAATATTTAAATAACATTCAGATCCACAATGTAATGTTTGAGTTGCAGTGACGCATGTTTCTTAATCAAATCTTGATCTTATTTTAGTATTTGATAAGTCATTAAGACGCAATCGATTGTATAATTACTAACGACCCGTTTCTACAGCACTCAAAACTGTAACCTCTCTTGACTCTTGTGACACTTCTGTGTAAAATCGCCTGCCACGTATCTTTGTTATTGTATGGCTGTGTTTGCACAATGTAAATATAGTATGGTGCCAGTAAAAACAGTAGGCCTACACATAGTTCCCATTAAGTTTTTAGTCAACAATTTTTAAGGAGATACTTTTTTTTAAAGATTTTACTTTGTTTAATTACTACTAATAGTAGAATAAATACAAGCTAAAATACAACTTGATTTTTTTCTTCTTCTTTTTCTTATCAGCTCTATTAAAATGATGGCCTTGGTCTTGAGAAGATACAGTTTGCCAAAATGTTTTAAATTTGATGGCTGTGTGTCGAGTTTCTAAATAGCGTTTTAAACCATAAAATTAAAATAAAACAAAGTGGGAGTGAGCTCCCCTCCTATCCCCTAAACTTTCTTGCATAATCCTAAGGATTAGGATTGCACTTCCAGTGGCGTAAAAAAAAGGTATCTTTTCAGGTTACTGAAAATGGCTCAAAAGTTAATAGAAACATATGTGCAGGATCTAATAATTAAATATGAAATGTCATCCACCTAACAGAAACAGTACTCAAGCTAGACCCCTCAGCCGACGCCGCGCGCCGAATACGCCGCAAAATTTTCGTCCGCCAAAAATCCGCCGGAAAATATGCGGCGCGCCGCATTAGCCGCCGTATTTTGTCCGCCGTAAATCCGCCGAAAAATGAACGAGCCACCGTAACGTAATGTTTTTGTTTTCTTAAATTTCGCTGCGAATTTTAATTTTCTCGTGAGAACTTTCATTTTTAAGTTATTAGATGTATTTATATATGTTATATTTTAGTGATTATAGCTCTAATTAGTAAGGCTTTTTAATTTAGAAGACTTTTTCAGCCCTTGACGCTACATAAACGGAATAAGATACATCATTTTGTTTATCTAGCAACCTGCTAGCTAGATTTTTTTTATATCTGGAACAACCCCTGCTAAAATTAATTTACTGACTGAAGATGTTTTTTTTTAAAGTTTCATTCATCTATTTTAAGATTCTAAGAAGATCAATAAATATTTTAATGAAAATTTCATCTTTTATTTCCTTACTAGATGTTTTTCATTTTTTTTTGTAAGTCAGAAAATTTCATTTGGCCTCTTGCTGAGACAACCCAGCAAGTAGGGTGCTAGATAAACAAAATGGATGTAACCTACTCTACTCTGATTATATAATGTAGCGGCAAGGGCCGAAAATTAATTTTAAAAACCCGTAAAAAACCAACTTGGTTTTTACTATAAATCCTTTATGTACGAGAAGTAACTAACAGAATGTACATTATAATACGCAGCGCAAGACCATCCAAAAATACAAAATTGTAGTTGTGTCGTAAAACATTAAGCAATATAATTTGCAATGTCTGTCCGTGACGCTACTAATTTTAGAAAGCAGGGAAAACCAAATTACTGCACCAATGCATCAAAAGGTGTGCAAATTAAAGATGCACTGTAAAAAATAGTATATGACGTCATTGTTTTCGCTAATATTTTAATTTTGGAAAAGGAATCAATGTAAAAAGAGGATTTGATGATGGTTAATTATAAAATCAAAAAACAAAGAGGGCGCCGTAGGCGCCCTACATCCCCTATTATAAAATACTTTGTGTACATTTCAGAAAGTTTGATATTTCGTATTTATCTAACAAGGACAAGTTAGTTGGGCTTTTGAAAAAGATCGGCGCCTACGGCGCCCTAAAAAAAGTGCATTTTTTATAAAATAAATATATTTCAGCTGAAAACTTCCGTCATTTTTGATGGGTGCTACGCTAGTGTTTAATATAATGCGCACCGATCAGGAATATGTTTATAAATAGTGTTGTCAAGAAAATACGCACCTTACTGTGCGACAGAATTGTTGTTCAATATAATGCGCACCCTTACACTCTATCTCAAAAAATAACATGATACATAGGAATAAATAAAATAATCTAAAAAATAAACAATTCAATTACGATACATGTGATCGATCTGAAATTTTGATACATTATTTTTATCATCGGTACAAAAACTGCCTGCAAAATTTCAGCTCGCTAGCTTACGAGGAAGTGGGTTAAAAATTGATCCAAAATTTTGGCGACAAGCAAGGGTTGCAGGGGTGCAAGCAAGCAACCAGACACCACTAGTTAATATAAAGGATTTAAAAAGCCTTACAAATTAGCGCTATAATAGCTAAAATATAACATATATAAATGCATTTAATAAATTAAAAACGAAAGTTCTCTCGAGAAAATTAAAATTCGCAATGAAATAATATACGTGCTAAGACTGCAGGATTACCTTTTTACGTTACACCATTTCTAATGTAACAATTCTTTATGACTATGATGATTTTAGGTGAACTCAAATGTCATCTAAACCGGGGAAGAGAGGCAGTTCCTTAAAAAACCTACAAGTAAAACCTAAACCGCCTAGCCTACATGGAAATTCTAAAGCACAATGCCGGGAATATTTTGGTGGCCTGTTTTCTGCTGATGGGAGAAATGTAGACGAAGATCGAGTTTATTGTCAGCTGTGTTTCACTGTTCAGCAGTCATTAGGTGTCAAGGGTCACATTTTGATAGTAACCAATTTTGCCTCAATTACATCAAGTGGCAATATGAATCATCACTTATGTGTCAAGCACAATGTGTCAGTACAAAGTCAAGAAAAGTCAAATAAAATTTTGGGATCTTTCCGTAAGTATGGAGAAGGCAACAGTCAATGTCAGGCAACATCAAGTCATGAACTGACAAGAGATATCGTTATCTGGTTCTTTAGAGACTTGCTCGCCTTTGAAAATGTGGCTAAAGGTGGTTTTGTTGACTTCTTCAAAATAAATTGCCCATCTCTCAACATACCGGCACCTGTAACACTTGCTGGAGCAGCCCTGGATGATGTTAACGAATATTTCGTAATCAGCCGAGAATGAGCTGCAAATGTCAATTTACGAAGAAATTCGGCTAATCCGGATATCAGCCGAAAATTATGTCAGCCAGCCGAAATTTTAAAATCCGGCTAATCCGGATATCAGCCGAAAAATTATGTCAGCCAGCCGAAAAATTATGTCAGCCAGCCGAAATTTAAAAAAAAATTCGGCTGGCAGGTCTAACTCAAGCTATCCTGTTCACACACACACACTAGATTTATCTCTCCATCTTGTTCATGGTTTATTTTAAGAATTTTTGTTCTTTGATGTTTATATAAATCCCAGTCTCCTGCGTGTCTTGTAGTCTGTGGAATAATATGGCTAAGTCATCTGCAAATTACAAATCTCTTAACTTATTATTTATTGTCCACTGTATTCCTCTTCATGTACTTGCTTTGGCCTCTTTTATGACCCAATCCAGCACTAAGAGGAACAGGAGATGTCAAAGAAGGCATCCTTACTTTACTCTAGTTTTGATATTAAATTCATCTGACTGGCTATCGTTATGTACCACTTGGCAGGTAAAGTTATCTGACTGGCTACCGTTATGTACCACTTGGCAGGTAAAGTTATCTGACTGGCTACCGTTATGTACCACTTGGCAGGTAAAGTTATCTGACTGGCTACCGTTATGTACCACTTGGCAGGTAAAGTTATCTGACTGGCTACCGTTATGTACCACTTGGCAGGTAAAGTTATCTGACTGGCTACCGTTATGTACCACTTGGCAGGTAAAGTTATCTGACTGGCTACCGTTATGTACCACTTGGCAGGTAAAGTTATCATAAACGTTTGGGGTGTTGTTATCTATTTTCACTAGAATTCCATAGTGGCCCACGACTGCCCATGTAGCATTGTGTTACTAACATTCAAATACAAAACATCAATGAAATTCGTTCACGCGTCTAATATTGAATCTCTTCGTCACACTGAAAGGAACTTTGTTTACCCTTGTTGGAAATGTCAACAGTTTAGTCCGGCATCTCACCAACCAATTATCCCTAGCGATATTAGTATTTATCTTCTTTTTTTATTATAAAGAGAACACTTACAGTTCTGTATAAGAATGTGTTTAAACATAGGATTTGTGGTAAGATAGACGTATGTATTGAGGATGGCGTGGATAGCAAATGTTCCTTCTTGTATCAGGTTATCAGATAAAACAAAATCCTCTAAGCTAAACAACTCTGGTGCTAGCTTCATCAAAATCACCCGAACTGCGAAGTAAGATTTGGTCACCAGGAAGTTAACTGCCACCAGAGTAACCGCTTTTGTTAGTCTCATTTCTCTCAAATCTCGCTCTCCGTGATTTTTTAAAGACGAAAACTTAAACCGAAATAAAGCCGCTTCTCGAAGGTTTCGTAACAAAATTACAACACTGCAGAATATTAGGACTTCTGCGGCAACCGGGAGTATGAAATGTACGAGAAAATCTATGGCGGTGAAGAAATCATCGTAACCATGAGATACCGGAAACGAAGTTGTGTTACTGCTTCCGCCGTTGAACGCAGATAATCGTTTGACAATTTCAAAAGCAATCCTCGATAACGACGTGACGCTCACGATCACTGTAAGAACCGCAAGTGTGAACAGAATGCGTCGTTTCGTGAACACTGTCTTAAAGTGAAGCGGGAATGTCACCATGCAGCACTTTTGCACCGTCAGAAAAGCTGTAAGCATTGGCGAAAGAATGAAACAAACGCCGAGCACGAAGATTAACATGTGCACAACAATGAACTTTTCTTTACCAGAAACAACCCAGCAGTTGTCTACGGTAATTATTGTCAGGTAGAACAGAAAGTAAATCATATCAGTGACGGACAGGGCGAAGAAACAAAGGATAACGCCGTTAGATCTCCCAGACTTGAAAAACCAGCTGTTTATTAAGTTGGCGGAGAAGCCGCAGAGAGCGATCGATGTAAGCAGGATTGTAGTAAAATTTGGATTGAGAAAAAATGCCACTATGTCCCTGGTCGAGTTTTCACTAGTGTTGTTCATTCTTCAAAAGACATTTGCTTGCCAATATTTCGATATTCTGTCAGTATCAAGCAACCCGGTGCTATTTATCAATGAATAAAAATGTATTCTTTTTCTTTCTCTCTGCGCTATGTTTCATGTCAGATTCTAGCATAGACCATAAAACAACTGAAGTAAACAAGCGGGAAACTACATCCACGTCGTGAAAAATACGGGCTTATGATGTTTTTGTATCATCTTCCGTCTCTGTTCTCTTTTAATTTCTATTATAAAATGACGCATTATATCCCTGTAGAATGAGTAATTCAACAAATAAAGACATTTCTCCACCATGCCATAGACAAAGACATAATGTATAATTCATTCAAGTATAAAAACAAATTTAAGATGTTAAATTTTTTAAAATTTCTAACAATCTAATAAGGCTAAAACATTTATTGAAGTTGTTTGAGTTTGAAGTCAAAATATTGAAATAGCAAAAATTAGGAAAGAAAACACTTTAATTATTATTTACAGTGATGTGGAGATCGAATAGTCGAGCGCAACGAAAAATTTGACAAAGACAAGCAAATTATATCCTTTTATGTATGAAGGAACTTGTTAGGTTATCCCAATATAGGGAAATTCAGCAAATAAAATTACATGTTCGTTGTAAGAGTAGTTGAAATGATAACATCTAGAGTTATTGACGTTGTCTCCATTTATGAGTTCGGTTTTATTTGTGCTGATTGATAATCAAAGAATCAAATTTATGTCCATAATAACTAAATATTTTATGGAATTAAACAAAAAATTCAGAATAATTTACCAGAGGATAAACACCTACTCATCTTTAGAGATGCACACAAAATTAAATGTAATGTTATCCTATTTTAACAAAAGAATTCGGAATATTTGAAGCAGAGCGTGTATTTCTTTAATTCAAAAGGTACAAGTGATCATAAATTGACTTCTGTGTGAACCATTTTTACAGGAGTAGGGGGTCTACATTAACAAAATATCTCAGTTCCCCAATCCTACCTGGCACACAAATTTTAATTATTTTAGTCGACATCACATCCCGCATGAATGAACTGAACTGAAACTCCAAAGAGAGGAGAACCTCGTCTATTATCTCTAAAGAACCATAAACGGAAATTGGAAAAAGCTGTGGCTATTTGAAGCATGAATTTGAGGAGGAAATGTTCTAATTTTTACTGTTTCGATAAGTTTTGTACTACATTCGCCCAAGATGTCAACCTCGATGTTCAGATTCTGATAGAATTGAGAGTGACATTCTTCTGTTTTATAATCCATTTTATAGAACTTAATGATTCTCCAGTAAAACTACATTAAGAAATGAATTATTGACAAAGAAGCACCGAGAAGTAAATTTTGGTGAATTGCCCGATGTTGAATTTCCGAATCTGAAGAAATTATATCCCTCTTCAGTGTTTGGAAAAGCTACTTATGCCTGTGAGAAAAAAATGCATTTTAAAATAGAAAGTAAAAGAATTGAATGATGAAGATTTTAAAATAAGTCTTTTGTTTGTATACAATTAAAAACTGAACATTGATGATATCTTGAAAGCGCTTGGCTGGCGTACAGAGAGTCACTATGATGGAAGGTATTTGTTCCCGCGGCTAAGTAAGAGAGTCACTATGATGGAAGGTATTTGTTCCCGCGGCTAAGTAAGAGAGTCACTATGATGGAAGGTATTTGTTCCCGCGGCTAAGTAAGAGAGTCACTATGATGGAAGGTATTTGTTCCCGCGGCTAAGTAAGAGAGTCACTATGATGGAAGGTATTTGTTCCCGCGGTAAGAGACTCCCCGAGTCCATCCAGCTCTGAGAAGTACCTGACATTAGTTGGGGAAACAAAGGCGGCTGGGCATTGTTCCACTCAATCTCCTCATAGCCGTCCGTGGTCTTATAACGCTGCTTGAATTGCCGACAGGCCATCATGGTCTGTGCATTCTTATAAGAACATAGGACGTAATAACCCTTTGCGCTGAAGGAGGATGTGTTATGTTAAAAGAATTCTCACGAATCCTTTTGTTGCTTAGATTGTGAGAATCGGATGTGTGCATGCTAAGACTGGTGTAACTGATGATATGTGCATGCTAAGACTGGTGTAACTGATGATATGTGCATGCTAAGACTGGTGTAACTGATGATATGTGCATGCTAAGACTGGTGTAACTGATGATATGTGCATGCTAAGACTGGTGTAACTGATGATATGTGCATGCTAAGACTGGTGTAACTGATGATATGTGCATGCTAAGACTGGTGTAACTGATGATATGTGGATGCTAAGACTTGTGTAACTGATGATATGTGCATGCTAAGACTGGTGTAACTGATGATATGTGCATGCTAAGACTGGTGTAACTGATGATATGTGCATGCTAAGACTGGTGTAACTGATGATATGTGCATGCTAAGACTGGTGTAACTGATGATATGTGCATGCTAAGACTGGTGTAACTGATGATATGTGCATGCTAAGACTGGTGTAACTGATGATATGTGCATGCTAAGACTGGTGTAACTGATGATATGTGCATGCTAAGACTGGTGTAACTGATGATATGTGCATGCTAAGGCTGGTGTAACTGATGATATGTGCATGCTAAGACTGGTGTAACTGATGATATGTGCATGCTAAGACTGGTGTAACTGATGATATGTGGATGCTAAGACTTGGTAACTGATAATATGTGCATGCTAAGACTGGTGTAACTGATGATATGTGCATGCTAAGACTGGTGTAACTGATGATATGTGCATGTTAAGACTGGTGTAACTGATGATATGTGCATGCTAAGTCTGGTGTAACTGATGATATGTGCATGCTAAGACTGGTGTAACTGATGATATGTGCATGCTAAGACTGGTGCAACTGATGGTATGTGCATGCTAAGACTGGTGTAACTGATGATATGTGCATGCTAAGACTGGTGTAACTGATGATATGTGCATGCTAAGACTGGTGTAACTGATGATACGTGCATGCTAAGACTGGTGTAACTGATGATATGTGCATGCTTATACTGGTGTAACTGATGATATGTGCATGCTAAGACTGGTGTAACTGATGATATGTGCATGCTAAGACTGGTGTAACTGATGATATGTGCATGCTAAGACTGGTGTAACTGATGATATGTGCATGCTAAGACTGGTGTAACTGATATGTGCATGCTAAGACTGGTGTAACTGATGATATGTGCATGCTAAGACTGGTGTAACTGATATGTGCATGCTAAGACTGGTGTAACTGATGATATGTGCATGCTAAGACTGGTGTAACTGATGATATGTGCATGCTAAGACTTGTGTAACTGATATGTGCATGCTAAGACTTGTGTAACTGATGATATGTGCATGCTAAGATTGGCGTAACGGATGATATGTGCATGCTAAGACTGGTGTAACTGATATGTGCATGCTAAGACTTGTGTAACTGATGATATGTGCATGCTAAGACTGGTGTAACTGATGATATGTGCATGCTAAGACTGGTGTAACTGATGATATGTGCATGCTAAGACTGGCGTAACTGATGATATGTGCATGCTACGACTGGTGTAACTGATGATATGTGCATGCTAAGACTGGTGTAACTGATGATATGTGCATGCTAAGACTTGTGTAACTGATGATATGTGCATGCTAAGACTGGTGTAACTGATGATATGTGCATGCTAAGACTGGCGTAACTGATGATATGTGCATTCTAAGACTGGTGTAACTGATGATATGTACATGCTAAGACTGGTGTAACTGATGATATGTGCATGCTAAGACTTGTGTAACTGATGATATGTGCATGCTAAGACTGGTGTAACTGATGATATGTACATGCTAAGACTGGTGTAACTGATGATATGTGCATGCTAAGACTTGTGTAACTGATGATATGTGCATGCTAAGACTTGTGTAACTGATATGTGCATGCTAAGACTGGTGTAACTGATGATATGTGCATGCTAAGACTGGTGTAACTGATGATATGTGCATGCTAAGACTGGTGTAACTGATGATATGTGCATGCTAAGACTGGTTTAACTGATGATATGTGCATGCTTATACTGGTGTAACTGATGATACGTGCATGCTAAGACTGGTGTAACTGATGATATGTGCATGCTAAGACTGGTGTAACTGATGATATGTGCATGCTAAGACTGGTGTAACTGATGATATGTGCATGCTAAGACTGGTGTAACTGATGATATGTGCATGCTAAGACTTGTGTAACTGATGATATGTGCATGCTAAGACTTGTGTAACTGATGATATGTGCATGCTAAGACTGGTGTAACTGATGATATGTGCATGCTAAGACTGGTGTAACTGATATGTGCATGCTAAGACTGGTGTAACTGATGATATGTGCATGCTAAGACTGGTTTAACTGATGATATGTGCATGCTTATACTGGTGTAACTGATGATATGTGCATGCTAAGACTGGTGTAACTGATGATATGTGCATGCTAAGACTGGTGTAACTGATGATATGTGCATGCTAAGACTGGTGTAACTGATGATATGTGCATGCTAAGACTTGTGTAACTGATGATATGTACATGCTAAGACTGGTGTAACTGATGATATGTGCATGCTAAGACTTGTGTAACTGATGATATGTGCATGCTAAGACTGGTGTAACTGATGATATGTGCATGCTAAGACTGGTGTAACTGATGATATGTGGATGCTAAGACTGGTGTAACTGATGATATGTGCATGCTAAGACTGGTGTAACTGATGATATGTGCATGCTATGACTTGTGTAAATGCGAATATGTGCATGCTAAGACTGGTGTAACTGATATGTGCATGCTAAGACTGGCGTAACTGATGATATGTGCATGCTAAGACTTGTGTAACTGATGATATGTACATGCTAAGACTGGTGTAACTGATGATATGTGCATGCTAAGACTTGTGTAACTGATGATATGTGCATGCTAAGACTGGTGTAACTGCTGTTCAAACTGATCAAACCCAGGAAAACCAAGAACATATTACAATCTTAACTCAGCAATGTATAGGGTCTTGTGTTAGACAACTACTGCACTGGTACATAATACAATCTTAACTCAGCAATGTATAGGGTCTTGTGTTAGACAACTACTGCACTGGTACATAATACAATCTTAACTCAGCAATGTATAGGGTCTTGTGTTAGACAACTACTACACTGGTACATAATACAATCTTAACTCAGCAATGTATAGGGTCTTGTGTTAGACAACTACTCCACTAGTATAATAGCCAGTCCAGTTAAGACAAGCCACCAGTGAGTATGTTGGGAGAGCATGAAAAGACTCAAATGACTGGCAAAGGACAGCATAATTATAAGGATATGGCCATAAATAAATTTAACAATTGAGTGAACGCATAGACTTATTTTTATCAACAGTTTATTCAGGTAAAATGAGGGCAGCATACGTTTCACATGTTTATTCCTCCACAATGCTCATTTACATGGTACAGTTAGTTGAAGAATTTAAAATAATTTGTTCCATTCATGTACAGAGAAAATTAAAAGATTGTACACAAATGTCCTTTGATGTCCTGAGACTGGTGTCCTATTTTATGAAATATGTGTAAACAAAATAAAACATTCAGTTACTTCAATACTTACCATTGAAAAAAAATGTCCAGAGGTTCTTGGAAATGAATTGGTGAATAAACTAACAATAATATACCTGAAAGTTGCCGAGTTAGCTTGTTTTATTGGCTCTAGTAAGTGTTACTAGCAAGTAGTGGTTACTTTTATACAATGAACCATTTAATTTCTACACAATTAGTCTCTGATTCGCATCCTTGTAAAACACAAATAAATAAAGTCACTTGGGAGAAGCATTTGAAAACAAATTGTCAAGTCATAAAGGAACACCTTATTTTTTTTAACATCAACTTCATTCTGTCAGTTGTACAAAACAGATGTACATTTTAAACTCAAACAACTGTCGAATGGATTGCAAAAACATAAATGAATTAAATGGTTAGAAAAATGTACAGTAATTAGCGGCAACATAATCAAGTACAATTAAGTCCCATATAAGCATAGCAGCTAAAATCTCTGAAATCATCCTTTAATTACAGCTATAGGTCGTAATTTTATACATTTCTTGCTTATGCCTGCTTCATGACCTGAAAATGAAACAAAATAAGAGCATTATCAATTAACCTAGATTTTCTAAATATTTTTAACTTCTAAGAAAATGTATATTTTATCAAACTACCTGATATATGAAATAATATAAATTACCATAACTCTGAAGTTTTTTTTCTATGAAGATGACCATGTAGTAGTTTGTTCATTACCATTAAAAACCATTTATAGCAAAAAACTCTTTTTAAACCTTTTGACAAACTAAAACTACATATCAATGCGTATTACCAGTTTTTTTTTAATGACTTAGCAGGTACATGTATTATGCACAAGAGCCAAAGAAAGATAGCAGTAGACTGTTTACCCCAATTGTAACAGTATATCTTGGGATTAAAATGACAAGATCACACAAGAAACATTCAAGTTTATGCCAGGGTTTTCTAAACGGGGTGGAATATGGCGCATGGGGAGGATGTGACAAAGTGAGTGTCATACGCTTAGCGAATATATATTACTGCCCAACAGATGGCGCTCATTGAAGATGCATCACCATGTGCTTTAAAATAAAAAGTGAGAGCTTGGGCCAGCCCCTAGAACAGCGGTTCCCAACCTGTGGGTCGCGAAGGTTTTTCTGGGGGTCGCCAACTGTCACCTAAAAATATTCACTATAATGCAAATTTGCTCTATTTTTTAAAAACCTTTGTGAAAATGAATTATTTAAATTTCATGGGGGTCGCAGGTCACGTGGCTTTTTATAAAAAGGGGTCACCACCCAAAAAAGGTTGGGAACCACTGCCCTAGAATATGCCTGTTAGTTTGTTTTTGCATAAGAAAGCCATACAGTCAAGCTCTCAGAATGACTAGCTCAAGCGTCATCTGACATTAGTCAGCGTAGAACTAGTCACCTGGTACTGGTGGCCCCGTAGAGAGACCGAATGAAACTTTCTTTGAAAGATGTCTTATTAACATCTGCCAGAGACAGATGAATAGTGAAATCATCAAATGCCATGGAGTCTGTATGCCAGAAAGTGAAGGTGTACAAAGAAAGTGAAGGCGTACAAAGAAATTGTTAACCCATAAAATAACATGAGGACACAAAGATCGAGTTATCATTTGTTCATTTGCCCTGACATGCTGAAATGCCGATGATAAAACTGGCAGGAAATAAATGGGACTTAAATAAACATGATTAAGACTTTTGACTTACAAACCACTTTTATACTGCCAGTGAACTATATAACTCTATGTCAAAATACAAAACACATTTAGGGGAAAAAAAGCATAGACTTACAAGTATCAACAACGTCAGTGACATTTTTGTAAGATTCTGGGGCCTGAGGAAAAAAAGAAAGTTTCACTCAAGACAAAACTAACATACTTATTAATTGTAATTAGGGCTGTTAACGATTAATTTAAATTTAATCGTTAACATTTGAAAAATTAACTATTAATTAATTGTTAATTTGGATTAAAGCCAAAAATTGAAATTTATGGTGTCATAAGTAACATTTATTAAACGTACTAGTCAAAAATCGAAATAACACTGAAACGTCTTCTTTATATGACATCTTTTCACCAACAACGCAAACAGACAAGTGTATTGACATTATTTGGTTTAAGTGATGAGCGGGTCTTATTGACAATATAACCAGCCAAGCTGAACAATCGTTCACATAGTTTTAGATTGTCTAAGCTGAAGTTTCTGATACTGTAGTGGATGTTTGGTATGCACGCCATATGTAAGTGAAGTGTTAGAACCATGGTAGCAATGTTCCCTTTAAGCAGCGCGGCTGCGCAGATATTTGACCGATACCACGCAGGAGTTTAGAATCACCACACAGCAAATTTTGTAAAATATTGCACAAAAAAATGGAAGTTGTGCAACTTTGCACATGAGTTGTTTTTTTAAACTTTGCACATGGACCAACGAAACTTAGAGGGAACATTGCATGGTAGACAAACGATTTCTCTCAATGGACACATAACCTTTATCAACATTTTAAACAGTCACGTCAGTCAATAATTTAAAACCAAAATGTTCGTGTAATGGTCCGGAAATTAGTTTATATTTATCGGTCAAAATATTTTACTTTTTGACTTCCAGTACATTTATAGTGGTGGGTGGATTAATCGGTACAAAAAATTTAACGATTAATTGATAAATTAATCGATAATTTCCGTAGCCCTAATTGTAATACATTTTCAACAGCTTGAAACACTATTTCAAATGTCTACAATATGTACAAGAATTCCATAAAATTTGAGCAATATATATTTACAAAATATTAACTCTGAAATCATATGTCACAGCAATTCCTCTTTACTTGTGACAATCATATGTCATAGCAATTCCTCTTTACTTGTAACATTCATCTACCACATAACCTACATATCAAGTTTTAGGCAGCATAAATTAAGATCCATGTTAAAAGCACATATAAGTTGTTAGTAAAGTCTTGCTCATACAGTTGCATCAAGGTCAATTCCAGCAATTTCCCACAAACCTTTGTCATTTTAATTTAGAAACAACTATTAAATTTAGCTTTCCCTGAGATACCAGGGATGGTTTATTCTGTGAGATACTAACTTTTAAAAAAAAACAAACAAGTTTTAATCTTTTTTTCTTCATTTCAGTCTGTGATCTATGTTGAAAAAAAAGCTCATACTTTTTTTTCGTAGTCTTATCTTAACATCATTTTTAAACAAATAAAAAATATTTCATTTCTGATGCTATTTGTCTTTTATCACAAATTTACATCTAGCAATTAGCCTCTAAAAATATAGTGCTTATCAATACAAATTAATTTATTGAGGAAACTATGATGATCAGAGCATTGATTGTGGGCCCTTTAGATGAAGAAGGAAAGAAGACAGTTGCATCACTAAAGAGCTAAGTTGTTTGTAACCAAAACATAACAGCCACGGCTGAAGTCATTGTTAACATTTGCATCACTTACCTCCTCCATGACTAGTTTGGGTGATGCTATTCTAATACTGATTCCCTGATTGGCAAGGGCAGACAACACATCATTGTAGTCAAGATTCCTTCGAGATTTAGCTCGAGACAGAGCTCTTCCCTAAATGACAGAATAGAGTATTTAAATTCACTCAGGTATTTCAACTGTCACGTTTGAACATCAGCTATTAAAAGAATGATTTTGATTGTTTATGAATGATAAACTTTGTCCCCCATTACCTGAAAAACATCCAGTAACCTCTATAACTAAGCTAGTCATGTGATACTGTACATCTGTCTCATTAAACATAAATGGCAAATATTTTAGAGCTCTCTTGGGAAGAAATAATTTTTGTTTTCTGGGGCAGGGGTACTCTTAAGCTTTCATTACCTTGAATTTAACATCTGCAGATATATTTTGTATAGTAAACAATTTTTTTATTACAATAGTGCTAAAAATGTGGATTTACCGCTCCATGACATGTTGTACCAAATGTCTCCACCATCCCTTGATCTGTTCCTGTAAGTACATAGCTGCATGTTCCCATGGTTCCTCCAATGAGCACTGGTTGACCCGTCAACTGTTGAAACAAGAGACATTTCAATAGTGACGAAATAATCCCGATGTGCGATAGAAAAACAAGAAACCTTGACAGAGACTAAAAACCTAATATAAAATAAAATTTGAAGGTAATGAGATTTTAAAAATAGAGCTGAAATTGCAATCAATTATTACCAAAAACCCAATTAAGTATTTTAGTCATCAAGATTAGTTTCAACAATACATGAATTACTGAAACATGTAAAACATGGCCCTGACGTAGAGGCAGGCTGTAAATAGGTTAGGTAGAAGGAAATGGTTTGGGAGAAACTGAGAAATACACTTAACAAATCAACAAACATGTTGACAAGAAGCCTTATTAGTCAAGTAACAGCAGTTTAAATCACATCAAAATGAAACAGTTGAAATATACATTGTAATGTAATTACTGAGATGAATGTAATAAATAGACGATTAGCAGATACACAACTTATATAGAGAATAGGAGACAAAGGTAATATTAACTAAATTAAACTTACATTTTTTAAATTATCTATTTTTTTAGAAAGTGCACTAAAAGTTGATAAATAAATGTATTTTTAAATCCCTTATATTAACTTCGCGGCCGTCTCATCATCTCTCTCATCATCTCATGGGCGGGCGGAAAAACAAAAGTCGAAAATGACCCACTTTCCGTGATCCGATCAAGCTGAAATTTGGCACACTGACTTGTCTGACCTAACAATGCATCGTATCAAAATTTCAGATCGATGGAACGTACCGTAATTAAATTAATGCATTTTTAGTTTATCCTTATATGAGGTATGTAATTCAAATTCACGGTTTGTTATTGTTTTTTTCCCACGTGAAATTTTGAGCTGACGCATTGAGGCGACCCAGCGAAGCGACGGGGCGCTTTTGTTTACATTTTACGTGTCACTCTAAGCTCGGTCCAGCAAATCGGTGACCAGACTTTTCCCCTCTCCCCCTCCCACCCACCCCTCCCCACCTAGGGTTATGAAGCAAATTTGAGTTAAGACAGATTCAGTCTGTAAATGTTTGAAAATAATCAATACTGTTAGTTATGTCTCATATATAAGGGATTTATAGTCAAAAACTTTGTTTTTACGGGTTTGTTTTTTCTCTTTTTTAAAAGTCTGTGGAAAAATATAATCCAGACACAAAATAGCAATATTTTTAATGTATTGGTATTTGATGATAAATATAAAAATTGATTTAGCATTTCCTGAAAATTAAGCACCAAAGACTATATTTTTTCAAGAAATATGAAAATTTTCAAATGTAGGTAATAAAATATGAAATCAATGATTTTTTTTTACAATACTTTTTGAATTTTTTTTTACACAAATTTATTTTTGACATTTTAATTATGTATTTAGTGTTAAAAAGTTGGTGAACATTTTTAACACTTCTCGAAGAATTATTTTTTGTCTTCTTTTCATGAGTAATAAAATAATACTTTTTTTTATAAAAACACACTTGAAATAAATTATTATGAAAAGATATATGTTTAAATTTGTTAAAATGTAGAATTCCCCAAGAAATTAATTTTACACAAATAAATACCACTCTTGATGACCAAGGAAAGAAATGTTGCAGAGACTACATAAAAACACACGGACAACATTCCTGCATCCATTATAATTAGTTTAACAGCTTTACTACCATTATTTTTCTCCAATAAATTGAAAATGCAATTACAAGTGGCAGGGTATTTTAATGGATTGGTATTAACCCAACGATATCAATGTCATCCTTGCCAAAGTCATTATGAACATGACGTACTTGGAAAAAAAAATGTTTATGCTTAGATGTGGACAGACTATCTTCAGATTTGAAGGCAAGCACTTAACTAATGTGTCATGGACAAAACATTTAATTTAAGGTGGCTCATAAGATTCCTGGCAACCACACACGGATAACTGAGTTGAACTTGCAATATATCATGACTCTATAGCTATCAAAGGGAAGTGGTGGTAGAAGAGTTGATATTTTTAGAAAAGTGTGTGTGTGTGTGGAGGGGGGGTGGGGGTGGGGAAATCAATGGATAAATAAAAGAGATTGAATCATATACTTTTAACAAAAATTTCTTTCAATAAAATATATTGTCACTAAGAATGTGTGCAAACTTTGAAGACAACAAATCAACAGGAAGTGGGTTAAATTTTAGTGACTAGTTTTGCCCAAGATTCTGACATTGTTTTTACTTATGTTTGTTCATGAAATACGACTTTTTAGTTTGTTTGTTGAAAATATTTTTCAGGATCTCCCTTGGTTTCTTTAACTCATTTAATTAAAATTTTTAGAAATTTTTGTTCAACAAACATGTCAATCCTATTTAAGTGTATAAATTAGCTTGCCTATTTTTTTGAGGAAGAGATTCTTCAGAAGCGGTGGAGTTGGATTGGTCATACACTAAGAAAACCTGCTTCTAATACAACAAGGCAAGCCCTGAAATGGAACCCACAGGGTAAGCGGAAAAGAGGCCATCCAAGAAACACTTGTCGCCGAGAATTGGAGGCAGACATCAAGAGAATTGGCCATGAATGAAAGATCCTGGAAAATTGGCCCAGGATAAAGATGCCTGGAGGTCTCTTGTAGGTGGCCTATGCCCTTGAAGGAATCGCAGACGATGATCGGTGAATGACCCCCATGGACGAGAAGGCTTAACACCTATTATTTATTAATTCAGAGTGACACTTGTCTGATGAAACCATGGAAGCCAATATTATGTAAGTAAGCTTTGTGAAATTGCTCTTCGATGTAATGATATTCACAAATACAATTACCTGATAGTCTACTGGAATAAGTGGATGATGTGGTGGGAAAGCTCGTGTTGAACCTTTCCTGTGGACTAACAAAGTTTTCTGTTTGCCATCAATGAAATGCTCCTCCACTTTGGCAATGTTGTGAGACACATCATAGATGACATGCATGTCAAGGTCATCAGGAGTACTATTGAACATTTTAGCAAACGCCTGGGGGGGGAGAAAAAAAAACAACAAGGAATGACTTTCAAATTTCAGTAAATTTTATACAGGACAAATATTTGTAAGAAGCTAAATAAAATTTAAAGAAAAAAAAATTAATGTTATAGATATAAATACTTCAAGACTTACTCATAAGATTACTATTGCTTAAATAGATAGTAAGACACTTGCAGTTTTAACAGTAACAAAGCTAGTGAGGAGTTATTTAAAATTATAGTCATATATATAGTTATATTTCATATTAAAGTCATTACCTGTCGAGTGAGAAAAGTCATACTTGTTCTATTGACCCAAGCATAGTTAGCCGCTGATGCCATGGCCTTAAGATAATCTTGCCCTTCTACTGATTGGATGTGAGCACATGCCAGCTGACGATCATTGACATCTATCTGGTCCCGCTTCATGGCCTTTTCCATTGCAACAAGAGCATCTGAATAGAAACCAGATATAGAGCTTTTAGGATAACAGAATTATAGCTATAAGAAAACAAGTCGGATAAAAATGTTTCAATATTTCTACATCATTATCCTGTGTGATCCCAATATCAGAGGCACCATCTGCTGATTGGTCTCTATGAGAAACAACAATAATATTAGATTCCCACATTAATAAATTCTAATTTACAGATTTGGTAACATCCACATCGGTGCAACAAAGTGGTGCCAAGGAAATAACAATTCCAAGATGTGCCGTGTGAACAGAAAATAGTTTAATACATCCCCAATTTATTTCATGATGCACCATAAATTTCCCAGACTTATGTTGTTTTATACCCTTGAACATCACAATATAAGAACTAATTACCTGTGGCCACTTGATGCCCCATGCCTCGACTACCACTGTGGATCATGACGCACACCTGATCCTTAAAATCTACACCCATTTTTTTAGCAGCATGCTTGTCATAAATTTCCTCTACAACTTGAATCTCTGCATAATGATTGCCAGCGCCCAACGTTCCAAGCTGTGAAGTAAATTGAGAAGTTATCTTAATCACACACTGTTTAAATGGTAAAGTGAGAGATCAATACTATACAAAAAATGGATTAACAGTGCTACTATGTTGATCTTATTCTTTTTTGACATAATTTTAATAACTTGTCTTTATTTCTTGATGGTCATTATTTCTTGTTTTTTTAAAAAAAGAAATACAAATTATTATTTCCAAAAAGAATCAAAGAGAGTGTGTTCATTGTAAGAACAACATGATAACCCACTTTGTATTTAAGAGGCGCAGTTTAACACAGCAAAGAAGAGCTATCTTACATACCTGTGGCAAGCCTCTTTTCTTGGCCCTGCTGCTCACTTTAGATGGGTCTGCCTGAAGCATTCTCCCATACTCCTCACAATGTTCCTTGTCTTCAGCCCATGCATATCCTTATTGGAGGATATGTACATTTATGTAGTCACCAACATGTTAACCCCAAGGCTAGCCTGTTAGCTATTATTCTATTTTTTAAAATTATGAATAGCTGTCATCAACATATTTAGCACTGAAGAAAAAAATAAAACTGTACTTGGACTCTGATGGTAGCAGTAAGGAGTCAAAGTGAACAGTTATTGGAATTAAAATATAAGACATTATATATACAGTATATATAAATTAGGTTTTGTGTCTTACCTTCTCTGAGAGACCAATCCATTCCCATTTCCAAGGCCTCTTCCAGATTTCTTCATAAAAAAAGAAATGGGATAATTAAGAGTTTTTTGTTTTTTTTTAAAAAAGAACATTCCCATTAATCAATACAAACTCCTATCTATTAATGTTACTAAAATTAGATAGTTCCATGTCAAATTAGAAAGTTATTTGTAAAAGTAAAACTATATTTTTAATTAAGCACCTCTACAGTGCTTTCTTAACTCTCAAAGGACGTAACCTTGACTTTTCTGTCACCGCTGGTCGCCAGTTTAATTTTTTATATTTTCTTCACCTTTTTACATTCTAATGTTATTTTTAAAATTTATCCCTAAATAATTGAATAAAATTAGGAAAAAATACAATTTCAGACATGAATTTTTAACTAAAATTTAAAAAGAATTTACCCCGACCCTCGTGTTTTTGGTTTACCGGAACGCTATTTTCGATCGCCATTGTGAAATTCTTGTTAATTTTACTGAGACACGTCGGTCGCAATTTTTTACAATTATAGCGAACGATTCATCATTTAGCGAAGAAATCGCTTATATTCGTTGCTGACAAGTTATTTCTATTCAATGGAATAAAAAACGAAGTATTAGTACGGAGAATTTATTTATTTTCATCGATGGACAAGTTGACTATCGAAGGTATGTATTTTTCCTTTGTTACAAAGTTCTCCACATCGCCAATTTTTTCACAAATAAAATTGATTTTACTAAATCTATTGATATATTAAGTAGCAATGAGACATCTATAAATCAAGGAAATTCATTTTAGCACGTATATTTGTCTTTTTTAAAATTTTATATGAAGTATGTATTTTATTATTATTTTTTCCCCAAGTCCATAATAAATTACATTTGACTTTGTTTACCCTGGTTACACTGTACGGTGGCATCAGTATTTTACAATTTACTTCACATTTTGCTTGATAATCAGCTTATAATCATTCTAGATTTTCTTCAGAATTGAATAGTGTACTTTAATTAAATATGTTAAATTTTATAACTACTTTTTACAAACCTATTTCTAATGTTTTTCCTAATATTTTTATTTCACAGTTACAGTTATGGCTCTGTAGATTGGGACCTTAGACCATCCCAAGCATGTTCCTGATTACAGGTCTAAACAACCACCCATTGTCTATGTCCCTGAGTCAACTTATGGTGTCCCTTTTGCTGAATCAACCATCAGAGATGATGGAAAGAAATATGGAATTCTCTTTCATGTTTCAAGTTGCTATTCGGAATTCGCAGACTTACTGCTGGAGACTCTTCGAAGCTATGCCTATATAATTGTTGCTACCATGCACCTCCCTAAGTCAACAATGTTCAGAAACTCATTTCATCTTATCATGGACATGCTAATGCTAAGGAACATGGGACTAGTGCAATTAGATAATGGAATGAACTATTATTATTCAAAGGATTGTGTGCAAGACAGTTCAAATTTTAGACTTTGCTTTAAATTTTATATTTCTGAAATGTTCAAAAAGGAATATTGAGGTAAACAAAAAATCATGGAAGTGATATATATGTTCCAATGGTTGTAGAAGAAAGTGAATGAAACTATATCTTTCTAGACCCCACATTTCAACTGAGGAAAGAATGATAACGGTAAGAGAGAAGAAAGATATAATTAGTAAAATATATTGGGCCGACCACTCGTAACCCTATAACACTAAAAACCGAATAACATTTTACAAAATAAGAATTAAATATATTACTATTATTAACTTATTTTAAGAATATGAACAAAGAAAGAAATCTTCACTAAAGTGTGGTTTTAAATTAAATTTGTTATTATCATGTGCATAGAAATTGTCTAATTTTATATCATGATTAATAGTTTTCAACATTTTTTATCAAATGAAAAATGATTTTTTGGGATAATAATGATTATAAGAATAATATTTTGTTATGTTCTGACAATAAAGGCTTAGTTATAGAATTATTCCATGTTAATATTTATAATTTTTGTAAAAAAGGAAAAAATGGCCATATTTTATGAATGTAAGGATACTCATTTAAAAATAGTCTAAATTTTTCAAATATGAGCGAAATGCTTTGAATTTTTGATATTACATGTAGAAATGGATACTGTTGATGGCTATAATAAAGATTTTATGCTAGCTACAAATACTTATTTTTTTCCTTCATACAGTTTGTGACATGTTGTGATTTTCTGTACAAAATTTAAATGTAAAAAATTCATTAAAATAATTACAGTTCAAGCTACATTACCACAATAGACTTAAAGTTGATATAAATAGATAGATAATTCAATTGTGAACACAAAAATGCATAACATGCCCTTATTTGTTGTTTTATTCATTAAAAAAAAATTTAATTCCTGTAACTACCTAAATCAGGTGGAATAATTAAATATTTAAAAAATCTTTTTTTAAAAAGGACGCGCTTTTAACATAATCACTACTTTTAGTAATGTCTCATACATAAGGGATTTATAGTCAAAAACTTTGTTTTTACAGCTATTTTTAAAAACATAATAAAAACTCTTTAAAATTCACGTCTGAAGCCCACACATCTTTTTTACCACTATTTTTTTTTATACCAAACACCTCATAAGCGCCCGCCCAACGTTTTATACCGCGATGTTGTGTTCACGTGGTGAACTCATGGATGTCAACAAAGCAGACGGGTACCGATGCTTATATATAGACTATAGATAAACTAAAAATGCAATAATTTCAATACGGTACATTCGATCGATCTGAAATTTTTATACAATGCATTGTCATCCAAGATCTATCTGTGGTAAAAATTTTAGATCTCTAGGACCATCAGAAGTGGTATAATTTTACGTTTCAAGTTTTGAAGGAAGGATGGATGGATACAACATTGTGACTTAAATAAAAGCGTGTAAAAAAGGGGCAAAACCCAAGAATATTTGAGAGTTAATGGAGTAGAGCTGAAAAGCCCTTACAAGGTTAGCTCCCCTTACTGTTCACACAATCAAGAACTGTGACTGGGCTGAGTTCAACGGGCTAACTGTATCAATGTAAGAATGTAAGATACAATAGTCTATTAAGTACTCAGTCACTATCCCATCTACTCACTGAGCTGTCATGGGAATAATGCCCTTTGATCCGACCCCAACAGGAATGTGGTCAAACAGGCACTGAGCCAGCTGTTCCTTCAACCCTTCAACATCACGCAGGTGAAGGTTGGTCCTCAGAAGTCTCACACCACAGTTGATGTCAAACCCCACTCCACCAGGGGAGACAACAGATTTGGGATCATTCATGTCAAAAGCTGCGATGTTTCCTAATTAAAATAAAATAAAAAAACTTCGAAAAAAATAAAAATAAATAAAACAGAATTAGTCCCACATTACATCAATTTGTCAAAAGAACCTACAAGAGGGATATTATGCATAGACTGGCTTCACCAAACTTTTTGTTTTTTCATTATAAAAAGGGTGTTCCTACCTATGGCGAAACCGTATCCTGAGTGGACATCCGGCAGTCCTATAGATCTCTGAAATTAAACATGTCTTCATTATAGTAGCGATGGCGGAACATCAATTTCCTGTATGATGTAGCACAATGGAAGACCTTTGAAATTATAGTTAAATTTTACTAGATGAGCTATGTGGTTCTTTTCTGTGAGTGAAAGATAACTGAACTTTAACTTTAAAATTTCTCTAAAAGAATAAAAAATGTGGCTATTCTTGCTTTTTCTATAAACTTGTTTTTGCTAAAGAAAAATTAGCTGTAATTCTTTATTTATACAATATACTTTCTTCATTCTTCATATATAGTTTTTTTAGGAAAACATTTGTTTTCAAAATGTCATATTGATTACTCACACCGACAATGCCAGGCAATGCTGCTACATTAGCAATCTGTTTCATACCAGGCAAGAAACCACCAAAGCCTTTACTGTTGCAGGATTGTTTCAGTTCATCAAACATAAGCTTTTCAAGGGCCTTGTTGGCGTAAAAATAACCCTCAACCTAAACAAGAACAAAAGTAATCAAATTTTATTTTTATCCTCAGTGGGAATACAGAAGAAAAAAATAATTAAGAATAGTTGTTTGAGAGAATACACAACTAAGTAATAAACTGAAACAGATACTGGTATATAAAAAAAAGATAAAGAAATAATCCACATATTAAAAAAGAAAAGTTACTATTGAATTTTGCATTTTAAAAAATTAATATAAAAAAAAATGCTAAGCAAAATCTTTGGAAAAATGTAAGCACTTCATGGATATCGTTTTTGGACTTTATGACGCTGCCGTTTTGACGCTGCCGTTTTGGCGCGACCGTCTTGGCGCAGGACATTTTGGCGCCATTTAAAAATAACTTTTTATTTAACTTAACGTTTATAAACTTTTAATAAAGAGAATGCAAAATATATAAATTAAGAAACGTTTTTTATAAATGAGAAGCGCACGCATGATTAGGCAGGAACGGTAAATAATGGCTTAGGCCATCTGTGCGCCAACATGGCTCTGCGTAATAAAACGGTCGCGCCAAAACGTCACACACCGTCGTTTTTACAAGTTAAACTAAAAGATGAAATAATAAACATTGATAGAAAAAAATCAACAACTACTAACACTTTATTTTTGTACTTCAGTCATTGACTTAATATAAAATCTGTATGTTTGTTTACATTAAATCCATGCTGTTACTTGTTAATGCTGATAAAGTAGTGATTCTTTAAACTTATATCATACATGTTAACCAGTAATCTATAGGGCATAATATGTTTGCCAAGTCATACTGCCTTACAGGCTTTGCAGTTTTTCAGTTGATTTAGAAAGAACTATGTTTACAAAGAAAACACATTTAAAACTGATGGTGCTGTATATTAGACAAAAGGAATGAAGAGCAACAGGCCATTTAAATTTTGAAGATGAGTGACAACTATGAATCAAAATCCATAATATCAAAACTGATAATTCTTCAGTCATTATTCCTATTCATTACTACAATATGACTTAATTTAACATGATAAAAGTATGACATACATTTTCATAAAATTATTCTTTTTCAAAGCTTCCTTTTTTCTGATATAGTTATCATGTTGGGAATTTTAAAAAATTATTGTACTTGTACAGTTTTTTTATCCCATGACTTGGCCCATATTTCATGCATGCTGATTTTTATATAAAAAAAGTTCTGATCTTTTAGAGTTTCTGTAGCGTATATATTTCTTATCATTTAAGGATAGACTATATATAAAAAAATTACCTTCATATTGTCAACAAATCCTTTCTTTATTTGGTAACCACATGGGCCAGACTTTTCCACAAACTTTAGCTCCTCATTATAAGTCCTCATTTTAGTACTTTTTATCCTCAAATTCAGTTATGGTTCTGCTACGTAAAAAAAAAGAATTAAAAAAATTAAAATTTTAAAAAAGCTGAAAGCTCATGGCTTTGGTTTAATAGTTGTTATTGTTCATTTATAAATGCTTGTGAATAATTTTTTTAAAGAAATTTTCAAAAAATGTTAATTCAACATTCATTATACACATATCTCTCACAGTTAATTCTACACCTCTGTCTTGAATTTCTTCGCTCTCCTCCCTGATTATTTAATTTTCGTTTCTCCCAACTGGAATTCAGACATGGAATGGGTTGCCTGATCAAACCAGGAAAACTCACACACTTTAAACATTTAAAAATCTTTTAAAATGCAAGACCAGATATAAACCATGGATAAGCGTGGGATGCAATAATCTTCTGCATAGAAAGAGCGTCTGTAATACATAAGATAAGAGTTCCTATTGTCATGTTATATTTCTAATATAACAAAAACACACTGTCCACAAAAATATAAAAATCTAATTATAAATAGAAGTTGCTGAAAAGAAGCCTCAGGCATTAATGATTATTTTGTAACCTAACTTAATGGATCACATTTGGTTCAAACTATTTCCAATTTGTGAAAAATTGTGATAGTCTATTGTATTTTATAGGCTTTGACTTTCAGCCAAAATTAAGGGAACTACACAATTATGATTGTTTATGCAGGCATAAAGCAATCAGTGAGCAGAAAATGACAGGCCTTCACAAACATTTGTCTTCATAATACAATAGAGAACATAAAATTGTCAAATATAATCAATAATTCGAGAAGACAAAGAAGATACCAAAACCATATTTAAAAGAAATTACAAGAAAAAAGACAAGTAGGTTAGGGCACGCTCTAGTTAGACCCCTAGATAACAATTAATAAATTGATATCATAACCAGATATATCATAATCTGGAATTCAAGCACAAAGATAAAAAAAAAGGGGGAATAGGAATTTCTGAACACTTCAATGATTTCACTGAGAATGGTACAGCAGACACTCAAATTATGAATAAGAATCAAGTCTGGTTTACACCAGGAATAGGAAACAACATGAAATAAAAGCACATTTACATATTTATTTATATTCTTTTGGCTGCTGCCCCTCGGATGGCATCATTGCTGAGCTCAGTTGGGTTTGTAAGAAAGCCAAATTTCTCATAGATGCATATGTGTCTAACTGATGTTGTAGGGCTGAAGAAAGTTTCAATGATTACCAGAAATACATTAACCTTGACTTTTTGTTTCTGAGAAAATACTGTTTCGGCTAATGTCCCTTCATCAAACTGACACTTTCTCCTTTTTGATCGTATTGTAGATTATTTATACTCTTTCTCCACAGACTTGTCCTTTCCTTTTTCTTCATAGAAATCACATTCAGAACGCTATCTTTTAACAAACTCAAGGAGAGATTTCAAACAATGCATGGCTGATTTCAATGATAAGTCTCTGCTCTTGAAGGGATACATTCGTTTTCTGAAATCTCTCTAAAATTGTGTCCCAAATTTCAAGTAAAATAGCGAGTTCCAGTTGTTCAAGTTATTTCCGAAATCCTTCAGCTTCAAGTCGACTGTCATGCGCCTGATTTTCGTCAGTTGCTCATTCTTCTAGTGTTGCAATATTCTCATGGTATGATTTATTAACATACCTTACAGCATCATGTAGGGCTGACCATCTTGTGTCAGACAAGGCTTTGTTAGCATGTAACCCTTTTGGTTGTTTTTGAAGACCCTGCCAAAGATGAGTAGATGAATGTTGGTCGAGTGGCAGCGTGCTCGATTGGCGTACCGATGGTCACGGGTTCGAATCCATGTGAAGGCTAGGATTTGTTCCCGGGGCCTAGGGCGTCCCTGAGTCACCCAGCTCTGAATGGGTACCTAACACTAGTTAGGCGGCTGGGTAATGCGTGGAACCCTCAAAGCCGTGGCCTGTGAACGCTGCATCACTTGCCAACAGATCATCTGTCATGGTCTCTGGAAGCAATTATCTTCTGCATAGAAGGAGCGTCTGTATAGATAAGATAAGAAGATAGAATGTAGATGCAACAAGCCAGGTATAAAGATTTTTGCAGAAATCTGCCTGCAGCAGGAAAACCTTCTGCTGCACTTTTCCAAACCAAAGGATAGTGTGGACTCCGTTATACTTCCCACTCATATTTGCAGCATTTTCGTATAACTCAGACTAACTGTCCATGGCAATATTCAATTTAAATGTTTCTTTCTTCCAAAAAATTAAGAATAATTTCGGGCCAATTTCTGATCAGGTATGGGAATACATTGGTGAGAACTTGATGAATCGCTCAACAGGACTGAATGGTATTTAGCTAATAACGGAGCGTAACATGTAATTCAGGTTAGAGTTTTCAGAAGACTAGTACTAGTAGACTACAGTACAAGGACAAGATAGCCATACTATACTCATACATGATACATGTGAAGAAAAAAAAGTTTCATGTTGAATAAATTGAAACGTTTTTAAGCACGCTGATTTTTCAAACTCATATTAAATCGATTTTGTATTCTTGATTTTCGGCTGTTTTCTACATTTAAAAACTAGCTATTAGGACAATTAACGATTTCTATATTTTTTCCCTTATTTTTAGTTTTATGAAGAAGTGTAACGGCGGCAGTGTAACGTGTTGTCAGTGTCAGTGCACAGCCGCACTCATGCTTACGGCACAGCTAACGGCCACTAAATGTTAACTTACTAGAATTTAATCGTAAATTAAAATTTAAAAAATAGCTAAACCTTGCATAAGAAATAATAACAACAAAAAATTTACCCTTTCCCTATCTTGAGTGAATGTTAGTATTTTTTTAAAATATATATCTATTGACTATTGGCAATTGAAAATTAAGAATATTACTTTTAGCTAGAGTGACTTCCCTTGATTTTCCAGATTGTTTCTACGAAACAAAAACTTAGGTTTAATTAATTGTTGTCTTCTTTCTGTTAAGTATTTTAAGAACTAAAGAAAATAATACTGAAATGTTTTTTTATTTATTAAAAAAAACGAACGTGTCAGCAAAAAGCCTTCTTCAAGAAACAAAAAACGAATGAAGTACAATTAAATAAAAATGTTGTCAACACGTTCGTTGATTGTTTTGCCCTATCTGGCCTACCTATATCTTTTTAAAATAACATTTTTTTAAAAACCCAACCTGATTGCAGTCTATCCCCAATTAAATCCACACACGCACAATATTTTTTTTAAAAACCCGTAACAAAAAAACAAAGTTTTTGACTATAAATCCTTTATATACGAGACATAAATAAAAGTATGTTCATTATAATATGCATCGCACGACAATCCAAAATTTTAGTTATATCTCGTAAAACATGTTTAATGTAAGGGGCCGTCCATAATTAACGTCACGCGTTTTTAGCCCATTTTTGACAACCTCGTCACGCGTCGTCACAAAGGGGCCGTCCATAAAGTACGTCACGCTATTTTGGACCATTTTTGACCCCCCCCTCCCCCCCTGTCACAAATCTCTGGACCCCCCCCCCTAAAGTACGTCACACTTTCGAATTTTTTTTTAAAATGAACACCTAATTAAAATATTAAATTTAATACTTAAATTACACTTCACCATTAAACTGTATTAAAATATAAACTTTCCAATTAAAAGTAAGGATGTACCAGATTCAAAATTTTGAAGTGTCACACTTTCTTAGACCCCCTCATCGGAGCGTGACGTACTTTATGGACGGCCCCAAAAACTTAGACCCCCTCTAAACATATGTCACAAATCTTTGACAGCCCCCCCCCCAAAAAAAATATAATTAAATTAAATAAAAGTATTTTCTATTTCAAAATAAGTATGCTTCAAATCACTTTTATTGTCATTTAAGTATTTATTATTTATTTAGTGAAGATCTACATTGTACTATCGTAACCCGCGTGAAGCATTTAAAAAAAAAGTTTAACCGGCCTTCAGAAAACGAACTGTGTTAACATTCTTAGATTATATTTTATTTTAAAGCCTACAAATTAAACATTGACTATTAATCATCACGGTTAACGTCTTTGTTTAGAAAAAAAAATATTTAAAAATAACATTTTTAAAATGTATTTTTTAAAAATCCCTCAATTGACTGACGGGCATCCCGTAAGAAAGAGGTTGGCGAACAGGAGTAAATAACCTCATCTGGGGTCAAAAGGGAATTCTTGGGGGTAATGCAGACTCATCTGGGACATATAACATCCACTACAATCCACTAGATATATTAAAATACGCCATGTGTACGTGTACGCTTGGAACATACGCCCATTATTGAACCGGTTCCTTCCAGAAAATGCATTTTTTAAAAATTTGACAACTATGTAGATTTCGTACCTACGTACTATACAAAGATACCTAAATCTACCCTACTTTAATTTATATTGACACGAGTGACAATAATCTTAATCCACATGACTTGTCTGTATCGCGTATCACTTCTGTGATATTTAGAAAATAATGCCTTAAAAACTGAGCTAAGAAGAAAAGTTGTTTTGTGCTCCTCTCGAATTGAGATGTCAAGAATGTGATGCATTCAATAAAGTTAATGAATAGTTGACTAATTTTAAATGGGCTCATTTACCATTATATCTAGAACAGTGCTTCTCAAACTTTTTTTTTAGTATGGCGGACCGGCAGGAATTTTTTCCATTGCACCAGGGACCGGTGCACTATTTTCCCTGCACTGACAATTTTTTCGGTCCTTTTTTGGGAACATCTGCGGACCGGCAGCCTGGCAGCGGATGACCCACGGACCGGCACCGGTCCGCGGACCACCACTTTGAGAAGCAGTGATCCAGAAGACTAGAATGGCCAGGGGCTTTTGACCAAAAACCAATCGAACAATTATATCAAACTCAAAACGTTTTTAATTCTATCAAAGAGATTCCCTCCCCCCTTCCCCTTTTAAAGAAAAAGGATATTTCGTGTCGTTTTGACTAAAAATATCTACACATAATCCTATTCAGATCATTTTTAGACACTTGTCATGCTTGTAATATTCACCAGTAGCATTTTTTGCTAACGACGCTCTCCAAAATCCCCGAGTCATGTGAGCAGGACCTAGAGTCTGGGGGTTGGGGGGGGTAACGCACACATAAACGTTTATATTTTGGGGTAACGGGCAAAAAAGTTCGACGACTCCGACCATGAGAGAACCAAACGGAGCTTCGGTTACATCACAAATGCTTTTGTGATCAACATCAAACGACGCAGTGTAACAATTTCATATGTTATCTTGTGGATTCTCAAACTTAAGGATTATAATTAGATTTAATTTTGGTGTCTTGATAGCTTACGCCAACCAGCGTCTGATGGCCTACCGACCGGCATATTGAGAGGCACTGATTTAAAAAAAAATTAAATAAATAATTTTTTTAAAAAAGTCATTAAATAAATTGTAAGCGACCAATTATTTCAGTTGAAGTTTTATTTAAAGTTACCCTTTTGATGTGACGTCCCATTTCTTCAACCCCTTACCTCCCCCTCGTCACGCATCGTCACAAAAGTGTGACCCCCCTAGGTGCGTGACGTCATTTATGGACAGCCCCTAATGCGCACCACGTGACAGACTAGGACCTATGATATTGATATACATTTTATAGATCGGGAATATATATTTTTAAAAAGTATTGTCAATATAATATTCACCGTACCGCGAAAGGAAAGTATTAAAAAGGTTGTTCAAAATAATACGCACCGCGACACTGAAGCACAAAAATGTACATGCTACATAGAGATACATACAGAAAATCTAAAAATTCATTAATTTAATTACAGCACATTCGATCGATCTGAAATTTTGATAGATAACTTTGATAGTCGGTGAAGTTAATATTCATATATTGAGTTGGATTCTTTCACAATCTTGCTATACAAATAGAAAACGCAAATTTTGTATAATTCTAAGTCCTTACCACAGGAATTACTGAAAAACCTAAAGAGTGAAATTAATATAACAAGACATCTGTGTCACGTTCTTGTGTTACCTCAACATCTTTGTTATTCAGTTCAGTTTTTTTTCTGGTGGTGTGGGGGGGGGGTAAAATTAACGCTGAGCATTAGCCACCAATCAATCGGTACAAGAGCCACTTTTGACATCATCTTGATATGCCGCTGGGTAAATTATGATTTTTGAATTTCCAATAATCATATACAAATGCATGCTGCACAAAACTATATAAATAATTCACCAAAGCGAGTATGTGCAAACAAGTATGACGAATGACCCCCGCTGGGGTCGACCAAACAGTTTATAGTTGGCAAGCAGAGGTGGTCTTGAGACCAACAATGGTTCTTGCGTTCAATTGCATTTTTCCTTCACAGAATAACGTGTGGTTCGTAATGTAGTGGTTATCACGTCCGTCTTACACGCGGAAGATCCTGGGTTCAAGACCCAGCGGAAAGATTATTTTTTAATTTTAAAAAATGTGTGTCTGTGGCCGTTCTTAAATCCCTTATATTAACTTCGCGGCCGTCTCATCATCTCTGTCTTGGGCGGGCGGGCGGAAAAAGAAAAGTCGAAAATGACCCACTTCCCGTGATCCGATCGAGCTGAAATTTGGCACACGGGCCCGTCTGACCTAACAATGCATCGTATCAAAATTTCAGATCGATCGAACGTACCGTAATTAAATTAATGCATTTTTAGTTTATCCTTATATGAGGTATGTAATTCAAATTCACGGTTTGTTATTGTTTTTTTTCCACGTGAGTTTGAGTTGACGCTTAGACGTCGACCGTCGTGCCGACACCCCCTCGCGACCCATCCCCCGTTAAAAGACAGGGGACATCACTCGGTGTCAGTCCGTAAATATTTGTGGCGTTGAAACATAATCAATACTTTTAATTATGACTAAAATATAAGGGATTTATAGTAGAAAACTTTGTTTTTACGGGTTTGTTTTATTTAAATCCCTTATATTAACTTCGCGGCCGTCTCATCATCTCTCTCTCTCTCATGGGCTGGGCGGGCGGAAAAACAAAAGTCGAAAATGACCCACTTCCCGTGATCCGATCGAGCTGAAATTTGGCACACGGACCCGTCTGACCTAACAATGCATCGTATCAAAATTTCAGATCGATCGAACGTACCGTAATTAAATTAATGCATTTTTAGTTTATCCTTATATGAGGTATGTAATTTAAATTCACGGTTTGTTATTGTTTTTTTCCCACGTGAAATTTTGAGCTGACGCATTGAGGCGACCCAACGAAGCGACGGGGCGCTTTTGTTTACATTTTACGTGTCACTCTGAGCTCGGTCAAGCGAATCGGTGACCAGACTTTTCCCCTCTCCCCCCCCCCACCCCACCCCCCACTAGGGTTATGATGCAAAGTTGAGTTAAGACAGATTCAGTCTGTAAATGTTTGAAAATAATCAATACTGTTAGTTATGTCTCATATATAAGGGATTTATAGTCAAAAACTTTGTTTTTACGGGTTTGTTTTATTTAATCCCTTATATTAACTTCGCGGCCGTCTCATCATCTCATCATCTCTCTCATCATCTCGTGGGCTTGGTGGGCGGAAAAAGAAAAGTCGAAAATGACCCACTTCCAGTGATCCGATCGAGCTGAAATTTGGCACACGGACCCGACTCACCTAACAATGCATCGTATCAAAATTTCAGATTGATCGATCGTACCGTAATTAAATTAATGCATTTTTAGTTTATCCTTATATGAGGTATGTAATTCAAATTCACTGTTTGTTATTGTTTTTTCTTCCACTTCCACGTGAGTTTGAGTTGACGCCGACCGTCGTGTTGACGCCGACCGTCGTGCCGACACCCCCTCACATCCCACCCCCATTTATTAAAGACAAGGGACATCACTCGGTGTCAGTCTGTAAATGTTTGAAAATAATCAATACTGTTAGTTATGTCTCATATATAAGGGATTTATAGTCAAAAACTTTGTTTTTGCGGGTTTGTTTATTTGCGAACTTTGCTAACTCTCACTAGGGTGCCTGTGTCTCTAGACCAACAATGCGCCGGTGGTCCCCCCACCGACGTTCACTCGCGTGGTTTTGATTTCTTCGTGCTGTAGTTTGTGTCCGTTCTTTCCCCCTTTCTTTGCACATTCCATGAGCAAGTCTGCGGCGCATGCTACGCCGCGGGGCGTATCTAGTACACAAATATTGCAAGAAATAAACCTTAACAAAACCCGAATTAAAAATTATATATATACTAGCGTACACCCGTCAAAAATGACGAAAGTTTTCAGCTGAAATCTATTTATTTTATAAAAAATGCACTTTTTTAGGGCGCCTACGGCGCCGACCTTTATCAAAAGCCCAACTAGCTTGTCCTTGTTTGATAAATACGAAATATTAAACTTTCTGAAATGTACACAAAGTATTTAATTTTTATAATAGGGGTTGCAGGGCGACTACGGCGCCCCCTTTGTTTTTTTTATTTATAATTAACCATCATCAAATACTATTTTTACATTGATCCCTTTTCCAAAATTAAAATATTAGCGAAAGCGATGACGTCATATAATATTTTTTTACAGCGCATATTTAATTTGCACACCTTTTGATGCTTTGTTGCAGTAATTTGGTTTTCCCTGCTTTCTAAAATTAGTAGCGTCAGGACAGACTGACTGACTTGCGTGACAATTGCCTATTATATAGTTTTATTTACGCTCAATTTTCGCTGATTGTGGCCTAACGCTAAATCATAATCCTTTTGGTTTCCAGATTAACATTAACCAAACAACGCACGAACCTATGACGTCATCATTTTTGTTGTAAACAGTGCTGACTGACTCAAAGAGTTATTTTTTTGCTGCAGTAATTTGGTGCGCTGCTTTCTAAAATTACTTTAAAAATCGTGTGGTGATTAGCGCTGTAAAAAATATTATATAATACTTTGTGTACATTTCAGGAATATTTCGTATCTATCATACAAGGATAAGTTACTTGGACTTTTGAACAACAAAAAAACCCTATTATAAAATACTATGTGTACATTTAAGAAAGTTTAATATTACGTATTTATCATACAAGGACAAGTTAGGTGGGTTTTTGAAAAAGGTAGGCGCCGTAGGCGCCCTTAAAACAGGGGGCGCCGCAGGCGCCACGGCGCCACAGCACAAACTAGTTGAATATATTAAGGTGCGATTTTATTTTAAAATTTAAACTTCATTTTTGGGGAGACTTAACGTCATGACACCTGTAAAATAAAAATAAAGAAAAATATGGCGAAGGCGTCTAATAGAAAGCTACAGTTTTTTCAGAAACCTTCTAGTAATGAGTTTAAATGGAGAATTCGCATATTTCTGGGATTAAAGTTGCTCTCAAAGATTTATCTTCGTTTCTCTTTTCATTAAAAAAAACAACTATTGTGCCCAAATACTTAAAACATTCACAGCTCTTAAATTTTGTACCATTCTCTCTATATCTCTCCCTACCTTTCTCTCTCTCTCTGTCTATCGGCCACTAAAACACAACGGCGCCGAAACATGCACGCAAACACACACACGGAATCACACAACACAAGCACACATCAACACACACGGAATCACACAACACAAGCACACATTAACACACACATTAACACACAACCCTCTCATCGCCTCCTTCGCTTTGCCAACTACAAACAACAAATGGATCAATCGTAGTTTGGCGTCGGGCGCTGCATGGCATAATAACTCTATTGACCACATCTCCCCGGACCTGCGTGAGATCGCCAGAGATATCGGTCAGAGGGGCGGCGATCGGTTCGTGAGCGATGCCGATCAATAATCTGTATCGATACCGTAAGACAACGTCTGTCTATCCATAACAATTGTATTGTATCCGAATTTTCCCCCCTCAGATTTGTATTTTTCATTCCCCCCTTCCCCCAATACATCTTGCTGTTTTAGGCGGAATATATTACACCAAATTGCTAGGTTAGAAGGGAATACATTTACTCTTCTGCTGCAATTTAGTTTGAAAATATGAAATTGATGGATGCATGGGATGGATTGGGGCCGTCCATAAAGTACGTCACGCTCCAGAGGGGGGAGGGGTTGTAAGAAAGTGTGACATTTTGTGACAGGGGGGAGGGGGGAGTCCGGCAATGTGTGACGTCATGGGGTTTTCCATTAAATTTTAATTATTTTGCTAATAAAAAACAACGTTTTTGTTAGAAAGTGTGACGTACTTTAGGGGGGGGGGTCCGAGATTTGTGACAGTTTGTGACAGGGGGAGGGGGGGGGGAGTTAAAATGGTCAAAAATAGCGTGACGTACTTTATGGACGGCCCCATTGCTCACGAATGTTTTTTTCTTGTTATTTGAAGACGAGTGCTCAAAACTGGAGATCGAAGGTTTGTACTTCGTTTTGAAATTTTACAAATTGTAACTCTGGGAAATCTTTGGTTGATCGTGACTCGTGAATAGAAGATTGGCGTTTTACGACAATGAACAAACAAAAAACAAAAAAAAAGGTCGGGGGGTGTAGGAGGAATTTAAGAGTTCCGGGGCACCAATAAATAGTTATCTGAAACAGACGAGGCAGTTTTGGTACGTATAGCTGACCTAGTTCATTCGAATGGGAAAAAGAAAATTTTGCAGTATTTGATTTAAAAAAACAACAACATGATTTTCTTTGTGTAAAGGTGCTGTATACGGACAATTTTACATTGGATACGAGAGCGTATATTTTGTCTTATACGCCTCAGACTAATTTTGCTTCTGTCTTGTTGTTTCATGGTAAATTTCTTACCTCGACTGAATCGACTTTTAATGTAATCTAGATTGATTTCCCTTGATAAAAAATCGGAAATTCCTAGTTGAAAATTGCGTTTAAAATACTCATTCGAGTTTTTATTTCTTGTTTAATTCCAGTAGTCCTGAAAGGTTCCAAGATTTGAAGAATGAAAAACACAACAAAGAGTAAAACTTAGCAGCATACTTGATTGTTGCCTGTGATTTTATGTAACCCCACCATCGATCCCATAGTGACTAGGATTACCTGCCTTTGTTCACTGAGCTCACCTATGCACACTCCCATATCAGGGGACCAAAATGCATCCAATATGATATGATTAAATACCCAGTACACCAAGTATCGCGGAGACCCAAAGTTATTAGTTGAATAACTCAACACAAACTTGACTACCGCTTCAAGCGGCCAACTAGGGCAGATTTACTTCCCATATGAGTTTCTTTTAAGATCCCCGTATAGCTTGACCCAGTGAGCTCAGATGCATAAATACGCGTCATTTAAAAATATACGAGATTATTTTCTTCTTTTCCTCTTTTTAGTAATACAGCGGTCCTTTTAAAAAAGAAAAAAACAACAACAACAACAACAACAAAAACCAAAAGAAAAAACCCTTGTCATTGTCTTCTTGATAACATGATTTATTTGTCCACAAGTATCCGTATTTAGAGATTTTGTAAGCTTTATGCATGTATTAACTAAATTTCAAATTGCGAAACAAGAAGAAGAATGGTGTCCTATTAGATCCAGGTGTCCTATCAGATCCAGGTGTCCTATCAGATCCAGGTGTCCTATCAGATCCAGGTGCCCTATCAGATCCAGGTGTCCTATCAGATCCATGCATGTGCCCTATCAGATCCAGGTGTCCTATCAGATCCAGGTGTCCTATCAGATCCAGGTGTCCTATCAGATCCAGGTGCCCTATCAGATCCAGGTGTCCTATCAGATCCATGCATGTGCCCTATCAGAACCAGGTGTCCTATCAGATCCAGGTGTCCTATCAGATCCAGGTGTCCTATCAGATCCAGGTGCCCTATCAGATCCAGGTGCCCTATCAGATCCAGGTGTCCCTTTCAGATCCAGGTGCCCTATCAGATCCAGGTGTCCTATCAGATCCAGGTGTCCTATCAGAACTGGGTGACTGAGGAGTTTTTCTTCCGTGTTATTACAATATATTTTATACATGTTTAAAAACTCTTGCTTGATTTTTTCATGCAACCGAGACTCATCCCCCATTTTCCCAACTAATTTTTCCTGTTTGTTTTAACGTTTCCAAGGAAGAAATACACCCCAATGACCAGACCCCACCCTGCGTTTCATCATAACCCAATAAAAATGTGATATCTCCTTAGATCTCTGGAAAACCTCACATTTCAAGTCAAGGTAATCGAGTCACAACTTCCTTCGCTGCGGATCGATTCTTCTGATTCAAGTCCCGCCACCAACGTAACGTGGTCTCGTCCACAGTCGCGGAGGCCTGGCTCCACGAGAACAATTCGACGCGGCGGCCATCATGGCCCGAGTGGGCAAGACACGTTAATGGCATCCACCCTTACCTCCCCCCCCCCGCCTTCCCGTCCACACACACACCCAACCCTCATCTCCTGCCTTCTATTCCCTCTAGAGGTGGGATTCCAACATTTCCGAGAGTGCCTCCGTTGACAGGCGCGTGTTCGATACAGCTGGGGGGCTGAAACTTGTTGTTGGTGGACCACAGGGGCCGTGTGGAGGCTCTGTATCAGTTGTGCTGTAGATCGAAACGTTTATATATTTATTTATTCGTTTGGTTGTGGTGTCAACTCTGTAGTCTTGTTAGAGATCTCTCTCTCTCTCCCCTCGTTCTGAAAACAACATGGCCGACTTGTTGCGTGGTTTCGTATCACCTCCGTGGGGGACCTTCGTGTCGATGAAATAGCGAGCCACTTGGCGAGGGCTGGAATTTTGTGTGGCTGGAGTTGCTTTCTTCTTTCGGTGTGTGTATTTATCGATCGGGTGTTGTAGCTCGTGGATGCGGTGCCACCGTGTCGCTGGAACAGGGATGCCACAGCGGCATTAAAACTAGAGCCTGTGTGTTAACGCTTGTGTGTGTAAGTTTGGACGCTGGACACGGAATTTCTCTGGCGACACACCAAGGAGAAATACGATTGGTAAGTTTTTGAACGAATGAATGTATTCTTGAGCTCCATTGGTGGATATAAAGTCTATCTCATTTGATGTGACCTTGAACTTAGAGAACAGGAGGTCCTATGAAACTAAGTTGTACAAATCCAACGTAGGATTTTAAATTTAAAAAAAAATAACAATCCACTCATTGAACCGGAATAATTTGATGTTACTAGAAAGTACTTGTATTTTTATGTACAAATTAAGTAAACCATTGATTTGACTTAATTATTAAAAACCCACAACTGTTATATATGTTATACTCTACCCATTTTGCCCAACCCATTTTAATACGCAAACCGGTGTGATGTTAGATTGAGGGAACTTATCTGGTTTAGTGCATGAGTCATTAAAAAAATCAAGTCTACGATTCAGTGTCACTTCAAATAATTTCAAAAATAATGGATGCGTTTTAAAATTGATAAATAACAAACAAACAAAAAACAAGAATGTGAAATGTTGTGAACGTACCCGGAATGTGACATGATTTGAGCATACCGAGAATGTGACATGTGAACATTACGAGAATGTGACATGTGGACATACCCAGACTTTGACGACGTGAACATAACCAGAATGTGACATGTCAACATAACCAGAATGTGACATGTCAGCATAACAAGAATGTGACATTTCAACATAACAAGAATGTGACATTTCAACATAACAAGAATGTGACATGTGGTCCTACCAAAAATGTGACATGTCTGAACTTGCCCAAGATGGGACGATGTAGTGACAATGCCCTGAATGTGATAAGGGGCCGTCCGTAAAGTACGTCACGCTCCGAGGGGGGGGGAGGCGGGTCTAAGAAAGTGTGACACTTTGTGACAGGGGGGAGGGGGGTCAGGCCATGTGTGATGTCACAAATTTATTATTTTTAGTATTTTTTTCTAATTTATTTATATTTTTAAAGTATTATTTAAATAGCTTTAAAAATAATTTTCAAACATTTTGTGAAACATTAGAATTAGTTTTATGTCAAAATAGCATTGAAATGCGTATCTCCTGAATGTGTTGTTCATAAATCTGAATTGGATACAGCAGGACTCATATCGAAGGATCAGGAATAGTTTGACAATCATGTTCGCACCAGCCAATATTTCACTCAAATTGTTATTAAATATCAGGACATGAAATGTTGCGACAAAGCACGAATCTCATATTTTAACGTTTTACCTTAAAGATTCTTCCCTCCTCCAATCACAATCAACCAAACAAATGATGGACTCAAAGCTTAAGAAAGAGCAGATGCAGATTCTCATAAATTTCCTTCCTTGTTTGTAGCACAAACTCTCAAATTTGATGAAATTATGCTAAGATCAACAGGAGCTTTCAAAGTACAACCATATGATTATCTGCTTATTTGATCGACTTTGCAAAGTATGTCACTCATATTTTGCCTCACAAACAATGTTGAAGAAACATACAGGACAACACAGAGCTCGGGCTCAGGAGAATGTGCCCACCCAAACTGTTCAAGAATCAACTCAGATAAAACGCATCCGTCCTTTGAGAATCACAAAGAGAACCCATGCAGTGGCGTAGCTAAGGGGGGGCGGTGGGGGTGGTCCGCCCCGGGCGGCACTCATTTAGGGGCGGCATTTGTGGGCATTTGAAAAGTACAAAAATTTCCGACAACCGCCCTTTTTCTTTTGAAGGGGGAAAACCAAGGTGAAACAAAAATACTCGTAAATTCGAGTCTTAATTAACAGATTCGCACATTTGTTTGATTACATAGTGGATATTATAACTAGCGCAAAATCGTTCAAAAATATTTAATCGCTCAAAAAAACTTATCCATTTGTTTGGAAAACTAAGCGGTATAAGTCACAGATGTCGCTTTTATAAGAAAACTACCCAAAAAACACATCACCGCTGGGCCGAATAATGTGTGCTATTAATATCGCCACGACAGTTTTTACGTGGAATTTCGACATTCGCAGAATGATGCGCGAAAAAGTACCTACAAGGCATGGTGGTTCAAATATTGTGTTTAACTTGCAAGTAGTAATTTATATTACTGCTTCAGTTTTCAGTAAATTTTGTAAGGTAAGTTATTAAAAATTTAATTTATTTTGTTTTTATTGCATTAAAGTAGCACACATAATTTGTGTTTTTCATTAAAATACGGTTATTCATTAAGCATGTTACGCCTTACCAATTAAATTAATAGTAATAAATAATTTGAATTCGTCTATTTTATGGAAAATTATTTAGATTTATGACAAGAATCTGTAACTATTCAAATTTCTCCGTTAATAAACACCAGAACAGGCATAATAATTTCGAAAATGACATACTTTAAAATTTCAAGCGTCTTGGAAAAATTGATATCTGCAGTGCCTAGCCGTTGTTACGCCACTGCTAAAGTAATGTATACAATTTCTTTGTTTGTAAAAAAAAATGATTTATTTATAAATAAATACTAAAGTAATAGTAATTGCTAATGTTTTTTGGGGTGTTAATTTGGAATATGTTTTGTCTCATGGGGGGGGGACCTGCAACCTCAGTAACTTTCTTGTGGCCTTAAAAACAAGTATCTTGTATTTTTATAAATGTGTATTTTTAGGTATATAATCTTATGCGGCCTCTTTTATTACTGCTTACATAAATATGGCATGCAATGGTAAACATTTTCCCCACCTTTACTTCGTTTCAATTTTAATTATTTACTCATGTTTATTAATTTTTAAAAACCATAAGTGGCCGTCCATAAATGAAGCACGCTATTTTGGCTGAATTTTCTTATCCCCTTCACACCTCGTCACACGTTGTCACAAAACCTTAGACCCCTTCTACAATAAGACGGCACAAAGTTTTGACCCCCCCCCCGCATAAAAGCCGTATTTTCTGTTTGAAAATGAGCATTTTTCAAATTAAATTTTTGCCATTTAAGTATTTTAAGCAAAGTGAAAATGTATTCAAAGTTGCGCGTTTTGACGTGACGTCACATTTCTTAAACACACCCCCTTCGTCACACATCGTCACAAACGTATGTGACTCCCCCCCCCCAGGTGCGTGACGTCATTTATGGACGGCCCCTAAAAAGGGCGGCAAATTGGAGACCGCCTCGGGCGGCAAAAGTTCTTGCTACGCCACTGAACCCATGAAAGTTATTGCCAGAGGAGAAAATGCACATCCAGAGGCTGTTGAGTGGCTAGATGAGGACGAGTTGATCTGTCTGCAATTATCCTTCCAGGAAACGATGATTGTGAAAGATTGATGTCAGTCGTAACTATGGATGAACACAGATGATGTCCAGTGAATATTTTTGAATGAAATATAATTCACAGGACCATAATAAACAGATTAAATATAGCACAAGAGTTTGTCACATAATTTGTCAATCTAGTCTTTTTTTTAGTCAAATTGTTTGTTTCCTTTTTATTATGTACTTTTAAAAATCCGGCTTCGGCTCCGGCAGGATTTCACTTCATAAAGCCGGCTGGCCGGTAGATCCCTAATTTATATATATATTCATAATCACAATGGCCCCGGAAAATCCGGAATCTGGCCATTTTAACAAATCTGATTCCGGCTCAATCCGGATTTCACTTCATAAATCCGGTCCACTTCAGCTCCAGCCGGATTTCAAAATTTTGAATCCGGTACATCCCTACTTTTAAGTGGAAATTTTATATTTTAATACAATTTAATAGTGAAGTGTATTTTAAGTATTAAATTAAATATTTTAATTAGGTGTTAATTTAAAAAAATTTGGAAAGTGTGACGTACTTTAGAGGGGGGGGTGTCCCGAGATTTGTGACAGTTTGTGACAGGGGGGAGGAGGGGGTCAAAAATGGTCAAAAATAGCGTGACGTACTTTATGGACGGCCCCTAAGTAGTGAACCTTCTCGGGATGTGACAATGACAACAATGCTATGGAAATTAAACACTAACTTTGACCACCACCACCAACAAAAAAAAACAAAACCAAAGGTGGCGAAAATACATGAACTTCCAAAATAAGAAATATGACGTCAATGTCTTTAAAAAAAACAAAAGAGGTTTGCATAAACAGATGTGTAACTATTTTTTTTTAAAAGATCAAAAGTCGAACCCCCATCCCCAATCTCCCTTAAATATATGTAGACCTAAACATATTTTTCTGGATCCTAAATTCGCAGAGTGCACTTTTGGTCATAATGATCATGTTACATATCAAACTAATTTCAATAATTCACACATGTACAAAATAATCACACATATTATAAGAAAAAAAAACTCTCTAGTGGTTTTAAACGACCCTTGAATTAGTGTTTCCTCTCAGTCCCTGCCGCCTTAATCTCTTTTCACCCTCGTCACTTGCTCGGTGCCTGAAGCGTCTATGCCCTCGAGACTGACAGACTCTAGGAGGAAGTTAGGTGAGACACTCTAGTTAGGATAAATTCAGCCAATTCGAATACTTTTTTACAGATACAATGTCGCCCCTGGCACGGTTACTTTGTTCTAATGATTCTCTGGTGGCTTTTTCCCCCCTTCCTTCTTCCATGTGGTAAAATTCAATAAGGGCCACGCGGAGTCCCTGTAACCCATGTGTACGGGCGGTATCGATTACTGAAGCGCATAATAAGCTACCCACGATATCGTTCAACAGATCGCCCGCGTTATCTCCAATGTCAAATAGCGCCAATACCAATTGGTATGAGTAACAAGCTTCCTTTTTATTCTTATAAGGCATGATATTAACTGGCTATTCTTTGCTTGGTAGCTTTTTAAACATTAATAATGTATACGAAACAAATCATGCATATCTTCTTTTAAGTTTAAGCCATAAGAAAAAAAAATTTGCTGGGTTCGGATTTTCAGCTCTGAAACAATTCTACTATAAACAATGGAATGCTCTACCAGCACACATTCGCAGTATTCCAACTACTAAGGCCTTCAAGACTGCAATAAAAACACATCTCTCTAAACTTTAATTTCAAAATTAATTGAAAAACAATGAAAGATTTCTTCAAACGATAAACGTAGCTTATATGCACCTCAATGTCAGTGAATTATATGTTGTATTTAGGATATGAACGTTTACTTTGAATGAATTGATAATTATGTCTGTTACTATTTTTATGTAAAGCGCCGTGGGCCCAGTTGCTTGCTGGGGCACTACGCTAAATAAATTATCAAATTATTATTAATATTAATGTATGTTTCCATGATTTTATCATCTGTTACTTGCATCTCAATCTAGGTTGACTGGATTATGTTAAAACTAATATTCTTTTATACTTCTTAAAAATAAACAACAACAAAAACAGCCTAACTTCTACGATCATCTGCTAGTTTTGTACACATGTTTTATTGTGTGTGGCTATAATGGTGTTGGCGCAGACCTGTGTCTCAGAGTGTTTTGATTGGTTTGTCTTAATCTGCCATCAGCTTTCGCATGTCTATGGATGGAGGGAGTCCAACTTTTTTATCCGCAACTGATTACACACAGTGGGGTCACTAGGGGGTGGGGGTGGGGGTAGGGAGATGCGGACCACACCGTGTGACACCACCACAAGGGGTGACACCAGAACGTAAAATGTTCCGATAAATTGGTACAAGAGTCTTGGAGGGGGTCTACGGGGTAGATCGTGAGGGGGTGACTCCATGAGCTGCCGCCCTGGGTGACATCAACCCTAGTGACGCCTCTGATTACACATGCATTTAAATAACATAATGCGACATTTCAACATAACCAGAATGTGACATGAGATCCTACCGAAAATGTGATATGTCAATGTCTGGACTTGCCCAAGATGTGACGATGTAGTGACAATGTGATAAGTAATGAACCTACTAGGGATGTGACTATGTCAACAATAATATCGAAATTAAACACTAACTTTGACACCCCCTCCACACACAACCCCCCCCCAAAACCACACACACACACACACAACAAAGGTGGCGAATAAGAAATATGACGTAAATGTCTTTAAAAAAAACAAAAGAGGTTTGCATGAACAGATGTGTAACTAAAGTTTTTTTTAAAAAAGATCAAAAGTCGAACCCCCATACCCAATCTCCCTTAAATATATGTAGACCTAAATATGCTGTTCTGGGTCCTAAAATCGCAGAGTGCACTTTTGGTCATAATGATCGTGTTACATATCAAGCTAATTTCAGTGATTCACACATGTACAAAATAATCACAGATATTATACGAAAACATTTTCTAGTGGTTTCAAACGATCTTTGAATTAGTGTTTCCTCTCTAATAACAATTTTTTTAAAAAAAATCATGATTCAAAAAAATGTAATTTCATGAATGCAATTTTAATTATTTTAATTAGATTCGAACACCCTATGAAAAAAAAATCTTCGAAACCAAGTCTTGGTCTAACTTTAGACAATCCGTGTAACCCACTGGGGCTGTTAGTGTTAGGTTTACTGTTACAAGGCTGTTAGTGTTAGGTTTACTGTTGCAAGAAGGAGCAAATGTTAAAGACACCTGGGATGCCCAATCAATTTGGCAAAGAGGGACGTATTTCAGGAAGTAAAAATATGTAGGGGCCGGATTAAGATAAAGATAACCAAAAAATAAAATGGCATGCGTTGAGAATGAAATAAAGGCTTTGTAATTATGTATTCAATCGATTGTAATTTGTGAGATTGATTATTATTATTATTATCATTAATTAATTAATTATTTTTTTTTGAGAAAAGGGGACAAAAATATCGCGATGTTCTAGACATTATAGATATCTTATTCCATCATCAGAAATTACTATAATTGGATAAATGTTGACCAAGATATAGAAAAAGATTGGGTTTTTAATTCTACGTACTTTAATATAAATAAAATGTGTAGAAAAAATTGAAAATGGTATGTGAAAAATTGTAATGTAAAAACTATATTAAAATTTTAAGTGCACTGACGCCACATTCATTTCCTTTTCAGATTAGGCAAAAATAGACAATTTTACATCAATTTGTGCCATCGGACGCCATCAAAATTCGTAAACATAAAAGCACATAATTTCATCGGCTTTTTGTAATCAATATCCACGGTGGTAAACAATATACGTCATCATTCATTTGATGTCATCGTGTACTCAAAAGAGCACATGATTTCGACTTTTATTTTCGAGTAAAAATAATTTAAGATAAAAACTTAGTACGCGGGCCGTATTTTGGCCCGCGGGCGGACTTTGGAAACCCTGATTTACGCCAATATCCAATAAAAGATTGCACCTTTATGATCGCAGCAGTAATGTTTTAATTTATTTTGTGTACCGGTTTACTGCTGTTTGCTGAAGACGGCCGACTCGCACAATATTTTGTTGTGTCTATTGATTTTATCATAATTTGTTGAATCAATGTTCGTCTTCCTAACCTGATTGCAGCCTGCCCTACATTATCAGCGTTCGTCAATTTAAATGTATTCGCTAACCAGCAACGTTGAACGATTGGCCATTTCATTAAATGAATGCAAGTGTAGATTCATCAAAAATATATCTAGAAGAAGTACTAAAGATTTTTTTAAGAGGTTTGAATTAAACAATATTTCCCCACAATGAAGGCATTTTGGGAACATTCTATTTGCAATTATTTTTTTAAAATCTTGATAAGTATCTAGTGACCTAGTGCTAGTTCACACAAACTTTCTTCACAGCTCAGAGCTATTTTAATATTTTAAGGGTATGTCTTGGCTGGTTCAGGTATTTAACACTGCCACATATGAAGAAAAAAATTGTGTGTGGCTACATTGCACGAAGAGCTTCCGCTTTTCATGCGTAATATTTAGTGCTTTTCTTTACAACATTTATTAACATTTACCCTCTGTGCTAACTATATTATTGTGGCTCATTGAATTCCGAATAATTATGAAACCAATGTTTAAATCTCCGTTAAAAGAAATTAAAATATTACGTCTGTGGAGTTTGGAAGAATCTATTTAGATCAGATATCGCGACTTGACTAGAAATTAGAAATGTAGTTTTAAAAAAATAATTATTTTGTTCAATTCTTTTTTTTTAATGTTGAATTTTTTATTACGTCACTGTATCGCAAAAAACAAAAGTTTAAAAATCTTAAGCGTGATTATAATTTTCTGTATTTTGGCGGAAAGTCGTGTTCTGATTTCGTTCTTAGGGCTTTACCCGTAGTTACTGTTTGGTTGGAAAGAGAAAAGTATAATGTTCGGTTCCTGTTGTACATTTTCTCGATAAAATGACATGTGTCCCACACTGCGCAGACTTGAGCCATTATAATCAACATTTATTTATCCCTTACTATAGACTCGGTTCGGGGGAATAGAGAAGAATATTAATTATTAATTATCACCGCCATTCCCCAAACCGAGCTATAATAATGGTAAAATATTTCTAACAATAAAATATCACTATTAAAAATATTTTTTTATGTCTTCAGACCCGGAAGAAGTATACAGAAAAAAAAAGGTTTGAAATGTATTTAACAAAAGAAGATTTTTAAAAGTCCATTAAAGGCATCAAAAGTGCAAAGACAAGGGAATTAACCTTCTCAGTTGACACATTACCCCTCCACCCCCACCACCCCCCTCGATTGAAACTCACAAAGGCCTTCAAATAAAGCGTTGTCGCGAGTTTAAGTTTGTACACATTTCTCCGATGAATTGTTTATCTCAGGATAAGAAAAAATGAAAATAAAATGAAGTCAAATTTCAAAATGGCCTCCCAAAATATTCCGACGGACGTGTTAATGTCAGTTTCCTTAAAACTGAATTTTTATCGTATTATTCAACATTCTATTTCACTCACACTGTTTGTATGTTGTATTTTCCATCCATCCATCCTTCCGTCAAATCTTGTAACGTAAAATTAAACTACTTCTGATGGTCCCAGAGATCTCAAATTTTTACCACAGATAGATCTTCGATGAAATTATTGAGATTTTTAGTTTATCTCAATTTAGAATGTTTAGTCGTCTGCTAGAGTTGACCTCCACGGCTCACTGGTTTCACTCCAGCCCTCAATTACAAAATTCTCAGTTATATGAGGGGAGTTCAGCGCGTTTCAGTCTGTAATTTTAAGTGGATTAAAGAGAAGAAAATAAAAGCGTTTTTAAAAATTTATTTTTTTAAAGATTTTTTAAAAAGTATTTTCTTATTTTGAAGTTAAAACCTGTTTCAATGCTTTTTAAAAATTAAATTTTAGACATATTTATTAGTGTATTTGGGCTGTTTAACTTAAAACTCAAGATATTTTTAAAGCTTACTTCGTGGGAATTTAAAAGTTCCTAAATATTTTTCCACAGATTTATTTTAAAGCAAAAAAATTATTGGTATTTTTCTTTGCGTGTGTGCCTCAAACTAGTATCCATTGATTCATTATTCTATCTCGCCCCCCTCCCCCTCGCCTTTCTCCTCAATATTTTAACGGCCGCTTGTGATGCCTCGATGTTTAAAATCGATCAATACCAAATGGCACACGACCAGAAATAAGCCAAAATAGTCGGCTACTAAAAGTGTGACGTCATCTCAACAACCCACTCATCCTGTTTCTGTTGTTAAAAGAGGGAAGCTTCTGTCTGGAATGACGTACAACACTTCTAAAAATAGCAAAACTGTTTTTTGGGCAGCATATTTGTTTGAATTATAAAGAGACATACACAGACATTCAAATATATTTTTACTTATACATACAAGTAAGGAAAACACATAAGATGACACATTTTTACTGACACGCATGATGACAATTTCTTAATGACACACAGGTGACACATTTTTACCGACGCATATGATGACTTTTTCTTACTGACAAATAAGGTGACAAATTCTTACAGACACGTAAGGTGACGTATTCTTACAGACACGAACGCTGACTTATTCTTACAGAAACGAAAGATGACTCATTCTTAAAGACACGAAAGCTGACTTATTCTTACAGACAAAAGGAAACGCTTAAATTGTGACACAGAGTGTTACAATGTTATAATGGCATTTTAGAGGACACATTGTTCACGACACCTAAGGTGACATTTCTTAATGACGCATAGTGTGACATATTCTCAGTGATGCGTAAGATGATACATTTTAATGACACAACAGATGACACATTCTTACGGACACATACGATTACATATCTTTACAGAAAAATAAATGACGAATTCTTACGACACATAAAGAAAAACTATTCTTAAAATGACACATGGTGCGACACTGTTATTCATGTAACTTTAGAGGACACAATGTTGAAGACACTTCTGGTGACACATTCTTAATGGCACATAATGTGACACATTCTTACTCACACATAATGTGACACATTATTACTGAAACATGAAGTTAAGATGACACTTGTTGTTGACACCTCAGGTGACCTATTGTCTGATGACACTTACGGTGTCACATTGTTGTTGACAAACAACTTATAACAGAAAAAAAACGGATCTTTTAATTGAGAATTGATGTATGGGACGTGTGAAAAGGGGCATGACTTGTGATGTGTGAACGAAGGCATGACTTGTGAATTGTGATCACGGACATGACTTTTCATGTGTGTGCACGGACATGACTTGTGACGTGTAAACACGGACATGACTTGTGACGTGTGAACACGGACATGACTTGTGAATTGAGAACACGGACATGACTTGTGAATTGTGATCACGGACATGACTTTTGATGTGTGAGCACGGACATGACTTGTGACGTGTGAACACGGACATGACTTGTGACGTGTGAACACGGACATGACTTGTGACGTGTGAACACGGACATGACTTGTGACGTGAAAACACGGACATGACTTGTGACGTGTAAACACGGACATGACTTGAGACGTGTGAACACGGACATGACTTGTGACGTGTGAACACGGACATGACTTGTGACGTGTGAACACGGACATGACTTGTGACGTGTGAACACGGACATGACTTGTGACGTGTGAACACGGACATGACTTGTGACGTGTGAACACGGACATGACTTGTGACGTGTGAACACGGACATGACTTGTGACGTGTGAACACGGACATAACTTGTGACGTGTAAACACGGACATGACTTGTGACGTGTAAACACGAACATGACTTGTGACGTGTGAACATGGACATGACTTGTGATGTGTGAAAACGGACATGACTTGTGACGTGTGAACACGGACATGACTTGTGATGTGTGAACACGGACATGACTTGTGACGTGTGAACACGGACATGACTTGTGACGTGTGAACACAGACATGACTTGTGAATTGAGAACACGGACATGACTTGTGAATTGTGATCACGGACATGACTTTTGATGTGTGAACACGGACATGACTTGTGACGTGTGAACACGGACATGACTTGTGATGTGTGAACACGGACATGACTTGTGAATTGAGAACACGGACATGACTTGTGATGTGTGAACATGGACATGCATTGTGATGTGTGTAAACACGAACATGACTTGTGATTTGTGAACACAGGCGTGACTTGTGATGTGTGAACACGGACATGACTTGTGATGTGTGAACACGGACATGACTTGTGATGTGTCGGACGCCTGATACTGTCCTCTCACGTATGACCTGGACGATGACGCTGATGGGCTGATTGCGTCGTGTGCATGGGTCAGTTTGGTCGACTGCGCATGCTCTCGGAAACTAAGTGATTGTTGTATGCTGGTAACTCACCGTACTAGCCCCCTAACGGTTCTCAAATTGTACCGTCTCCTTCTCTCCCCTACTATCGTTTTTCACGTGTGCTGTCCACTTATTGCCAACCACATTCCCTAAAAAGGTTGCTTTAATATTCCATATAAGGTGCGTATAAGTTATTTTTTTTAAGTTTGAAAAAAAATAATTTTAAGTTCACCTTTAGATACTCATTTTCAGATAACTTAAAGAAAGAAGTTAATTTTGGAATGGACAACAATATCTCTTATTCACTAGCTGATACTCGTCCGTTAAACCTTCCTTATCTTATCTTATCTTATCTGTCTTATCTGTTTACAGACGCTCCTTCTATACAGAAGATTATTGCGTCCTACGCTTATCTATGGTTTGTGTTTAGTCCTGCATTTTTATTAGAGATTTAAATGCTGATAAAGTGTTGGTTTTCCTGGATTCTTCAGGCAACCCATTCCACGCCCGAATTCCGGACGGGAAGAAGGAAAACTTGTATGTGTTTGTTCTTGCATACGGAATAAGAAAGGTGTTTTTATCCTTATGTCTATCTGAGGGTTGTATTAAGTTATCTTTGTGTTGTATTTCTAAATTAGAATTAATAGCTTTATGTATGATTACTACTTTGCTCTTGGTTCTTCTATCCTCTAGTGTTTCAAGGTTTAATGATTTAACTAATGGTGTTACTCAACTCACATGCGACTTCCTGTTTTGGTTTGTGGTCTATAATAAAAGGTCAATCACCCCAAACCTTTATTCACTCTGAAAGAGACCACATTTGTTAATTTAAATTATTCACCTGAAGCTCTCCTCTCAAATCTTCATACTTCATGCTTTACTATACTGAACTTCCATTTAAAAAAAAATAAAATTTTAAAAGTATATTTACATAGCATTTTCACCTAAAGTTACAGGATTTGCGTGCAAGAAACAATAATTGTTGGTTTCATGGCGTAGTAATCACCGCTTTGTCAAGAGTACTACCTACTACAAGGATGCGGATGCTCTCAACAATCATGTATCATCTCAACAATCATGTATCATCTCAACAATCATGTATCATCTCAACAATCATGTATCATCTCAACAATCATGTATCATCTCAACAATCATGTATCATCTCAACAATCATGTATCATCTCAACAATCATGTATCATCTCAACAATCATGTATCATCTCAACAATCATGTATCATCTCAACAATCATGTATCATCTCAACAATCATGTATCATCTCAACAATCATGTATCATCTCAACAATCATGTATCATCTCAACAATCATGTATCATCTCAACAATCATGTATCATCTCAACAATCATGTATCATCTCAACAATCATGTATCATCTCAACAATCATGTATCATCTCAACAATCATGTATCATCTCAACAATCATGTATCATCTCAACAATCATGTATCATCTCAACAATCATGTATCATCTCAACAATCTCAAACAAGTTTCCTCTTCTCGATGAAGATAAATCCTCGTTTGGTCCTCGGACTGCCAGAATTCGCCTATCAGCAATCAATGTGGGTTCCATGACAAAAACGACAATTGACAAAACGACAAGATGACAAAACGACAATGTTTTGTCACCTTGTTGTTTTGTCACCTTGTCGTTTTGTCACTTGTCGTTTTTGTCACCTGTCGTTTTGTCTGGTTACCATCAAAGTGATATACAGCGAGCTGTGCTAGCGCCTGTTCATATGTTCTCCTCTCTTTCCTACACAGCAGTTCTTTCGGCGTCAGTTTGTTTGCTGTGGCCAAAGTCCCGATGCCGATGTTTGCCATTTTTCAAGGCATCGTATTATGATTATGAAACCCGTGTGCTCAGTTTCCACCACTGTTCGAACCCAGTAACAAATTGGGATTTAGTGTCCTTAATATTAACGTCCAACCATCCACGAACACGACAGTTTTTCTTCAGTAGTCATTATGCATCACCCTTCAAAGCCATTGTTTTTAACCACGTTTTATTAACTCGCTTTCGTTCCTGTGGCATTGTAGCATTGTTGGTTTGTCCAAGATTTTTTCAAATCTGCCAACGTAAAATTGAACCCCTTCTGATGGTCCTAGAGATCTGAAAATTTTACCACAGATAGATCTTGGATGACAATGCATTGTATTAAAATTTCAGATCAATCGAATGTACCGTTATTAAATTATTGAACTTTTTAGTTTATCTATAGTCTATATATAAGCATCTGTGCCGTCGGCTTCTGTTGACATCCGTGAGTTCCCCCAGTGACCACATCAATGTTTTTAAAACGTTGGGCGGGCGCTTGTGAGATGTTTGGTAAAATAAATAGAGGTAAAAAAATATTGTTAAAAACCAAGTTTTTATTAGTGGACTAAAAAGAATAAAATAAATAGAAGTAAAAAAAATTATTTTTAAAAACTACGTTTTTACAAGTCGACTAAAAAGAAGAAAATAATTTAAAACTTGTAAGTTCAAGTACTTCGATTTAATATGACTAAAAACGTGGGGCGGGTGTTTGGTATAAAAATTAAAGATTTCTAATTTAGAAGGCGAAAGAGAGATCTATAAGTGAGAGTATGAGTGAGCGGCATATGTTAAACCTCATAAGCGCCCGCCCCACGTTTTTAGTCATATTAAATCGAAGTACTTGAACTTACAAGTTTTAAATTATTTTCTTCTTTTTAGTCCACTTGTAAAAACGTGGTTTTTAAAAATCATTTTTTTTAACCTTTATTTATTGTTAGTATAGTTAGCATCTCCTTCAGATCTTGTCTTATCACTGCGCTGAATGCAACTTGTTCCGAATTGAAGGACCCCATATTTTGATAATTTGAAACCGAAATTAATCTGAAACGGGTATATTCCAGATAGAGGCGTTAGCTAGTATATTTTGCGCCCGGGGAAAAACTACTGTATCGGCGGCGAGCTTTCCGTTTAATTAATAACGTACCCTTGTTTTGTTTTTTAAATTACAAAATGACGTTGTAAACCTCAGTTTGTCTCCGCCCGGAGACATGTGTACCCCTCTACCCCCCCCCCTATCGCTAAGCCACTGATTCCAGAAAGAAGCATAACTGTTATGCAATTTCTTTTCGACTGAGCCCAGAGAATACCTGTGGTTTTACAACTGCCTAAGAATAACATTATAACCCAGCCTTTATTTACAATAAAAAATGCAACTGCTACTAGCGAATCGTTCTTAAGAAAATAATTGATTTGCGATTTTCTTTGGCCTCCAGACGGTTGATATCTGAATAATTAAAACGTTCATAAATTGATTGGTGAGTTTGGCATACCAACTAGAGCAGATTAGGTGCAACAAGGTCACGGGCACTGGATGAGATGTCGTTTAGACAGGCAACGGGCACTGGATGAGATGTCGTTTAGACAGGCAACGGGCACTGGATGAGATGTCGTTAAGACAGGCAACGGGCACTGGATGAGATGTCGTTAAGACAGGCAACGGGCACTGGATGAGATGTCGTTTAGACAGGCAACGGGCACTGGATGAGATGTCGTTTAGACAGGCAACGGGCACTGGATGAGATGTCGTTTAGACAGGCAACGGGCACTGGATGAGATGTCGTTTAGACAGGCAACGGGCACTGGATGAGATGTCGTTCAGACAGGCAACGGGCACTGGATGAGATGTCGTTTAGACAGGCAACGGGCACTGGATGAGATGTCGTTTAGACAATCAACGGGCACTGGATGAGATGTCGTTTAGACAAGCAACGGGCACTGGATGAGATGTCGTTTAGACAGGCAACGGGCACTGGATGAGATGTCGTGTAGACAGGCAACGGGCACTGGATGAGATGTCGTTTAGACAGGCAACGGGCACTGGATGAGATGTCGTTTAGACAGGCAACGGGCACTGGATGAGATGTCGTTTAGACAAGCAACGGGCACTGGATGAGATGTCGTTTAGACAGGCAACGGGCACTGGATGAGATGTCGTTTAGACAGGCAACGGGCACTGGATGAAATGTCGTTTAGACAGGCAACGGGCACTGGATGAGATGTCGTTTAGACAGGCAACGGGCACTGGATGAGATGTCGTTTAGATAGGCAACGGGCACTGGATGAGATGTCGTTTAGACAGGCAACGGGCACTGGATGAGATGTCGTTTAGACAAGCAACGGGCACTTTTAAACATAATCAATACTTTTAGTTATGTCTCATATATAAGGGATTTATAGTCAAAAACTTTGTTTTTACGGGGTTGTTTTTTTTATCTGTTGAGAATTATAATTATTTTCATGGAGTTTTTTTGTTTACTTCACGTTCATCCTTTGGATTCATTTTGATCTGTAGAATAATTTCTCTAAAAAAATATTAATTTTTATATGTACAGTAACAGTATTAATTTATTATAAACTAGATACGACGCGCGGCGTAGCATACGCCGCAGACTTACTCACATATAGTCAAAGGAAGGGGGAAATAACGAACACTAGTACAGCACGAAGAAATCGCTAAAGTCGAAATGATTTGGAACAAATGGTGGATTTAAATTCTACTTCGGAATCCGTTTGTTCATTAGAGTGTGTTTTGAAATGCGGTTGTACATGCTTATCAGGATAGTGGCAAGGTGACGTCACATCAGTGTGATAAGGTGGCTGTGAAATTTGTGTGGACATTGTCCGACGTTGTCTATAGTTGGCACCAGAAAGTCATCACGTGACAGAGGCAATAGAACTTCATGATGGCCGTGATCGGAAGGACCGCTAAAGAGCAGGTATTTAGACACATATTGACCCGGAATGTAAACTCGAGGAGATGTATGAGGACATTCTCAGAAGTAAATGATGATACTGGCGGGAAGTATTTAGGACATTGCAATAATTTCTGCCTCACCACCATACACTCCTGAAGTATTTATGTACTGAACGTATTGTTGAGGAGAGTGTATGACTACTTTACCGTCACTGAGAACAACGGAGAGCACGTCGCCGAAGTTATCCCAACGTTGAGGAACAAAGTTTACAGCCATGTTGCGAAATCATGTTCTCAAAGAAAGGGGGAAAAGAACACGCATAAACATAAAAAATTCAACAAAAAAAAATAATTGTTTGAGCTGAGGCTTGAACCCAGGACCTTCCGCGTGTTAGGCGGATGTAATAACCACTACACTACGAAATGCGTGTTAATCTGAGATGGAACAACAAAAGTGAACTAAAAAAAGCATTTTTGGTCTCGAGACATGCCTCCCCTCTCCAAAACCTTCACTTACCAACAAATAAACTGCGATTGGTCGACCCCAGCGAGGATCATTCGTCATGCTTTTTTTGCACATTTCTCGATCTTGTTCTGGTGAATTATATATATGTATAATAATATATATATAGAGAAGATATTTTTTTGTCGAAAAGTATAAGATAATTCAGGTTTTGTATCAGCTCACAGAGATCGTTTTAATAACTTAATCCAATCTGCCTGCAATGAACATTTCTGTATAAGCGCAGCAACACCAATCCATCTAGAGCTGTCCATGTTTTACCCTACTTTACCTTCTGTTTTAATTATTTTCTACAGATACTGAGAGTGTGAACAGTTAGGACAATCTGAGACAAAGCGGAAACTATTATTAAACCACAGACTTAATCTGATAACAACATGTAATAGGCCCATCGCCGCTCCCACGCCCGAACAAACACAGACATTGTATTCCTTTGAACTGAAATGACCCATGTTAATCAATACAGCTTAAAGCAATACATCGGCCGTAAACTACTCTTCACACAAACACATATATTCACACAGTCCATACACTGGTTCCCTGATACACGCATGTAATCAAACACATCTAAACCGTCAAGTCACCTGCCAGTCACGGCCTCTGAATGTGAGTTCTGATTTGAATCAAACATTCGACTCATGTTATAAATATCATAAATAAATTACAAGTGGCAGTGGAGTCGTGTTGTCCTTCGCCCCCAGACACAACATGATTTTTATATTGTGGCGTTATGGAAATCACTTCCATGTTATAGTGGCACAGTTGCCATGATAGCACTTTTATATCCCATTAGGTCCATTGTTTTATCAAATCTATATTAACTTTGCTTTTTTGTGTATGAGGCAATATCATCACGGATTATTATTAACACTGCAATTACAGTGCTGCATGTTTTTTCATGATAGCTTTTCATACCTAATTATCATCCAGGAATTGATATTTGACTTCCGCATCCCAGCTGCACTGTTTGTTCTATAGTATCACAATATCGACTGGATTAACAAACCAGAGGAGGAGCTTCTGAGATAAGGGAGGAGGAGATGTGGATAACGTTAATCAGCGAGGAAAGAAAGACAAACACGGAGAGTGACAGGGGGATGGGGAGAAGATATATATATATATATATATATATATATATATATATATATATTATATATATATATATAGATAGATAGATAGATAGATAGATAGATAGATAGATAGATAGATAGATAGATAGATAGATAGATAGATAGATAGATAGATAGATAGATAGATAGATAGATAGATAGATAGATAGATAGATAGATAGATAGATAGATAGATAGATAGATAGATAGATAGATAGATAGATAGATAGATAGATAGATAGATAGATAGATAGATAGATAGATAGATAGATAGATAGATGGATAGATGGATAGATAGATAGATAGAGAGAGAGAGAGAGAGAGAGAGAGAGAGAGAGAGAGAGAGAGAGAAAGAGAGAACTTAGGAGTTGAAATAGGATGATAGAAAGAGAGGGGTGGACGTGGAATCGACCCGATGAGATGACGTATCGATCCTGAATGGTGTCCTGCGGCTCATCCATCATGCCGGAATCATCCAGTAAATTGTTCATCCAGTGCCAAATTAACGAATTAAGGAGGAATAAGAGAAGTGCACAAAGCTCATATAACATTTCAATGTCAGGTCGGTACACAAGCTCATCTGTTATGATACAGAAAGGACATCTTCAGGACGGCATCCAGAGAAATCACAGAGTTTAGTGAACTCAACGCTGGCCTGCGGGTGAACTTTGTCGTGCACTGCAGATTGGAGTGTTTCACACTGTGATACAAATATACCACAACGGGTGCATTCAGCTATTACTTCCATGTGATGTATAAAGAAATATAAACGAGAAGTTCACACATTTGTATTATCCAGGGGTAAGTTTCACTTCAAATAAATTCAACTCAAGCCATGGGTTGAAGTTTAAAAGCATTTTCATAGGTAAACTGGAAAATACAAATGTGTAACAGGTAGGTCTATATGCAAAGAAGAAGTAAAAAAAATATATGTTATTTATACGGGATATGTATAGGCCTGACATGAGGTCATAGAACTGTCCTGTCAGGTCTATACATACCCTGTATAAATAACATTTATTCTTTTATCTTAAAGCCCGATTGCAGGCTCCCCCATATTTTGTCCTTTTCAAACAAGAAGTAAACACGATGCAGGAGATCCTATATAATAAAAGGCAATTTTCTGTCCTTTCTGTCCGGTCATCTATAGCGATTGGTCCCTCAAACACATATGACTCCTACAGCCAATCATATTGAACACGTTGACGCGGACGTTCAAAACGCGTTTTTTTTGGGCGCAGTATTTCTTAAAAGACTTTATTTTGAGTTATGCGCGTTGTGATTTATAGTCAAAAGCTCTGTTTTTACAAGTTATTTATTTTAACTATAATGAATAGTATTTTTGACGTGATGCACATGTATGCCGGTCGAGACGGCTGTTGGGGGGGGGGAGTTACAACAACATGCCACCGTACGGTGGCGGAACGTCCTTGGACGGGCTTTGTTGCTCGTACGTAATATTCCTCAAACGTTTGTAATAATAACTAGACGCTGGCTTTGAGCCGAAAGTGCCCAGCCATATTTACACCCTCCTCATAGAAGATACTGGACAAGGAACATTCTCGATTTATTTGGAGCGTTAGAGAATACGAGTGAAACTTGAAGGGTATTCTTATAAACTTCTATAAGACTTTGTCTTCACAAAGTAGATGACAGTCTCTGCACCAAAGAGAGCGTAATTTTAAAAAAAACAACCTCATCGCAATAAACCATAATACATATTATATATCACTTATACATAGCAACACATATAGCTTAAATTTAAACTTAGCTCATACTTTAACAGGTTGTTAAAGGTGCACGCTATTACCCGGTCTGTGGAGTCCTGTTATATTGACCTGGCTGTATTGAATTTGTTATTACAATAGTAGATATTTGATATTTGGTTAAATCATAGCCTTGGCTATGTATTGGTCTGTCGGAAGATGATCAAATATTTGTTTTTTAAAAGCTGCAAATTTCAATCAATTCTTTCAGAAGTGTGACACAGTTTAATTTAAAGACCCAATGCGGATAAATATTTTTAGAGAAGTTTTTAGAACTGCACAAATAAAATGTGGTTAGCATCTGATGGCTTGATGGCAATGTAAATCTTTTAAAAATACGTCATGGACAACCGGATATATTTTTTTAAAATTTTCTTTTCAACTCTCTTCTTCACAGTCATTCCGTCTCAGAAAGTACCAATTAGCAGCCCACACTGTCCAAACACAGAACACATTGTTAACAAACGGGAAAGCTATTCCCTTTGCTTTCAACCTGGCAAAGATAAATTCACTTAGGGATGTAACATTCTCGGGAAAGTGTCCTTTTTTTCTGGCTACCCCAATGTAATTACAGACAGAGGATTACTCTCTTTTAAAACGTTCTTATCACCGCCCTTTATTTAAAACAACAACAACAACAACTTCACAGTTGTGTTATATGTACTTTAATACGAACGATCGTTTTTGGTTGGTCACCACCGTTTGTTACTCACAATCTACAAGCCAATTTCACTCAAGTGGGTGGTCAGGAAATTGTTTTTTTAAAAATAAAAATCATTATACTTACGGTAGGGAAAACACTCGGAAGTTAATTAGGCGCTGTGGTGGACTGGGGATATAATGAATGCTGGGAATAAATGGATAAATGGATTAACGGGACGTAAATCTTTTAAGGATTTTGGGACGTTAAGGTTTTGTTGAATTCTTTATCGTTGGGTTCTTTATCAGTTTTAGAAAGTTTAGCAATTAATTGTAGTGCAGGGGTCGGGAAACCATGGCTCGCGAGCCAGATGTGGCTCTATTGATGGCTGCATCTGGCTCTCAGACAAATGTTCGATTATGTTACAAAAATGGTTATTAAGACTCCTTTGATCTACATATTAATTGCATATTTTTAAAAAAAACAGCATAACACTGTTATTAAAAAGAATTCAGAGTCATTATTATTGTACTTTTAGTGTTGAAATGACACAAAATGCACACATTTACTTGAATTTTTAGTTTTAAACATAATGTATGGCTCGCACAGAATCATTTTTTCAAAATATGTGGTGTTTATGGCTCTCTCAGACAAAAAGTTTCCCGACCCCTGGTATAGTGGGACTAATAACGTGATGAATATTTTATGTAGTTCAAAAACAAAAGCGCGTTGTTTGAAACATGATTTTAAAAAGGTGAGTGGCTAGGAAGATCTGTGGCTCTGAAGGTGAGTGGCTAGGGAGGTGAATGGCTAGGAAGGTGAGTTGCTAGGAAGGTATGTGGCTCTGAAGGTGAGTGGCTAGGAAGATGAGTGGCTAGGAAGGTGAGTGGCTAGGAAGGTGAGTGGCTAGGAAGGTGAGTGGCTAGGAAGGTGAGTGGCTAGGAAGGTGAGGGGCTAGGAAGGTGAGTAGCTAGGAAGGTGAGTGGCTAGGAAGGTGAGTGGCTAGGAAGGTGAGTTGATAGTAAGGTGATTGGTTTAGAAGGTGAGTGGTTAGGGAGCTGAATGGTTTGGAAGGTGAGTGGTTAGGGAGCTGAATGGTTTGGAAGGTGAGTGGTTAGGGAGCTGAATGGTTTGGAAGGTGAGTGTTTAGGGAGCTGAATGGTTAGGAAGGTGAGTGGTTAGGGAGCTGAATGGTTAGGAAGGTGACTGGTTAGGGAGCTGAATGGTTTGGAAGGTGAGTGGTTAGGGAGCTGAATGGTTAGGGAGCTGAATGGTTAGGAAGGTGACTGGTTAGGGAGCTGAATGGTTTGAAAGGTGAGTGGTTAGGGAGCTGAATGGTTAGGAAGGTGAGTGGTTAGGGAGCTGAATGGTTAGGAAGGTGACTGGTTAGGGAGCTGAATGGTTAGGGAGCTGAATGGTTAGGAAGGTGAGTGGTTAGGAAGACGAAATGAGCATTTTTCAAATGCATTATTTAAATTTAAAAAAAAACATTCGTAGGCTTCATTTTTAGTTGGGGATGGTTTCAATGGAAATAGTCACAGTTAGTTTTACATGTATTAGTTTTATGATTTGTTTAAAAATAATAATTTCTGTTTCTTATTTATGGCAATAACAAATGATCCAGGTATACAAGATATCACATTAGTATCAATCAAGATTTTTATAGGTGGTGATTTTCCATTAACGTTTAATTAACATACAAATATGTTCCCATGCTAATGTTCCCATGCTAATGTTCATTTCCCCCCATAAACAGCAACGCGAAATGACCCCGCCCCCTCCAGCCACATTTTACTGGTAATGCTGCCGAATATGAGGAACATGCCCACATTACGTGCGTGATCTTGCATGCAGTCAACGTTAATAACTCACAGTGCCCGGAATACAAGGGAGAGTTTTGATGAATGATGAACGGCCAGAAAGCGAGCACCAGTGAGTGAGAGAGAGAGAGAGAGAGAGAGAGAGAGAGAGAGAGAGAGAGAGAGAGAGAGAGAGAGAGAGAGAGAGAGAGAGAGAGAGAGAGAGAGAGATTCCAGCTGCCTGTCAAAAGTCTGGATGGTGTCACGTGATATTAACGGCCAGGGGTCGGGGCAAAGTGAAGGAAATGGAATGAGGGGAGGGCGGTGGATGAGATTTAGTGTTGTCATGAGCCTTTCATTTGGATGTTTGTGTTGTCATGAGCCTGTCATTTGGATGTTTGTGTTGTCATGAGCCTGTCATTTGGATGTTTGTGTTGTCATGAGCCTGTCATTTGGATGTTTGTGTTGTCATGAGCCTGTCATTTGGATGTTTGTGTTGTCATGAGCCTGTCATTTGGATGTTTGTGTTGTCATGAGCCTGTCATTTGGATGTTTGTGTTGTCATGAGCCTGTCATTTGGATGTTTGTGTTGTCATGAAACTGTCATTTGGATGTTTGTGTTGTCATGAGCCTGTCATTTGGATGTTTGTGTTGTCATGAGCCTGTCATTTGGATGTTTGTGTTGTCATGAGCCTGTCATTTGGATGTTTGTGTTGTCATGAGCCTGTCATTTGGATGTTTGTGTTGTCATGAGCCTGTCATTTGGATGTTTGTGTTGTCATGAGCCTGTCATTTTGATGTCTGTGTTGTCATAAGCCTGTCATTTAGATATTTGTGTTGTCATAGGCCTGTCATCTGGATGTTTGTGTTGACATGAGCCTGTCATTTTGATGTTTGTGTTGTCATAAGCCTGTCATTTGAATATGTGTGTCTTCATGAACCTGTCATAAGCTAGTATATCCCTATCCTGAGTCCCCTAGAGCCCTAGAGTTTTGTGGATAATTTGAGCTATACATATTTGAAAGAATCAATACCGCGTTATGGCTGTTTTTAGTGGTGGTTGTATTATGTCCCCCCCCCCACTCCCACCCCCATTTCACCTCATTCATTTTGAGATAGATGATTTGCCTCTTTAGCATGACGCAAAATATTTCTAATGGAAGCCTTTAATTGAGCATAATAGGCCTAGTGTCTGGTGGTAACGGAAAGATAAATAATCGATGGTGGACACGAAAGGGTTTTTTTTAAAGCTGGCACTGTAACTAGGCTGAGAAGAGGTCCCCCTGTCATTAATGGTCAGCCATTTGATGGTCAGCCATTTCATGTTCAGCTATTTGATGGTCAGCTATTTGATGGTCTGTCATTTGTTGTTTAGCCATTTGATGGGCAGCCATTTGATGGTCAGCCATTTGATGGTCAGCTATTTGATGGTCAGCCATTTGATGGTCTGTCATTTGATGGTCAACCATTTGATGGTCAGCTATTTGATGGTCAACCATTTGATGGTCAGCTATTTGATGGTCTGTCATTTGGTGTTTAGCCATTTGATGGTCAGCTGTTTTATAATCACTCATTTACTGGCCAGCCATTAGATGTCAGTCGATGGATGCTCGGCAGTTTGAAGATGATTTATTTGAAGGAAGAGTTTTCAACATTCAATTTAATCACGTGAGAGATTAATAGCTTTCTCTACCTGACCTCACCTATTCTGATACACGTCATATCACCAACTCAGATACACCTCATAAAACCAGCTCAAATACACCCCATATTATCAATTCAGAGACGCGCCATATCACCAACTCAGAGACACGCCCCCCCCCCTCAAATTTTTTTTAAAAAATTTATTTTTAAAATTAAAAAAAAATCATAGACATTAGGAACACCTTGCACTACTGACACTGGGACCAGTGATACTGACATCAGAGACACCCAGCAACAGTGGCATCAGAAACATCCCACATCAAGCAAATCAGAGACTTGTCTTACTTATACAGACGCTCCTTCTATACAGAAAATTAATGCGTCCACAGACCATGCCGGTCTGTTGGCAAGTGATGCGACGTTCACAGGCCACGGCTATGAGGGTTCCACGCATTACCCAGCCGCCTTTATTTCCCTAACCGGTGTTAGCCGACATCACTGAAACAATCAGCGGTGACACCCCCCATCAAAGACAAAGCCACACAAGCCAGTGTTAGTGTGTTAGCCTGTCAAAGACCTCTGATAACTGTCGACCTGTCACTCATCTTTCCCTAAAGCATCCCTATAAACTCTAAAGTAAAGAATCATAATTAATTATTTCTCAGTTAATTGTCTGCTTGATCAATTTACACAAACAGCTCTTGTACTGCTATCAACATTTATCCCCTTCCAATATTTCCAGATTTCTGAGGACGTCTGTACAAAAAATACGATCATATTTTAAGACGGACTTTTTTCTATTGTTTTGTTTTTGCATCTCACGTTACACAAATTAATCTTTAGTTTCCTGTCTCTCCTCATCGCCTAACGCCAATTATAAAAAAAAACGTTATAGCTGAAGAAATTGTTTAGCTTCTTTTGTAAAAGTCGTTTAAAAAAAAATTAGTTCGCAGATATGTACGCAGAGATTTGATAAAATTTGAGCAATACACCTGGCGTAGGTATCCACATGAAGGAGCATGTGAGCAATACACCTGGGGTAGGTATCTACGTGAAAGGGCATGTGAGCAATACACCTGGGGTAGGTATCTACGTGAAAGGGCATGTGAGCAATACACCTGGGGTTGGTATCCACATGAAGGGGCATGTGAGCAATACACCTGGGGTAGGTATCCACGTGAAGGAGCATGTGAGCAATACACCTGGGGTAGGTATCTACGTGAAAGGGCATGTGAGCAATACACCTGGGGTAGGTATCTACGTGAAAGGGGCATGTGAGCAATACACCTGGGGTAGGTATCTACGTGAAAGGGCATGTGAGCAATACACCTGGGGTAGGTATCTACGTGAAAGGGCATGTGAGCAATACACCTGGGGTTGGTATCCACATGAAGGGGCATGTGAGCAATACACCTGGGGTAGGTATCCACGTGAAGGGGCATGTGAGCAATACACCTGGGGTAGGTATCCACGTGAAGGGGCATGTGAGCAATACACCTGGGGTTTGTATCCACGTGAAGGGGCATGTGAGCAATACACCTGGGGTTTGTATCCACATGTAGGGGCATGTGAGCAATACACCTGGTGTTTGTATCCACGTGAAGGGGCATGTGAGCAATACACCTGGGGTAGGTATCCACGTGAAGGGGCATGTGAGCAATACACCTGGGGTTGGTACCCACATGAAGGGGCATGTGAGCAATACACCTAGGGTTGGTATCCACATGAAAGGGCATGTGAGCAATACACCTGGGGTTGGTACCCACATGAAGGGGCATGTGAGCAATACACCTAGGGTTGGTATCCACATGAAGGGGCATGTGAGCAATACACCTGGGGTTGGTACCCACATGAAGGGGCATGTGAGCAATACACCTGGGGTTGGTATCCATATGAAGGGGCATGTGAGCAATACACCTGGGGTTGGTATCCACGTGAAGGGGCATGTGAGCAATACACCTGGGGTTGGTATCCATATGAAGGGGCATGTGAGCAATACACCTGGGGTTGGTATCCACGTGAAGGGGCATGTGAGCAATACACCTGGGGTTGGTATCCATATGAAGGGGCATGTGAGCAATACACCTGGGGTTGGTATCCATATGAAGGGGCATGTGAGCAATACACCTGGGGTTGGTATCCATATGAAGGGGCATTTGAGCAATACACCTGGGGTTGGTATCCACGTGAAGGGGCATGTGAGCAATACACCTAGGGTTGGTATCCATATGAAGGGGCATGTGAGCAATACACCTGGGGTTGGTATCCACGTGAAGGGGCATGTGAGCAATACACCTGGGGTTGGTACCCACATGAAGGGACACCTGGGGTAGGTACATGAAGGGACACCTGGGGTTGGTATCCACCTGAAGGGGCATGTGAGCAATACACCTGGGGTTGGTACCCACATGAAGGGACACCTGGGTAGGTACATGAAGGGACACCTGGGGTTGGTATCCATATGAAGGGGCATGTGAGCAATACACCTAGGGTTGGTATCCATATGAAGGGGCATGTGAGCAATACACCTGGGGTTGGTATCCACGTGAAGGGTCATGTGAGCAATACACCTAGGGTTGGTATCCATATGAAGGGGCATGTGAGCAATACACCTGGGGTTGGTATCCACGTGAAGGGGCATGTGAGCAATACACCTAGGGTTGGTATCCATATGAAGGGGCATGTGAGCAATACACCTAGGGTTGGTATCCATATGAAGGGGCATGTGAGCAATACACCTGGGGTTGGTATCCACGTGAAGGGGCATGTGAGCAATACACCTGGGGTTGGTACCCACATGAAGGGACACCTGGGGTAGGTACATGAAGGGACACCTGGGGTTGGTATCCACATGAAGGGGCATGTGAGCAATACACCTGGGGTTGGTACCCACATGAAGGGACACCTGGGGTAGGTACATGAAGGGACACCTGGGGTTGGTATCCACATGAAGGGGCATGTGAGCAATACACCTGGGGTAGGTACATGAAGGGACACCTGGGGTTGGTATCCACATGAAGGGGCATGTGACTAATAAACCTGGGGTAGGTATCCACGTGAAGGGGCATGTGAGCAATACACCTGGGGTAGGTATCCACGTGAAGGGGCATGTGAGCAATACACCTGGGGTAGGTATCCACATGAAGGGGCATGTGATGAAGTTTAAGCTAAAATGTCCCCCATTTCCCCCCTTAATGCACACGCACAGTTCAATGCACAAAATTAATGGACCATTTCACCATTCTAAAGGGTTCAATACTATTTTAACCGTTTCTTTATTTCAACCCAGCTCGAGACCAGGTTGACGTCGAGTGAGCTCAGTATTGAAGATGGGGCAATTTAGAATTAACGAAGTCTTATGGGAAATTTCTTGTTCATCAGATCATGCGTAAGAAATTGAGAATTAAAGCATTATTTTTTTATTTTGTACACTTATGAAGCGCAGTACCACTGCCTATGACCGGGCTCGCCGCGCTTTATAACAAACATTTTTCAACAAATGACAAAAGCATACACAATTAATTATAAAACATCTCTTTGTTAGTGGGAAAAATGGATCCAATAATTTTTATATTGGAAGTGTTTCGTATGGATAAACAGTATTCACACTTGTAGTAGCTTTATAACAATAAATTGTAGATGTACTTAAAAGCTTTATTTATATAATTAGCATTTATAAAGAAGCCGTGAATGCTCCAGGGGCAGCGTTACACCACTTCTATGTGATCTTCAAAGTTTGTTCCAGCTGACCATGACATGTAAAGGAGATCTAGGCGTACATTATGTGTGTGGTATTAACAAGATCTATGTATGTATTATGTGTGCGGTATTAGCAAGATCTATGTAGTATTATGTGTGCGGTATTAACAAGATCTATGTATGTATTGTGTGTGCGGTATTAACAAGATCTATGTCTGTATTATGTGTGCGGTATTAACAAGATCTATGTATGTATTATGTGTGCGGTATTAACAAGATATATGTATGTATTATGTGTGCGGTATTAGCAAGATCTATGTATGTATTATGTGTGCGGTATTAACAAGATCTATGTCTGTATTATGTGTGCGGTATTAACAAGATCTATGTCTGTATTATGTGTGCGGTATTGACAAGATCTATGTCTGTATTATGTGTGCGGTATTAACAAGATCTATGTATGTATTATGTGTGCGGTATTAGCAAGATCTATGTATGTATTATGTGTGCGGTATTAACAAGATCTATGTCTGTATTATGTGTGCGGTATTAACAAGATCTATGTCTGTATTATGTGTGCGGTATTAACAAGATCTATGTCTGTATTATGTGTGCGGTATTAACAAGATCTATGTCTGTATTATGTGTGCGGTTTCTCGACTTTCATTCTTCTCCGGTAATTATGCCCACCGGGGATTCTCTTCCATTAGGAGCGTCTTAAATAAAATTTAAAAAATCGTGTTTTATCAAGATATTTATTAGCCTAGTCTATCGCCTCCTCCCCCCCCCCAACCCCGACAGTCTGGTCTGACAAAATTCTCTGTAAATAATTCTCTTAATCCCTGACAGGAGGACCCAGTGTAGATACTGCGAGTTCTTTAATGAAGCCCTACAGCTCAGAAGTACACAGGAAATGGAAATACTGGTTCTATCATTAGCCTATTAATCACTTGAGGAAATTCTATCAAGTTATTTTTTATCTCTTGGGTATTTATCATTCTAAAAAGTCTTCAGGTGACTATTAAAAAAAAATTACCAAAGAGTTTATAAATTGACCAATTATTTATCGCCACAATATTGTAAGACGGTCAGTATTAAAATTTAATAAATATTTGATTGAATTGCTATTAAATACATTGGTCTTTGCTGTTTTTTAAAATTATCTTCAAAAATTATAATTCTTATAGAAAAAAATCGAATCCGTCAATTCGTAAGCCAAATGAAGAAAATATAACAATGCGTCATCATAATGGGCTCCACCAAAGTCTTCCTAAAACGTGTCTGACACAAACATTCAACAATGCATCATCTTCCCTCCAATATCGGGGGTCCAACAAGCGATGCCAACATGCGTCTGACACAAACATTCAACAACACATCATCTTCCCTCCAATATCGGGGGTCCAACAAGCGATGCCAACATGCGTCTGACACAAACATTCAACAATGCATCATCTTCCCTCCAATATCGGGGGTCCAACAAGCGATGCCAACATGCGTCTGACACAAACATTCAACAATGCATCATCTTCACTCCAATATCAGGATCCAACAAGCGATGCCAACATGTATCTGACACAAAGGAGGGCAATCGACGAACGAATTTTTTGCTTTGCGTTAGCTTGGCCGGATGTCCCTCGTTATCTTCAATGGAAGAGGACGCATAACTTTCTGCGGCATAGACGTTATAAAACTCTTTTTGGTCCAGAAGGTGCGCACAATAGATTCCCTTTCATTACGGTGGCGTTGGGTACTGCATGTGTCAGTGCGGTGCTTGCTGCCGCTAAAATAAATCCTTTCGAAACGATCAAACCACCTCCGGCCATACACTACCCCACCCCTCACACCTCACTTTTTTTTTCAAAATCACTTGATTAGTTAATTTGGAAAAAAGTCATGTAAGACGACTGTTTAGATTGATCATCCACTGAGAATACCATTCATTACAAGAACTTCCCAGGGTTTGATTGATCATCCACTGAGAATACCATTCATTACAAGAGCTTCCCAGGGTTTGATTGATCATCCACTGAGAATACCATTCATTACAAGAGCTTCCCAGGGTTTGATTGATCATCCACTGAGAATACCATTCATTACAAGAGCTTCCCAGGGTTTGATTGATCATCCACTGAGAATACCATTCATTACAAGAGCTTCCCAGGGTTTGATTGATCATCCACTGAGAATACCATTCATTACAAGAGCTTCCCAGGGTTTGATTGATCATCCACTGAGAATACCATTCATTACAAGAGCTTCCCAGGGTTTGATTGATCATCCACTGAGAATACCATTCATTACAAGAGCTTCCCAGGGTTTGCCAAACTACTACAGTTCATCAGGCCCGCTGATAGTGCTTGAATTTGCTTGATCAGGAACACATGTTACAATCATCGAAGATGTCAACCTCGATTTTGGGAAGGACTTTCACAGCTTAACACAACCGAGAGTGAATTTTTTTTCTGTTCCAGAATCGCCCTGATTGTAATCTTGGTGATTTGCCATTTGAACTTCAGTTGAAGCTCATTGATTTGCAAGCGAATGAGTTGTTGAAAGGGAAGCGAATGGCGAGAACACTTTTAAAAAAAAATAACGCTGCTTACCTGATGTTGAGTTTTCCGATACATATGAAATCTACCACTGGCTTGGCATTAACTGTAGGAAGAACGTATACCTGTGAGAAAATATATTGAAAAATAATCTTGTGAAGTGAACTTCTATAACAAGTTTTCCGCCTGATGAACGTTAAAAAAGCAATGCCCTTGATAAGATGAAGCAATAACAAACCAAACATTGATGCTATTTTGAAAAAGCCAAACTTCAATTTACATATATCACTAACGATTTTTGCTGCTTAGTTTCTAAGATTCGGATATGTGCATACAAGTTCTCGTGCAACTATCTGTTTGATATCTAAGATTTCTTTTGTAGCGTTTTAATTTTTAAAAAAATATGTAGGTCCCCTTTTTCGTGTATGCCTTGTTGCACGCCATGTAGCCTTTATCAACACGGAATGCTAAACTCGGTTTTTCGTTTTTTAAATCCCAGACATAGGGATGGGAAGTATTTTTAAGTATAGACACGCAGCAGTGTTCGCCATTTTATCAGTTATCTGACCCACTGTGCATAGGTGTCACTAGGGGGTGTGGGGAGTGCGGACCGCACCGGTCGACACCATCACAAGGGGTGACACCGAAATGTAAAATTCTGTATGCTCCAGTTATTTAGGAAGGGCATATTCGGAGGAGGCCGTCGGGGTAAGTCATGAGGGGGTGGCACCAAGAACTACCGCACTGGGTGACACCAAACTAAGTGGCGCTTCTGCCACTGTGAAACAATTTTTGGTGAACCCCTTCCTTGCCAGCCTGTTAAAGTACGAGTTCTCTCGTCAACTTTCTATCCTTATCTTGACCACAAGGCTCTGTCGTCTGAGACCCAGCTGTTACCAGGCGTCTGTTCGACCAATGTGTCTGCGTGACAACTCCTGACCAGCGTTTTTTATTCCCAATTCTCGGGCCAAATAATTGTTCCTAAAGTAGCGGACTAATAGGGTATTGGGGTTATGCAGTAGGGGATTTATGCCAGTTTTTCTTTTCTTTTCCTTTCCTCTCACCTTCGCGTGGCCAAGAATTCCTAGCCCTGTTACTTTGCTAAAGAACTTCCCATAAGTCCCATGTCATCTAAGACGGCGTCAACTCGTTTGGTTTTACGTGCTTCCTGCATAAAGATCTCCGGAGCCGACTTTAAGTAGGAGAAAAAGACAGACAAATTGCAACCACTTAAGTGTTTTCCTGAACAATTTCCCGATTCTTTAACAGGCCAGAGCAGTGGTCAGCAAACTCATTAGTTTAAAAAATTCCCAAGTCAACCACAGGACCATTAACAAATGTTGAAAATCAAATTTCTTATTTATAAATTATGAACAAATCACTCATTTAATGTGCATATGACATCATGGCGATTTGTTGTCGACTCAGGTCGATAAAAAAACTCATGCAGCTCGCGAGCCGCAATTTTTTTTACAAGTACTGACGGCATTATCTTATCTCTTACAGTGACTCTCCTCCTTAACAGAATATTATTGCGTCCTACTACTATCCATGATGTATGTCTAGTCTTGCCTTTTATAGAGTTGTAAAACGTTATTGCTAGGTCAATGCACCATTGGCGCGTCTGTTGCCTTCCTGTCCCGTGCTGGACACTACGGCTGGACACCAGGGAAGGAAGGGAATCCTGTGCCTCGAGAACGTTATTTGGTCCTGGACAATAGTGAAGCAGGTTGACCGGACTCTAGCTTGTTTGTTCGTCCGTCGATACGACGAGGACCATTCTAGTCATCCGAGGGTTGCTGGGACTGGCTCTGACTGTGCATGCGCAAATGGCTGATGAAGCCGATCCTTGCACGGAAGGTTCGAGAAGAGAAGGGACAAGGGACGAGTGGGACATCTCCAGGAGGGTTGACAGCACGGGCCTTTCGGGCTTGCCTCTTCTTTTCTGCGGCGGTGATCCGATTTGCCTCGCATGACTTGGCACCTTCGTGGATGGAAGAGTGCTAGGTGGATCGGTCCATTGCAGCTCGTTCCCGCGTGTCTGGGTTGATGGCAAATGCTTTCAGTGAGGCTTTCTGTGTGTCTTTGAAGCGTTTCTTTTGCCCACCGTGGGACCGCTGGCCATACTGGAGCTCGCCATAGAAGATTCTCTTTGGCAGTCTCTCGTCTGGCATTCGTACAACGTGCCCTGTCCAGCGAAGCTGGGACTGCATCAGGAGGGTGAAGATGCTGGGGAGACCTGCATTGGTCAGTACCACTCTAGATTACATACAATACAAATGACAATAGATGAAGCAGGTTGACCTGACTCTAGTTTACATACAATCCAGGTGACACAATTTAAAAAGTTGGAATGTGCGAGTGGTTAGGATAAAGACGCTTGATAAGTTGGCTTCCCTTCCATTGACCTTGACATTTAAAATACTTTAGGAACAAGTGGGTCTGAGGCACTAATTTAATTTTTTTTTAAAACGTCAGCCGATATAAATCATTCAGTCACATGACACACATCGATATAAACCACTCAGTCACATGACACACATCGATATAAACCACTCAGTCACATGACACACATCGATTTTAAAAAAAAGACATACCGTAAATTAATCAAGGAAGACAAAGGGCCACTAAATAAAATGTGAATGAAGAAGTTAACCCCCCCCCCTCCCCGTGGATTTATATCTGACGACCATGCCATATAAAGGAGCGTGGTGAAGGGGCGAGGGGGGAGGAGGGCGAGTTTGTTCACATTCAGTTGTTCTGATTTAATGACATCAAGAAATGGCTTCAGGCTGATTGCTTTGCTGAACTTGTAAATTGTTTTTTTTTCCTTTAACACCATGACAAACCCAGGGATCCAAACATTTTTTTAAATATTTTTTTTGTTAGCTTTTTTGTTGTTGTTGAGTTTTTTCCCCTAGGACATCTTTCAAGACTTGAATTATTAAAACAATAGAACCTTGTTTTTGTGTTAAAGAATCACTTTTTTTAAAATGTTGGATGACAGGAAACGGTAATAAAACGTCTGGCAAACTTCTATGCCTCATTCTTTTTACGAATCTGTTGGAGTTGCTGTATTATTCAGAATGGTTAATTTGTTGATGCAATGTTGTATTTAAGTTCAATATGTCTGAATGTTGACATATTCGCTGAGTCTAAACTCTAAACTTTCTGAGGAAATGTTTATGTTTCTAAATGAACTGATGCAAGGCTGTTACTTGGAGCCGTTTTTCGCTGACAGTCATAGCTGTTTGTTTCTTAGCGCCCACTATTTAAATAACCTACTAGACTACTTATGCTAGACATAAGTTTACCAATTATTCTCAGTCAGCTAGCAACAATTAGGCCTTGTAGCTCTAACAATTAGACTTAGTGACAGTTAGTCTTAGTAAAGCTAAAAAAAATAGACCTTTTTAACTATTTTAAAAGTTAAATTAAATTAACAAGTTTTAATCGTAATGTTTAATTTTGCCTTTAGAGAATCGTGTGTATAAAATGCCGTGTTTTTGGCTGTAGTAGGTTTAAATTTATTCTTAAAATAACTGTCACTTTTTTACTCCTTGTATTACAGACGCACAGTCGAGTTGTGCCAAGATGAGGCCATGATCTACTCTTACTTCTGTACTCCATCATGGCAACATTACCAAGATCCCGACGTCAGTACATCCGGCAACAGAAGAGTCACCAAAATAACAGTCAACAACAGAGCAGCAAACAGAAGCCTCAAAGGCAACGCCATATACATCACAGCTTTGGTTGCCAATTTCTGCAGCCTGTTTTGTGCCCCTGTTGACGTCGCCAAACCCATTTCTTGGCCCGGCGCGAATACCACGGTGAGAAAACTTGTTGCAAGGAGGCAGAAGAACTGTGGGGATCTGACGTCTCCGCATACGTCATTGAGCGGTGTTCCTGGAGTAAAAACTCGAGAGGAATACCTCACAATATCCACAAGTTTTATCGTCGATCAGCAAGAATCTCTTTATACATACCATTATTCACATTCTCGTCATTTTCTTTGCGGGTATTGCAATCTTCAGTTTAAAAAGCTAGTCCACTTAGTCAGAGCACAGACTTTCTCGCCTATCAAAGTCAAACTCCTAACAGAATATCTCCTTACTTTCGTTGCGTTTTTAGTTTTCAAGAGCTTCGCATTGGTGCTGGTCGGATCCGCCTCTCTGTTGCGCCTCGTAGGGATGGGAAACGAGGGAAGCGCCCCAACATCTGAAGACAGCACCCCGATATCAGAATACCCGTCTCTGTACTCGATTCACTCTCGTGTAAGGTCATCGGTCGAAAGTACACGAGCACCGTCTCCCATGGAGGCCCCGGAACCCGACTTGAGTCACTTGACTCCGGAGGAGATATCCCAGATAAGGAGTGTGATGGAGAGGGCGCGGAGTCTACAGCAGGAGGAGGCGTCCAGGGCGAGGTGAGTACGATGAAGGGAATATTCTCCCAGCCCGTTGTTACAATATCATGCGCACTTCATGAACGCCTTGGTCAAAGATGGTTTGGAACTGAAGGCAACTTGAGGGAAATGTGGGAGAATGGGGTTTGTCATTTCTCAGATCGTAAAACGCCATATCTCACTGCATAATGTTTCTATTTGTACACATGTTTTTTCCCTTCAAAACACTATTTTGCAGCATGCGTATATAAGTAACAATATATTTCCAAAATATGCAGGCATAGTTAAGTTAAAATACACTAAGCTAAGTATCATCAAAGATCTGATGAGATAAGTCCAAACAGAATACCCGGATAATCCAAAAAAATCCTAATGAAATCGTTCCAACTGAATATCCGATCGATTTATTATTAGATTTCCGCCACGAAAGACGGGAAAAGGAAGGAAGGTTAAAATCATTTTTGGTAATTGTTAAGGGATGTGCGGAGTTATTTGAGATTTGTTGGCCCGTGTTAAGGGATGTGCGGAGTTATTTGAGATTTGTTGGCCCGTGTTAAGGGATGTGCGGAGTTATTTGAGATTTGTTGGCCCGTGTTAAGGGATGTGCGCAGTTATTTGAGATTTCTTGGCCCGTGTTAAGGGATGTGCGGAGTTATTTGAGATTTGTTGGCCCGTGTTAAGGGATGTGTGGAGTTATTTGAGATTTGTTGGCCCGTGTTAAGGGATGTGTGGAGTTATTTGAGATTTGTTGGCCCGTGTTAAGGGATGTGCGGAGTTATTTGAGATTTGTTGGCCCGTGTTAAGGGATGTGTGGAGTTATTTGAGATTTGTTGGCCCGTGTTATGGGATGTGTGGAGTTATTTGAGATTTTTTGGCCCGTTTTAAGGGATGTGTGGAGTTATTTGAGATTTGTTGGCCCGTGTTAAGGGATGTGTGGAGTTATTTGAGATTTGTTGGCCCGTGTTAAGGGATGTGTGGAGTTATTTGAGATTTGTTGGCCCGTGTTAAGGGATGTGTGGAGTTATTTGAGATTTGTTGGCCCGTGTTAAGGGATGTGTGGAGTTATTTGAGATTTGTTGGCCCGTGTTAAGGGATGTGTGGAGTTATTTGAGATTTTTTGGCCCGTGTTAAGGGATGTGTGGAGTTATTTGAGATTTATTGGCCCGTGTTAAGGGATGTGTGGAGTTATTTGAGATTTGTTGGCCCGTGTTAAGGGATGTGTGGAGTTATTTGAGATTTGTTGGCCCGTGTTAAGGGATGTGTGGAGTTATTTGAGATTTTTTGGCCCGTGTTAAGGGATGTGCGGAGTTATTTGAGATTTGTTGGCCCGTGTTAAGGGATGTGCGGAGTTATTTGAGATTTGTTGGCCCGTGTTAAGGGATGTGCGGAGTTATTTGAGATTTGTTGGCCCGTGTTAAGGGATGTGTTAGTGGAGGTAAGAAACTGTAATAATAGGTAAGTATCGCTCATTATGGAAAATAATGTTTAAAGAGGTTTGAAGTGGTTTGAAGTGGTTTGAAGTGGTGTGAAGTGTATTGAAGTGGTATGGAAATGGTCAGAAAATGTACCGTACGTATTATGCGAAAGTGGAAATGAAATTATGTAAAATATTTTTTGGAATGATTAAACGCATGCAGGGAATTATATCAGGAGAAGACAATTTTAGGAAATTGATGTTAATTGTCGAGAATGAAGCAATGTATTCATATAATTTATGCCTGCTGTTTGGTGGTCAGGGTTAAGATGAAACAAGTGGAAAGTCACGCTTCGCGGAAAATACTAAACGATATCTATGGCTTGAATAACGTGGTATCCAAATCTCACTACAGCGATGGTTCAACATATTCCATCCACATGAAAAATCTTGGTCGCAATCCTGTTTTATTTAGATTTTTATTCACATTATAGACGCTACTTCTTTGCAGAAGATTCTTGCGTTCTTCTTTCTAATAAAGAACGCATAGGCCTTGCTGGTCTGTTGGCAAGTTTTGCAGCTATAACAAGCCATGGCTATGAGGGCATTGTGTGTCACAATGCCCAGCCGCCTGCCCAGCCGCCTGCCCAGCCACCTGCCCAGCCGCCTCTGTTTCCCGAACTAAAGTCTTGCATGTTCATTTACTGCTAAACTTGCACCATTAATAAAATGGTAATAATAGATTTCGTAAGTATTATTTAATTATTTTTTCCCCCGGTAATTTCAGACACAGATAGACACGTAGATTCAATAGTTTCGGTCTCCGGTGCCGTGATCTCACGCAACGTTACAATCAAACCCTATTACATAAACAAGAGCACTGCAACCGTCAGTGTCAGATCACTTAGTATTAGATTATCGTTCTAGACTACAACCCTTCACGATGTTAAATCACGTCAATGCATAACGTTCACCCCACTTAACAAAAGCGTAACTATAATGTGGTTAAAAATAAAAATACACCAATGCACAAACGCAGAGTTAAATTTAAAAAATGTTTTTACCCTTTTTCACCCCATTATTAATATAGTGAAGGGCTGCCATTGCCATAGTTTACATACTCGAAGATAAAAAACAACAAAACGTTCAGATCTTGATTAGTTCGTTCGCTGCGAGCGATTTCTCTCCCCCAATCCATCACCATCCAACATTTCATCAGGGGCTTGTGTTAATGTGTGGTGTAAACATCCAACATTTCATCACGGGCTTGTGTTAACTTGTGGTGTGAACATCCAACATTTCATCAGGGGCTTGTGACCTTGTGAGAACTTTTTGGTATAAAAATCCAACATTTCATCAGGGGCTTGTGTTAACTTTTTGGTGTAAACATCCAACATTTCATCAGGGGCTTGTGACCTTGTGAGAACTTTTTGGTGTAAACATCCAACATTACATCAGGGACTTGTGTTAACTTGTGGTGTAAACATCCAACATTTCATCACGGGGTTGCGTTAACTTGTGATGTAAACATCCCAACAGCAGAATTCTTTAGTTTAAAATGTGTTTTCTTGTTTACGTCACTGTTTTTACCGTAAGTCATGTATATATGGTTTAATCGATCGTCAACCCCACCCCCCTTTCCCCGTTTCCTATTGAACTCACGCATCAGCGGCTCACATGAAATTATTCAAGCTTTCTGGTCTCACCATGTTTTCGTTTGCTTGTAAATAATGCATGGCTTTGACTTCCCTTATAGCAGTTACTTCACCGTGGGGTGGCCATTAACATTTTTTAAAAACAATTGTTGTGACTTTTTGTGCATCAATATTCAATTCCCGAAACGATTCATTTTTATTGTTGTGTTTGTTTATACATTGTATAAGAGTGTGGTAACAATTAGTCTGATATTGTGGACGGGCTATTCGTCTCACACACCTAACTCTACAATATGAGGTTTGATATGTGAGTTTAACAGTATGTCTAAATAGCGCCGACTATCATTTACCGCCGTGTCCAAGTAAGGCCGTCTATCCTATCAATTTAAGACTGTGTGACAAAGTAGGGGCCGACTATCCAATCGATTTCAGTTGATTTGTTGACCACTTACGTGAATCGTTTTGATAATACTTAGCGGTAGCCGCCCCTCTGTTGTCCTTTTTCCATAAACCCGCCAAATTAAAAAAAATAATAATGAGTAATAATCGGTGTCAGTGTGATGCCATGTGTCTCTGCAGATGTCATGTGTCTCTGCAAATGTCATGTCACACTGCAATGTGGATACGCAGAATATGATTTAAGATGACTGAGTTTCATAGCCGGATACTTCCAGTGCCCAATCACTTAAGGATTTACAGTATTATAAATAACTTTTGACAACGCCAGTATAATAGCAACTAACTGTTGGCAGCGCCAGTATTATAACAACTAAAGGTTGGAAACGCAAACCTTATAACTAACTGTTTGCTTGATGCACTAATCTATAATGCCTTACAGTCTTACAGCCGCTGCTGTTTTCCTTAATTCAATATTCCAATGCCAGTCATAAAACCGTTCACTTTATGTACAAGTCTAATGCCAGTCTTAAACTGTTCACTTTATGTATAAGTCTAATGCCAGTCATAAAACCGTTCACTTTATGTACAAGTCTAACGCCAGTCTTAAACTGTTTACTTGACTCAATGTTCTGATGCCAGCCCTACTAAATTATTGATATCATGGCTCTAAGTCACTGGCGATGGTGAGGTTCCACTTCCAGCGCAAGTATTCAATAATTGTCAACTCTGCCCTGTTTCGTATGTGCTCAAACCTACAAAACTCGATCAGATTTTTATAAGGATGTTGCACAAGCTTGTGGACTGTATCTGTTGGCTGCTAGTGTGTGGATTAGTGTGTGGGGACTGTATCTGTTGGCTGCTAGTGTGTGGATTAATGTGGGGGACTGTGTCTGTGCCTGTGTATGCCTTTAATGTGTGTGTGGAATGTAAGTCTGTGGCCTGTGTCTGTGTGGACTGTGTGTAAATTGTGTGTGTGTGGAAAGCATGTGTTTGAACTGTGTGAGTTGACTGTCCACACACACTCAGTCCACACATTCAGAACACACATTTTCCACACACACACACACACTCGGTTAACGCACATTCGTTTATATTGTGGGCGTTGTCTCAAAACCATCCGCAGAGACTCCGGAAAGTACAAAACACTCCTGCGCGCATTATATTGAGGATGAGAAAGTCAGACCACATCAAAACGGCATTGCGTTACCTGTGGCTGAGCGGATAGAACACAAGATTCTGTCACCATCCTATGGCTGTATGGTCGGATCAGCGCCGCAGTGTTTGAAGGAACCAAAATTTATGGAAAATTCTTCCGAAATTTTAAATAAATTTGGACTAAAAAAATACAAATTTGACATTTTAAAAAAATCAATACTTTGAAAAAATCTTTTTTGAGATCTTTTTTTAAACATCAGAGCGCAATGGACATGCTAGGCTACCATGGATAGTGTAAGGGCTAAAGAAGAAAACCACCATCATCGTCATCATATACAGTCGGACCTCACTAAGCCGATCTTCCCTAAGTCGACAACCTCCATATATCGAATTAATTGTTATATCCCGGCCAAATTCCATAAGACTAATGTATTTTAGATCTCCTTAACTCGGAGATGTTTTGGCTTCCAACCTCCCTTAGTCGAATTTTCCATGGCGTTTGGTTTATTATTCTAGGAAGACATTTCAGAACACGTGTTCCGTAGAGTCACGGAAACGGACGCAAATTTCTGTCTTAACGCATCCCACAAGGGATTAAGCGACTCTTGCTAGTAGGACGTCTATTTTGAAACCAAAAATGACAAGAAAAGGCTGGAAGAACGGTAACAACCCAGCGTCCCTTTGCTGCATGCTGTGACTCTTTTTAAAAATAAAAATCTTACTCCCCCATCCCACTGGGGAGGGAGTAAAGTGTGGGGGAGGGGCTTTCTCATTTGTGTCGGTTTGTCAAAGCCAAGTTGGCTTCTTTTCATATGAAACATCAGACACCGCCTCTTTTTCCTGTTAAGCCTTCTGGCCGGCATGGCTGTACCCCCCCTCTCAATATAGACATTTTTCTTGATTAATCTGCACCTATTACGCCATTTTCTCCAACTCGAAAACTCCGTAAGTCGATTTTTTTCCTGGTCCCTTTGGGTTCGACTTAGCTAGGTCCAACTGTATTTCATTCTTTCACTTTCTCCTCTTTTAAAAATAAATCAAAATAAGTTTTTGGCAGAAAGTTCAAAGTACATGTCACTGTCTTGATAGCCTCCTTATTATGTCTGCTCACTTAGACTCACTACATTGACGACCTGTCCTTGTGGATATACTCTCCCCCCCCCTGCAAACTAGGGCAGTGATCTCACTCACACTTCGATGGATTGATCAGTTGAGTTCATAGGCTGCGTTAGGTACACGCGAGGCCTGGTGCTCAATGACCCCGCGGGGCCCCCCTAGATTAGATCAATTCTTGCGCAAACTCAGTAGTGCAATATCTGCCTGCTCTTTTTTACTAAAACATAGTCTTAAGTCTGAAACGCACCCCCCCCCTAAGCGCGGGGCCTGGGGCGATTTGCCCCAGCTGCCACCCCCAAAGGCCGCTCCTGGTTGAGTTGAGCTTAATCTTAAGATGGAATTTAGTGTCCCTCAAGATTAATTCCGTTCTTTATGTTTTAATCGTGAAATTATTTATTATCATATAGAGTGGTAAAAATTATAACTTGAATTCACATCATGTTTTTCAAAACTGAGATGCAGGATTCCGCCACAAACAAGCAAAGCAACTTAAAAACAGACTTTAAAACAGAAAATTAAATTTTTAACCGCGCCCTTCCTAATATACGCCAGAGGAATATCGTCAGAAAATAAAAACTTCAAGTCTTAGAACTGACCAAGGTTCACGGTGAAAAGGGCGTGGAAGAATTCATCTTCAGTCAATCAGGGGTCGAGGCTTCTGTCGGATGGGTAACAATGTTGCATTTCCCTCCCTGCTTATTAACATGTTTCTTCTGGGTTTTTTTTTGTTGTCATTTCATTCTTTGTCGCTGCAACAAAGGAGCCAACTTTCAGGGTTAGTTTTCATATAGCGTTTGTCCAGTGCATTAAGGAAATTGTTACTCTATTAGAGTGATGGCGAACCTATGGCACGCGTGCCACAGAGCCTCGTCCGCCGGCACGTGACTAAAATATCACTTCCTTAATCAAACCAGTTAAGCCAAAGCCCCATATTCGGGTTTCATTGGAGTGTTGGCACTTTGCTATAAATAAAGTAAGTTTTGGTTAAATTTGGGCACGCCCCAAAAAGGTTCGCCCTCACTGCACTAATACATGTACTTCTCTCCCTTCTCCCCTCGCACTCCACACTTGGGTTGAGCCATGAGAGGTCACTGTGACATACGGGTTAATTAGATCACATTCATAAAAACAGAAGGCCTCCAGGTATCGTTGGAACATCATCACGTTTTGTGTTAAACCAGTTTTTTTTTACTCTACAAATATGCAATCCAAATTGTGGTTTAATTTTTGTAGTCTTCTATCAATGTGTGAAAACTGGCAGTGATATAGCCATAATATAATAAGCCGAGGCGTACTAAAGGGATGGACACGAGGCAGGCAACGGGCGTTCAGTAGGACGCATTTGGTGCATGTCTCGTACAACACAAGTGTATGTGCGTTGGCAACCAGTGCCATAGTACACATGTGTGCCACCACTATGGCACGAGTAAACAAGTGCACAGCTACTTCTGTCTGTGACTACTAGTACCATAGTACACATGTGTGCCACCACTATGGCACGAGTAAACAAGTGCACGGCTACTTCTGTCTGTGACTACTAGTACCATAGTACACATGTGTGCCACCACTATGGCACGAGTAAACAAGTGAACAGCTACTTCTGTCTGTGACTACTAGTACCATAGTACACATGTGTACCACCACTATGGCACGAGTAAACAAGTGCACGGCTACTTCTGTCTGTGACTACTAGTACCATAGTACACATGTGTGCCACCACTATGGCACGAGTAAACAAGTGCACGGCTACTTCTGTCTGTGACTACTAGTACCATAGTACACATGTGTGCCACCACTATGGCATGAGTGCACAAGCGCACGACCACAAGAGGATGAACGTGATGTTTTAGATCCAAACCTTGACAACTGGTCGCCGCTGTTCGCCACTCGGTGCGGGGACCTTCTATATTTATTTTAAAAAAAGTTTTAATTCCTCTCTAGGCTCCCCGAGAGCCATCTCCTCTCTCCCTGTCCCCGGCCAAAGATGGATGACTGTATGACATGTTGAGTTTAAACAGCCGCGGTTTTAAGACCCTCATCAATACCTCGGCTCGAGGGCCAGACCGCGAGTGGACGTACAACGTGGGTGGATTTACCAGCTCTGCAAGTGCGCGGTCCTTTCTGCCAGTGGTAACAGTACACACAAGCAAATCTGCAAATGATAATAGTATAAATACGGCTGTCTGACAATGACGATAATACACATCAGTCCCATTGCCTATAATGATATACATAAGCATGTCTGCCAATGATGATGATATACATAAGCATGTCTGCCAATGATGATGATATACATAAGAATGTCTGCCAATGATGATGATATACATAAGCATGTCTGCCAATGGTGATGATATACATAAGCATGTATGCCAGTGATGATGATATACATAAGCATTTCTGCCAATGGTGATGATATACATAAGCATGTATGCCAGTGATGATGATATACATAAGCATGTCTGCCAGTGATGATGATATACATTAGCATGTATGCCAGTGATGATGATATACATAAGCATTTCTGCCAATGGTGATGATATACATAAGCATGTATGCCAGTGATGATGATATACATAAGCATGTCTGCCAGTGATGATGATATACATAAGCATGTCTGCCAGTGATGATGATATACATAAGCATGTCTGCCAATGGTGATGATATACATAAGCATGTATGCCAGTGATGATGATATACATAAGCATGTCTGCCAATGGTGATGATATACATAAGCATGTATGCCAGTGATGATGATATACATAAGCATGTCTGCCAGTGATGATGATATACATAAACATGTCTGCCAGTGATGATGATATACATAAGCATGTCTGCCAATGATGATGATATACATAAGAATGTCTGCCAATGATGATGATAAACATAAGCATGTCTGCCAGTGATGATGATATACATAAGCATGTCTGCCAGTGATGATGATATACATAAGAATGTCTGCCAATGATAATGATATACATAAGCATGTCTGCCAATGATAATGATAAACATAAGCATGTCTGCCAGTGATGATATACATAAGCATGTCGGCCAGTGATAATGATATACATGAGCTCATCTTCCAATGGCCTCAGTAAACCAGACATTCTCAAGTGAGACCCAGAATGAAATGATGGCATGACCTGCTCACTCATTTTTCTCTTAGCCTGTGCAACGCTTCAATCTCTGAGCAGCGCTTCAATCTCTGAGCAACGCTTCAATCTTTGAGCAACGCTTCAATCTCTCGGGGTTTGTATTGGCCGTTACGTTGATGGCAGTCGAAAATTCCCGAATGCCACGTGACGTAGTTGTTTTCGTTTCCAGGCGACTGTAAGTTCAAGGCTAAGATCTTTTAAATTAAGTTTTTTTTAGATCAGTGAAGCAGCAAGGGTGTGAATAGGACAGTTTCAGTTTTTAGACAGTTTAAAGAAATTGTAAGTTCGTTAAGGGCGTTAATGTTAGAACGTCTTAACATACCGCTCAGCATTTCGTATCCCCTGAGAGTTCAGAAACTGCGTTCAGCGTGGATTTTATCGCATCAAATTTGATTAATTTAAATTATTCCCTTTACAATTAATGATATTCTTTGAACTTCACTTATTTTGATTCACTTCCTTTAGCTTTGATCCCCTTTCCTTAAATTTGATTAATTTCTTAAGCTTTGATTCCCTTATGTTAGCCTTGAATCAGTTCCCTTGGCTTTGATTTTCTCCTCATAGCATTTGATTTACTCACGTTAGATCTAGTGAAATTCTCTCCGCTTGAATCCCTCCACAATTTTTTATATTTATATCTGACTTTCTCCACATGTATCTGATGTCCTTGACATATATCTGATGTCCTCGACATATATTTGATGTCCTCGACACATATATTATGTCCTCCACATATATCTGATTCCCTTCACATGTATCTGATGCCTACCACATATTACTGATTCCCTTCACATGTATCTAATGCCTACCACATATACTGATTCCCTTCACATGTATCTGATGCCTACCACATATATCTGATTCCCTCCACATACATCTGTTGCCCTCTGCTTACTCTCCACTTAGCAAACACCTTCATTTTAGCACTCCTCCCCTCCTCGCCCCAATTCCCTTGGTTTCGACATCCTTTAATCAAGCTGTCACATTGACACACTGCCCTGGGCATTGTCTCCCTTGTTTACTACGTCACACAGGCGCATCTCCTCCGTAACTGTTTTATGCAGTTTGTCTTCTTTATCTGTAACATTTAAACGAGAGACACATTGAATGTTTATTGTGATGTTATTTTATCGCAAGTCGTATGTTCAAACAATGCATCTTAATGGCGGAGTGCTGGGTAGAGTTCCCATTCATTATAACAATTTCTGTTAGTACCTGATATTAGAGCTGACCGTGACATGGTGGCGCTACATGGGTTTCAATAGATGGGACCAATTAGTTCAGATTACGCCATGTCAAAATCTGTTAACAGATAGTCGAGATATTCATGGGATGAGACCCCCCTTTGTCTCGCTAGTCAGCGTTGGGTGGACAGAGGAGTTTGCATGGACGCGAGCTGAGGGCTGGACACTGGTCTCAACAAATTTAAAGTATGTTCAATAAATCTGAGTCGTGGACGCTGCTTTGCTAGGTGCCTGCTCAGGAGTATTTTTTAAAAGAAGAGTCATCCGTTTCGCTTCAATGACTGTTTAGCGAAGGGCATTTTCGTGCAGAAACCTACCGTAACACAAATTTCACAAACATTAAATCGATAAAAAAATGTTTTGAGATAAAATTGAAATCGACATTGCATCGAATAAGTAAATACAAAATATTCATTAAAGTATTTCTGGGGCTTAAGTAAGTGTATATGTAAGTGTATTTGCGGTGATGTGTAACAAACCTGTGGATGACGTGTATTTGATGGATGTCTTACCTGCCGGTGGATGACGTGTATTGGGTGATGTCTTACCTGCCTGTGATTGACGTGTATTGGGTGATGTGTTACCTGCCTGTGGATGACGTGTATTCGATGACGTGTTACCTGCCTGTGAATGACGTGTATTGGGTGATGTGTTACCTGTCTGTGGATGACGTGTATTTGATGATGTGTTATCTGCCTGTGGATGACGTGTATTTGATGATGTGTTACCTGCCTATGAATGACGTGTATTGGGTGATGTGTTACCTGCCTGTGAATGGCGTGTATTTGATGATGCGTTACCTGCCTATGAATGACGTGTATTGGGTGATGTGTTACCTGCCTGTGAATGGCGTGTATTTGATGATGCGTTACCTGCCTGTGGATGACGTGTATTTGATGATGTGTTACCTGCCTGTGAATGACGTTTTTGGGTGATGGTTACCCGTCTGTGGATGACGTGTACTGGTTGAAGGTTACCTGCCTGAAGATGACGTGTGTCTGTTGTTGGAGTGTTCGCAAGTCTACTAGCCTAGTGTGGTTCAGGTAGAGATATGTCTTGCAATTGTGTTTCCATTTCAATCATATTTTAAAGGGGTTTATGCCCTGAAGCCATAATGACCATTGAACCCGTTGTTTTACCAATGCCTCTTTGTGAACGCCTCAGGATATTTGTTCTTACCCTTAAATGATAAAAATCAAATTAGCGTCACATAATCGGAGACCGATTCAAGTTATTCTTACGAACAAGTGGTTGATGAAAGAGAATGGTTAAATTCTGTAACTATATATCAGAATCAATATCTGTGATCAATATCGTCTAAAGTAGAGGTTGGAAGTAAGAGTGTGATTGTTTCCTCCTGGCCGACCCCTTCACCCCACCCACACTCATGTTAATTTGAAATAACGTATTAATAAATACAGTTTATAATCAACAAAATTCTCATTTTATATAGATTACAAACTACCCTAAATGGAAACTTGAACTGTGAAAAAAAAATCGAATTGTAAATAACTGAATTTTAAAATTAAAAATTATTATAATAAAAAGTAAATAAATAAAAGAAGTAAATAAAAAATATTTAAAAATACACGGGTCACACGACCCCTGCCCACCCCCTATCCTGCATGAACCCCTCCATTCCAATGATTTCTAACCGACGCTGTAAAATACCCCTTTCCTCTAAACCCGAAATTGCGTCCTGCGGCTTTTCTCATTAGCATATCATTTTCAGCATCCCTGGCCTTCGAAGGTCCAAATGAAGCTTTCACGTGACACGGGCTCCAAGAGATGCCCGTCATTTGCTGGCTTTGTGGTCAATAGCAAATCTATACGGGAAAAGAAGTATTTAGTTACCACTCGATGGTCCCTAGGGCGATTTCTGTTAGGAATGACAGAGGACAAAAATAAAAGGGGTCATTTATGTTAAATACACACTATTTTTTTCTGTTTTAATATTTTTTAAAATTCAAACTGCTGTAAGGTGCGCTTTGGGATATTTCTTAAAATGTTTTTTTTAAAATAAAGTTTGTAAGATTTAAATAGCTGAGACTCGAGATACATCAATGGTTTCCGACACATGCAACAAGCTGTGCTGAGTAGTACTGTAAATTAAGAACTGATTGGTCTATGCTTTTGAAATGTGACGTTCTGGTTAGATGACCATACGTTGTTGGTTAAAAAGTGGGGTGGGTGGGTAGGAGGGTAAAGATGATGAGTATTCATGTCTACAGATAATACATAATGTATACATAACGCAAGTCTAGACAGTAGACAAGGGGAGAAGTTTGCATGACACAATTCTAGTCAGGAAGAACGAAGCGGTATACATATCAAATGTCTACACAGATGGGACGAAGGAAGTAGTATACATAACACAAGTCTAGACAGATATGACAAAGGGCGCAGTATGCATGACAAGAGTCTAGACCAGGGGTCGGGAAACTTTTTGTCTGAGAGAGCCATAAACACCACATATTTTTAAAAGTAATTCCGTGACAGCCATGCATAATTTTTAAAACTAAATTTTTAAGTAAATGTGTGCATTTTGTGTATTTTCAACACTAAAGGTACACTAATGATGTCTCTGAATTCTTTTTAATAACATTGTTATGCTGTTTTTTATATGCAAATACTCGAGGCATTTGAATTAATATTTATTATTTATCAAGTCCTTTTTATACCAGTATATAATTCATTTATGGCCTAATGCATAAGTAATTCTGGCGGTGGAATCAAAGTACTCTGATAACCCAGTATATCGTTACCAATATAAAATGAAGTTTAAAAACTTAAACTTAAAATAATCAAATTACAATGGCCCCGTATATCTAGGCCTCACCCAAATGAAAAGCAAAAATATTGACTTTGTGCAGCGTGCATTTTGTTCACCGTTAAACACGTTTCTGAACAATTATTCTACTTTCAGAATATGGAGCTTTGTCCATAATGGTTTTATTTCCCATTACATTAAGACGTTCGTTTTGTTTATGTTCTTTGTTACTATGTTCGGATAAATTTAAAACCAATTTATGTAAGTAGTAAGCCGCCATTTCAGATAATAATCCTAAACTTAAACAACGAATTTCTTTGAAATGTTAGATTTTCTTTTAGCTTTAAAAATCGATCTTCAAAGCATTCGTTTACTCCCAGTTCAAACGCTGCCGTCTTAATGATGGCTTTACTTTGTATTCCTCAATTAAACTATATTTTTATACGGCCCAATGGGAGAGCTCACACTGGCCGAGCAGCCCAACGCTTTATTTGATGATCTATTGAACGTTGTATTTTTGTCATCGTTAATATTGTTTTAATGCATCATAAATGAGCAAAAATCGTAACGATGCAACAACAGAATCGTATTATAAGAGTAAACGTCCTTCAAATAATAAATATGTTACTTATATTTCAAAATTTTGATTTCTTCTGACTTTATTAATAACTGAAATTACACTTACTAATTAAGTTCTGTTTAATTTTTTCCAGTCAGTCTTATTGTAACTGATCCGGGCACATTTTGAGCTGTAGAATTTCATTAAAATATAAGGCGATTACTTCACATTGCTCATTACGGCCCATGTTTAACAGGTCAGATTTCCGAATATGGAAATTCCAGCACACACAAAAATCTTCTTACCTGTCATGACCAGATGTGATGAAAGGATCAATTTCATGTCTGGAAATGTCAACACTCACACCGGTTATGAGGCGAAATGTTTCGGACATGTAGGCAGACCTGTGGATTCTTCAAGAGATTTGTCTTATGTCGGCCAGATCAGTGCTGTTCTTATTTACTTAAACAATTTACAATCTACTAAAAGGAATTTTCATTGTTAAAAACACATACAAATCCTCTTTCTCCCCCTCTGGCATTCCGGTATAGGAATGGACACCTAAAGTAAAGGCGCCTGGGTTTTGTGCTAGCCACACAATCCCCTCGTATGCCGTTGCTATAGAAACTTGTGAACGCTGCTTCAATCCCCCCCCCCAAAGGCCAGCATGGTCTGAAAGGGGAACTTTACTTTTCAAAAGGAATTTTCATTGTTACAAACACATAAAAATCCCCCTTCTTCCCGTTGTTATTCCAGCGTGGAATGGACTACCAGAATAAGCCAGGAACACAAACACACAATCAACATTCAAAACTCGAATAAAAGTTCAAGAATAGACATAAATCGTTGATAAGCGTAGGACGCAATAATCTTCTCTATAGCAGGAGCGTCTGTAATATAATAATGTAAGATAAGATTAGACAAGATAATTAACAATAATGCAAATCAGTTTTAAAAAAATAATAAGTTCCCGAGATGTAGGCTTCGATCCTATGAAAACACCAATAAAATTTTAGGCTTCACAAAGGAATGCAGCAAATAGTTATGAAAACAAAGCCATTCGCTTGGGAGCCAGCCATTTTGTTGAAATTAATAAGCTGGAGTATTCTTGACCCTAGGCTAAGAGGCTGTTCATTATTCTCTAGCAGCTGTCAGTTTCTGTATGATTAATTTCCAGCATCAAAAATCCAGTGACAAGTCGTATGATAAAACGATACATAGGAATAGAAACTGTTTTGGATCCGTCAAGGGCGTGAAATGTGTGGCGCGCACTATGGCTTCTGCTATCATTTTGAAATTTTATGTGTTAATGATTAGAAGTAATTGATTGTATAAACAGAGACTAAAGGGACGCGTGAGCAAACAACGGTATCGCCAATAACTTACAAAAACATAACATATCTAAGCCTTTTGTTGAGGACGTTTCCACAGAAAGCCTGTACGCCCTTGTAAGTGACAACTGTCAACAATGAGGATTTAGAAAGCCATGTTTTTAAACCTACTCATCGCATGTCTACATCACAATTTGATTGAATCATTTTCCTCTAATTCTCCTTTCTTGGTGGTATAATACTTCTGTCATTTCTTTAATTGATTCTTAAATTAAAACTTTGCTGTGATTTTACTAGCTTATCGTATTTCTATTACGAACACATATCTTTTGTTTGCTCCAACTTCCACTGTTCCAATCTTCTCTATTCGGTAACGGTCCCTTAAGTATACTGTTACTATTGAACCGTTTCCGTTACGAACTCAATTTACTCGCCATTTGACAGTAAAACTGATTCCCTTGAAACTCCGGAAGCAAAAAAAACAAATCTTAAAATGTCATATCCTATTGTTCTTTATATATTCTGAGCCTTTTTTATATATTTTAGCTTCCAGCTATGTGGTGAATATATAACAATACAAATACACTTGATTTGAATGTTTTAGTCAAAAATCATTTCGGCTATCGTCTAAGGATTTATTCCATCTTCATGTAAACCTGTTAACTATTTCTCATATTTGGTCTCAACATTTCTCAACTGCATGGACAGCACACAACGCGATGTCAGTTGTTGATGGACAGCACACAATGCGATGTCAGTTTTTTATTTTTTTACAATTATTTATGACTTAATTTTTTTTTCGGAATTGTTTTAAAACAAAAAGAAACCGTATGATCAGCACAAAAAATAACCCAGCAAACAATTGCAGTCTCAACTAACCCCCTAGCTATAGAGACAGCGATGTTGTAACTTGACATGTACTCAAAAGTGACTTGACCAAATATGCCATAAATTGTACTTGATGAAAATCATTGCAACCCCCACCGCACACTAAATCTCGCCACCAAATAGTTTTAACACACTTTTGTACAATGTGTCATGCCCCTGAACTATTTGAGCACGCTATTTTTAAAGCGAATGTTTAGTACATAAATATTTAAATTCCAGAAAAGCAGACGCAAACACTACTTATCTAATGCACTTTGATGATGTATAAGTATCACATTTAGCGCAGACAAGTGGAATTAATTTTTGTGACGTTATCCCGCAGATAACGCGTTACCTAGAATATGGTGTACTTTGAAGATATAAATCTTAATCAAGTAGATTTGTGGAATATTTGTATTATTGGGAGGAGTCGTGAATTTCCATCCCCCGATTTGCCAATGCAAAGATGTTTTGCCAGTACAAAGATTTGTTGCAATACAAAGATTTTTGCCAATGCAAAGATTTTTGCCAATACAAAGATTTTTGCCAATAAAAAGATTTGTTTGAAATTCGCCTACTCTTTCATGTGTATACTAGCAGACCCGTCGTGCGTTGCAAAGATGTCATTAAAAATTTTTTTAAAGAAACCAATAAGTGGTACGTTTTAAAAACAATTATGCCAGAAACCTGCACGGAAGTGTGGGGAAAAAAGAAGAAAAAAAAAGAAGAAAAAAAAAGAGTCCAAGTTTCATAGCAAATGGATAAATAAAATAATATTTAAAAAGCTTATAAAAGAAAAAAAAACTATTTTAATGGCCCCGACCCCAAAATGATTGATAATTTAAATTTTGTTATTGCCATTGTACTCAACAACTTATGAAATTATCAGGGCTATCGGTTGAATAAAATAATAACTCTAAAGCTTATACCACTAAAGAACATAAAAAAACCCTGGCGTCCTAAATGGTTCAAGATATACATTTCAAAATCCCTATACTCGTATATTCAATCTTGATCATGAAGGATATCTGTGTTAATATTTGTCTACATCATGTGAAATCGAAAGGGAAGAAACGTCTGGAAAGTAAAGAATTTTTTTTAAAAATTGGCCCTCGGAAAAAAAGGAATGGACATAAGAAGTTCAACGTCCAATGGCATTTTATATTATGTATCAAGTTTGGTCCAGATACATCCAATAACCCAGTAACTTTAATGTAGCTCATTTAAGGAAAATCGCAACATTTTGGACCCCTCCCCCCACCCGCTATGAGTGGTATTTACAAAACCAAAACAAAAATTTGACCAGAACCCTATGTAGAAGTGTACTCAACAACTTCCTAACGTTTCATGTCGATCTTTTGACTGGTGCCGGTAGCAAATGTTTGAAATATGTATATAGCTCATATAGGTAAAAACGACATTAAGGGCCACGATAGCCCAGATGGTGCAAGATGTAAGTTAAAAATGATGTAGATTTTCAATCTGGATCATGGTGGATATAGGTAATGCTTTTTTTCAAGATCGTGTGAAATCGAATGGGACATAACTTCTTAAAGGCTTAATACTTAATTTTAAAAAATTTAAACGTTTAGTAAAAATGACATTTGGGGCCCCCAGCCCAGAGAAAATGGACATTATGAGTTCAGTGCCCTATAGTAATTTAATATAGGCTCTTAAGATTTTGTATACCAAGTTTGTTCAAAATCCAGTTATTTTCTCATTATCTAACGCTTAAACTAATTTTTATATAGCTAATATATGGAAAATAATACATTAAGGGGCCCCGGGCCCGTTCGGTTCAAGATGTACATTTTGAAACCTGTTCATTTAAATTCAGTTTGATCATGGATATATTTCTCAAGATCGTTAAAAATAGAATGGGAAATAATATCTTAAACATATAGGAAAAAAAGACATTTGGGGCCCCTGGCCCCGAAGAAATGGACATTAGAAGTTGGATGCCCTTTTTTATTTTAATATAGGCTACCAAGTTTTTGTATACAAAGTTTGGTTACGATCCATTCATTTACTCAGTAGCTAACGCATAAACTAAATTTTATGTAGCTCATATAAGCACAAAAAAACGACATTAAGGGCCACTGTGCCCATTTAGTGCAAGATATAGAGTTCAAAACACAAGTTTATTTCAATCAATTTCATAATGGATATATTTATCTATATTTCTCAAGATCTTTAATAATTGAATGGAAAATAAAAACTTCAAAGTTTATGTAAAAAGACATTTTGGGCTCCCAGCCCCGAAGAAATGGACATAATGAAATTAGTGCCCTATAGTATTTCAATATTGGCTACCAAGTTGTTTTATACAAAGTTTGGTTAAGATCCATCAATTTACCCAATAACTAATGCTTTAACGAATTTTTATATAGCTCATATAAGGAAAAAAATCACATTATGGGCCCCCGGCGCCCAATGAGTGTTAAATTTTGAAAAATAAAGTTGCCAGTTAACGTCCCGGGAGCGTACTCAAAAGTCTCCAAAAGTTTCATGGTGATCGGATAAATTGTTTAGTCAGCTATAAAGAACATGCATACATACATACATTCATACATACTTTATTTATATATAGAGAGATTTTATAAACTTCTCTTATCTATTGAGCCCATGGCTTTTTTCAGTCTCCAATCATTTCTTTCATAGAAGTGTTACTATCGCCATTTGAGTGTGTGCGGATATACACCTAATCACACGTGCGTCCTGAAAAAGGAGAGTGAATGGGGGGAGGGGGGAGCTAACGTGCAAAGCTATTATCTCTGCCAATCGGCCCAGCCCCATTTGTATTCTTCCTTTCTGCACACGATACACTTGGGCGTCGGGCTGTCCTGACTCTCCCCTCAGAGCCATCAAAAGTTTTTGTAACCGAATCGACGAGGGAAATCCCAACAGCATCGTCTGCGCGTTCTGACCCAAATAAGCGGGAAAACTGAATATTGGAGAGCAGGTTATGGAAACTCGACAATATGGGACTAGCCCCGTGGCTGTTTGGCTTTAGACTAGCTCGAGGCTCTTTGGGTTTAGACTAGCATATAGATTTTTTGGGTTTAGACTAGTATTTGGTTCAGGGGCGTCACTAGGGGATGCATGCGTGGGGTAAAGACCGCACCGGGTGACACCATCATGAGTTGTGACACCAAAACGTAAAATTCTCTATGGTCCAGATATTGGCACTGGCAGACTCGGAGGAGGTCTATGGGGTAAGTCGTGAGGGGGTTACATCATGAGCTATACCGCACTGGGTGACACCAAGCTTAGGGACGCCCTGTAGGGCCTTATCAAGTCTAAATCCGGCACTGTATGTGGTCATTTAGGATTTTTTTTTACTTGAACAATATCTAGGAAACGTTTCACGTATCAAATGAATTACTTTGCAGAACAAAATGAGTTACTACGCGGATCAAAAATAATTACAGTTTAAATTTTTTATCTTATCTTATCTGTTTCAGACGCTCCTTCTATACATAAGATTATTGCGTCCTACGCTTATCTATGGTTTGTGTTTAATCCTGCAATCTTATTAGAATTTTAAAAGTTGATAAAGTGTTGGCTTTCCTTTCGGGCAACTCATTCCACGCCCGAATTCTGGACGGGAAGAACGAAAATTTGTAAGAGTTTGTTCTTGCATACGGAATAAGAAAGGTGTTTTTATCCTTATGTCTATCTGAGGGTTGTATTAAGTTATCTTTGTGTTGTATTTCTAAATTAGAGTTAATTGCTTTATGTATGATTACTAATTTACTCTTGGTTCTTCTATCCTCTAGTGTTTCAAGGTTTAATGATTCAACTAACGGTGTTACTCTAGTCAGTTTCGAATATTCTCCAGTAAAGAAAATTGGGTGGCTTCGCAGATCTTATCTGTTACAGACGCTCCTTCTATACAGAATATTATTGCGTCCTAATATTTTCCTTCATTAACAAACAAACACATTAAGATTCGTGGTGCTGAGGTTCAAAGTATCTGTACAACAATAACAAAACAGTGCATAAATTGAAGGGAAAAAACAGCAACCCTCAAACAACGTGTTTCTCCTTCTGCAACTTTCAAGCTGACCCCAGTTTGTAAGCCTTAAATCAGCCTGAACCTTTAAACTTTTGAACAATCAATTCAGAGCACAATTCACCGGTTCCTTTTGTTTTCAGGGCAAATTTTACATCACCGCTCGACGAGCCAAAATATTTTATATATTTATTTTAAATTTAGTTCCTTTTAAATATCGGATTATCAAATCAGCAGTGCCGATGGGCGTAACCTATAATTTTATTTTTACAAGGAGAAAACGCCACGGTGTCGTCAGAGAATCTTTTGGGCATCGAGTACAAAGGGCCCAAATACAACAGCAGAGCCCAAACAGGCGCTTGACCTCACGTCAGTTTTTCGTTACCGGGAGAATTTTCGTTAATCGAGTTTCGAGGCCAGTCCTTCATTTAGGGCTCAGAATACAAGTTCCGGTGCTGAGAAAGAGCCGAATGATGTTATTTTTAGCTCCGTTTAAAAAAAAAGAAGGTATTTCCGTTGTCAAGGCGACTTTTCTTTAAACCGATGTCTAAAGGTTAGGACGTTGCTGAAAATTTGAGTTTACAGTTTTAACTCTGCATAGGTCAAAGCATGCATTTTTAAAAAAAATGCAATAAAGAATTTGTATTGAAGTCTGCTAGATATAATGTCTAAACACGACTTTCAACAGCCAAATGGATGTTGACAACAAGACCTGTGCGTCTTTTCAAAATGTTGTTCAGAATCCCAACCATAAAATATCATGTTAGAAAATGGTGTAGTTAAAAACATCGATTTATTTCTAGATGTAATTATTAAGAATACATTGCTTAACCGGTCCATACACATTTTATTGGTTGATTTTTATTTTAAAAAATTATCCATCCATCCACCCATCAATCCATCCATTTATCTATTCCCCTCTCTATCTCACTATATATCTACATATCTACCTATCTCTCTGTTTATCTGTTTAAATATGTACATTCATAAGTATCTTAGACACACACACACACACACTTATGTAAATTTGTGTGTATATACATAAATACATTTGCTATAATTATATCGTTAAGGCGTTTACAATGATATTACATCGGAATGATTTATTTTAAAGAGAAAGAACATTTAAGTTTAAAAACATGATCCCCAGTGAACTTTGACCCCGCACCCAAAGCTCTAAACTTGTCATTTGTGTTACTCTACAACTAGTTGCGAAACTGTCAAGTGTGATACCCAGCAATTTAGTGTAATCGCACGGGTGATACCCAAAACTAGACGCTAAACTGCCATGTGAGATACCAAGCAATAGACGTGTAACTGTCACTGGTAATACCCAGCACTGGACGTGAAACTGTCACATGAGATACCCAGCACTAGACGTGAAACTGTCACATGAGATACCCAGCACTAGACGTGAAACTGTCACATGAGATACCCAGCACTAGACGTGAAACTGTCACATGAGATACCCAGCACTAGACGTGAAACTGTCACATGAGATACCCAGCACTAGACGTGAAACTGTCACATGAGATACCCAGCACTGGACGTGAAACTGTCACATGAGATACCCAGCACTGGACGTGAAACTGTCACATGAGATACCCAGCACTGGACGTGAAACTGTCACATGAGATACCCAGCACTAGACGTGAAACTGTCACATGAGATACCCAGCACTAGACGTGAAACTGTCACATGAGATACCCAGCACTAGACGTGAAACTGTCACATGAGATACCCAGCACTAGACGTGAAACTGTCACATGAGATACCCAGCACTAGACGTGAAACTGTCACATGAGATACCCAGCACTGGACGTGAAACTGTCACATGAGATACCCAGCACTAGACGTGAAACTGTCACATGAGATACCCAGCACTGGACGTGAAACTGTCACATGAGATACCCAGCACTAGACGTGAAACTGTAACGTGTGATACCTAGCACTAGAAGTCCCATCTCTACCAGCACTAGAAGTCCCATCTCTACCAGCACTAGAAGTCCCATCTCTACCAGCACTAGAAGTCCTATATCTACCAGCACTAGAAGTCCCATCTCTACCAGCACTAGAAGTTCTATCTCTACCCGCACTAGAAGTCCTATCTCTACCAGCACCAGAAGTCCTATCTCTACCAGCACTAGAAGTCCCATCTCTACCAGCACTAGAAGTCCTATCTCTACCAGCACCAGAAGTCCTATCTCTACCAGCACTAGAAGTCCTATCTCTACCAACACTAGAAGTCCTATCTCTACCAACACTAGAAGTTCTATCTCTACCCGCACTAGAAGTCCTATCTCTACCAGCACTAGAAGTCCTATCTCTACCAGCACTAGAAGTCCTATCTCTACCAGCACTAGAAGTCCTATCTCTACCAGCACTAGAAGTCCTATCTCTACCAGCACTAGAAGTCCTATCTCTACCAGCACCAGAAGTCCTATCTCTACCAGCACTAGAAGTCCCATCTCTACCAGCACTAGAAGTTCTATCTCTACCCGCACTAGAAGTCCTATCTCTACCAGCACTAGAAGTCCTATCTCTACCAGCACTAGAAGTCCTATCTCTACCAGCACTAGAAGTCCTATCTCTACCAGCACTAGAAGTCCTATCTCTACCAGCACTAGAAGTCCTATCTCTACCCGCACCAGAAGTCCTATCTCTACCAGCACTAGAAGTCCCATCTCTACCAGCACTAGAAGTCCTATCTCTACCAGCACCAGAAGTCCTATCTCCACCAACACTTGAAGTCCGATGCGATCTCTACCAGGACTAGAAGTTCTATCTCTACCCGCACTAGAAGTCCTATCTCTACCAGCACTAGAAGTCCTATCTCTACCAACACTAGAAGTCCTATCTCTACCAGCACTAGAAGTCCCATCTCTACCAGCACTAGAAGTCCTATCTCTACCAGCACTAGAAGTCCTATCTCCACCAACACTTGAAGTCCGATGCGATCTCTACCAGGACTAGAAGTCCTATCTCTACCAGCACTAGAAGTCCTATATCTACCAACACTAGAAGTCCTATCTCTACCAGCACTAGAAGTCCCATCTCTACCAGCACTAGAAGTCCTATCTCTACCAACACTAGAAGTTCTATCTCTACCCGCACTAGAAGTCCTATCTCTACCAGCACTAGAAGTCCTATCTCTACCAGCACTAGAAGTCCTATATCTACCAACACTAGAAGTCCTATCTCTACCAGCACTAGAAGTCCCATCTCTACCAGCACTAGAAGTCCCATCTCTACCAGCACTAGAAGTCCTATCTCTACCAGCACTAGAAGTCCTATCTCTACCAGCACTAGAAGTCCCATCTCTACCAGCACTAGAAGTTCTATCTCTACCCGCACTAGAAGTCCTATCTCTACCAGCACTAGAAGTCCTATCTCTACCAGCACTAGAAGTCCTATCTCTACCAGCACTAGAAGTCCTATCTCTACCCGCACTAGAAGTCCTATCTCTACCAGCACCAGAAGTCCTATCTCTACCAGCACTAGAAGTCCCATCTCTACCAGCACTAGAAGTCCCATCTCTACCAGCACTAGAAGTTCTATCTCTACCCGCACTAGAAGTCCTATCTCTACCAGCACCAGAAGTCCTATCTCTACCAGCACTAGAAGTCCCATCTCTACCAGCACTAGAAGTCCTATCTCTACCAGCACCAGAAGTCCTATCTCCACCAACACTTGAAGTCCGATGCGATCTCTACCAGGACTAGAAGTTCTATCTCTACCAGCACCAGAAGTCCTATCTCCACCAACACTTGAAGTCCGATGCGATCTCTACCAGCACTAGAAGTCCTATCTCTACCAGCACCAGAAGTCCTATCTCCACCAACACTTGAAGTCCGATGCGATCTCTACCAGCACTAGAAGTCCTATCTCTACCAGCACCAGAAGTCCTATCTCCACCAACACTTGAAGTCCGATGCGATCTCTACCAGCACCAGAAGTCCTATCTCTACCAGCACTAGAAGTCCCATCTCTACCAGCAGTAGAAGTCCCATCTCTACCAGCACTAGAAGTCCTATCTCTACCAGCACTAGAAGTCCTATCTCTACCAACACTAGAAGTCCTATCTCTACCAGCACTAGAAGTCCCATCTCTACCAGCACTAGAAGTCCTATCTCTACCAGCACTAGAAGTCCTATCTCCACCAACACTTGAAGTCCGATGCGATCTCTACCAGGACTAGAAGTCCTATCTCTACCAGCACTAGAAGTCCTATATCTACCAACACTAGAAGTCCTATCTCTACCAACACTAGAAGTCCTATCTCTACCAACACTAGAAGTTCTATCTCTACCCGCACTAGAAGTCCTATCTCTACCAGCACTAGAAGTCCTATCTCTACCAGCACTAGAAGTCCTATCTGTACCAACACTAGAAGTCCTATCTCCACCAACACTAGAAGTCCCATCTCTACCAGGACTAGAAGTCCTATCTCTACCAGCACTAGAAGTCCTATCTCACCAGCACTAGAAGTCCTATCTCTACCAGCACTCTAAGTCATATCTCTACCTGATCAATTCTCGCTGAGACTTTGTGCGGGGGAGGACGACGTGAGGGAATCTATTTTTATCCACAGCCGTTCGACTGATGACAGTTCTCCAATAAACTGTTTTCCTCTCAGACAAATAATCGATCTCATCTTTCATCATAACCCAACAAAAAAAAACGTCTTGCAACTTAGAAGGTGTAAAAAAAACATCTTCTGGGAGGTTCAAATTATCCCGATAATGTCTCAAAGGAACATCGATTTTCTTATATTTTCAACGATACATTTATTAAAGAGAAAAACACTGAAAGTCTATAATTGAAGGTTCCATATGTTGCTTTTTTACAGAATTTTAGAGTCACGATTGTTATTTTGAATTACTTTAGACGATTGTTCAAGAGAAATTTGAAAGTTGTTAATTGGACATCTTGGTAAACAAGACCTGGAAACAAACTCTTCTAAGGATTAGCAAAACTTTGAAACAAAATCAATATTTAGGTGGGGTTTTTTGGGCGGTTTTTTGTTGTTGTTGTTGTGGGGTAGGGGGGGGGGTAAATTTTCTTTGAACGGAATTTTCTTTGAATTCGCTGTAAGTTTGCGTCCCTGAACTCCTGTATTAACTTGACCTAAATACTGCATTGTTATTATCGTTACAGGGCGATGTCTCACCCTTCTGCCACCAATCATTGATAGCACTTGTTTCAAGCATGATTGTTATTTACACGGTGTGGGGGTGATTGCTCCACGAGTAGTCGAGAGAATCTGCCCTCGATTATCTCTGTCAGATCGATCCTGCGTTACATTAGAGCTTGTTACAATAAGAGCGAAGATCGGAAAGTGCAGATAATTCCCAGATGTAGAGTGTGTAGTCAATGCATTAACCCCCTTCCCCCCCCTTTCCTCCTGGGCAGGCGACTAGTTAATCTTGACTTTTCTAACACGTCGAATGTATGAAAAGGAAAATTAGGAAACCGATGAAAGAGAGAAGATCTCAGTTGAGAGAAGATCTCAGTTGAGAGAAGATCTCAGTTGAGAGAAGATCTCAGTTGAGAGAAGATCTCAGTTGAGAGAAGATCTCAGGTGAGAGAAGATCTCAGTTGAGAGAAGATCTCAGTTGAGAGAAGATCTCAGTTGAGAGAAGATCTCAGGTGAGAGAAGATCTCAGTTGAGAGAAGATCTCAGTTGAGAGAAGATCTCAGGTGAGAGAAGATCTCAGTTGAGAGAAGATCTCAGTTGAGAGAAGATCTCAGGTGAGAGAAGATCTCAGCTAAGAGAAGATCTCAGTTGAGAGAAGATCTCAGGTGAGAGAAGATCTCAGTTGAGAGAAGATCTCAGTTGAGAGAAGATCTCAGTTAATGTCAAGTCACCCATCACTAATAAGTTGTTCTTAAAGCCAAAATAATTTCATAACATATTGGCCGGTAAAATTTTACAAGGTTTTTTAAAAATAAAATCTGTCGAAGGTCATTTGTAAGAAATTTCGCGAAATTCTAGTAATAAATGGAACCTGAATCCAGTGAATGGTTCCCTTGCGCCCACAGCAATAATATTGCTAAATGTAATGAATGGTTCCCTTGCCCCCACGACATACGTATGTCTCAATTCAATGAGTGGTTTCCTTGCCCCCACGACAAAATGGCGTCTGAATCCACTGAATGGTTCCCCTGCCCCACAACAAAACTGTGTCCAAATCCAATGAATGGTTTACTCGCCCCACAAAAAAACACCAAGTGTTTCTTAACTTAGAGTAATGCCCCTTTCCCTAACAAAACGGTGTCCGAATGGTCACTATAAAAACAAATCGATTTTATCAACAACGTTGAAAGAGGTGGGGAGATAGAGAATTTGGCCCACTCAACAATAACTGTGAGACCAGATCTATTCCAGATAACAAAGTTGACGTCGCGATAGTTCTTTATATCGTCCCTTGTGCCCTGATTGTCTGTCGTAAGATGTGCTGGTTGTCTCTCCTGGAGATCCGTGAATAGCTTGGCCGTGAGGGGGAACTACAGATGGAGCTTTCAAACGCTTATAGGTAGAGGTTGAGAGACAGGCAGACATACCGAACGACAGAGAGAGGCGGGTAGTGACAGGAGAGAGGCAGACTGACATATTAACAGATCGAGAAAGAGTGGGAGGTAGTGGCTTTGTGTGAGCAGACTGACAGAGAGAAAGATAAAAGGGTATGAGAGACACACATACACAGAGAAAGAGAGATAGAGAGAGAGGGGGGCAGACTGATATAAGAACAGATAGGGGATGTAGAGGTGGCGAGAGCGCCAGACTGACGGCTGAATATATATATAAAGAGAAGGGGAGCAATTTTCGCAATGGTAAATTATTAATTGAACAGCACTGTTTCTGAGACACAAAAAAGGTACAGTGCATGAAAAGTAAACCGACTTACATCGATTGTGCTTGTGCGGGTAGTAGCGGGTAAAGCTCGCGTGTGCCTCACCACCTAACGGCTACTGTGATAGTGATGACATGATTGGGTGAATACGTAATAACAATGATAACGTTTTATTAGATATCATTCGACGTTGGATTTTCTACACGTATTTTATTTTCTCCCAGAGAAAATCAAACACGACAATCAAAAAAGAAACTGAACAATATTAAATCAACCAAAAGTGATTCATTTTATTTTTACAGGTTACTTAAATTTGAAATTACTACGAGTATGAGTATTAAAATGTGTGCTCGATATATGAAACTCTTTAAATATCTGAGAAGAAATTACACAAAGTATTCAATTATTATTCATTAAGAATTTCTTCAATCTATTTTTACAATGCTACAAACTTTATTCATCAAAATACATGTAACGGACATTGTGTAAAAAATTGTACAAACTCAGCAACGTCTAGCTTTACATAAAGTTTGTTGGTTGTGTTTGTAATGAGAAAGTAGTTTTTAAAATCAAGATTTTAATTTTTTTTAAATATTTTTTTATACGTTGAATACTTTACATACAATTTAATGTGTAGATCAATAAAAAAAAATTCACAAGGTCATTTATCCCCGTATTTCATCGCGTTGGTGAAACAAAAAAATAAATTAGGTTACGTTGACCTGAAACATTCAGAGATTCGTTGGCCCATGTTGTGTCAGGTCCACACATGCATTCACTCAACGTGTTCTCTGATCTAATATGTTATAGTTCGTGTGAGTGTCGTCAACTATAGATGATAAAGGTTTTCTTTATTAGTGAGTTTAAGATAAAAGGAAAATTCAGTGTTCATTTTTAAAAAAAAATTCTTATTAGTAATAAATTTATTTTTAGTTCGTTTAAACAATAGTAAAATTAAGAACTGCCCCTTTTTTAACGTATTGTTATCCGATCAGTAACTCTAAGTTATATATAATTATATTGCTTTATTTAACATATTTTTATACGTTCAGTTACTCTCAGTTATGCGTTCAGTATCTGTCATTTATATAGACTATAACTAGAAAGGACTCACGCACTTTTGCTCCTCAGAAATGACCTCCCACGTTTTGTGGTCGATGTGCGATAAAACATGCATAAGTTTATAGTATGACCTTTGATTATTAAATTGCCGGTAAAGAAAGCCATTTTCTATTGTGTCATATCTTATCTTAAGGAAAAAAAAACTTCTTTAAAACTAAAAATCTGTGAATAAAACCAGTTTTTAAGAAATTCATGAAATGGAAACTTTAAAAAAGAAAACCTTAGGAAACAGATATATTTTAACTTTTTTTAAACATTCAACAATACATAAGAGTTGTTGATTTCTACCTTTAATAAAGAATTCTTTCAAATTCAAATTAATTGTCAATGTTAACTTTATAGAGTTAAGGGAGCCACAAACTGACTTAAGTCATGTCAGAGATATTTTAAAAACAAAAATGTCTAACATTTAGATATTAATAAAACAGAAAATCACAACATAAAATGTTATGAAAAGTTACATTCCGCAGAAATGTCATATTACTACATCAAACGTGGTATAATGGCTGATCAATTGCCCTGAAAATCTACCTTTAAGCGTAAGAAGGCAATGCTATGAAATTATCTAATTCAAAGATAGTAAAGCTATTCATTCGTAAATAGAACATATAGACTTGTGTCCAAATTTACAAACTACATTTCTAGTAAAAAGAAATTATAATATTGGTGTAGTGTCAATGTTTTAATTTAAAGTATACATAAAAAGGCTGCGTAAATTAACAATTAATTTCTTAATTAATAGTTAAAAATTGTATCGATTACAATAATTTTAATCCGTAAAAATTCGATTAAAATTGAAGAAAATGTGTGTAATATTTTTTTTTCAATTCATTAAAAAATAATTAATTATTAATAATAATTTATATATTTTTTTAACGTACAATCTTCACCCGCGTATCATTATAATTTATTAAGTTATTGAGACGTGGATTTAATAAAAATAAAATTTAGTTCAAAATATTATTTGTTTTTAAAATGTCAATTACCTGTTTTTGTTACTTCCCTTGAGATGTTTAGTTTAATGACGTTATACATTTTTATTTTTGGCTTTCATCAATATTAATTCATGAAATTAATCGTTATTTTCTCAAAAGGTAACGATTAAACCTAGTAAATATGCTTAATTACAGCACCGAATAAAGTGGTTTGCCACTTTCAGATTACAGAGTTTATAAATCTGCCTAAATGTACGAGCGTTATATTTCATACAAGTATTAAATTTTTATAAATATCTGAAAGAAAAAGTTTATTGCTATTTTAAATACCAAAACATTTAAATGCAATATAATTAAATTAAGGCAATTTATTAGTTTTTTTAAAAAAATTGATTAAAAAAATATTGTATTACAACAATGAATCTACAACAAAGTAAGTATTTAATAAAATTTTAGATAAATAAAATTAATATTCTCAAAAGAGAGTTATATCCCTTGACACATTCAATCTTATTTCATATTTATTATTGTGGCCTAGACGTCAAGATAAATTATTTATAGAGAAATAACAAAAACAAAAAAGGCTGAAAATAATGATTGGTACGTTATCATATAGACAACATAAATACAAATTTATTTAAAACTATAAATACAAAACGACCTCCATTTTGTTTATAAAATACTAGCAGACCCATCGTGCGTTCCAAAGATCTCGGTAAAAATGAATCAATTTAAAGAAACCAGTGAATGGTATGTTTTAAAGACAATTATGCCAGAAACTTTCGCGGAAGTTTGTTAGCAAAAAATTGTCCAAGTTTCATAGCAAATGGATAAATAAATTAATAATTAAAAAGCTTTCAAGAGAAAAAACGATATTAAGTGCCCAGGCCCAAAAAATGAGTGACACGTTAATTTTTTAATTGTCATTGTACTCAAGATATTATTACTCAAAATCATGTTAAATTGAATGGGGAATACAATTAATAAAGTTCAGTAAAATTTGGGGCCCCCAGCTTCGAGGGAATGGTCATTAGGAGTTAAGTGCCCTATAGTAATATAGACTCTTAGTTTTTGTTTACTAATTTTGTTCAAAATCAATTTATTTTCTCATTATCTAACGTTTAAACTTTTTTTTATAGAGGTAATGTAGGGAAAACACATTAAGGGGCCCGCGGGCCCATTCGGTGCAATATGTCAATTTCAAAAACGTGTTCATTTTAATTCAGTTTCATCATGGATATATTTCTCAAGATCGTTAAAAAACGAATGGGAAAATATATTAAACATTTACGAAAAAAAAGACATTTGGGGCCTCTGGCCCCGAAAAAAATGACATTGGAAGTTCAGTGCCCATTCAGTGCCAGATATAAAGTTCAAAACACTTTACATTTCAATATGGATAATAATGGATATATTTATCATTATTTTCAAGATCATTAATAATTGAATTGGGGATATAATCTTAAACGTTTAAGAAAAAAAGGCATTTTGGGCCCCCAGCTCAGGAGTGGCCATTATGATTTAAGTGCCCCATAATATTTTAATATTTTATTGGCTATCAAGTTTTTATATACAAAGTTTGGTTAAGATCCATCAATCCATCCATTAGCTAGCGCTTAAACTAATTTTTATATAGCTCATTTAAGCAAAACATGACATTATGGGCCCCCGGCGACCCATGAGTGTTAAATTTAGGGAAAAAATGCCAGTTACCATCCCGGGAGCGTACTCAACAGTCTCCAAAAGTTTCATGACGATCGGATGAATGGTTTAGTCAGCTATAAAGGACATGCACACACACAGCCATACTTTCATTTACATATAGCTTAATAATTAAAAAGCTTACAAAAGAAGAAACGATATTAAGGGCCCCGGCCCAAACATGAGAGGGTTGATGTGCTCATGGGTTGATGTGCTCATGGGTTGATGTGCTCATGGGTTGATGTGCTCATGGGTTGATGTGCTCATGGGTTGATGTGCTCATGAGTTGATGTGCTCATGAGTTGATGTGCTCATGGGTTGATGTGCTTATGAGTTGATGTGCTCATGGGTTGATGTGCTCATGGGTTGATGTGCTCATGGGTTGATGTTCTCATGAGTTGATGTGCTCATGAGTTGATGTGGTCATGAGTTGATGTGCTAACGGGTTGATGTGCTCATGGGTTGATGTGCTCATGATGTGCTCATGGATTGATTTGCTCATGGATTGATGTGCTCATGGGTTGATGTGCTCATGGGTTGATGTACTCATGGGTTGATGTGCTCATGGGTTGATGTGCTCGTGGGTTGATGTGCTCATGGGTTGATGTGCTCATGGGTTGATGTGCACATGATGTGCTCATGGGTTGATGTGCTTATGAGTTGATGTGCTCATGGGTTGATGTACTCATGAGTTGATGTGCTCATGAGTTGATGTGCTCATGGGTTGATGTGCTCATGAGTTGATGTGCTCATGGGTTGATGTGCTCATGATGTGCTCATGGGTTGATGTGCTCAAGTATTGATGTGCTCATGGGTTTATGTGCTCATGGGTTTATGTGCTCATGGGTTGATGTGCTCATGGGTTGATGTGCTCATGGGTTGATGTGCTCATGGGTTGATGTGCTCATGGGTTGATGTGCTCATGATGTGCTCATGGGTTGATGTGCTCATGAGTTGATGTGCTCATGGGTTGATGTGCTCATGATGTGCTCTTGGAATGATATGCTCATGAGTTGATGTGCTCATGAGTTGATGTGCTCATGAGTTGATGTGCTCATGGGTTGATGTGCTCATAAGTTGATGTGCTAATGAGCTGACGTGCTCATGGGTTGATGTGGTCATGGGTTGATGTGCTCATGAGTTGATGTTCTCATGGGTTGATGTGCTCATGAGTTGATGTTCTCATGGGTTGATGTGCTCATGAGTTGATGTTCTCATGGGTTGATGTGCTCATGAGTTGATGTTCTCATGGGTTGATGTGCTCATGAGTTGATGATCTCGTGGGTTGATGTGCTCATGGGTTGATGTTCTCATGACTTGATGTGCTCATGAGTTGATGTGCTCATGGGTTGATGTGCTCATGAGTTGATGTTCTCATGGGTTGATGTGCTCATGGGTTGATGTGCTCATGGGTTGATGTGCTCATGAGTTGATGTTCTCATGGGTTGATGTGCTCATGGGTTGATGTGCTCATGAGTTGATGTGCTCATTGGTTGATGTGCTCATGAGTTGATGTGCTCATGGGTTGATGTGCTCATGGGTTGATGTTATCCTGTGTCAGCAGATTCTCGAATCGTTGTTTTGAAGGTACAGGTACTAAATTCTCGTGTGTTTTATATTTCACGATATGGAATTTTTTTGTTCTGAAGGTCCGACTTATATATGGCAATCTTCAATTTCTAAGCCTGACTAGCCTGACCATAAGTGACATATTTAATATTGGGCTGGTGGGTTAAGTAATAATTTCGTTTGACACGGAATTTAACTGTTGTAATTTTAAAAAGGTGTGCAACATCAACGCAATTAATTAGTCCATGAACGCGAAGAGCATCTGCGCCGGAGTGCGTGACCCGGGGAGCGAGGGTCTATCATTGAATGGAATTAATTTTTTATAAAGTACGTATGTTTGTTGCATGTTATGTCAAGTCGATGGAAAGTACACGGACTGCTGTCTCCCTTATGCTGTCAGCTTTTTCTATTCTGCCATTCTTCGTACCAATATATCTGTATATAAATGTTGGGTACTTGTCTGTTATCCGACCACCAAGATTTTTAAAATTATTTTTATTTTATAACAAGATTGACTATATTCACTTTATTAATTTATCTATATTGAAATTTGACAAGAATGAGAACAACACTAACTAAAAACAATCTTAACGATAAATGAAAGAAAGATGCCATTTAAAAAAGACGAAGTTACTTATCTTATGTATTATCAATTGTAATATAATATCACTATTTATTTTTTTTAATATTCGGCATGGATTATACTCACGAAACCATTTATCACAGCCTACATGTCGTTGATCCTATTACCGTTGCTAATACCCAACTAATCGAGTGGTCATGGAAATCAGTAAAGGAGCCAAATAAACGCCACAACGGGACTCCGCGTCATATTATAGATATACAATTATATTAACATTTATTTAGTAGTAATTTGTAAATTGTAACAGCCGAAGTTTCGCAGGGTTTCCAGCAGTTAATACCCCTAAAAAAAACACAACTTTTTGGTGGTCAAATAACAGCCAAGTACCGATTATTGCTATGATGGATGACAGAGCGCCACGCACAAGTTTCTGCCATCAATAAATTTCACGCTCTCGCTGCCGTTGTTGTTGAATAAGACATTGCATCAATGTCATTAACAGTTTCTAATAATTCACAGGTGGTATTGTTTGAATTAAAACTTTGTTTCCAAATGTTGTTATATGAAAATTTTAATTTCCAGACTCTTGGTTAATATAAAATAATATAGACTCAACGTAAGCTATTAAACAAAACATGTTTACATTGTTGTAAAGGAAGCTCTTTACACAATTCCGATAATGTATTATACAATGACTGATTTCATTAATGCAGTTGAATAATCAAGACCCAAGGGAATACGCCACGATGTCACCCCTCCCCCTTCCCCTCCCCGACCCATCGGAATAAATTTTCCCTTCAGACCAGATTAATCCGCCATAAGAATCTGACTGACCATCATTAGCAGACGATTATTCATTACTGGAAAAACTCTTCCTACAACGGGAAATTTCCGCGATTTGTATTTAAAGGGAGACAAGGAACGGGAGGGGGTCGAAAAAATTTGCTAAGAAGCTTAAAGAAATCTTGTAATGCCCAAATAGACGGTAGTGACGTCCCTTGCGGTGTTTGTCTGACACTGGGGCTACAGGACGCTCTGATTGAAATCGTGACTTGAGATTTTCCCCAGGTCCGACATCAGTCACGTGTGGTCACTTCAGAGTTTGATTGGTCCAAGATTGTCCACGTCTTTACCGGAGTCCTTCTTTCTGGTAAAAAATGTGTGTCACCGGAGTTTGTGGCGTGGTTGATATAAATGATGGAATGCCTCTAAGTTGAAGGAATGACCTCTAGGTTTAAGGAATGACATCTAAGATGAAGGAATGACATCTAAGATGAAGGAATGACCCCTCAGTTCAAGGAATGACCTCTAAGATGCAGGAATGACCTCTCAGTTGAAGGAATGACCTCTAAGATGAACGAATAATCACTCAGTTAAAAGAATAACCTATAAGTTGAAGGAATAGCCTCTAAGTTGAATGAATGACCTCTAAGTTGAATGAATGACCTCTAAGTTGAAGGAATGACAACTAGATTGAAGGAATGACCTCTAAGTTGAAGGAATTACCTCTAAGTTGAAGAAATGACCTCTAAGTTGAAGAAATGACCTCTAAGTTGAAGGAATGACCTCTAAGTTGAAGGAATGACCTATAAGTTGGAGGAATGACCTCTAAGTTTAACGACGATGGTGGTCCACTTTCTGGTGACTATTTTGTTGCATCTGTAGACTTCGAAATGAGTAAACACTAAACTCCATTTGTTCACATGAAAAAAAATGACGACTGTTTTTACAAGACCAAAACGTAGGTTTTCCGTTACAGTAATCCCTTGCTGCTTCGCGCTTCACTTTTCGCAAATTCACTTCTTTCCGAGTTTTTAAAAATATAATAGCAATGCTAGAGGAGGTGCGCCAGCAAACCGGACCACCGCCGGAAGAGAAGTAACGTAAAGTCATCGGCCGCGCAGTAAAAGACATCAACTTCATCGTCATTATTTTTACAGCACAGCATATTCATCGCCTTCATCACAGTCATATAAAGCCATACATGTACTTTGCTATACAGTTACTGTAGACTTATCTACCTTTCTTATATGTATGTAAAAGTTGGTGTCCCTATTTTGCGGCAACTCAGTTATAGTGACCGGCCTTTAAGACCTATCTCCCGCGATATACTGTACAGTTAAAATATAATTCTATGTTATTATTTTTTTATTTACGTTGGGATCACTAATTTGTTTTTTTTCTTTTAAATTACCAAACGGCGTTGATTTTTTAAATCCTTTATATTAACTCGTGGTGTCTGCACCCTTGATTGCTTGATTGCTTGCTTGTCGCCAAAACTTTTGATCGATTTTTAACCCACTTGCTCGCAAGATAGCGAGCTGAAATTTTGCAGGCAGTTTTCGTACCGATGATAAAAACAATGTATCAAAATTTCAGATCGATCGCATGTACCGTAATTAAATTATTGATTTTTTAGATTATTTTATTTATTCCTATGTATCATGCTATTTTTTGAGATAGAGCGTCGCGGTGCGTATTATATTGAACAACCTTTCTGTCGCGCAATAAGGTGCGTATTTTATTGACAGCTCTTTTTATAAACATATTCCTGATCGGTGCGCATTATATTAAACATGTTTTACGACACAACTGCAATTTTGTATTTCTGGATGGTCTGGCGCTGCGTATTATAATGAACATTCTTTTAGTTACTTCTCGTACATAAAGGATTTATAGTCAAAAACTTGGTTTTTTACGGGTTTTTTTATATTAAATCCTTTATATTAACTCGTGGTGTCTGCGCACCTTGACTTGCTTGCTTGCTTGTCGCCAAAACTTTGATCGATTTTTAACCCACTTGCTCGAAGTAGCGAGCTGAAATTTTGCAGGCAGTTTCGTACCGATGATAAAAACAATGTATCAAAATTTCAGATCGATCGCATGTACCGTAATTAAATTATTGATTTTTTAGATTATTTTATTTATTCCTATGTATCATGCTATTTTTTTGAGATAGAGCGTCGCGGTGCGTATTATATTGAACAACCTTTCTGTCGCGCAATAAGGTGCGTATTTTACTGACAACACTTTTTATAAACATATTCCTGATCGGTGCGCATTATATTAAACATGTTTTACGACACAACTACAATTTTGTATTTTTGGATTGTCTTGCGCTGCGTATTATAATGAACATTCTTTTAGTTACGTCTCATACATAAAATATTTATAGTCAAAAACTTGTTTTTTTACGGTTTTCTTTTCCTTCTTCTTTTCTTTTTTGTGTGCTCTGAATGGTTCATGCAACCCCTGGAACCTGCTCATGCACCCTTTGGGGGTGCATGCACCATCAGTTAGGAACCCCTGATTTAAAACATGTCCTTATATTAATGGCATATGAAGTTAATTTCAAATCAATGAATCAAGGGTGGGTGAAGGAATTAGTAGGAGGGGGAGGGGAGAGGGAGTCAGATGAATTTTGCTTAATTTTAGATGTTTTTAGTTAAGCTGCATCAAATTTTTCCTCTCACTCCCTGGAGACAAACACTCGTGGAATCAGCAAAATTTGAAAACTCATATTTAAAATTTAAAAAAAAGCAATTTTAAAGAAATATAACTTTTTAAAGAATTCTCAACGTCTGAATACTTTTAATATTAATGACTGCATTGAATTTTCGAGTACATTTGGATAAATATTTATCTTCCCCAAATAACAACAGGGTAAAAAAAATTTTTTAAAGAAAGACTGCTAAAATAATAAAATTATTAGCAAAGGTATGTATAGTTTAGAATGTAGACATTCAATAAAGAATATTTCATATATTTACAATCAAATGCTGTAACCTATTCACGCCTTTTACGGAATTATTATTTTAATAGTAAAAAATGAATCTAAAATTGAGCTTCAAGGTATCAATAGAATCATCTCACACCCCCCATGAATCTGTGAAGCATTTAAACTTATTAAATGACCGCACTACTGATCTAGTAAAATGAAAGTAACCCCCCCCCCACCCCCCATGAATCTGTGAAGCACTTAAACTTATTAAATGACCGCACTACTGATCTAGTAAAATGAAAGTAACCCCCCCACCCCCCATGAATCTGTGAAGCATTTAAACTTATTAAGTGACCGCACTACTGATCTAGTAAAATGAAAGTACCCCCCACATGAATCTGTGAAGCACTTAAACTTATTAAATGACCGCACTAATGATCTAGTAAAATGAAAGTAACCCCCCCACCCCCCATGAATCTGTGAAGCACTTAAACTTATTAAATGACCGCACTACTGATCTAGTAAAATGATAGTAACCCCCCACCCCCCCCACCCCATGAATCTGTGAAGCACTTAAACTTATTAAATGACCGCACTACTGATCTAGTAAAATGAAAGTAACCCCCCCCCACCCCCCATGAATCTGTGAAGCACTTAAACTTATTAAATGACCGCACTACTGATCTAGTAAAATGAAAGTATCCCCCCACCCCCCATGAATCTGTGAAGCACTTAAACTTATTAAATGACCGCACTACTGATCTAGTAAAATGAAAGTATCCCCCCACCCCCCATGAATCTGTGAAGCACTTAAACTTATTAAATGACCGCACTACTGATCTAGTAAAATGAAAGTATCCCCCCACCCCCCCATGAATCTGTGAAGCACTTAAACTTATTAAATGACCGCACTACTGATCTAGTAAAATGAAAGTATCCCCCCCACCCCCCATGAATCTGTGAAGCACTTAAACTTATTAAATGACCGCACCACTGATCTAGTATAACGAAAGTAACCCCCCACCCCCCATGAATCCAAGAGGTTTGTAGACGTTACACTTGAAAATAACTTTGAAACTCTCCTGCTCCGTACGCCATCTACAAAGAATGTCTATTTATATCAGACATATGTTTACCAGGATTGTCTATTTATATCAGACATATGTTTACCAGGATTGTCTATTTATATCAGACATATGTTTACCAGGATTGTCTATTTATATCAGACATATGTTTACCAGGATTGTCTATTTATATCAGACATATGTTTACCAGGATTGTCTATTTATATCAGACATATGTTTACCAAACACTTTTTGGTGCTTATTATTTTTAAAAAAATAAAAAAATTTTGCTGTTGATTTCATGTTAGAGATTCTATTATCTGGTGGTTTTTAAAAGGCACAAAGGTGGGCCGTATGTACAATATCTCTTGCATTTTACTATTGCATATTTTAATATGCATCTAGTCCACACATAAATTTCTAAAAAGTGTTATTTATTATAGCTGTTGGGTAACTAATGTACTTCATTCTCTATAAGGTCAGGATAAAAACAAATTTTGCGTTGCTTACAAATCTTTATTACATGTTAAAAATTCATCCTTTAGCAACATAGCACATTGCAAAACAAGAATCCTCAAATTGTTACAGCAATAAATCTTTAGTTTTATCAAAAATATCCATAACATATTCTTAAGAATAAAAGTTAAACTAAATAAGATATCGCTGCTAAGTTATCAAAACTCTTGTAACTATATATATTGAAATCATTTTTTAAAAACTACTTTGAATGATTTTATCCAGTGGTTCCCAAACTTTTATGACGCGAAGACACCTTTTATAGTCAAAACTTACCCTACGGACCCCGTGAGTTACACATAAATGACTGATACTCCAATTTTTCCGTGAACTTTTGGGTTAAGTTACCCTTTAAGTATTGTTTCTGAAACAACATTTGTTTTAATGATTAGTGTAGATTATTTGTAATGTACTGTCCTTTATGTTGTCATTATGGTATGAATGGTTATTTAATTATAATATGTATGCAGGGGCGGATTAAAACTGCACGGGGCCCCTGGCTGCAATTCAAACTGGGGCCCTATCCAGCCAGTGTACCTTTAGATAAAATTATTGCTAGCAGCTAATATAAGACTGTAACTTGTAAATATTAATCCAAAATGATTATTCATGAAAAAACCGAATTCGAAGAAATAACTTTTTGCCGGTATCCTAAAATTGAGTGTAAAAGACAATTTATAAAATTAAAAAACACATTAAAAACAAAATATTCACACCCCACTCGGCGATCGAACCCGACGCCACTTGCACCATAAGCCTTAGTACTTCACATTCGGCCACGAGAGCTCATTTAGAGTTGTAAATTTAAAAAATATATATAATATTCTTTAATAATTTCTGTTATTGAGCCTATCAAATCAGGTTTTTTACCGCTAAGACTATCGTGTGGGAAAAGAGATCATTTTAATAGATGAGATTTTATTAATTTATCATATTTTCAGCAATTCATGTATACATTTGTCCACATTTATTATAAAATATGCTAAGTTTGGGGGCCCTAAATCATCGGGGGCCCCTGGCTTTAGCCCGTTCACCCCCCCCCCTTAATCCGCCATAGTATGTATGTTATGATCTCCTTGTAAAGCGCTGTGAGCCCGGTTCCTTGCTGGGATACGGCGCTATATAAATTATCAATTTATTATAATTATATTAATGAAACGATTAATAGTACACTGTCACTCAAGGATAGGACTGCACAGCCACTCGAGGAAATGCAACCCAACTCAGCAGTGATGCACCATCGTCTCGCGAGACGGAAGGATGCCGATTAGATTAGAATTAGACGCAACACCAGATTAAATAGAAATAATATGTATTTGTTAGGCTTAATATCACTTGTAAATTGGGATTTGTGCGATAGTAAAGATTATGCTGATTTGGCTCAAAGTGGTTGGAGGGATATACGAATGTAATAATAGGAAATAAGTGTAGGCTGTAAAGAAAAGTGGAATATCCTCATATTAAATTGCTTTGTTTTGTCACATCTGGCGTGCATTAAAATTGTAATTTCCTGGCTGCTCTGCACTGCAAAGCACCGGTATTCGTATTTTTATGACAGCGTAGATAAGACAACTTAGATGGCAAGTTTAAAGAGTCGATCTCAATATGTTATTATTCTCCAAATACAGATGCCTCCAATTTTCAAGTCTAATGGGCATAGTTTTAATGATTTGTATTACTAAAATGGTATATTTTATGTAATCTAAAATTACATATAGAAATGTATATTTAAAAATATTTCTACTTTTAAAATTGCATTAAAATAAAATTGCGGAAACTACGATTTCGATATTATTCTTTGTTATATATACTGATGTTTTAGTTATCTAAACTCTAATTACTGTAAAGAACTTAATGATTACTAAATATATAAGTAGCACACTACTTGACTTCGCTCCCTTTAATGAGGGATGATGTGCTAAAGAATGCTAGGTGTCTTTTACCCCCAGTATAGACTTGGATTTGAACACACTCGTCCCTAGTTGATTTTTTTCTTCAAATTTTTAATGTTTTATTGAAATTATTAACTTGCAATACGAAATAAAGTTCACTTAAAGTACCTTGCCTTTGTTGCAGTCTTGAGACAATATGTAATGGTAATTTTAAGATTAGTTTAAACACAAAGCAATTTAAATTCTTCATAAAACAGCTCGAGACACAACTAAAAAAAAATTCTCATAAATGTTTCATAAATAAAGATCTAAGTACACGTAATATGTGTTTTAAGGACATAAGTTTCTCTCCAACATTAATAACACATTTAAAAATAAAAAAAATTGCGCTTATAAAATTATATGTACAGATAGGTTCCGAGGTCGGCCATTATAACTGATATTCTTCGAAGTAGGGAAAGGTTTGTGCAACTATTGTACTTGTAGTTTTATTAATACTAATACTTTTTTTTTCAAAACCGGGCAGTCATGAATTCGCAAACATTAAACAGTGAAGTACTGTTGGCACACACATAATTTAGACTATATCTTTTGATTCTATCAATATTTGTATTATATCTAAAGGAAGTATACATATTAAGACTATATGTAAGAACACTATACATATTTACTCAAAGATAAGTGATGGCCACTTGGAACCGTTCAAACATGTTCCCATTTATTTCATGTTTACGTAAACAAGCGAAGTTCCACTTTAATCAGATCAGATCAGAGAAAATCATATTATCTACCACTGCAATGTCCGCTGGCTGAGCCTAGGCAAGTTATTGAGACAATTATGAGATCTCAAGGCAGATATAGTTATGTTGCTGGAGGTGAAAGGTTTTGTTTGTGATTTTTTTAGTACCATAGTTAATGAAGAGTGGAAATCAGACTCAATGACTTCTTTGTTTAGACATTATCGAAAATTTGAATTAACTGAATGTCCAACTTCAGGGCAATAGCTTGTTTGCGCAGGAAATTTATATGTATGTTAAATCATTTCAGGCAAAACACTTCCTGCTCTCTATAATGCAAGCAGGTGAAAACAGATTTTGCCATTTCTCTTTGCTGAAATAGAAAACCGTTTCTGGTAAAATGGCTGACAAGTATAAGGCTAAGTTGGATGCCTTTGCTATGGAATTTGAAAGGAGGTTCCAAGAGTATACGAACCTGGAACCACTCTTCAATATCCTCAGTTTGCAATTTAGTGCAGAGCCTGATAAAGCCCCAGAGGATATACAGTTAGAAATGCTTAACCTGAAAGCGGATTATGACCTGAAAAAATAGTTAAAGTTAGTTTTTCTGCTATAGTTTGTGTGTGTGTGTGTGGCTTTTGCTATGTGTGGCGTTTTCACACTTTAAAAAACTTAAATGCCACACCTTTTTTACTATTTAGGTCCAGATACAATACATCTTTAAGCAAGCGTTTTCTTGTATGAAAATACATAAGTCTAAGAACAGATCGATGTTGACTGACTGCAATTTGAATGCATTCATGCTAATCATAACCAGTAACTTGGTTCAACTATTCAAGAATAGTTCAAAACGGAAAAAAAATTAAACATTTGGAATCATATAAATGAGAACATGAACCTGGTATTATAATGCTGCTACCAATTTAGTAATCATTGGCTCTATTTTCGTCAGCAGTAGTCTTAAGTAACCGCGATTGACTATTTGCACTTAGTTGTTTATGTTTGTTTGTTAGTTAGTTTGTTTGTTTGTTGATTAATAAATTAGTTACCGCACTGAATCTACTTTCCACAAAATATGATGAAGGAAACGTAATTAAGAAATTTTAAATTACAGCCCATACTTCAGGATTTCCTTTTCCAGCCAGAATAGTTGGTACCCGTTTTTGAATTTAAATTTCAATACATCATTTGTATTTACTTTTTGGAATCAGTTTGCAAATATTATCAAATAATCATTTTTGGACAATTTGTGCTTCCTTTGTGAACCGCACGTATGACAAAACTAAATCTTCATTTCCTGGCAAAGTTGACTCATCAAGTTGAATAGAAAACAGAGATATTTTTAAATAGCCACTCAATGAATCTTCAACACCTTGAGACTTTTCACCAATTCTTTTTTGCACTGTATTATTTCTAAACCAGTTTTATTTTGTGGATAATATCAGATACTCATGTATTACAGTCCGTATTAATTTACTTATAGCCGGTATAATTTGTTCTTCACCAATAGTATTAGGTTTACCCGATTTGGCAATAATTTAAACGCAATATTGTAATGATCTAGCAAGCCTTTGCCATCTTGTGTGGTTGCTGTTGAAAAGAGTTTTGTCAAAGTAAGTTGTTTGATAAATTTGTATTTTAGTGTTTGAAAATTAGATAAATCGTCATTTTTTTAAAACCCCCCTTAAAATTATTTGAAATATTCTTGGAGCAACTGCAGATATTTTTTAAAAAAAACAACTAAATGCAAGTGAGGAAGTATGCAGTAACCAAACCAGCATCGAAACTTTTTTAATAAAGAAAAAATAAACCTTATGAACGGAATATATGAATCATTTTTTTCTAAATCTTCTCTTGCTTTTTTTTGTCCTTTCACCGCCCCCTTACAGTCATTCACCGCCCCCAAAAATGACCCGTGGTCTTCAACGCCCCCCTGGATCGCTTCAGCGCCCACAAGGGGGCGGTAACGCCCACTTTGTGAATCACGGTTATAGGCCAACAAGAACCTCTTCTACATTCTAAAAGATCGACTGCTCTACCAGAAGCTATAATATGTTATTAAACATCTGCATTTACCTTATTTAATCATTCATTTATTTTTGTGAACGTTTCAATAATAAGTTGTTTTACAAATTTTGTTTTCAACAATTAATTGTAATGTACTCGCTTTCGCCACTGTTTACCAAAGAATTTTTTAAAATTAAATACCGGTAACTCTCGCCTAGCAAAGAGAACAAAGGCAAAGATAGGCAGTACAAAGTAAACAATCGTAATGGCCGATTTAGCTTATAGTTGTTTTTTTTTAAATGTGTACCATTTTTTTAAGCTGTCCTATTATTTTTTGTTGGGTCGGCTTGCGAGCGGGTTATAAGTTATACACTTTTAATACTTTTCTCGTCCAAAAGTGTGTGTGGGGGGGCGGCTTATGAATGAACGGGCTATAGAACGAGTATATACGGTTATTATAATTTTCAGTTACTCTTTAGCTTTATGGTGTACACCGTGACTTTAAAAAAAAACCAAAATAAATTTAACTTTTTTTTTAAAAATTAAAAACGAAAACACACACACAACAAAAAAAAAGGGCTGAAGACTTTATTTTTGTGGAGACTTTATTTCGTGACATCGATATAAATCCGTAATTCGAAGTACATGTATTGACTTTACCTTTAGTACAACTATTGCTATAGTTTGTAATTTATTATTTAAATGTTTCAATCATATTGTTTGTTTTTTTTTAATTTAAAGTCCAAACGAGGAGATACTTTCATTATTAGATCCAAATAATCCCAGAATAAAGTCTGATAACACATGTTCCAATGTCACGCAACACCACTGAGGGATGTTTATATGTATTTATTCCCGACATTAATGGTTAAAGAAAAAAAAATGGAAAAATTTAAAGAACTGTTTAGCATTAAGTCTGGCTCTTGTTGAATAAACAGGTATTCAAGACACGCCACAATTGGTGGTCTACGTTTGTTATGTTTCATTAGCCGTGACTATAAAAGAAGAGCTGATTAACTTAATGGCACTGAAAGATGCCCCTCGGGCCCTGGGGGTAATGATGTCAAGAATAAAACACTGGATAAAACACTGGATAAAACACTGGATAAAACTGGATAAAACACTGGATAAAACACTGGATAAAACACTGGATAAAACAGTGGATAAAACAGTGGATAAAACACTGGATAAAACACTGGATAAAACTGGATAAAACACTGGATAAAACAGTGGATAAAACAGTGGATAAAACACTGGATAAAACACTGGATAAAACACTGGATAAAAAACTGGATAAAACTGGATAAAACACTGGATAAAACACTGGATAAAACACTGGATAAAACACTGGATAAAAAACTGGATAAAACACTGGATAAAACACTGGATAAAACACTGGATAAAACACTGGATAAAACACTGGATAAAACACTGGATAAAACACTGGATAAAACACTGGATAAAACACTGGATAAAACACTGGATAAAAACACTGGATAAAACTGGATAAAACACTGGATAAAACAGTGGATAAAACACTGGATAAAACAATGGATAAAACACTGGATAAAACACTGTATAAAACACTGGATAAAACACTGGTGAATGCTGGTGTGCCACTAGATAAACGTGTAAGTGTGGCGACAGATGGAGTACGATGCATGCTTGGTAAAAATGTTTGTCTAATGGTGCTTTTAACGAATGATACAAAATACCCGGATATTTAGCTCTCACAGAGCATATCTTGCGGTCAAATATTTAGCTCTCACAGAGCATATCTTGCGGTCAAATATTTAGCTCTCACGGAGCATATCTTGCGGTCAAATATTTTGAAATTGAAAGCATAGTGACAAAGGCTCTTCCAATTGTGTATTTAATTATTTATTTTTTTTAATTGCAAAAATTCACTGGTACTTATCTCCACTGGCTTTCCGTCCATGTTTCAACTCACGATAGAAGAGTCTCTTTTGGAGTGGATGGTCTTAACTATTGGAATATTTATAAAAATATATGTTAATTTATTAGAATATGCTTAGCCTGACCGGATGTCACCAAATAAACAACAACAATAAACGCTTCGTCAAGAAGCCTTCCTCATTGAAATGTTCGTTATTTTGTGAAATCCTGTCAAGCATATACATATTCTGTTTAAATTACATATATTTTTTTAATCTAAAATCCTGATTTTAGTGTCACCCCAAAATTTGAAATATCAATCAATACGAATAAAATTTAATTTATGAAAACAGATCACAATATGTTTCAATGCGGATCTTAATTTTTAAAGTAAACCTCAGGTTTGACCAGTCCTTGACGTAGGTCTTGCTGTTGTCAGTCTATGTCCCTAGGTTCACCGACAAAACGGCCCCGGAGAAAACGGCCCCGATAAAACGGCCCCGACTTAACGGCCCCGACAAAACGGCCCGGACTAATAGATGGACTAAAAGTAAAATGTCTAATCAAATATTAAATTCGTATTTTTACACACCTATTCAGTGTCAGGTTTTGCTAATAATAAACAATAATAATGACATCAAAATAGTGAATTTAACAGCCTTTCCGCGAAATGGTACCAATCGCGGCTGTTTGTTGACAAGAAACAATATAATAAGATATGACAAGATATAATTTTACAATTAAACACCTTCTTTTAGGGTGAAAAAGTTGACAAAAGCTTAAAATGAAAAAAAAAGTTTTTGTTGAAAAATGTTAACAATTTGTCTGGGTGCCGTTTTGACCTGGGCCGTTATGTTGGAGCCGTTTTGTCGGGGCCGTTTTGACGGGTCACCATGTCCCTTATATTAACTTCACCGTCTTGTCTGTCGTGATCTCTTGGTTTGTCGGGCGGAAAAAAAAGTCAAAATGACCCAGTTCCCATGATCCTATCGAGCTGAAATTTTGCACATAGACCTGTGTCAACTAACATTGCATTGTATCAAAATTTCAGATCGATCGAATGTACCGTAATTAAATTAATGCACCATTAGTTTATCTCTATGTTTCTCCATGTCTCCGTCTGCTATAGTTGACCTCCACGTGACTCTAGAATTTCAATACTTTTAGTATGTCTCAGATATAAGGGATTTATAGTCAAAAACTTTGTTTTTACGGGTTTGTTTTATTAAATCCTTTATATTAACTCGTGGTGTCTGGTTGTTTGTTTGAACCCTTGATTGCTTGCTTGTCGCCAAAACGTTTGATCAATTTTGACCCACTTCCTCGTAAGCTAGCGAGCTGAAATTTTGCAGGCAGTTTCGTACCGATAATAAAAACAATGTATCAAAATTTCAGATCGATCATATGATGTACCGTAATTAAATTATTGATTTTTTAGATTATTTTATTTATTCCTATGTATCATGTTATTTTTTGAGATAGAGTGCAGGGTGCGCATTATATTGAACAACCTTTCTGTCGCGCAATAAGGTGCGTATTTTATTGACAACTGTTTTTATAAACATATTCCTGATCGGTGCGCATTATATTAAACATGTTTTACGACACAACTGCAATTTTGTATTTTTGGATGGTCTTGCGCTGCGTATTATAATGAACATTCTTTTAGTTAAGTCTCGTACATAAAGGATTTATAGTCAAAAACTTGTTTTTTTACGGTTTTTTAAAATTTTATGTTTGATATTTATTGTTACTTTATACTGCCCATAATGATGATCATAAAATTGTGTTGTTTTTTTCAATAACCGATCGCGGTTAAGAATGTCTGTTTGAAAACTGATTTATAATAATTTCACTTCAAGTTGTATCCAAAGGCTTTTTTATTTATTTATGTTCGTAGGTTGTTGTTTTTTTTGGTGTTTTTTTCTGTTTTAATGTATTTTTTCCCTTTATATTTAGAACTCCATTAAGTTCCGCAAATAAATTTGATGGGAACAAGGTATTGAAAGCCCATTTTTTAGAATGGTTCAAGTTAGTCAATCAGATTATGTTTGACACACTTCATCTAGTGAGCTACCGAGATACTCTATGACCCACTTTAACCCAATCACACATTGTTTGACCCACTTAAACCTGTCAGAAAAACAGTGGTCGGGAAACTTTCTGTCTGAGAGAGCCATAAACACCACCACATATTTTGAACATTAATTATGTGGGAGCCATACATTATGTTTAAAACTAAAATTTCAAGTAAATGTGTACATTTTGTGTAATTGCAACGCTAAATGTACAATGTTTATTTTTCTGATTTCTTTTTAATAACATTGGTAAGCTGATGCTAATCAATAATGAGTATTTATAGCCATTAATGCGATTTATGGTGCTGCATGACTTTGCTGATGGCGTTGTAGTCTGGTTGATACGTGGTGAGGTTAAGCTTCATGCAGGCGTTGAGACTTCCATCCATTAAACGTGATCTTTGGTTGGTCTTAATTTTCTTTAGTTGTGAGAAAGACTGCGCGCATGCATACGTAGAGCCAAACATTGTCAATACAGCAATACTCACAGGCTGCAGTGTGTGGTATGTGACGGGAAGCGCGTTCCAGGTTTTAACAAGCAGCTGGTCTGCGTGTTGATTTTTTTTCCCTTTCTGCCCACTTGTGTTGGCTCGTCAACCCTGCTTCCTGCCGTGCAAGTCTTTCCAAATTTTCATTCAGTGAAATCAGTGGCTTGAACTTATTCACCCACATGACTGAGGCCCTCAGTTCAGCAGCTTGGAGCTCAAAATCTCTGACGGAGACTCCGGGAATGCAACTCAGGTCAGTGCTGTCCACTGCACACACGTGTGAATGGGTGATGAAATTAAAAAGACGGGTGTGCTCGCGAAATTCTCCAAAGCGCGCTTTAAATGACTACAGGAGATTAGAGGTGAAGTCTGCTAGCTGCTGAATATTAAGATGTTGACCAGGGTCACTTGATGTGCACGTTTCTTTGAACTCTCCCAGTTTTTCAAAGTTTAGTAAACGACCTGTTTCAATGTCGGCGATGAAGAGTTCTAGCTTGTTTCAAAATGCAAACACTGCTTGTTGCAGGGATAAGATTGTATTTCCAGCGCCTTGCATTTTCAAATTTAGCTGATTTAGAACATTTTCACATGGAATTAATATGTAGATCAAGGGTGTCTAAAGAAATCTTTTTTTTTATTTATAATCGAATTTTTTTCTTCGAGCCAGATGCAGGCATCAATAGAGCCAGATGTGGCTCGCGAGCCATGGTTTCCCGACCCCTGTGTCAGCTATTGTTAGACCTACTTCAACCATTCAGATATTGTTTGACCTACTTCAACCATTCAGATATTGTTTGACCTACTTCAACCATTCAGATATTGTTTGACCTACTTCAACCATTCAGATATTATTTGTCCCACTTAAACCACCCGTATATTTGTACAGAAGCAGATATTTAACCAGTGGAAGAAAGGACGTGATGGAGTGAGGACGAATCTATGAGCCGGTTCCAATGATCTAAAGAAATTAAAGTAGACTCACTCAATATTTGATGTGTGCACGTAATGTGTATGTGTATAAGTAATGAGCATATGTATATGTAATGAGTAATGAGTATATGAATATGTATTGAGCGAGTGTGTTCGCAATTATCATGTGTGTACACAATGAGCACGTGTGTACGCAATGAGCATGTGTGTACACAATTAGCATGTGTGTACGCAATGAGTATATGTGCATGTATATAGCGAGTGTGTTCGCAATGAGCATGTATGTAAGTGATGAGTATATGTGATGATTATATGTATATGTAAGGGGCCGTCCATAAAGTACGTCACGCTATTTTTTATCATTTTTAACTCCCCCCTCCCCCTTGTCACAAACTGTAACACATCTTGGACACCCCCCCCCTAAAGTACGTCACACTTTCGACCAAAAATGTTGTTTATTATTAGCAAAATAATCAAATTTAATATAAAACAGCGTGACGTCACACATGCCTTGACCCCCCTCTCCCTGTCACAAACTGTCACACTTTCTTACACCCCCCTCTTGAGCGTGACGTACTTTATGGACGGCCCCTAATGAGTATATGCATATGTAATGAGCGAGTGTGTTCGCAATTCGCATGTGTACACAATGAGCACGTGTGTACACAATGAGCACGTGTGTACTCAATGAGTATATGTGTATGTAATGAGAATGTGTGTGCACAATGAGCATGTGTGTACACAATGAGCATGCGTGTACGGCACACCTTCTACTTAGGTCAGGGGGCTGCACTCGATGTTAGCGTCAAGGCAGATCACTGTCCCCACAGAACACGGCCGTGACCTTTTAAGTGCGTGAGGAATTCCAGGAATTATTCATGAAGCGCTAGCAAACCGTTGGCTTGTGCGCGTGTAGGGAAACCAATCAATAACGCGTTGTGGTGGTGTTAAATCTTATCGGAGTCCACTTAATAGCCCATCCTTCACTCATAAGACTGTGTTTTTTTTTGGAAGGGAGAAAACTAAATTTATATTTCTTATTACTAATTATACAATAAATTTATAAATTAATTGTTATAGTTAATAATTATAACCAAAAAATTTTAAACTTTAATTTGAGAAAATCACTGCTCTGTAACATTTAGTAAGTAAAATTTCGACCATATTTTTTGTAGATAGTATTAATTACAAATCCGGCAAAAAAGTTGCTGTAGGTTTTTTAAGTATTATTGAATTTTGACAGTATCACACTTCAATAACACACAGAAATAAATATAGTTGTTAACTGAACATTTAAACATTCTTCCAAAAGCTATTAATTAGAGTTTTTGACAGCTCCAGATAGCAGATGTACAAGAGATATGTGAAATAAATAGTACAAGTCAACTATATCATATATTTTAAAAAAATTAAAATCAAAGAACAATTTAGAGTTGGAAAAGCTGCGTAAAAATTTTTAAAAAAAATATATAAAAAATGCCACTCAACATCAAAACAAAATAAACAACAAATACGTGATCAGACAAAAGATGCAACACAACCTCGTAGAAAAGCTGCGGGCATTAATAAGCTGTGCTGCCCAGGTTTTTACTACAATTCAAGAGACAAGTGGTCTCTGCAAGACGTACACGTGTTTTCACAGCGGCACGTTTTTAAGTTCTGTGATCATCATTTCCTTTTATCGCCATACCATTCGATTGTATAGTAAATAGATCGAACGTCCGTGCAATTTTCGACCTTGGTAACGAAGATTGACTTTGCCATTACTTCTCTGTGCCTTCCAAATTATACTTTGCTATATCCCGCAGTAAATACGATTTTAGAAATGACCCAACACGTGAGATTTCTATTTTGTGTTAATCGCAAGGCGACAATCGACATACGACACGTCATTTGAGGACATATAACGCACGACTTATGGCTGGACTTATTGCTTCTGGGGGTCTAGACAGTAGACACATAGTATAAAAGATGACCGGCTCGCAGACATTGTCGGGGTGAGCCTTTTAGCGGATACAGAAATTTTGGTACGCTTTTTGCCCTAAAGTTCTAACTGAAAAGTTTAGGGCACAAATGGTAAAAAGTGTTAATTTATTTACAGTGGCTTCCAAAATTTGAATTTTAGAAAACATAAGAGATACGATTCATTCCAAAAATATCGACCAGTTTGGAAACCACTGTGACGCGCCACGAAATAAAATAGGCGAAGGAACTAATTTACCTCCCTTGGTCCTCTTCCCTCCCCCTTGTATTTAGCAGCGTGAATGAATCGATCTTCATGGAGACTGGTCGACAGACTGACCACCTCACCAGCCTACATTGCGCAGCAAGGTAGGACATTGCAACAATTTATATCATGGTCCTCCTGTAGTTTAGCCTAAAAGTAACTACACTCTTCTTTTTGAATGTTGTTAATGCAGATGCTACACTCGTCGTACTGACAATACGGTGTCACACTGACGCTTAAGTGTCAAAATTGACGCTACAAGGTCATACTGACGCTACGGTGTCGTATTGACGCTACGGTGTCATACTGACGCTTAAGTGTCATCATTAAATCTGACTGGGCCATGATCGAATGTCCAGCCATTAATTTGTACAAAATATACACAATATACGCATTAACATTTCCTTTCAAATCACAAAACATGTAGTCCATAACTCATAATTCTCTAACCCACACCACTAAACCATCATACACCTGGCACGTCACTACTACATCACTTCTGATCCTTATGTTCTAATTACCATCTATAAAATGTTTATATTGCTACAGATGTCAAAACATTCCTAAATAATTTGTATATCATTCAATACTTTACAAATCCAGATCTACTGTATCCTATCAAGTGTTGAATAGCCCAATCATGATCTAATGAATAATTGTGTATCCCCATATCCCATTCCTGGTGTCATTTACAATTTTGTATTCCCATATCCCATCATGAAATAATTTACAATTGTAGTATTCCCATATCCCAAACCTGATCTAATTTACAAGTGTGCATCCATTATCCCAGTCATCATTTAATATACAACTGTATACCGTGTTTATTATTCAATGCTATATCATAGTCAATGTCGCACACCAGATTTTAAATCAAATACGTGTATTTCGAATTGTAGAAATACACTCATCAAAGGAAACCCGAGTCTGGCTTACCGATTTTGGCAACTTAAAATAATTGTCCATTTTATTATATTTATCTTATGAATTCTTTCAGAGTTGCTCAACGATCATATGACCTAATGTTACATTCATGATTGCGTCGAATATCTCCTACAATATCATTACTTGGCTCTAAAGAGAGTTATCTGAAGAATGACGATGGGTGGCAGAATGAGACAAGTCCAATTGTCTTGTCATCTAGTGAATAATCTTATCTAAAGATCTCCACACACCATCGACTCCTACCCGACAACATCGTTTCAACCCTCAACTCCTCACTCTCCTGTCTTGAACACATGAATCTCTCCGTTTCCAAAGTCCCCAAACTAAGTGTCCTCCTAAACTCCCCCAAAATCCCATCCTTCCCTTATCCTTTTAATCCACTCACCGTCCACACGCCCGCCCCCTTCCGCAAAGTCCCAATGTGGCCCAGATCCCCAAGTTTTCCCCAGTAGATTGGATTATAAATAGGAAGAATGATGATTATTGAGTTTTTCACAACAGTGTTATATGGAGCGTACAGTGTAATACGGACTTAACAGTTTTTGTTTTTATAGACGTAACACTGTGGCAAAGACATGAATGAGCTGTTTTTGCAAACAATGTTACCGTCGAAACGAACAGACCGATCGCATCGTTAGATTTAACCATGAACAATAGTGGAAAGAAATAAAGCATTACTGAAAAACACAAGGAAAAAGTTAATATCTTTTACATTAGTATGTACATATGCCCTTCCTGTTAAACCACATTTACAGATGTCATTGGTCTATAATATATATAAGCGCGTTAAATAGTGTAATGCCTAAATATATTAGGTACACACATGACCGAAAGTGTGCCCACCAAGGCGCACCCCCTCTTCATATTATTGTCTCAAAGCAAAGTTCTGGTCATGTGTTTCTGAACCTTGTTGGGAGGTACTTAACTCCACCAGTTTCCTATGTCCATTTACTGGATCCTTCTTAATGATGCACAAGCGAATCATATGTGTGTCTTGACCACCGTGGAGCCCCTGAGACTGACTCATCGAACTCTGAGGTTCGATCGAACCCAGATTGAGAACCCACTGCTCTAGTCTTATAGACCAGCCATCTTTGAGCGTGAGGATGACATCACTTCCTCAACCCTATCGATAAGCTGGGCCTCCTGGCATAATGAGACACGACAAGCGCCTCACACCAGCGTATGGTCTCTTATACCAAGCTGTCAGGACCATTCATCAACAGTATCTGTGTGAGCGAGGAGGTATTACACTGAGATTACTTTCATAGTTATTCTACTCAAACAAACGAAAAAAACTAATGAAGAAATATGCTCCCGCACTATTTCGAGGAGCTGATCTCGGCCAATGAATAAACTTCGACTCTAGTAAGATTTAATTGATGCTACATGAAGACTTGCGTCTCTTTAACTATGGACAGGCGAGTCCCTTGCAAAAAGTATGTTAGCCACGGGGCCCGTTTTCGCCCATCCCTTTCGTCCTCCATCATGTCCGAAAATACGTTCATGTTATTTTTTATATTTATTTTTTATTATTATTATTTTATTTAATTTTCTTAATTATTTTATTATTATTATTATTATTATTGGGGGGATGTGTGTTTTTCTGGAATCGTCTTTGAAAATTGGGGGCAATCAGTTTGAAGGGTTAGATGATTCTTAGATCAACAAGGAAAAGAGATGGGCGTTGAGGGGGCGGGGAGGGGGCGGTTCAGGCCAATCAAACAAACTGAGTTCATCGTTAAGTTGACGAATTCTTCGATATAAATATAAAGAAAATATTGTTTTGAGTTTGTCAGCTGATTGCCTTGTATCCCATTTTCGAGCTAAAAATAGCCGTGTAACCCTTTTCAGTACTACAGATTCCCTGTTGTTCAAAGTGTCGAACTTTTGTTTCCGATCAGGGTAGGGTTTGCTATTTTTAGCCTCTTGCACTTTAATCTTGTTTGTCCCAATTTATTGTCTTAAGTTTCGCTCCTTAAGTTAAGTCAGTTGACACCGCACTCCGATGAGCGTAGTCTGCTTCATTGAATGAATGAGTGGGTAGCGTATATCATATCTACTACATCCTACCCTAATCTAAATAATAGTTCTCGTTGCTTTTTCTGGGATTTTGAGAAGATTACTACTTGTTTTAAAAGTATGTAAAACTATTTAGTGCGATTATTTGATGTTTGCAGTTTGTATGCCTTTCCCGACTATCTTCATTGTGTTCTTCACCGACCAGAGAGATACTCATGTTGTTTTGAACGATGAAATCGAAAGCCTTGCGACCTGGGGCTGTACCGGTCTGGTTGAGACTAATTTTAGTCATCGCTGACCACATAGCCACAATAACCACAATGACCACAATAACCGCAATGACCACAATGACCACAATAACCACAATAACCACCAATGACCACAATGACCACAATACCACAAAACCACAATAACCACAAAGTGACCACAATGACCACAATAACCACAATAATCACAGTAACCACAATGACTAACATAACACAATAACCACATGACCACAATAACCACAATAACCATAATAACCCATTTAACCAAGTTAATCGTTTTGTGGCGCCATCCATCATTTCTGGATCCTCGCCGTGCCATAGAGACGTCAGCCAAGTCTTGTCTCGTGATAGATGCCTCAGCACCAATAACACTCGAAGATTTTACAACAACCTCATTTGGGATAATCACACACCACACACATACACACACACTTAATTTTTCAGCTGGACAAGTCTTTACCAATCAATATAAACTGGACATTCCTTAAATAATATCAGCTGGACACCTTTTTAACATTATATTTATTTATTTATTTATTGGCTGGGCTCACTGCGCCTTACAAACATTTCCAACAACACTAGAGAAAATACATTGCACCCTCATTCTTACTAAACATAGTTACAAACACAACACTACATACTATATACGAATGATTGAGAATAGTTAAAAAACACAACACTATATACTATATACGAATGTTGCTAATAGTTACAAACACAACACTATATACTATATACGAATGTTGAGATATGCACGCACCCTCGTCATAGACTGTAGTTTGGTTGAGCGAGATCAATGCACCATGACGTTTCTTTTATTAATATCAGCCTGAACATTTCTATGAATATATCAAACGGACATTTCTTGAACAATGTCGTTAGAGATTTTTTTTAAAATAACATCAACTGACATTTCTTTAAAATATCACAATGGACAATCTTGGCATCATAATATCCACTGGACATTTCTTTACCAAAT